>CM023448.1:120587205-121187205 GCA_013339765.2 Haemaphysalis longicornis | reverse complement strand
ATATCATCTCTCTTAGGAATATTACGTGATATACAAAGTGTTGAAATAAAGCAAACAAACGTCTGCAGCGCTGCTAATTCAAATGTCATGATTGCGCTGGTACTGCTATTCTTGCCTTATGTTTCAGGCAAGTGTACCGTTTTTTTACCATAAAATGCTTTAAACAGGGTCAAAGTCTGAAATTATGTGCAAGCATTGCTGCCTGCATGCACGTTCTGAACTAGTGCTCACTTTTTTTTTCATTCCACACACACAAACGCACGCAAGCATGCGGGCACACACACACACACACACATGCACACACGTACACACACGTACACACTTCCGACATTAGACTCGAGGTTTGGCGTTCCTGTATTTATTTACAAAATCATGGGCCATTACAGAAATGGGGGAGGATGGGTGGCCAGCGAAGCTGAGGTAACAAAATTTTCTGCGAACTTGGGCCGGCAATTGTTCCTACTACCAGAACAACGCAAACGGAGCGGCGCCGTTGTCGCGTGCTCAGTAGGCGGAGTTAAAGTTTCTGTCCCGGTGGCCGCTTCTTCAGCAGCACCTGCCATATGAACAAACAACAAACAAACAAAAAAACAAACAAACAAACAAACAAACAAACAAACAAACAAACAAACACACAACAACAAACAAACAAACAAACAAACAAACAAACAACAACAACAAACAAACAAACAAACAAACAAACAAACAAACAAACAAACAAACAAACAAACAAACACGCACATGAACGCCTCGTGCTCTGGAACGCATCCACTTCAAAGACACGTAGGGCCTTTGTGCGGTGTTCCAGACTGCAAACGAGTACCGCCACCCCCGGGGGAGCCGGAGGAAACTGGCCACGCACGTGATTGGAACGCGGGCAGAGAGGGAGCACACAGCGTTTTTGTTGATGCGGAACAAAACATGCACGAAGCTCTAGCCATATTAGAGACCTTCGCTGTAAGAAAAAAAATATTGATTGACGGGCCTGAGGAATAAAACCGGGGAGTAGCCCCTGTTCGGGGCAACGCACATTGCCAGCTTCTTTAGATTACATCCGCAGCTCAACAAAGGTGCGGCAGCGTATGCCATGAGTTCCCTGCAGTGCGTGCACGCAGCTTGCTTTTCTTTGTGCAGTGGGCAGGCAGGGTGCCGACGCGGCAAAAGTCCGATTGTAGTCACTCGAGAATGGTCTCTGGAGCACGCAGGCGGCCATCGGGCACGTGCGACAGCTCCAACGCAATCATTTAGTCCACTCGCCCGAGTCGGTAAACGAACAAGCCGAGGAACCACGCCTTACGACAACAATCACTTGCGGCCTCGACTCGGCAACTCGATGCGGCGTCGTTGATCGCTAAAAACCACTCCCTTCTGTTACTGGTGATGACACAATGGGAGCCCGCCTGGAGTTTTCTGTTACCTTGCCACACGCGGTCCTCGAGAGGAATGAAGCGCTCCTCGTGAACAGTGGTACATCGATCGCGGACAGAAAGCAAACGCACGCATGTCTGGAAAGACGCCGTGCTTCGATCGAAGATACAATTTTAATCAAGTTCCCCACAAAGCTACTGGAGACGGGGTAGGAATAAGTCTCTTTCATCAAGAACAACGGCCAGGACACTGAAACACAAAAATAAGATGGAACAGGCAAACTACCTCGCGTCCTGCTATCTCCATGCACATTAGCCCCTGAAAGCTGCAGATCCTGGCCAATCCCCCATGTGGGTATGTGCTAAAACAAAAGGGACAACAACAATCATGCATGGTTCAGGGAGAAAGGGGCAGAGATTTTGACATGATGAAGCGCCTTTGCCGCTCCATAATTTCCTCTGCGAAAACAAAATTTCAGGGATGCTTACACTCACGCGCAAGAGTTGAATGGCGAAGCTGTTGTACGTGAGCATTGCCGAACACATAGTTAAGTTTCAGCATAATTGTTTATTTGCATAGTTGAGGTGCTAGTAATGATGATGATTATGATGAGGATAATGCAATCGTCGTCATATGCATCGAAGAGGTCGTCGTCTTCTACGCGGCGAGTACTTGGTGAAGAGTCGTTTTCAGCATTGAGGAATTCCACCAGCTCAACTGGCGAAGCTAGCACTAAGTCCCGCAAGGGTTGAATCATGGTGAAGCTGCAGGATTTCTTTATACGTGAGTACCGAAGGACACATAATCACGCATTTTTACAAGTTTGAAGTCGCTTATTTACATGTTCCGTAGTTGGTTTTTCCACTGTGCTAGTAGTGGTCGTCGTGATATGCATCGATATCATCGTGTTACTCATGCCAAGCATTACATTCGCTGTAGCGCATGACGACAGAAGTGGAGTTTTTTTTTCTTTTTTCTTTGCTAAAGCCACTGCTCGTGCCGGCAACGCGTGACGGTTGACGCGAGGCACGCGCTCACGAGCGCTCCGCATTTTCTTGGTATTTCTTCCTGCAACACCGAACTTACGGATTGTACAAAAGCTCCGCTGTTAAAAAAAAGTCTATTATCTTCTCGACATGCTCAACATCAAAACATGAACCAAAAATTCTGGCACCCTACGTATAGGTAGAATAATCATGAAAACCTATCTCAGCATAATCCGCAAGCACACTTCGCGCGCAACTCCGCCATCCGAGAGCGGCTCAACGAAACTCTTTATGCCAAAATATGCAGCATAGGGGTGGCTTAGTGCTGGCTCACCAGTAGCGGAGGCTTAGAAGCAGAGGTGTTCATTCATGTAGACGGAAAGCGTAGGGTTATTAAATAATTTTCTTCATAACGTTATCGACTGAAACAAAATAGCCGGAGCTCCCACTTTAAAACCGAGCCTTCCCTCCCAAGTAGACAGCCCTAAAATATGCGCTGGGCTCGAAGTACACGTGACGGTTCATGCGCTTTTACCTTTACTTTTCTTCTGTCCGCACTTTAAACCGGATGTAAGAACCGACTTGTTCGCTTCTCGTCCCCCGCTACTTCTCCATATCTGTTCGAGCCTCAGGCCCTACATCCCTCTTGAGACCTGAGGCGACGCTGCATAACGGAGATTTATTTCCTCGGAACAACACGCCGAACCAGTGTTGCACTCGCGGACCAAGCGGGGATCGACAAGGCAGGCGGGCCCCGCGCAGAAGCGTTGTCTCTGTTTCCTTCTCTGTCTCAGGCGTGAGGGTGGAGGACTTTGTTTATGCTTCCGTTCAGGCACCCGAATGCAGTTCCCGCGCTCCGGCCTCGATGTTTGCGCAAAACGTATATCTCTTGAAAGCTTCAAAAAATTAAATTTGCCGCCTTTCCGCGTGGCGTTTCTTCGGAGCACCCGCTTTTGCCGCCGACAGGATCGTCTGTCTCACAAGCTTGGTGTGCAGCAACGTAGCTTTCGTGTCCTTTTCTCGCACTGTTATTTCAGTGAGTGGAGGCCATGCACAAAACACGGCTGTGTTTCGCATGCGCCTAGCGTTGTGTGGTGTTTTTATTTTTGCGTAACTATGTTACTACGATGTATGTTCACGGGACGTATTTGGACGTTCGGTTGAGTGGTACTCCCAGCAGGCTTGCTTATCTGAAAGCCTGATCGTCGTTTCCATAACGACTTAAGCCCCAGCAAAAGCTCCTGCTCGTTCTGTCATTTCTGAGTTGGCTGACGGCCTAAAGTTAATCGCAGTAGCGTGAAAGGGAGCTTCTGGAAGCTCTGCTAGCTGTGATGGTGCGTAGTTTTTCCAGAAAGAAGCACTGAATGATTGTAGCAGTCGCGAGCGCAGAGCACAGGTGTGCGTGATGGTCTAAGCCAAGTATGTAGTTGTCTGTTAGTTCCCCTTAAACATTGGGAGTCCCCACTATGGGAGACAAAATCGTAAAGCCACATTCTATGCATAGCCGTTTCTTAGCCCCTCCCCCCTTTCCATACCCCCACACTGCATGTGTCATTTGCTGTCCTTTCATTGCGACGGATTCGGTGAGATACATTGTTACCTAATCAAATCTTGCACGCGCGTATGAACGCGGTTCTCAGTTCGGAAAACGGGTAATACTGCCATCATAAAAGAATCGCATTGCCAGGAAGCTGGCAGTGTTTGCAATGTGCCATAAAAGTCGGTGCGTGTTTTACAGCAGAGTTATATAGGCAAAGCCAAGTTTATTTATCTACGCGTCTTTAATGAGTGAGGCGTCCAGGTGTATGAATGTGTTTGTTTGTTTGCTTTGTTACTTGGTTGGTTAGTTGGTTGGTTGGTTGGTTGGTTGGTTGGTTGTTATGTGGCTGCTGCCGAGGGAGGCGTCCGCCGGGGCGCCACTAGGCTTTTCCTAGTCAGCACAGCCAAGCGACGCATGGCGCCATCTAGGGGCATGTTTGAAACTATGTACACGTGCTCGTGACCCTCAATTTAACCGCTTAGACCCGCTTAATCTCGTAGTGTAGTAGTTCGTCTCCTGCGAAGCAAACAGCCTAACCCGGGTTCAAATCCCGATATCGTTTTTTTTTTTTTCATTTTGAAGAGTTTGTCACGTTTGAATATTAGCATTTTTTATCCCGCATTTAATATATTTATGACATCTTTATGCATTATAAATGAGATTTGGGGTATTTTCGTTGCCTTTTGGTCAGTTTCAGCTACTGCTTCTTGTACGTTTTTTTAGTTTGCCCCTTTTAGCTCGGTTTTCGGCTGTTTCTGTTGAATATTTTTAACACCGTGGTTTTTAACCATTGTAAGTCCGTTTTTCCCGTTATTTATTTCTGTTCGTGTGGTTTTGCGTGCTTTAGGTACGTTTATGCATTGCTGTGATATAACCACCATAGCAAGCTCAGATGACGGCTGGCGGTACTGACTAGGAAACGCATACACGCCGCCAGGGCAGAAACTTTAACTCTACTGGCCGAGCTCGCGAAACACAACCAAAAACACGCAGTTCTCCATTTTTACTCCCACTTCTTTTCTCTTTTTCTAACTGGAGGCCACGTAGAGTCCGGACTCCCGGATGCCGGCGACTTCGCAAATCTCCAAGTTTACGGGACACAGCGAACGTATACGTGCATCCCCCCGATTTCAGGTCGTGCACCGGTACTAAATGACGTCGAGGAATGGCTAGTCGCAGCACGAGCTTTTAGTTGCGATGACACTGCTTCTGTGGTAGTGGTCGGTCATTTCGATGTGGACGTCGTGTCGGGACCGAAAAGGGAGTGTAGTTTACGCGCTTCGGACTGGAGATATTTGGCTTGCACACAGATTCGGCCCAACCGAACACATAGCAGCGTACGTGCATCGATTAGACATTATATAAAAATGCCGCTGCAGCTGCGAGCATGCCGATCAGTGTATATCATAGCAACAACAAAGCCAAAGTGACTGTCGTTACTAAGTGACTATGACTTCACAGCTCCGCTGGTCATCCACAGTCGCAGTGTTGAATGGCAGTGAACTTGCATATTAACGCAACTTTCTACCTCTACCAGCCCACGGTTCTTTCGTGGCGTGCGGAACAAGAAACTCCCAACGCGGCTGGGGAGGCGGAGGGCACGTTTCACTCACGGAGCGCAGTGTAGATGGCACGGCGGTAGGGCGCTGTTACCCAGCGTTCCCCGTGCTCACCCCGGCGGGCGCGTCGGCGAACACCCTTCCGTCGGTTTTGTCGTCTGCTTCAGCGACGGTGTTGGGCCTGTTTTAGCGCAGCTTCGCGTTCATTGCGCGCTTACTACGCATGGCTTGATTAACTTGTTTGACAGCACCTCCTGGGTCACCTGGACCCGACTGAATTAAGTTGTCGTACGGCAAAGATACGTTAAGGCTTGGTTTGCAGGGCGGGAAAACAAAATGTAGAGACCACATACAGACATCCGGCCGCTAGAAACACGCTACCTTTTGCGCACTGCTTGCCACGAATGGGACTCCGTTTTCTAAATATGGTGAATACCAGTTCGGTTGTGTTTTAACAGGTATTACAAAATGTGAAAGGAGCAACTGTTTCTGATAAATAGCGATTATAAGAGTTCCCTCAGCTTCCTCGCAATTCTCAAACTTACTAAACTAACTAGTTCAATATGTATAAATGAGAATCGCTAAGCTCCCGTGCCGGATTGTTTCGGTGTCCGCGCTTGTGTCGCGCGGTGATGTAGCCCCGAGCTAGCACACCGAATGGCTAGGTTCCGCTGTCTCACCCATCGAAAGACGCTCCTCTCCGCTCCCTTTCTTTGTAGCCACGCCACCTATAAACCCAGCCAATCTCTTTGTCTTTTTACTTCTACCTTCTCTTTCTTCTCTTCTTCTCTTTCTTCTAACCTCTAACTGCTCTTGCGGTATTGATAATATAAATTCTAAATTTCTGAAGCAGACTAAAGTGTACTCTTCTCTCTTTCTAAGTAAGCTATTTGAACAATCACTTCACCATGGCATCTTACCACGACAATGTAAAGTAGGAAAAGTAGTCCCGCAGTATAAATCTGGAAATAGGCACTCACCACAGAACTATAGACCAATTTCATTGACCTGTATATTTGCCGCGAACCATACCTTGGGTTTGTTTATTTGTGTTTTGCTTTTACCGCCCGGCTGCGCCGGTCTGGTTATCTCTGCGCCAAGGGAAGCGCGTGTTCCATTCTTTCTTTCTGTGCCGCATGTGTTATCTGTTTGATAGGGAGAGCATTCCGATCTAACGTGAACAGCCCAGAATAATCTTCTTGGATCTACTATGTTCTCGATGCGAATCGACGTTTCGAGAACCACGCGCGCCGAAAGATAAAAAGCCTGCAGTGCGGACGTCGGGGCATTCGATTCGACGTCACTCGCCTGTGCAAGTCACTTTGTTGACCGCTGCTTCGCCGCCTCTGTATTCTTTTGAGTTGTTAGGGGAGCACAAGTTCGCTCCAATAAACGTGTTTCTCATTGAAGACAACTGCATCGTCCTTGTCTTCGTGACATCTGGTGGAGGTGCTGGGTACTAAGCCTTTATGCCCTCTACGACATCTCGAAGCCGCCAAGCCAGTCCAACCAGAGAAAGCCCCCGACTGCAAGGATTGCTACCCGAGTTCGGTCTTCTGCCAGAAGGGCCCAAGAGAAGGAACGCTGCAACAAACACCATGGTGCAAGAAACAACGTCGCCAATCATCCTGCAGCAGCCCCGAGAACCGCCATCGTTCCGGGGAGCCCCCGCTGAAGACCCCGAAGAATGGTTGGAGAAGTTGGAGCGCGTCCGCATCTTCAACAGGTGGGACGACGAAGAAACTTTCCGGCATGTCTTCTTTTACTTAGAAGATGCTGCTCGAACTTGGTTCGAGAACCATGAGAGCTCTTTGACCGACTGGACTCAATTCAAGAGGGAGTTCCTTAAGACCTTCACTACCGTGGTGAGAAAAGAGCGAGCTGCGCTCTTGCTTGAGACTCGAACGCAGCACCCCAACGAGGGAGTCGTGATTTTCGTTGAGGAGATGAAGCGACTTTTTCGTCGTGCGGACCCTGAAATGACCGAGGAAAAGAAGCTCAGGTTTCTAATGCGAGGAGTGAAGCAAGAGCTTTTTGCTTGTCTAGTCCGTAACCCTCCGAAGACAGTGGCCGAATTCGCGTCTGAGGCGGCCGCGATGGAGAAGACGCTAGAAATTCGAACGAGGCAGTACGACCGCCCTGTCAACGCGCTGTTCTCGGAGACCATCGGTGCTGCAAATGGAAGCTCCGATACATTGCGAGAGACCATCCGAGCAGTGGTCAGGGAGGAGCTTCGGAAGCTTTTTCCAACGACGCCGCAACCTCAAGTGGCTTCCCTGACCGACGTAATCCGAGAAGAAGTCCAAAACGCACTGGGGACTTCTACGCCGTCGGAAGCACCCCGCGAACCACAAGCCATGACCTACTCCTCGGCTGTTCGTCAACCCCGCCCTGCTCCAACCCGTCGTCAAGAGGCCGAGCCGTACCGCCGTCCAACGCCGCCCGCCCGACGCCCTGTAGACCAATACCAGACGCCAAGGAAGACCGACGTGTGGCGAACGCCCGATAATCGCCCGCTGTGCTACCACTGCGGAGAGGCCGACCACATCTACCGTCGCTGTCCCTACAAGAGGCTCGGTTTGCGAGGGTTCTCCGTCGACGCCCCACGCCCCCGATACGGCCAGCGCCCTGCTGAGATCGAAGAATACCTCTCCAACACCAACCGAGGACCAGCCCGCTTCAACCGTTCACCGTCGCCCTACCCGTCTCAGTCACCGAACCGCCGCAGCACTGCTGACTTCTCACGTGGAAGGTCCCCCAGCCCACGCGGGGGAAACTAAAAGCAGCAACTTCGGGAGGTAAAGTTGCACAACGGCGGAAAAATGAAAACCCTCCAACGACGCAGCGACTCGCTGAAGACTATCATTCACGACATGCCCTCATCCCGACGACCCGACCTAGCCCTGACGAGACTCCTGAACACGACGACAGCTACACGGCGCGACGCGTACCCGACCTGACCGAGACATCCGTTGAGAAGACGACGACAACGACGACGCACAGTGCCCGACCGTCAACACGTACAAGCAGAGATACGACGCCCCGACGAACCCGGAACTCGAGGAAGACTGCATCTGACGTCAAGGTGTCCATCGACGGCTTTGACGTAGTCGCCCTCGTAGACACGGGAGCTGACTATTCGGTAATGAGCGGACCATTTGCGTCTAAACTGAAGAAAGTTATGACCAGATGGGACGGTCCGCACATACGCACAGCAGGAGGCCACCTCGTGACGCCAAGTGGAACGTGCACATCGCGCGTCACCATAGACGGCACGACGTACCCTGCCGCGTTCGTCATCTTGCCTAACTGCTCCCGCGACGTAATTCTCGGAATGGACTTTTTGACGGACAACGGCGCAATAATTGATCTGCAGACCAAGTCGGTAACTTTTTCCTCCGATCACTCCATGACGCCGGAACCGAACCCCGAACACCGTGCAGCTGTAAGGATAGCCGATGATCATGTCACCCTGCCACCCCGCGCAAGATTGATGATCACCGTCTACTGTGAAGGTGCCGCTCCTGACGTTGACGCTATCGTGGAGAGTGACCAAAGGTTGCTTCTCGACCGCGGTGTCTCCGTCGCAAGAGGCATTGCGCGCTTCAAGGAACACCAATCCCACATTTTGGTACTAATTTCACCGAGGAGTACCAGCATTTAAACAAGGGCGCGGCAATTGCATTCCTCGAAGAAACGCAAGAAGCAAGTGACGTGATCGCGGTCGCCGACTTTGAACGCACCCCCGTAGAAACCTTCAAGCTCCCGCAGCCCTTCGACGTGAATCCGGCGCTACCGGAAGAACAACGGAACAAATAATTGGCTTTGCTGCGTCGCTATAGCGAATGTTTTTCGTCGAGCGCAAAACTACGTCAGACCCCTCTAGCGAAGCACCGAATAATAACCGAAGATGGAGCCCGACCTACCCGACAGTCACCGTACCGCGTCTCTTCACACGAACGGGAAGCCATCCGGACTCAAGTCGACGACATGCTCAGCGACGACATTATACAGCCATCGAAAAGCCCCTGGGCTGCGCCCGTCGTACTCGTAAAGAAAAAAGACGGCACATTAAGGTTTTGTGTTGACTACCGCGACTGAACAAAATCACAAAAAAGGGACGTGTACCCCCTCCCCCGAATCGACGACGCCCTCGACCACCTCTGCCACGCGAAGTACTTCTCATCGATGGACCTGAAGCCCGGCTACTGGCAAATTGAAGTGGACGAGAGAGACCGAGAGAAGACTGCATTTATAACCCCAGACGGCCTATACGAGTTCAAGGTGATGCCGTTTGGGCTGTGCACAGCACCAGCGACGTTTCAAAGAGTCATGGACACTGTGCTAGCTGGCCTTAAGTGGCACACCTGCCTCGTATACCTCGACGACGTGTGGTATTCGCCCGGACTTTCGACGAACACCTTGCAAGGTTGGAGTCTGTACTCGAGCCATTCGTACGTCGGGGTTGACGCTGAAGCCTGAAAAGTGCCGTTTCGCATACGAGGAACTCAAGTTCTTGGCCACGTCGTCAACGCCGCGGGAGTCCTACCTGACCCGGCAAAAACTTCAGCTATCGCGAACTTCCCAGGCCGAAAGACAAGAAGGGCGTGCGAAGATTTCTCGGGCTGTGCGCATACTACCGGCGCTTCGTCGCAAATTCGCACGCATTGCAGAGCCACTCACGCGCTTGACGAAAGACAGCACCCCCTTTTAGCTGGGAAAACGACCAAGAAAAAGCATTCTGCGAGCTGCAAAAACGCCTAAAACCCGCCCGTGCTCGCTCATTTCGACGAAAATGCCGAAACGGAAATGCACACGGACGCCAGTGATATAGGCTTTGGTGCCGTCCTCGTCCAAAAGCAAAGCGGTTGTGAAAAGGTAACCGCCTATGCGAGCCGTGGTCTGTCGAAGGAGGAGAAAAATTCTGCCTCTGAAAAAGAGTGCCTGGCTATTATATGGGCGATTTCAAAATTTCGCCCATACGTGTATGGAAGGCCATTCAAGGTTGAACAGACCACCATGCGCTGTGTTGGCTCGCCAATTTGAAGGACCCCTCTGGCCGTCTTGGGCGGTGGAGCTTGCGCCTGCAGGAGTTCGACGTTACAGTCGTTTATAAATCCGGCAGGAAACACTCCGACGCCGACTGCCTGTCCCGCGCCCCCGCCGACCCACCACCACAAGACTCTGATGAAGACAGCGCGTTCTTCGAGAGCGACCTAGCCGCCCAGCAGCGTGCCGACCCCGACTTACGCGTCATAATCGAGTACCTCGAGGGATGCAACGTTGCCGTTCCTAGGACCTTCAAACGCAGCTTACCAGCATTCAGCCTGAGAAACTCCGTCCTCGTGAAGAAGAATTTCAGCCCCGGAACAAGAGCGAATTACCTTCTCGTCATCCCCGCGGACCTTCGTGACGAAATTTTGGAAGCGTGCCACGACGACCCGTCTTCCGGACATCTCGGCACAGCCCGCACTATTGGAAAAATCAAGGCGAGTACTACTGGCCCGGCCTTACCTCTGACGTCACCCACTACGTCCGGAGCTGCCGTGACTGCCAGCGACGAAAAACGCCGCCGACAAGACCCGCCGGACTTCTGCAACCGATCGCCGTCCCATCGAGACCATTTCAACAGATTGGAATGGACCTTTTAGGCCCGTTCCCTACGTCACGATCACAGAACAAGTGGATTGTCGTAGCGACAGACTACATGACGCGCTACGCAGAGACCGCCGCTCTTCCGAGGGGGACTGCACAAGAAGTGGCAAAGTTTTTTATAAGCCAAGTTGTGCTGCGACATGGAGCCCCGGAAGTCCTAATCACAGACCGCGGAACGGCATTTACTGCGGAGCTGATGCAAGGAGTATTACGCTACAGCAACACGGATCACCGAAGAACGACGGCGTACCACCCCCAAACGAACGGACTAACAGAACGTCTGAACAAGACAATCGCAGATATGCTGTCAATGTACGTTGACGTTGAACATAAGACTTGGGACGAAGTGCTCCCGTATGTCACGTTTGCGTACAACACGGCTACCCAGGAGACGACGCAGCTGACGCCGTTCGAGCTTGTCTACGGTAGAAGGCCTACTACGATGCTCGACGCCATGCTTCCGCACGTAGAAGACGACGACCTCAACGCCGACGTCCACGGATATCTTCAACGTGCGGAGGAGGCCCGCCAGCTCGCTCGAGTTCGTATAACGGACCAGCAGCTGGTGGATGCGGGCCGCTACAACCTCCGACGCCGAGACGCCGAGTACCAACCAGGGGATCGTGTGTGGGTTTGGACTCCCATCCGACGACGCGGACTCAGTGAGAAGCTCCTGCGACGCTATTTCGGACCCTACCAGATTCTACGACGTGTTGGCCAACTTACCTACGAAGTGATCCCTGATGGTGACTCCGGCACATCACGACAACGCAGGCGGCCTGAAGTCGTCCACGTGGTTCGCTTAAACCTTTCTACGAACGATGACGAACTTTTATTTTCATTGTTCGGACTGTCGCTTATGTTAGCATCGGGTCGATGCACTCTTAGAGGGGGGGTAATGCCGCGAACCATACCTTGGGTTTGTTTATTTGTGTTTTGCTTTTACCGCCCGGCTGCGCCGGTCTGGTTATCTCTGCGCCAAGGGAAGCGCGTGTTCCATTCTTTCTTTCTGTGCCGCATGTGTTATCTGTTGTGATAGGGAGAGCATTCCGATCTAACGTGAACAGCCCAGAATAATCTTCTTGGATCTACTATGTTCTCGATGCGAATCGACGTTTCGAGAACCACGCGCGCCGAAAGATAAAAAGCCTGCAGTGCGGACGTCGGGGCATTCGATTCGACGTCACTCGCCTGTGCAAGTCACTTTGTTGACCGCTGCTTCGCCGCCTCTGTATTCTTTTGAGTTGTTAGGGGAGCACAAGTTCGCTCCAATAAACGTGTTCTCATTGAAGACAACTGCATCGTCCTTGTCTTCGTGACAATATCATGTAAAATTATGGAACACGTACTGTACACTGAAATTTTCAACTTTTTGGAATCAAACGGCTTTTTTTTCTTCATTCCGCTCAACATGGTTTCCGTCGTTCATTCTCATGTGAAACCCAGTTAATTATTTTCACTCATTCCTTGCACGGCATACTGATAAAGGTTCACAAGCAGATTGCATTTTTCTTGATTTCCGGAAGGCGTTTGACAAGGTTAACCACACATTACTAATGATAAAACTCCGTAGATTAAATTTATACACCAAGATATTAACATGGCTTGAATGCTTTCTTACTAACCGTGAACAGTATGTAACTCTTGATGACCATGATTCCCCTCTAATTGAAGTGACATCTGGTGTACCGCAAGGTTCTGTATCAGGTCCATTACTCTTCCTTGTTTACATTAATGATTTACCCTGCTGTGTCTCTTCTCACATGCATTTATATGCAGACGACTGCGTCATTTATCGCGAAATCCATAATGACCATGACAAGTTGAATCTACAGCAAGATTTAGACAATATTATGTCTTGGTGCGAAAATTGGAAGATGGAGCTAAATTCAGATAAATGTAAATTAATGCGCGTCTCACGTCTGAAGGAGGACCCCCCAATATATAAGCTAAACAATATTCACTTAGAAAGCGTAAAATCTTACCGTTATCTTGGTGTGCCCCTAACTTCCACATTATCGTGGAAACCACATATCGAGACCATAACAAGCAGTGCGAACCGCATGCTAGGTTTCCTGCGAAGGAATTTTAGCAGAGCCCCCGTTTCATTAAAACTACTTTTGTACAAAACATTAGTTCGACCCAAACTTGAGTATGCCGCCGCCGTATGGGATCCATGTCACGCTAATCTTCATCAAACCATTGAACTTGTGCAAAACAACGCATGTCGTTTCATCCTATCAAATTATAACCGCACTGCCAGTGTCTCATCCATGAAATCTACACTGTCTTTACCTTGTCTATCGCTTCGTCGGAAAGTTTTTAGATGCAGAGCATCTCATTCACTCGCCTTGTCCCTCCGGCGTCGTCGTCGTTGTCGTCGGCGTTGTCCACCCCTCCCCCATTCTCCTCGCCGCGCCAGCTGCGCTCTCCGCCGCTCACCCCCTCTCCTCTCCGATAGCGAACACTCTCTCGCGAGGGGCATTGGATTGGATTGGATTGGATTGGATTGGATTGGCTTGCCTTGCCTTGCATTGCCTTGCATTGGCTTGGCTTGGCTTGGATTGGATTTGGATTGGATTGGATTAAAGTGGATTGTGTTGCGTCATAGCCGCGGCAGACGCGCTGGGGCCGGCGCATGTGCAGTACTTTCTCTTCCGCGGTTTCCTCTCCTTCGGGCGCGCTGCGCGTATAACCGGTGTGCCGTTCTCCGGCGAAGCAACATCCACGCTTGGCTCAAACACCTAGAGTCCACGCCGCTTTACAAGTACGCCAACGTCGTCATCGACTGGGACCGGCTTACGCAGTCCCCTCAACGTTATGCGCGCTATAAAACGCGGTCCCTTCGCCGCTCCGCCTATGCGTCGCATCTACACAGGGGTTCCCGCGAGGGGAGGTGGGAGTTTTTCGCCTTAGTCTCTTTTTCAAGATATATAATCATGCCTCACTTAAACACAATCTTATCTCGCTGCCTGTGTACCGCTCTGCTCGTATAGATCACCAACATAAAGTCGCGATAACACAATGTCTTACGAATACCTACTTTTATTCATTTCTTCCAAATACGGCAAATGACTGGAATCGTCTACCCAGCGACATTGCGCAGATATCTGACTTTACTCTTTTTCGTCAGACTTTATGTGCTTTTTTCTTGGGCGACGAGGCGGCATGACTAATTTTCATACTATTATATTACGTGTGCGGATTAGCATGGCTTATGCTATCTTTTGGGTTGTTTTTGCAGTGCTGTTGTTCTGTCAATTTTTGTATTACCAGTGCAACATGTCAGCCCCCGTGTTTTTTTGTGTGAGTGTTTTGTTTCCTGCCGCAGTTATGTTCACTTACATTTCTGTTTTTCTGTACCCCACTCCCCTCTACAATGCGTAAGCGCTTGAGGGTATGTGAATAATAAATAAATAAATAAATAAATAAATAATAATAAATAAACCTGCTTTTTTTTTGCGCATGCGCATGGGGACTACTCCGGAGTAGTTCTTTGTGGACACGGGACCACCGAATTTTCCTTTCCCGTTGCCATATCAATATTCGCTTTGAAATAGACGTTGCATTGGAAGACGTTAAAATTAACGAAGTCCGCTGCCTGCCAACTGTTTTCGGCTCAACAGGCTAAGGCCATTCTGTGGTTCAGCTTCACCGCAATGCACTCAAGTGACCAACTCATGCCGTCAACAAAGTAAACTAAAATGCACGAGTGCAGAAACTTGCATACCATTTGAACCAGAAAGGCTATCTGCGCTGTGCTTGCTTTGTGTGACGCCACAACGCATGCAGACTGAACTCTGGAGTCAAATCGTGTGCTCGACATCGCCATTCGCAGTGTTTTTGGCTACATGGATTGGCCAATCGAGCGTGTGGTGGTCGTACTATCGCGCTCATTATGACCTACACCGCTCATTAGCATTCACCACTTTGTACAATTTTTGTCTGGTACCCGGGGTTAAAGACCAAGTACGCATTAGGAGCCCTACGTCCTAATAAATCAAGCCGTATACTAACGTATAAACACACAGTCATTGTTTTGACGATATAATAGTCTGAATACTGATGAGCAGTGTAGGTAATAGTGAGCGCGATAGTACAGCCGGTAAAAGGCTTGTCTATAACACAGCGTTCGTACTCTCAGCCCTATCCTGCCCCGCCGGAGCGGGATTTGAATAAAACTACTGCGGAATTCTGAAGTCTTAGCCCTTCGCTTTTGCCTCCGACATGTTTGGAACGAGTATGTTTCGGCAGTTTTCGGATTTAGCTGGTTGAAGTTGAAATCGCTGTTATAGACACGCGTTTTACCGGCTGTACATATAAGTGAACAGATTTCTCTGAAGACAGCCGCCGAAAGTCAGATGCGCGAATTAAGCCATCTAATCTAGATGGCAGCAGTAACGCTCGTAGTAATGGGGCCACTCTAAAAACGTACTGCAGCACGGGTGGCAGCAAGAAATATTTCGCTAGCATTATCAATTTAATTACAACGCCAAAAATGCTTTTCATCACTGTTTTAAAGCATATTGTTAATATTTCTTTTTTGCCTAGTCACATTTTGAAAGCAGACACCATCTCTTCTGGCCACGGCAGACGTCTGTTCATGGGTTCCCAATACGACCACTGAGCGCAAATCCCTACACCATTAAGTGCCCGCGGCTGAGCTTCCGGCTACTACTGGGGCTTGTTCACTCCCCCCCCCCCCTTTTTTTTGCCCCTCTTAGGGCCGGCATTCCGTTTGCGGCGCTTGTACCCGTTTTGCGCATGCGCTGTGACAGGGTTCCTGGAGTGTCCTTCCGCGTGGTCTTTGAGATGCGACGCATCTCTTGCTCTGAGGCATGCCCCTCCTGCGTCGTCGCGGCGTTGTCCGCATGCCACCTGCGCATGCGCGACTCTCCTCCGCTCTTCTCTCCGACAGCAGTGCGCAACACTCTCACTCCGTCTCATTATCATAAACAACAGCTGCGTGCGCGCACTTCGCTCGCTTCGCTCCGCTCCTGTCGCGCAAGTGCGCGCATGCGCGACTCTCCTCCGCTGTCTCCTCTCCTTCAGGCGCTGTGAATATAAAGCGGGTAGCGCGCTGCGGCGGTTCAGTCAGCGCTCGCTCTCGTTCGACTTCGCGTCACTTTGCTTGACGACTGCGTGCTTGACTTGATTCTTCCGATGAAGACGTGATGGAAGCGGCAGTCCCTTCAGCGAGTGGACTGACGCAAATCCAATACCAGCGTCAGTCCAAACGCTCCCCCCTGATGCGTCGCATCACATCAGGGTTCCCTCGCGGGAAGATGGGCGTAAATTTTCTCCTGCCCAACACCAAAAGTACTCTCACAGCTTTGACAGACTACTTCACGAACCTTATTTTAAAACTCAATCGTATAATGAGCTCCCTCTAAGGCTGTTTTATTTCTATTTTCTGTCTTTTATTCTCCATTTTAAATGCAGAGCATTTCAGTAACTCACGATGTCACCCGCGTTGATGTCCCGTAGTCCCGCACCGCACCCCTCCCTACTATATAAAAAAAAATACTATCCGACACCCGGTTTCGATCCCTCGACCCTGCGGGCAGAACGCAATGTACATGGTGCTCTAACCACTGCGCCACAAAGCCGACACAGGATGGGACGCTCCGAACGCGCCTGATATCGTTGACTCATTCAAATTACTGCTGGACGAGCGCTCTCTCGTCAGCAGTTGCCACAAGTGCAACAACATTAACGTAACGCAAACTACTTAACGTCGTGCGCCCCCGGAAATGCTCTGCATTTGATCGTGCCCCTCGCGAGGGGGATGTTTCACTGCGTCTTCTCTCGGTCGCGGGACCCGTGGCGCCATCTGGCGGTGGCGCGGCACAACTCGTAGCACCTTCTTTGAAAAAGCGCCTCGAAAGCGCGGCAAATATGAAATAGGGATGACGCGCTTTCGAGGCAATCCGCCGACGCGGCTGCTTTGTGTACAGACTCGGCGGCGAGCGTCCCGGGATTCTGGTGCCGACCGAATTAAAGGGAATCTGCAACACTTGCAGTGAAGTGAACGCTTTCGCTCTTCCCTTCGCGTCTGGAAGTAGTTTTGTTTTTTTCCTAGTTTAATGCACAGACCGGGTCAAAATTCGTTGTCTTTTACTTCTTTCGAAGAATTGAGACTTTGGCGAGGTGGTGGATTGACAGTATATGTGGGTTGCAACAGAAACCGGCGAAATAAATTGTGTTGAGCGTAGCTGAATTGTTGCGTATTGTAAATTCTTACGTAGATTAGCAGTAGCGTGTACGATTTATTCCAAGAAAGCTTAGTGCGCTGCCCGGCAAACGTAAACGAGCACGCTCACAACTATATATACGTGCCGTTACGGAAGTCCCGTTTGCTCTCAACACAGGGCCGTCTGCGAAGGGAGAACGGTTCTGGAAAATGGCTTTAGCTCTTGTTTTATCTCCCGCCGGGCTTCCCATTGGGGCTCAGGGTTTAATTTCCGAGGCCCGTCCAGGCTCTGCACCCACACCAGTCGTCGTAGCTAAATGGCGGTATTGGGGCATCACGGCATCGGTTCCCCAGCGTCAGCTGCCCCAGTGACCGCAGTCGCCTGCACATTTTGCAGAACTGATTCTCCTGTCCCCACGATTCGCCAACTCTTGTGGGAATGCGACAGCCTCAAGCATATACGAAAAAAAAACACCTTCCAGCCGGAGTGACCACCTTGAAAGAGTGGATGACACCAAAAGCGAAACAGAAGGCCACTTTGAGGCTTCTGTGTAAACTTAATTAAACATAATTAAACTTACGTAGTTTCCCCCCCTTCCCTTTTCCCTGCAGGCCAGCAGCCATCCAAATCTCAATAAATGTCTTTGTTCCTTCCTTCCTTGTTTTGTCAGAACTATCCCGAAACAAATGACATGAGAATGAACTTATAATTAATTCTAAGGAAGTTATGTGTACGCCTCTTTATCGATCAATATAGTAAGTCGGCATACGTAACCCCACCAGTTATCCATTAATACAGCGTCGCTGGTCTTACATCTTCACAATAGTGGAAGGGGTCCAATTTTTTTTATTCTCGTCGTCTTTTGTAGCCGCCGCTAAGGCGCCGGCTGAGAGCGCTGACACAAAAGCGCTACACTCACAAAAAATTAAAGCGATGATCTTTTAAACTGTGGGCCAAATATGAGCTTTCCTGCAATGCAAGGGGGTACAAGCCACTGTTTATATGCCCCCGCCCCCCTTTCTTTTTGTTTAATCGAAAAGAGGTGAAGTTGCTGTTGTTTTTGATTATACACCGGTCTCTAATTACTATGCTAAAATGGTTAGGTTGAAACACGTGCTTCATTCTTTCTTGTGCGCGGCTCTCGAGCGTGTCCCGGGTGCATTTTCACCAAAAGGCTGCCTTCGTTGGCCGGCGGCCTGTATTTGATCACGCAACGAGGTGTTAATGGGGAGCAGGGGTGAGAAGGGGTGCCTGCAACTTGCGAGAGAGAGAGAGAAAAAAACCTTGAACCTGGAATGTATAAGTGCCCGGTGTAGCACTGTTACTAAGTGCCCTTATTTGTGGAGCATCTATGGCACTCGAAATGTGCCAACAGTCAAAGCTGCGGACGCGCGCACAGGTATACAAGCGGAACTAGCAGCCCAGTGTGCAAGTGTGACTCGTGGCTCGGCAAGTGGGCACGCGAACCCGCGCGCACACGCACCGTGCTGTTCCGGTCCGACTCCTTGGGGCCACCGAGCTGGCGCCGTCGCATTGTGGCGGCCCGCACAATGGCCGCGGGGCGGGGAAGTCCGGAAGTGGGACGTGAGGGGAAGCCGCCCCGCCGGGGAACCCCGCTGTTGTTTCGGCCACGATCCGGCTCGGCTCGAGCTTCGCGGATCATCGCCCCACTGTCCGCGCTCGCCCCGCGCTCTTTAGGTTACACCTGTCATTGTGACCGAAACTAATGTCTCAACTCCCGAGCCGCGCGCTGTTATCGATGGGACTTTAATATTCGCCGCCGGCCATCTGTTACGGTGGTCCCGTTGGGCATACTACACTTTGCGCGCCTGTTACGAGCCGAGTAACGCAACCACGATAAGCGGCCGGGTCTTCTCGCGTAGCAGAAACGAGCGCGTAAAACGAGATCCTTTCTTACACTTTTTTTGTTCTTCCTGCTCATCATTCACTCTAAACCACGCAATCGGGGATTGTTTATTGTTCTACCGCAAACCTTACCGTTTGGATTTTCTGGACCATTATAATTAGCGCCACGACGTTTCTCTCTGGGGAAATTTGGGGAGCCTACGAAAACTGCTGTGGCAGATACCAATTACTAGTTTTGGTAGATAATATCACCTAGCAACTACCAGCTGCTATTAGCAACTGCTAATAGTAGGGAGGTGACGAGGTTATGGGAGGTGACAAGGACCTGGTCTTTGATAGTAAATCTTATATTGTGAACCGTTCAATAGTTCGCGGGTTAAACTAAAATAGTCGGAATACCGAAATATTTGACGAGCACTACATACCGCGAGCTAGGAGGCGCTACATACGAAAATTACCCATGAAAGTTGCTGCCATTGATGTTGCGTGGCACTTAAGTTTACGACTTTTTGTAACCTTTCTTCAGCGCCAGGGTAAGCTTTGAACTAGTGGCCGTATAACAAATTAAATGCATGCGCGAAGAGGCGCAAAAATTGATAGGGAGCCTGACGGGGATCTGAAGAATTACAGGCGAACGAGCTATCATGGCCGCACAAAACTCTACCCGCGGCGCCTCAAGTGCGAAGAGGTAACACGAAGGTCCTACCTCCGGCCCGCACGCTTCCAGTGCTTCCAGCCACGAACGAAAGAGCGAAGGCGTCGATTGGAAATCTTGCAGGGTCCCCTTAAAGAATGATGAACGCGTTCACTCTTTACTTCGTATCTCGAAGCACTGTGAAAGCTATAGGTTTTTTTTTTATTATTGCGCCATTTTGCCACACGGAATAAATAACAGGGAAACAATGGACTAAGCACGACAGAGGTACGACACGCAAGGTAAGAAAAAAAAAACAATGATGCGGGGGAACTACAGGAAAGTAGAGGAGTCCAGTTTCGGAATTGAATTCCAACAGTTTCTTGTAAAGGGGGCCGTTCGTCCACCGATGAATATCGGGAGGGCGGCGTGGGCGACGCCCTGTGGCCCCCATGTGTCAAACTCGGACTGGTTGGAGCCCTGGACACGTCCCTAGGAAGTGTTCCAATGTGGCATCAGCAACAGGAGCCGCCAACAGTGAGCGTCACTGTGTGTTCTGCCTCGTCGCAGAAGATGCGCATTCAAGTTTCAGCTTTTCTTTTGGTGAAATTTTCTGTGAAGCGGCTATCCAGTGCATTTACTGCTGCAACTGACAGGAAGCCGGCCAATAGCCGCGATATAGCTCGAGTAACGTCATTCGAACGCGCAAGCAATGCCAGACCAGGAAAGATGGAAAATATTTACAGCGAGCTTAACGTTCACGGTGAAAACAGCGCAGAAAAGAAGAAGACAGAGATCGTGTAAACAAACACGGCGATGACCAGTTCGCCGCACTCGTAACGAGTTTAACGTTATTTGATCGGCATAAGGCACTAATATTTGGCTAGGGTACTTCGTGCCCACCTATTTAAAGTGGTGGACACACTTGTTGACTATGTCTAACGAGGACTTAAGTGTCGAAACAAAGTTGGAAAAGTGCTTCAGGGGACCTTCAAATGTGTGCGTTACCATTCACGTCGTTGCTGAGGTTGCTCAATGGGAAATTCGACACTTTGTCAGCATTTGTGACCTATTTTCTATTTTGTGTGAGAACAACGTTCTTTTGGGCCTTAATGGAGCTGAGCGAGTGGCCATTGGTGGTTTATTGAATATAAAGTGGGAATTTATGGTGTCTTCGGGGTGATTTTAAAGGCACCCTGCGGTACCACTTGAAATCATTTTTTCTAAAACGGAAATGGCTTGAGAACGTAGTCAGCAAGCGCATCCGGTACATAGAACAGGGAGTCACAAAGTACCAAAGCTAAATATTACTGGTCTGCACCAATCAGATAACTTAGGAACTTACTCAAAAGCGTTTTCCGTCCTTCTCGGTCCGAGCCGCATGTTTGTCGAGCGCAGCCGCCTAGACGCACCCCCACTATCGCTATTTGTTGGTTCGCTCAGAACACTCCTTGTACTCTTTTCAGCAACTGCTAATATGGCCTAGCTGTTTGGTCTCAGTGATGGAGGGGTACACACGTGGGTTTTCATTCTAAAAGGTTCTGTTCGATCCCCAGTACATGTGGCATTTCTTGCAAAGACCAGACATGTTTTTTTTATTGCAACAGGTTCTCTTATGTCAATTCTACGCATTTTTTTAGAAAATAGGAATACTTTGGTGTCTATTAGGTCGGTTTAGCCTACCAGAACGTTTAATTAGTTCCGCGATTCTTCTGGTGCAATGCGGGAAGAGGCGCACGTGGCGAGCGTGCTGGCGGCGCGCCCGAGTGACGCCATTAAGGCTATATCGAGACTATTGCCTTCTTTCCGTTGCAGCAATAATCGCATTCGACGGCCACTTTGAAGAAAATGACCACAAAACAAACTAGAAACTGGACGGTGTACGTGCTGCGAAGAGCAAGTCATGCAGTGCGGGCGAAAACTACAACTTTCGGCGTGCCTCCAGGCACGATGGAAAGAGTGAAAGCGTTGAAAGTCGCTACTTGAGTGCGCGTTTAGGGGTTGTCTGCGTGCGCGTGAGGAAGTTTTTTAAAAAATTTTAAAAGGGGGTGGGGAGGTAGGATCTTCCTCCGTTTTAACGCTAGGCGCGAGCGGGTTTAAACCCGCCACCGAAATTTTTTCGTAGGTGGAGGATCGTTCCCCCAAAAAACCCGCCCTACATGACGGGGCCGGTCCCGAAAATTCCTCGTACGTATGGGGGAAATAGCGTGATCCAGGTATAGGGTCCGTACAACCGGCGATCGTCAGCCCGCCCTTATTTTTTTGTCACGAGGCCCGTTTGAATGCCCCGCAAAATTCCCGTAACCGTATGAAGGGGAAAAGCCGACCACAGGATATATATATATATATATATATATATATATATATATATATATTATATATATATATATATATATATATATAGTATATGACACTACACAGGCTGATGAGGCGCGCCGTAGTGGAGGGCTCCGGATTAATTTCGACTACCTGGGGATCTTTAACCTGCGCCGAAATCTCGATATCTCGAACAGATCCAGCAAATAAGAGGGCAGCGCGTCTTTCTTGCTGACAGAAACGTTCCTGAACCGTGCGGCGCCACCTTGTTCGGCTTTCCCTGCTGTCTGCTGCACGTGTAGATGAGCGTTTGGTGTATAGGCATGGACAAAGCAGGACATTCAGTTGATCGCGGCGGAACTCCACGCAAAACTTAGGTTATGCAAGGAATGTTAGCATCATTTAGCGTCGTTTAACACCTCATGTTGTTTTATCTGATTCAATTTTTGTTTAATTTGCTTACGTACCGTTTGTATCATTTAACTTTTCATAATTCTCTAACTGTAAGCAATGCGTACTGCTAAAGCTGTGTATCTTAATCAGGAACAAACTGTGTGCTGTGTGAACGCCTTTGCTATCTCGTATGTACAGGTGCCGTCAAAAGTAATTGGAGCACGGGAGCTGTGGCCGAACTGTATCGGAGCGTCGTGTAGCTGCACCGGCGGTAAATGAAAGGACGAGACCACGCATGCGCGCCTGCCGACGGCGATAGCCCATCTATACCTCTCAAGCCCCTTTTTAAATTTGGCTTCGAGCATTGCTCGCAGCGCAGTGCCGCTCTCTGCGACGGCGCTGATAGCAGACACGATTCGGGCAGCGTCTATTATGGCGCACTTCCAGCTGCCGAAGAAGCGGCGCTGTCACAGGAATTTGTAGCGAGTTTTTTGTTCAAATATTTTTACGAGTGTACGCTATCAGCGCCATCGCCGAGACCAGTATGCTGCGAACAATGCTTGAAGCCAGGTTAAAAAAAGTGGTTCGAGAGGTATAGATGGCTATCGCCGTCGGCAGGCGCGCATGCGTGTTCTCGTCCTTTCATTTACCGCCGGTGGAGCTACACGGCGCTCAGATACAGTTGGGCCACAGTTCCCGTGCTCCAATTACTAATGATGGCACCTGTACATAACCACCTTTCGCACGCACTATATAGAACCTTGCTAAACCAAGAATCCACAAAGGGCAGCACCCCGCTCTCGCACTGATTTCGAATTCACAATGAGAAACGACGCTTTTTTGGTACGCTGACCCTAAGACAGGATCAGCTCTCTGGGCTTCTCGGCTCGTCGTCGCCGCCCAGCATGATCGAAACATCCGGCGACTGAAAGAAATAAATAAATAAGAAGTTGCCATCGTCCTTCTCTCAGTTCGAATAATTATCCAAAAAGGACCTAAACCTTCCTAAACGTGACTACCGTCTACGCCGGAGTGGGGAAGTAGCTTTTGCACTACGGTCGGAGGCGCGAGTGCGCAAAAACGCTTGAAAACGCTTGAAAAGGCTTGCTTCAAGCGTTTGAAAAGCATTTTGCGATGAAGTCAGCTTAATATAGAGATGGGTAACTTCTTGGGGCACGAATGAAAATACCGATGCTATTATACAGCAAAAACTGTCCCTACCTTTTCAATGGTCTAAATTACAGCATGAAAATAATTAGGTAAATTTTAGAGGTAATTTTCCAATTTTAGTGGTAAAATTAGATTTTGGCGGCAAAGAAAGGCAATTTTAGTGGAAAGTCAGCAGTGCTCACTGGTGTAGATAATGAAAATACCTACATATTCCCTCGTTCGTGTCATACTTGAACCTGTCCGTTACATGACGGACTTTCTGTGATACGAAGGCTACCGCAAGATACAAAGGATACCGCAAGGGCACCGCAAGGTAACCAGCTCAAAAAGTGTTCGTTATGAGCGACCGGGCTGATGCAAATCTTACAGGGAAACGTGACGTCATAACAGGATTCGACCATAGTGTCAGAAGGGAAGGCATCAGCAATTGCGGTTACTTGAAGGGAAGTTACTTCCGATTACTTCTGGTGTGCC
Organism: Haemaphysalis longicornis; assembly: GCA_013339765.2. Classification (NCBI taxonomy): domain Eukaryota; kingdom Metazoa; phylum Arthropoda; class Arachnida; order Ixodida; family Ixodidae; genus Haemaphysalis; species Haemaphysalis longicornis. Next base: position 121,163,050 of record CM023448.1, on the reverse strand, counting down.
CAGCCTCGTCAATATCCCCTAGCCTGTGTACACAATACATTTGCAATTATTTTGAATCCTCATGTTTTTCGTCCTACAATGCGCTGAATGAGCACTTTTTTGACCCATGACTCGTCATGTCTGTAAACGCGCATTCTTCACTGCACCATACCTTTTGAAACAGCGCATGCCCCATGTGCCGCCTTGGAGACTAAAAAACCGCTCAATCAAGCCCATATGAATATGGTGTGTAATAACGGGAATGTTTTTCAAGCCCGGCCACTACTGCAGATGAAGCTCACCTTTTAGGCTTAAGGATCAATACTGTCACTTCTACGTACATCCGGCATGCAGGGGTCTCAGTCCATGATATATAAACAACCTCATGATGCCATGCTTATATGGGACTGGAAATGACCCTCGTGTCTTTGGGGCGGGACGCTGAACCTAGACCTTTCGTTAGTCCGCTGGCGTCGTGAGTCTTGGAAGCCGTCTTACGACCGGCATCCCGGGCAAACGCGTCTCTCGAACTCCGGAACTTGCGAAGACGCTGGACAACGCTTCTGGAAACGGCCGCGCAACTCCCTGCTCCAGTCTAGTCTCCGCACGTCCGTGCCAGGAGAGGTCTTTTATGTGTCCTCGGTGGTCGCGGCTCTCTTTCCGAGGCGCTGGAACAGGCTGGAGAAACTCCAGGGTCGGGGAAAGCCTTGGCCCGCCCGGGCGCGTGTGTAAAGGAGGGTGGTGGCCACCAGGGAGCGGGTGGCACGGGGGGGACAAGGGCTGCGCACAGCCGCGGTAAATATCGTTTTATGCCCCGTCATATATCCGGGCTATTGACTCGCTGGCCGCGCGCGAAAAAGAGGGGGCAATTTTATGACCCACGCATGCGCAGAGCCGTCGCACCACCAAGCATGCCGGCTGTATACGTATACATACATGCTTGCGCTGTGGGTAACTACACGCGTCGACAAAATAGAATCTGCCCACCTTCTACTGCTTTCAATGGTTGCAAATAAAAAGAAGTAAAGAAATAGCGAGGGACGCAGAAACAGCGATGAGAGCAACAACTTCCGTCTTCCGCTAGGTTTGTGATCGACACTTCTCGGGAGTCTGGCACAGCGCAGCTGAACTTGGAAGCAAGAAGGGTAGTGTGACGAAACCAGCTCTGACATTCCCTCTGTTCTCCCCATTCGCTGCATCATCGCGTCTTCTTCGCCACCAATAAGATTTCTTGGCGAACGAAAAGGCCATGCATGTGCGGTGAAATTCCGCACAGACTTCGACTGCGCAGAAATATCGCTGTACTTATTAGGCATGGCATCACAAAGTTGTGGTTTCTAAATGCCGTCGTATTTCCCTAGTACTTAGCACCTCTTTTAGAGCGAAACTAAGCTCTACTACGGTACACCTTTCAAGGTCATTCATCGTGTCGCAATGACCACCAGCCGCCGGCGTGCAAGCTTCACCTTTCTTTTTTATCGCTCAGGGCAAGCGGTTCAGGGCAAGCAAACCACATGACTGGGCGAGGGTTTAACGAGTGATACATGAAAACACTGCGCTGATTTAGTTTGCAGGAACGGCATCTAGAACGACACATTGCAAGCACACGAAAGCGCTGCCCTGCCGGCTGCTTCTGGCGACGTTTGGTTGCTCACTGTCGCAATCGATGGCGCGCCGGCTTGGCTGTCTGTATGTGCCTTTCAGCGCAAGTGAAAGGATTAATCCAATCATCCAATACATATTGCTATACGCCAGGCGGCGAATTCTCAAGCAAAGGCAAACTTTCACGAAGTACTGTGTGCAGTCTTTGTTTTCGCCGGTGATAACTAAATATAGAAGTGCTAAACCTGAGCCATTTTTTGTTCTCGCGTTTGGAAAACTTACCATCGGTTCGTTTTATTGCCCCTTGGAATTAATGTAAGTTATGTCCACACTGTAAATGGTCTCATACCTGGCACAACACGGGCTTGCGTATCTGTTTATAGTCATTGACGAAGTTGGCTCACACTTTCCGGAACATACGAGGTTCGAGAAGTTCGAAGTTACTCCAAAGTGAAAATGAGTACACCAATCCTTAGCGGTAATTGTCGCGCAGACGCCGGTTTACTTACATGGTAGAGCAGCGTAGATAGCATACACCCCTTGATTCGCACCGAACTGGCCTTCGATGAAATTTATATACATTTGACAAAGGTTTAATTTCTGCTTCAACCATTTGGGATTAGTAATGACGCCGGATGCCGAATGCAGAAATCCCATTTCTTATACATCTCACCCATTGTTGAGCACTGCTATTTAGAGTAAACGCAACGGAGACAACCACAAGCGGTTCGCTCAGAACTTGAGGTGTCGCTCGGTGCTCACAATGCTCCAACTCTTAGTACCTCCCATCTACTCCTCGCGGTTCAGGCACGCCAACATCATACGCACTGGCCCCAACCCCGAGCGTGAATGTGCGTGTGAGCGTCCCCGGTCCCCGCTCGGCGATTTGTCGGGCTGAGACCCCGATCGGACCTGCTGCCCGGCGGGAGGTGCTCGGTGACAAGCCCCGCGACCGGCAGCGCTGCGCGGAGTCGGAAAGTCGGTGCAGGCCTATCCCGGCTCGGTGATTCATTGGAGCCGGAGCGATGACGCTGGTAAGCGGGCCGAGAGGCACTCACGAGCCAGCAACCCCGCAGGCCAGATGTCGACAACTCGGCCGCGCTGGTTTCGCCCGACTCCTGAATAAATTTCAATAAATGCTCGGTTTCCCTCTTTCGGCATGGCTCCGGCTAGACGACCTCGTCCCGCTCCGCGTGCAGGGACGCGCCGGGCCGGAGTACCGACTTCTTCGGCGATTAGCCAGCACCCAACGGGAGACGCCTCTCCTTCGCGGGGATGAACGGGATGACTTTGAAGGAATGCTCCGCCACAGTCTGGGCCGCGCTAGTGCAGTAACATTAAGGAACCCTGACGAAGTAATATGTTCGAAACCAGGTCACAACGGCTGTTCTTTTTCTTTTCAAGGGGGAGTTGACAAACGCACATCCTCGCGTACGCGATGTTCGGTTGCCGTTAAAGGCGGCCTGATAATTATACACAGCTCTGCCCAACAGCGTGTCTAAGGGGAGTTTCTTTTGCTGACTAGTTGCTCTTGCCATCAATTTGCCACGTCAGACAAAGCAAAACGTTGTTCGCGAGAGTGTTGTCCCGGGAAATGCCCGCTATAACCTCTAAACACAAAACCATTTCCATTGTCTTGGACGCTGCGATGGACACTTGCACATTAGGCACATAGTAATGTCCACGATATCTGTCTTTCCCCTCAAGCAACAGGCGTTTTACACACAAGATCTTAGCAAAAGCTCGAATAGAAATGAAAACACCGCGCACCCTCAGCGTTTCAAACACTCGAGTGTCTGTCGTCGCTGGCGTCAGCCGACCGAGCATGGAAGGTGGCGAGAGCGGCAGTGTCGTTACTAGGAGCGAGGCAGGCGCACATGGCGAGCTGTGTGCGTGAAAAGGCGGCAGCGGTGCTTGGGAGGGCTTCGCCGCCTGTGCCGCTCGGCCGCCGCGGGGTGGACGCACGAGGTGCTAAGCCGAACAAGCCAGGCGGCCGCACGTCCCGCTGGAGCGGCGCCGCTGATGGCGCGTCCCGAATCGGGCTCGCTCGCCCGCCGCAGCCCGAGAAGGGCGCCCATGAATAATTTATTGCCCTTTAAACAGTTGGCCCATCGCTCCGCTATTTGCAAAGTGCCCATAAGGTAATCGCGAACCGTAACGCCTATGCCAGTACTAAGCAAAACGCTAAAAGCGAAACGAGCCTATCTGGGCCGAAGGAGACAAAAAGAAAATCGAAACTAAGAAAGCAACACGAGCATGAAAATGGACCAAGGGAGGCTGCGCATTTTCTGCCCTGTCGCTAAACCAGCCGAACCTTGACTTCTCAGAGAAGGAAAGGCGGAATAACCTCCGTACTCTGTTCTCCTTGGGCGGGTGTGCGTGTCCGTTTGTGTGCGTGTGCGAGCGTGTGTGCGCGGTCGCGCGGGGTTGTCACCAGATTTAAGATATCATATGAAAGACCAAACAAAGTGCAAACAGCGGAAGAGAGCCTTAGAAATATATCAAAGCGCACACGATACGATTGCGTGTTAAGAGAACTAGCAGAAAAGGTAGAGCTCATGTCGCAATCTGTCACATATCGTTTTATTTTACGTACCTTACTCTGCATTTCTTACGCTGATTTAAGGTTCATTTTCACAACTCGTTGCCTGGATAGTATACGGCAAAGCTGCGAAAGTTTTGCAGAAGGGTAGTGCTACCTTTTCCTGCACTTTTTCTCGACATAAGAGTTTTCATTTCATAACGCTGGTCCACTGCAGTCAAAGCCCTCTTACAAAGCTGCGTACTGTCCTATAGGCTTATTTATTTATTTATTTATTTATTTATTTATTTATTTATTTATTTATTTATTTATTTATTTATTATTTATCTTTTCCTTCCTTCCTCTTCCTTCTTCCTATTTCCTATCCTATCCTTCTTTCTCTCCTTCCCTTCACTCCTTACCTTAACTCTCTTCCTTCCTTCCTTGCTTCCTTCCTTCCTCCCTTCATTCCTCATTCCCGTCCTTCTTCCTTCTTCCTTCCTTCATTCCTTCCTTCCTCTTCTCTCTTCTTTTCCTCTCTTCCTTCCTTCCTTCCTCCTTTCCTTCCTTCCTCTTCTTCCTCCTTCTTCCTTCCTTCCTTCCTTTCTTTGCTTTTTTCTTGTTTCGCCTTTCTTGTATTTTATCTTAATTTTGCAGTGTCATGGACGTTTATTACAAAGAGTTCCACTGTAGAGTTAAGAATTTACTGGGTGACGCTGTTTAACCAATGCATATGTTTCGATAGGACTGCAATAACATCTGAATACGTTTGCAACCAAAACAACAAAACCGCTAAAAACGAATCACAGACCAAATGAAACCGAGCTCCACATCACAGAAGCATTACTTAAGTAATGACGTTTGAGGAACGTCCCAATGGATGACCGCGGAATAATTTAGACCTCTTCGGAGATCATGCGCCCAAACATCGCACATAGCGTTCTCGCTTTCCGCCTTCATAAGAACAGCTGCGACACCGGAACCTCATGTTCGGCAGCCCTACGCTGCTGCGTCAGCGTGGCGGGTAAGGAACTGATCACTATTGGTCGGGACCGTGTGGTTCACTTGAAGTGTTTTGCATTTGAAGAACCGCTGTATAAGTGTAGTAATAAACAGCCCGTTGTTTTCATCTGGTGATATCGATTTAAGCTCACAGACGATGGTGCGAAGGCGATGCGACCGGGAGCGACACCGTTGACACATGGATATATGCGATTATGATGATTATACGAGCACGATATTTCATTGAATGCGTCCAATACTTGTCGCTTTAAAGCAGAAAAGAAAAAATTGAGCGCCAGGGTGTGCCACGCATCTGACTTCAGAAATACTAGTATAGTGTTGATGTCATTTTGGCCAATTCCCCCCTCCGCCCCCTAATGTGGGGTATGCATCAGGCACAATGTGTGCGTGGGCATGGGTCTGTAGCGCGCGTCTAGGATATTTTCTTACAAGCATGAAAGAACAATATTTTTCGAAGTGCAATTCCCTTTGAGAAATAGCCGGGGGAAGGGACTTAGCCTCACATTCCAGAATGACCAATCAGCTTGACCAAATGTTCGAATTTGGCGAATTACGAGGCCCAGCATGCGTTTAGAGAAAAAAAAATAGAATCTTCGCAGGTACAACAGCGCACATGCACGCCTTGCGCTGTTATCCCTGCACAGATTCTATATGTTACTCCGATCGCATGCTGGACATCGTCATTCGCCAAATTCGCACATAAGGTGTTTGCTCTAAGCCAGACGATTACGGGACTCCAACTCCTCTGTCCCAACCCCGACAATCACTTTCTTCGTTCTTCTTCTTCACGCTGATTGGTCGTCTTGTGGCGTTGTGGTTAAGCCCACCTGGGGCGATTTCTTAGAGTGACGGTTATCATCACCCGACGAGAGTGTGAAGTTGGGCTTGTTGGCGATGCGTTCTTGTAGACGAAGCGCAAAAGTAGAAACAGGACGAGACACGAGATGGGACGAGGACGACCGCTAAAATGAAGTTGGAAGTTAGCGCTCGCCCTTGTCCCACCTTGTGTCTCATCCTCTGTCTACTTTTGCGCTTCGTCTACAAGAATACAAGTATGATTACCGCTTCGTTTCCCGGAACTTCCGAACTGGAAAATCATTTTTTTTTTTGTTTTGCATACATGTGCTCTGCCGCGCATGCGCCATGATACCGGCGACACCGTCCACACAGCCATGGACGCACCGCCATGCACTCACGTTGACGGGCACCCGCCGAGAGGAAGTCCCTCGTATCCAGCTGTGGACAGCAGTTGATTTAAGAAACACCCCCACGAATCATGTTTTGTGAACGCTTTGTTCGAGTTTTTTGACCGCGCTGAACCGGGCATGACTCGGAGGCAAGAACAAATGGACGTTTCGCTCCCCTTGTTGTTGTTGACGTAAGGCCACACCGGCTATCTTTTCTGATGGAAGAGGAATATGCTCTTCACCAACCTAGATTGTTCTGACCTCATCGGCAATGTTCTCGACCTACTTGCATGTTTCGAGAAAGTACAGCTCTCTAACATAATACACGCTGACCAATCGCTGCGGTATTAGTTTCGACGACTGTTTGCCTCCTTCGTCTCCATCTGTGGTTTGGTCAGTTAATGTTTGGAGCAGAAGTGCGCTTATAACGATTTCTTTAAACCCAGAAACGTTTTGTCATCTTTCTCTTCGTGACACTATTGATTACAAAGTAAACTAAAATTAGTAAATGTATTTTAGTTGGACTTAAAGTATTTATCTCTTGGTGGAGCACTCTGAAATGAGGGGAGGTGGTTGGTTCGGGCGCAGCAATTTTAAACGTTAGAAGAACAAACCTGTAATTCGAAACAAGGGCAGCCAATATTGGCCGCCGAATGCGCTGCACTTCCAAATAATTGTGCTACGAAGCAGTCGAGTTTGCCCTACCTTGCTTAGATCGACCCCTAATAAAGGATTTTAGATGAAACCCGCGGAGAGCTGAGCGGGTCGAAAATCCGCCAAACGGGACTTCCAATACAAATCTATGCATTCATCTTTCGTCTAGCAATAGGTGAAGACAAAAGGAGCCGTATTGAGATGGTCTAGTCAAATGTCGGTGGGACACTGAGAAAAAGTGAGCGATGTGCGTGTTGTACAGGCAGACTAACGTGTGCAGACGCGCACGCCACTTATGACGTTGACGAGATCACTTGTAGGCATGATGCCACACCACACGAAGTGTGAAGGGCAATTCGAGCTTGGCAAACGCTAGGTGTGTGTGGATATTAGAGCGGTTCAAATATAAGGGTCAAAAGTGTGAAAATTGTTTATTTTAATTTGATTCGGCTACGTACGAATATTCTGTCGTGGTATGAATATTAGTCTATCAAGGTTGGCAAGCCCTGAACTTTCTCAGTGCCAAGTAAACAAATAAAACGATCGTAGGGAGTTGATACTGCGAGTTGCTGTTAGCTTGTGCATGATACAGGGGCAGGGTTTCCTTGTGGCGCTGGCGTTACTCAAGTTCTTGCTTGGATGTTAGGCCTAGTCGTACGAAATAAGAAGGAAACCCCCTCTATCCCAAACTCTGCGATAAAGACAACGGTAACTCATAATGCGTCGTGCGTTGCTCTTCGGTGCTATTTCGGAGATCGACACAGACAAAACGCTGCGGCGACTGGTGGCCTACCCAGCGCAAGCGTTTGAACGTACCTGCACTCACGCAGACATCTTGAGACAGACGGCTCAGTTTCCTGGTACTCATTGTACCGCCACTCCCACAAATCACTGGAAAGTCTACTTGATAGGACAAAAAGACAACTGAGGATCAGGGAGCTGCTTTGCGGCAATATTTTTGGTGCGATGAGCCCGTACTCTATCCAGCATAGATTCTTTCGGACATGCATCGTACAGAAGACACGGATCAGCAAAGTATCAGGACATAACTATTTAGTTCCGAACAAGCAGGTCCGTTTTTTTGCCCTGTTGTAGCCGGTTGGAAGCTTATCAGTTTCGCCCCAACGAGACGCCGTTTCGAATCTGGACACGCGTGGTAACGCCACCGATGCACCATTTATAACACCATTACAGTTTATCTCGAGGGCTATTCCTGTCTAAACCGTCGTTCACGTTCAAAGTTTCTGTCCACTCGATCATGCTGACAGCGACCGAGAAACGTGGAATACGTTCACTAATGCTAACCAACGCCGGCAGGTGTAGTCATGGACCCGCCGCGGTGGCTCAGTGGCTAAGGCGTCGCGCTGCTGAGCACGAGGTCGCGGGTTCGACTCCCGGTCGCGGCGGACGCTTTTCTGATGGAGGCGAAAGCCAAAACGCCCGTGTGTACGCCGATTTCGGCGCCGATTTCGGCGCACGTTAAAGATCCCCAGGCGGTAGAAATTAATCCGGAGCCCTCCATTCGTGCAGCCCCGGGTCAGGGAAGCGTGGAGGCGTTTCCTATTGTGAGCACAGCAAAGGGACCCAACGTGCCACCAAAGGGCACGTTCGAACATATATTGACGTGCTTCTGTTATTCTATTTAAACGAGCTGGACCGTCTGGTCTCGTAGTGTAGTCACTGTAGTGGTTCTGCTTCTGGGTAGCAAGCTGAAGAAGCCTGGTTCGAATTTAGTGGGTTTTATGTCGGTTTCAAATTGTTTTGCTGAGTATTTTTGCCCCGTGGTTGTTTCCATATTGCAGGGTTTTGGTTCAATTTTTTTTTATTCTGGCTAGTTTTGTCCGCTTAGGGTTGTTTTCGGCCATGAATACAGGCCAGAAAAAGGCTGATTGAGCTAGCAGTGGTAGGCGTAAATGTACGTTATTATTTGACAGTGGGGTTGTTTTTACAGTTTAGTTGTTTGGTCCATTTTATGCTCGGTTTTGTTGTTATTTATTTCAGTTCAGGTAGTTTCACGTGCTATATAGGTAGGTTCCTGCGTTGATAATCACCCCAATAGCCAGCTCGACAGCCGGCTGTGCTTACTAGAGAGAGTGAGAGATAGGACGAGCAATTCTAATAAATGGAAAGAAAACACAGAGATGTCAGCCTGATCGTATAGGCTCTGGCCTGCTACCCAGTGGCGATCACCAGGTGACGTATATAGGCGTACGGGAAGATCCTACCAGAAAGCGATGGTGATGACTGATATTGATGACGATGCTTGGATGTTATTGGCGCAAGGCCAACTGGGGCAAAGAGCGCCAAAGGAGTTGGTGATGACTGGGGAAATTGATAATAAAAGACGATACGATGATGATGAACTCTACAGCCAGAAAAGGGTGATTGTCTTGGCGCTGAAACTTGTAGACTGTGCTGGCGCTCCCACTTATCTCCCCCCCCCCCCCCCCCTCTGCCCCTTTTTCCAAGCAAAATCGGTCACCTGGCCGACGGCTACGGTGTGTAGGATGGATGGACGTATGGTTTCAGCCAAAAATGTCAACAATTTCACGCACGCGGCAGCGACCATAGGTGACGGCACTGTTCGGAGCCATGGGGCAATTATCCGGGGACGTTTTCTCGGGCTCATTATGAAGGCAGATTACTTCTGAAAACTACTTTTCGCGTTCATTAGGTGGGCTCACGGGAATCTAGAGCAAGACGGCGTAGCCTGGGCGAAAACAGGCGGAACGGTGAGTCGCATCGTAGCGATACCTGCGTTCGTGCTGACGACCCTTTGTGTTGAAACAGGCCAGTTGGCGGTAGTAGGCGAGGAGGGAGACAATCTGTGCGGGAACACTCGCCTTGCAGTCAACAGGGGAAAAAAATGAATCGAGAATAGAAGAGAGTGGACGACCATAGACGACCATATTGGGAGAAAAAGCAGTATAGCCTGCTGAACCGGGGAGTCGTGGGCGTACGTTACAAAAGGAAGAGCAGTGTCTCAGTTTGCTCTGCCCTGCACTCCTTAACTCTGTTGAAAAGTTTAATCTTATCTACAATTTGTCTCTTTTGACTTGGGATTCATTTTCATTTATGTAATTCTTCTCGACACGTCTGTTTTTTTTTGCTGACTTTACTTCGAATCAATTGTTTGCACACCATTTTAATTATCTTTACGCAGTACCCCGTAGCCCGTTAAGAAACGTTTTTTCCCATGTGCTAATCACTGGCCGATCCCCTGATTGGGTATGTGCAGTCAACTATGAATACTACTACTACTACTACTACTACTACTACTACTACTACTACTACTACTACTACTACTACTACTAATAATAATAATAATCAATATGCTCGTGCCCATGCACGTCCGCTGATGGGTTTATGTGATCGATGGAAAATCGGCATCTATAGAGTTACAAATGGAAATTTTACGCGCTGAGCACTGCGGTCAATGCCGCGCAATTTCGTTGTGGTACGTGACTCACTTTAAATCGCATCCACCTTAGTTCTTGTTTCAATATGTTGTGGTGCTTCGCGTATTGTTTTAACACCTATGTTTTTTTTTTTTTGAACGTATCGGGGATGAATTATAAATATGTTTCCCGCGACTTTTTGAACACGCAATGCTTTTTTCTTCAGTGTAGCGGGTGAGGAATTATAGAACCTCTCTAACACAACAATTGCTTTCTTTCTGTGAGAAAAGAGGTTTAAATTCCCATCGGACGTCTGTTCTATTCTCAGAAATTTAAGGGTCAGGTAGCTCTAAATATCTTGTAGTTTGTTGGATACTCAGGCTTCAGGTAATCGTCAATGTTCTTTATGCAGCAGAACGCGTAATAATGCTATTTGTATTCAGTGTTTCACATAGCGAAAGAATAAAAAAGGTCCAACACGAGCGCATTTCTGCTCAGATAACTGTTGTTCTTCCCACGCCCATAACTTTAGGCGGCAAGAACTAAAAATTATCAAACAATTTATTCGTAAAGATTATAACTAATTTGCGAGAATAAATGCAAAGGCGATGAATAAAATCCACGATGAGAAGCTTACACGGGATCTTCGTAAGGACGCAATTGCAACCTCTGGGATGGTTCGGCTCATAGGTCAGTAGGCAAAAACGTCGGGTTGGAACAGCGCGAAGTTTGAATATGCTGTTGGAATACCATCAGGAGGGGTTAACTGAGAAAGCATATTAGCTTGCCTTTTCCGGTTTCGCGGGAAATTCGCCAGCGTGTTTCGTGCCACCGTGCGAGAGGAGAGAGAGAGAGAGAGAGAGAGAGAGAAAAAAAACGTTTATTTGAGCTTTCTAAAGTGGGAGTGGTTCCCTAGTCCGGGAATCCATCAAGTGAGCAGAGAGCCTTCGCTCTGGATGCCAGGAGCTGCTGGATGTCCAGACGGTCGCTGGTCACCAGGTTCTCCCACAGCTCAGGGGTGGGAAGAGGGGATCGGAGAGGTGGAAGTTTGGGATTGCACACACACTGTATTATAATATGAGCTCATGAAGCCTCCTGTTTCGTGATGGCTCCCGTACTTTCTAATTTATAACTCGCGTGTGCTAAGTTTGATTCGCAGCAGAGGTGCGGGTAAAGGGGGCCTGCGACTGCCCGTGGTTAGGCCTAACGTGACACCTCTGACGTCTGGTACAAATATTATGACGTTGCTCAGCGGATCGTAGGGCTTAACTTGAAGGCTATATATACCTAACGGTGAGCCTAACGTCACGCTTTCAGGTCTAACGTCGCCAACCGGTACCCACTTGAAAAAAGGACTCATCGTGCTCACTGAAAGTGAAGCTGCGGGTACCGGTTGGCATCGTAAGACCTCAATGCCAAACGTTAGCCTAGAACGGCGCATATTGATGTTTGAAGTTTGTTTACAGGGAAACGGGGACAAAACGCTTGTCATGCGACAGCTTGACGGATTCGGCAGTTTCTGCTGTTATTGTAGCAAAGCGATACATACCCGCAGTGGAAGACTTGTCCAACGGTTTATAAAAAATCGTTGCCCATCCATGTGAGGAAGAAAAGACTTTATTGGCTGAGGAAATACGGAGAAGAAACTCAAGGTCCTGAAGGTGGAGGCGGCCTAGGGACTGAAGGCCAACCTCCTCCCAGTCGTCTTCTCCTTGAGTTAGGTTGGCGGTTTTGTGGTGGCCGTGGACCGGCGCTTTTCCGGCTGCCTCTTTTACCCGCTTTACCAGGCGTACCTGTAGGTCCGGGTCGGTGCTGCGATGCGAGGCTTCCCACCTCTCCTCAGTAGGGATTTCTGGAAAGGGATTCTGGGGGCATGCCCAAATGATGTGGGCCAGGTTGGCATGGGTGCCACGTAAGAGATACATTGTAGGTAGATTAAAGCGGGACCCGCCGTGGTGGCTCAGTGGCTAAGGCGTTCTGCTGCTGAGCACAAGGTCGCGGGCTCGATTCCCGGCCGCGGCGGCCGCTTTTCTGATGGAGGCGAAAAGCAAAAATGCCCGTGTGTACGAGATTTCGGCGCACGTTAAAGATCCCCAGGTGGCCAGAATTAATCCGGAGCCCTCCACTACGGCGCGCCTCATCGCCTGCGTTGCGTCGGCGCGTTAAACCGTGCAATCAAATTAAAGCGGGAGTGGATATGAGTCATGGTGGTCGGATTACGGAAGACTCCTGTCTGGAGTTGGCCTCAGACATTAGATTGTTTTAAGGTGAGGGGTTTATCCACCTGAGGATTAATGCAACGGAGAGGAGGTATTAGGTGGGGATGTCGTGATGTCCGACCAGACGTTCCCGCGTGGACTGCGCTCCGTGGTAGGGATACGGCCTCGGCCCAGACCGCATTGGAATTCCTCGGGAAATGTCGTGGGCCACCTCCTTTCCCTCGAGCACAGAATTCGCGGAAGTCCAGATAATTACTACTTGGGATTTCGGGGCTTCCTACGCAATATATCTTGAGCGCCGTTGGCAATATGCGTCCAGGGGAAAAATTGTGGACAGCGGTTTCAGAATCTGTGACGGTGGTTGTGGTGGTAAAGCTGAGCGCAAGTTCCGGGATGGGCGTCCGGACTGTGAAAGAATCGAACGTATGGGCGCATGATAATCCGTGGTTGGTGCAGCCAAATTGTCTGCCAATTTTCTAGTGCGAAAGCACTATTAGCTTAGCATTGTTGGCTTCGCGGGAAATTTGTCGAGAAAAGTTCATGAAGCCTCATTCGGGAAGCCTCGCGTAGTTTTCCAGTGTATAATTCGCTTGCGCAAAGTTTGATGCGCTGCACAGGGTAGTAGTATTAGTAGTAGTAGTAGAGAACTTCATCTCGCAGAGAAATGGATTGAACTCATCAGTTCAAGAGCCCAAGTAAGGGTTTGGCTATCTCTGCCCTGGAAACCCCAGCTGCTGGGGGTCCAGGTCGGCGCTGGTCGTCATTTTTACCCACCGCTCGGGAAGAGAAAGAGGAGAGGGAAGAGGAGCGGCGGCTGGGTTGTGAGCGCACCCGATAATTATTACGTGGGTTAGGGTGCCTGGTTGAAAACAAAAATTACATTCTGCGGGCAACTGGGTTGGATAGAGGCGCACGACCATGCGCAGGTGTGTGAAGGGCCGACGTTAGGCATTAAATACGTCATGCTTTCAAGTCTAGAGTCGTCCACCTGTACCCGCAGGCCGACGTGCTATGAGTACGATGTTGCTTGTCATGCCAATAAGCTCAACGATAAAGTGACTTAACGTTGAGTATAAACATTAAACGTTCGGCCGAACTCATCTGCTAATACCCGATGACATTGTAGGACCACAAAGCGTAACGTTAGGGCTAAGCTTCTAAACTCTGGCGCATACCCGAGAGTTGCTGCTGTTGGTCTCGCCAAGGGTTACATACCCACACTGTGGCACATACCCGGGATTGTACATTGAACAACGCTTTCTAAAAATATTCTACCCGCACTTCGAATGCTGTGTGCGTATTCTAAATCCTAGCAGAGGGTTACCCACAGAGCAGCATGTACCCGCAGTGGGTTATTGTACAATGCTTTATAACCAAGAATCTATGCTGCTTTCATACGATATTGCGAGGTTGGCGCAGCCGAATCATTCATTGTTCTTTTTATTTTCAATTTAACACTGGCTGCATGTTTTCTTTTTCGTCTGGTATGCGCTATTTCTAATCGCAGGTGTAAATGAAGCGTGGTACGGGCCTTTAAAATAGTTGATGAACTATGCGCGACACGCAGTATATTACTATCAATTTTGCCATGATCTGCCGAAAGGCGGCGTGAATTATTTAATTCTTGCTGTCAGCCATGATAACGTTTGATTTCCTTTGTTCATAACTCTGTTCATCTGCTTCTCTTGAATGAAGCCAGGCTACTGAGTTTAAGCTCGTACGCAGCTCTCGAACCTCGAAATTTAAGGCCTTATTCGTTTAAGTGAAACAAAAGCAACGATATGGAAATTTGGGGGCCTTTGGTGAAATTGTGGCGGCGCCACTGCCACTGCAGAGGTGGTTGCGATAAAAACTTGACTGTCTTAACGCTTTTCGGGCATTGACTTAGTCGAGCAATTGGAACTCCCCACTATTTTTGGCGGGAAGCTGAAATAAATTTCGTATCATCCAGTACGATACCAAAACTGAGCCGCGCTATCGAAGAAATTTGTTCGTTAGGGCCGAGTCGGGAAAATTAAACATTTGGCGAATTTTCAGAAGTGCAGGACGCTATCCACCCGGCAGGAAACTCTTACAAAACGTTTGACCCACTTATCGAACATACAATGAACAGTACCAAAACTGGCGGACACATGTCGATTGAGTGCATATTAGCAGTCATATAGCGAATAGTGAATGGTGATTTGGAGAATGACTGAGTCATAGTTTCAGGGAAATTTTACGCAAAAAAACCCACACTGCGTGCGAAGTGAACCCTGTAATCTGAGGGTGGTTGCGGTGGACCCTCAATCTACAGAAGGGCAGCATAACGGAGGACTGAAACTTTTCGCACTCCCCGTGACGTTTCGCCGACGCTGTCGGTGTCAGGCGAAAATGGGGCACATGTGCGCCGGGTGCATGGGGCTTCCTGCCGGGCAAGAGAACGTGTCCACGAAGGCCTGGCTGTTCTTGAGCGGAAGGTTGCACAGCTGGGCGCCGGCCTGACTGCCGCACCAGTTGTGGCACAGCAGCACGAAGAAGAGCTGCTGCTCGGCAAGATCTGGCGGCTGCAATTCGACCGCCTTTTCTGTGGGCGAAGCAGCCGCAAGGAAGGCGTCCCACAGGGTGCTGGAGGCGGCCGTAGCCACCACCACGTCATCCCTGACGGCTGGGTCAAGCAGCGCCACTTTATCGGCACTGTGGATGCACGCGGTGCGCGCTCGCGCTTCGTCCAGCGTGGCCTTCTTCCACTGGCGCTGGTCGCTGAACAGACGCTGAAATAGGAGGCGTGCTAGAACTGAGCCCAATCCGGCGTAAATGGCCGGCGCCGGTGCGTCTTCCATTAGGAATGGGAAGCTAAAATGGTACGGTGCAATGGCCAGCGGATGACTCGCGGCGTCGTCCCAGCTAAGGGAACCTTTGTTCAGCAACATCGCCGCCAGGGGCTGCACCGACGAAGAGGCGGCATTCTCGGAGCTAGTCGACGACTCCATTATGTGGGGCACGAACGACAACATCCGTGCCATGTTATCGAATGCGTCGTCACTCATGTCTGGCCACGACATCTCATGGCCTTCCGGTTTGCCCAGCATGTGGAGTAGGACCTCTGCGCGGTTGATTTCTAACGGAGCGATGAGTTCATCCTGAAACCAGTCGTTGCGCTTTATCGTGGCGTGAAAGGCTTTCTTGATCCTCGACCCAACCTGAGATGCCTGGCTGAGTGTCTGCGCGTTCGCCACAGTTTTCAAGTAGTTTGCGTACAAGGAGTAACCAGTAAGGCCGGCGACACCCAAGCAAAACTTCATCTGTTCTTCCCTGGCTTTGTCCTCGGTGCCGTGAAATTCGCGAAGGATGTGCGAATTTGTATAGGGCAATAAAGCCTGAAGCACGAACCATGCTACGTACTTCTTCATTGCGTCTTCGCCGAGGGTCGTGTGCAAATCGAAGAAGGCCTCGAAGAAATCAATTCCATTGATTGTCACAGCCGCGAATGATATGTTAAATCGATTCCGCAGTTCTTGCTGCCATCTGTCCGGTGAAATAGACGGCGTTGTCTTGGGCAGTTGGTTTGTGTCAGTTTCGTAATCTTTAATACCGGCAGCAAGAGATTTTCCCAGCACAGGAATAACACGCTGCTCCAAGGCAACAGTCTCGTTGTAAGTAAGGTTTGTTATGATTTTTCCTTCTTCAATGTACTCCTTTAAAACAGAAAAGTACCTTTCACGCTGCCTTTCGTCCTTCTTTTTCCAGATGAGACGCGAGAATATTTCTTTCCCAATGGACCGGATAATCAGGTGCCCGCTCTTTTCGTCTTTCTTGAACGCGACCCTGAAGAGAGCGGGAATGGGCCAGGAGGACATCGCGAAGACTGCGTGCAAGAGGTCCGTGCGCTGATCCAGCTGAGGCCAGGGTAGCCCCGCACTCTTCATCAGCTTCCGAACTCGATCCACGTAGCTTACGTCCTTCCGAACGACGTCGTAGCAAGCCGTGAACAGTTTGGCCGCCTTTTGCTCGGGCGTTTGTCCCTTCAGAGGAACCTGCTGGCTGAGGGCCAGTCGAGTCAGGTTGTTCCGGTAGGTCGCGAGGATGGTGTCGTACACGCTGAGCTTAGACGGTTGCGACATCCAAGCTCCGCACACGTGACCATAGAAGTCTTCGCATGGTGCCACGCTTGAATTGCCCAAATCAATCACCAAGGCCTCGTACTGCGAGCAGGCACTGCTTTTGCACGCTCCCATCAGTCTGACGGGAACGCGCTTTGTCGCGTAAAAGGCGATCAAAGCACCTACGGCCATCACGAACACTACCACGGCGAGGCAGAGCACCATGGTAACGCTTCTGGCCCGCTGCCTCTGTATTTCCAACATGGGTGGATAGATGGCCTCGCTGGTTTGCGACTTCGTCGTCGCCTGAAACGAAATAGGACAAATGCGATACTCAGTTGAAATAAATAACGCTAAGCACTTTATTTTATTGTGTTAGCCAAGGAATGCTATGCGTATGTAATGTCCCAACAAACAGTCGCATGCGTAACGAAAATATAGCGCGAGACCCCAAACACGGGGTGAGGAAATAAGTAAGGCAGCGGCAAAAGAGCGCCGAATATTGGGTGCCCTTTGTTACCAGTGAGGTCTTACAACTACCCTTTAGTAATGATATCCGTGGGCTTACTGCACGTTTACTAAAATGCTATTTTAACAGGAGCGATGTAGAGCACGGGGACCAAACCAAGTTGTTGCACTGGCGTCGATGGAAATGGAGGGGAGAGGGTGGGAGTTGCAATAACGAATAAGAATGGGGTAGAGTACTGGGGCACAGAAGAGTAGAAAAAAACAACAGAAGGCGGCAATGCTTGAAAAATCTCAGCACATTTACCATTAATCCAATGATTGTCCAGCGAAGCTATTGTCTCATAGAAGGATCACAGCAATTGAGTGGGCATGTTTGCGGCCATCCCGTTCCGCACTATCGTAACTGAAGGGACCAAACAACTGTCCCATCTACTCCCTTCATCAATCCGTCTCTGGCTGTTAACATGGCGACCCATAAAAGGTGGCTTTTTATAGATCGGGGGAGGGGAAAGACTATGGTTAATTACTTTTGATTGATTGATTATGAAATTTAACGCGCCGACGTTACACAGGCGAGGAGGCACGCCATAGTGGAGGGCTCCGGATTAATTTTGACCACCTGGGGATTTCTAACGTGCGCCAAAAGCTCGAACACACCGGCGTTTCCGCTTTTCGGTTCCATCAGAAAAGCGGCCGCCGTGGCCGGGAATCGAACCCGCGTCCTTGGATTCGATTGTAGGAGTGGGTAACCTCAGCGGGGTTCGTGCATTCGTGCACACACACAGACACATACACACGCACACACACACACACACACACACACCCACGCACACGCGCGCGCGCACCGTGACGCACGCACGCATACACGCACACTGTGAACTTACATACAGTAGTAAAAAAAGCTTAACTTAACCATTCCCCTATGCTTCCCTTTGCATTGTAGACTGCCGGTCTTTCTTTGATATATATATATATATTAATATAATATATATATAATATATATATATATATATATATATAGGCGTTTAATTTAGGTAGTGAGATACAGATTGTTTGTGCAGCAGATCGCAATCCTGGGAGAAAAGTGGGGGCACAATCAATTTGGACTGAGGAGTATTCGGTATGGACCCTGCAGTTTTTGGCCGTAAGTTACCATTATCATTTCAATAGCGGGCATATAACCAGTGTACTAAGTGTAATACCGATTATGACCTACGGGGCACAGCCATAGGGTCTCACTAACCACTTTGTAACAAAACTTCGATCAGCTCGACGAGCCACGGAAGGAAATCAGCAGCAAAAAAAAAAAAAAAAAAATGGGGTTGGGCGGGTCACGTAACTAGTTGACCATCCGTTCGACGGAATGGCTACCACGGAGAATTCGGTGCAGAGATGAACTACGAAAGTTCGGGCATAGAGAATGGACACGGAAAACGCGCGATAAAAGTGTCTCGATATCTTTGGCGGATGCCTTCATCCTGTAGTGGAAGAAAACATGATGATGATGATGATGATGATGACGGGGATGATGATATATGCATGCTGCTCTGTGTACAAGTGCAACCACCTCTTCCACGCTCTTCGGCAGCAGGCATCCCTCTGGCCCTCTTCCTTTCGCACCGCACTCCCGCTCCTTCTGTACGGTTGAGGAGGATATTCATCCGGTCTTCCTAACAAACATTGTAGGCACTATACCCTAACAATCCTCATATAGCAATAGAACTTCAGAGTATTAATCGGTTTGCAGGTGCGCGGGAAAGCCGGT
Source organism: Haemaphysalis longicornis (assembly GCA_013339765.2). Classification (NCBI taxonomy): domain Eukaryota; kingdom Metazoa; phylum Arthropoda; class Arachnida; order Ixodida; family Ixodidae; genus Haemaphysalis; species Haemaphysalis longicornis. Next base: position 121,144,152 of record CM023448.1, on the reverse strand, counting down.
GGACCTCCTCACCCTGAAAGGCTAACGTTTGAGGACAAATATGGGCTTTGGGTATGATGATCCGGGTAGAGGGTGCTATGACGCACACACGTGTAAACGTATTGTCGCAGAGAGACTGAAGTGTCGTTCGCAGCAGCAGGAGAAGCAACGCTCCAATGCCACATATTTTTGTGTGACAGTATGTACGAGAGCGTATACTGGGACACGGAGCATTCAAAACGCCTATTTTGTCCATGCACCAAAGCTGAAACGAAACTCGGGTATTGACTACACTCTCCCGCAGTGCGAGCTTGATGCTTTTTTCTTCAGTTGGAATTTTATAACCTCAAATAAAAAATGGGGGAGTGCGAATAGGAGGTATAATTCTCTTTATTTTTACGTCGTGTTCTGCGGGGCACGCAATAAGCAAATACACACCGTTTTACAGTGACGGTCAACGTGAAATGCGATGCGTGGTTCCTGTGGCTGCTGATCGCAGCGAATTCTGGTTTGGATTCAGGAAAAAAAAAACTATGAAACTAGCGCTAATCGCCTCATCAGCAAACACAGCTAATAAGAGAATTAGCGCTACAGTTTTATAGTTTTTTTTGTTTACCTGAACCCAAAACAGATTTTGCTGCGATCAAGGGTCACAAGGAAACACACAAGGCTTGACTGTCAAAATAAAAAAATCTATCAAACTGTAAGCACTTTTACACCTCAAGGTATGCGGCTTCCGACCATTTTTCACCAAATGCGTGAATAATAATGCGAATAATTTTGGTGAACTACTTGTATAACTGGCATTCAAATGTTTTATGATAGCGGGCATACTTGATGCCATTTGTCAGTTTTTCACATAAGATACTCTAATTTCCACCCCTCATGGGATATGCAGCCTCTGTATTGGCAAAAGAAGCAGATTTATTTTGAATTTTACTCTCTTTTGGGAGCTTTCGCGAGCTGACCAAAAACATTTATAAAGTTGTGCAGTTGCTTCCCCGCGCGCCCGGTCCGAAAATTAGGTACTGAGGGGTCATTGCGATTGTAAGGCCTAATTTTGGCGCCCATAATTTGGTTTGGACCCATGTCGAAGGCTCCACTATACTATTTTTAAAAACCTTCTCACGCTTACTATAAATAAAGGCACTGTTTGCATAAAAATGTGTTCCCTTCACCTCCATAAACACACGCCAGTTCACTTTAGCCCAACCTCTGATCCACATATAAGTAACGACACCCTGTTCCGATTATGCCAAAGTTTCTTTCATGTTGGCGTTCTTCAGAAGCAGGTATATTTATCTCTTAGTTGACGAAAAAAACCACTACTCAGAACTAAACTACGTGAGATGATTACAGTAGAGCGGTGCGCTTGTCAGTCCATCGTAAAATAAGGCTGACGCTTGGATTTCGCCTTCATCAATTTTCTTTTTGCAACACTTAGCTTTCGCTGGAGCCACCCACAGAAGCCTACGTATTGTTTTAGTTCCTAGAAAAATCGATATTGCACTATTTTTTCTCTCCTCAGCAAGTGCTAGTCTCGCCGTTGAAATCATTCTTCACACCTCGCCAATGCGCTCGTTCATTCACCTGTTGGGGCGTTTCAGCCGTGGTGATTTCTCGCTGCATCGTGGTGAGCAGGAATTCGGAAACCGGGGCGATTTCCCTGGACGGAATGAATCCCTCATCCGTCGTCTCGAAGTTCCTGGACCAGCGCTCAGTCTCGCCTGGAGCCTGGCTGCCGCCGGCGTCTGGCTGCGCATCGGATTGGCATCTGGGGCCCTCGCTGTTCTCTGAGGGAGGCTTCGGGCACAGCTCCGACCGTTGCTGGCTGCCCGCGGAGCCTTCGGACGATTTGATCGCAGGTCCCGCCGCTGATTGCGCCCTCCAAACGTTCCTCAGAATAAGAAACGTATGGTGATAATGACAGCGCCCACGAGGCAAAAAAAGGGGGATTTTCACTTCTACCTCTGCTTTTTCTATCGCTCTCGATCTAGCACCCGCTGCATTACTCTAACTCTCTTCATCAAAGGTGCAAGTCCGGAAGTATTCGTGTATAACCTCAACGCTCATGTTAATGGTTACACCTACGCAGAATTTTCCGGTGATATCCTAAAAAAGAATAGCCAGGCATTACTGTTTATTGTGACAGCGTCCAACATCGAACATACAGCCCTAAAAAAAAGAGTCGTTCTCCGCGTGGCTACGGCTATACGGGCCAAACAGTCGTTTATGAAGCTAAAGCTCTATTACCCCCCGTGCAAACGCAGAAAATTGCTCTTTCCTCGCAGCGTCAATCTGGCCTGCAAGCCCAGCCAAGGTCGAGCCAGCGCCTTGTGCGGTTGCGGAGTGAAAGCGTCCAATCGCTCGTTTGATACAAGGGGAGGAGACGGAGAGGGAAATAGCGGGAAAGAGACAGGGCACGTGCCATCAGAAAATGATACAAGGAGGCACTGGATGCATCCAAGTTCCCTGCGCGTTCGCTCGACAAACTTGGTTCAAGCGCGTTCAACCACAGCAAAAATTGTTTTATGTGTGCTTGGGCAACAATAAATTATGAGATTTCTGCGATTTTTCTGAAGGCAGTCCAGCAAGAGCCCGGAAGTTTAGCACTGTGTATTAGGAGTTATTGTCTTAGAAAATTGCTTTTATAAGAATAGTTTTATGACGGACGCTTTCAGAAATAAAAGACTTGGCGAAATTGGGTTAAGCGATCTTCTTTTACCGGGGGAAACGACTTTGAGACGTAGTACGTCATTGTGCTCATTAGTGGCTGCTGAGAAGGAGTAAATTTCTTTTCTTGGGCAATTTCCTTTCAGAGGGTATGGTCGACATTTTTTGAGTTTATGAAGGCCGATACGTCCCCCAGGCTTCATACGAGGAATTCGAATGCTTCGCTGTCATACTAAGGGAAGAAGGAGGGGGCGGGGCAGAGAAATAGCATGACTTCATTGGTTAAAGCCCTAACTTTGGCCGAAAAAGCGGCCCTTCAGCTTTTTCATGTGAAGCTTGTATTGGCTGATTTGCGCCATTGGCGGTGGCGTACGCCGACAGGCCTTGTTGCAAAGCCAACTTTATACACGTGCTCTTATGGGGACGACGATGTTGATGATGACTATCGCGTTCTTGAAGTGTTTGGGGTGATTATTCAGGGATAAGGTGTTGGATGTGCTCCTATTGGAGCTGACACGGGCGCGCGCGCACACAAATGTCGCGCAATATCAGAGCCAATCAACGTCGTCACTCGTATCCCGCCACATCGCAGGTGCGGTCGCTCGCCTCGCTCGCCGGGCAGTTCACCTAGTTGCGTGGCCTGGGTACACCGCGCGTGTTTAACTCGGCGGAAGATCGGGCTGCTACTGAAGAACACGAACGTTCCCGATACTCGCAGAATAAGGATGTACAGTCGCGCTATGACCTACACCGCTCATTAGTATTCACCGCTTTGTACAACCTTTGTCTGACACCCGGGGTTAAAGACCAAGTACGCATTAGGAGCACCGTGTCCTAATGAATCGAGCCTTATCCTCACGTATATGCCCAAAGTCATTGTTTTGACGATATAATCGTCTGAATACTAATGAGCGGTGTAGGTCATTGTGAGCGCCACTGGACAATAACGTATACCATGCAACTGCGTTCGGATGAAGCTCAGCGAAATGAAAGGTTTTCGTTTTGATCGATCGATGAGTTTGCATGTAAATTTTCGGTCAAGGCGTTTTGACTTTGGTCGTTTTCGTTCCCACTGAGTCAAGCTTCGCGGGCGCCCATGTTTCCGTAGGGAAAGGGTTCGTAATTTTTTTATTATCAGTTCATCTCGGCATTATCAGCCTAGAAATTATAAATTCATCTCGGCTACGATCAACCGTACCCTCCGGCGGAATTCCTTATTCTGATGAAGGAAGCGACGCACAACAAACATGGAAACTTCTAATCTAGGCTTTACGTTGCAGTGTGTGTTTCCGTCCCACAAGCTGAAGTTAAGTTGGCTTCCTCGAAAGCTTACCCGTCCAGCCCTGTAATTTTTATTTTGAGCGAAACTTGCTTTTATGTGTGTTTTCCTTGAGTATAAGACCCCATGAGCTTACAAACGAAAAAACTGGACCGTACATTTCACGCATTTATTAATTCACCGGCATGACAATTAATTAGGTCATTAGTTCGTTCGTTCGTTTGTAAGACAATATTGTGAAGTGGAAAAGGGGGTTAAGGGTAGTGAAAGAAAGAAAGGAGGGGTGGGTGGGTGGTCCTCCTTTTCCGGTAGACCAAGGGCTGCCGCCGCGGCGCTGAGTCGATCGATCAGTGGCACCTTGTTTTCAAGCCGGCCGCTGCACAGCAAGCCCTTCTATGTCTCTAGGGAAGGGTAGGGGGTTGGGGGGCTGGTAGTGTTGGCTGAGTCTACAGTGCAGGCAGAAGTATGGATATGTTGTGCGAGCGATGTTGCGAAGGTGAATATAATTGTAATAGGCATGTGTTTCAAGTCCTCGCCATATATGCGGACATCTAAAGGTGTTGAGGGCCGGGAAGGGGAGGGGGGGGATTACGCAATTAAAATTTTTGTTTCGAGCAGAAAAAAATGTTTTTCCAAGAGTCACTACACGCCGTACCTGCAGGCAAAAAATAACGCTGAGTGTGCAAGCATTTAAAGATATGCAAACACTTTGACAAACCAGGACTTCTGTTTTCTTACCCGCTCCGTCGTCATGCCTCGTCTCCACTACAGTTTCTTCTTCTTTATAGCGTCCATCTCCGCGAAAACGGACGAATGGTGATGCATATCGCAAGAGGCATCCTTAACGAACTCTTCCGTAGAAAACCAGCAGTTTTTGTTTTCTTCTCCAGGCACGAGCGGTTGTTTCGTGTGGGGTCATCAATTGACGACACCAGGGCCCAAAGGCTTCAAGACTCACCTTTCAGCGGAAGAAATGCTCTTGACTCACGCATAATTGTCCACCCACACAGTATTGTCAAAGCAGTCATTCAGGGTCGCCTAAACGTTCTCAGATTAGTAATGCGTAAAGGTGTCCTAGCGGCTCCCTCAATAATCTGTGTGTCCGTATTCCGCAACGCGTGACATGATGCGGTGCCTAGCATACCTGGGCCATGTGATATATTTAATAAACGCCCCAGGACGTTTTACGAAATAAAGTCGCATTATTTGTTTCATTCCGATTATTGTAAAATGTGTTGTAATAAATTGTTTTTAGGACGATTGAGTCCACCCAAAGAAATTAGGAGCCATTCCACTCTTTGGAGGTAGATGAACAGCGAAGCTGTGTAAAATATCCATCACGCATATTATTCGAGAATGTGCGCGTAGTTATTTTTCTCATCATCTGGTAAGGGCTGTGGCCATTCCTTTGCCACTACAGTCGAGCCTTGTTATAGCGAAGTAGTATCGGGGCAGTAATATGGTTCGTTATATCCGATATTCGTTGTAACAGTATATCTAAAAAATCGGTTCAAACCAATCGGTAATCTGCTTCTCGCAAAAATCCTTGATACAAAAACGCATTATTTTATTCTTCGAACCTACTACAAACGTATTCTTGCGGCATTTCATGCTCAATGAACGAGAACATGAAACGGGAAATTACAACAGAACAATGTTCATTTTACAAAACAGGACTGCGTTCCGATTTTTTCGAGGAAGGATGTGATTTTCGCCTGGTGGCTATTCACAGCACTGAGCACGATGCAGTTTTCTACAGTGTCCACGAACAAAGGGGCCTTGTGACACCGAGAGTTTTTCCAAGTAGCTTCTCAGCGTACTGGTCAAATACTTCTTCGTTATGTCCGATACTGCGCGCCACTCTCACAGTTTCCCCTTTCGTTATAAAAGAATAAGTGTCATTGAAATAAATCAAGGACCAACCGAAGTTTGTATTTCGTTCGCTATCAGTGTTCGTTATAACGAGTTTCAACTGTACTCAATGAACTTGGAAGGACTAGAATTTCGTCCAAGCAGAAAAACGTAGGACTGTTCGCTTCCCTTCTTTGAAGCCCATGTATTTACGGCAGACGGGAATCCTGCAACGTTTACAGCTTCAATGTGAAAGAACCTAACTGTGGAAAGTAAATATAAAGCTTCGCCTAATGACGGAGTCGTCTTTGCGGCCAATTGCGATGCAATTTTTTTCTGGGAAAGTTTCAATAAAACAAAAGCTACATCCGCTTTCTGTAACCCTACTCCATAGGCAGATACCGATGTATTGACAGCTGACAGGAATTTTCTGACGTTTACAACACTCACTGTGAACTAACTATGACACGTAAATGACACTCAGTGCAGTGATAGAGTCGTCTTAGCGGCGAATCGTCGTATAATTGTTTTGGAGAAAATGTTAACACAAAGAGAGTTCCAGCTGTGTCGTGCAGATCATTCGCGGTAAAGTTGGCTTTGCGGCAAGGCGTTTCTGCCACCCCAGGTCTGCTGGCCGACGCAAAAAATCTACGCAACCCTAGCAGTAAACAGCTTCGCCGTAAAATTTCAGATTACAAAATTGTACAGCGTCCTAAAAAATTCGTAATCATGTAGTTTAAAGGAGCCACGAATACAAAATACAGCCGGTTTAAATTGAGAGAGCTCATCTTTTGCAACTCTAAGGGCCGTATTCTGAGTCCCTCCTCCACTCCATTGGCTCCCTCCACTCGGCTGAGGGGTGCTGGAGTGGAAGAGGAGTTCAAAATACCAGGGTAAGTCCTTAATAATAAAAAAAAAGAGCGCAAAGGACATGGACGATACTGCATGAGTGCTTTTTTTTTCTTTTTAAACTCCAAGTTCACTGCAGCCCCCAAAAGGTGTTTTTTTAAACAGATACTACAGATACAAATACTGAAAAAACCTTTGAAATTTCGTGCTACACGACATCAGCAATGACGTGTCATGATAGGGGGAATGCGAAAAACATGGTTTCAAATGCGCGTTAGCAAGTGGTATGAAGCTAGGGGCAAAACTGCAATCGCACAGTGGTGTTCCATGGCGGTCGCTTTGGTCGGCAGCCGCTGCTGCCTTTGTTTTCCTTAATATCTAGATTGTTTTATTTTTTTTGAAGTTTGCTTCAAATTGGTGTCATTCCTATTGGGAGAAAAACGTCTTTCTAACAAACCAAACGTGTATTTTATCTTCCTGGCCCCTTTAAGCTAGAATTGTTTGTACCTGAAATGATTTATGGTATGGGTACCAGAAATCGCGAGTTCGGCGCCAAATTACGGCTACTGGCGGCCCCTGGTAACAACAGAGGCGACGCACGCAGGACGCTGCACGGCAATGTCCAACGTGAGTATGCGCTGAGTGTGTGTGCGGCGAAGGTTGATTGAAGCGCTCCACCAGTCGTTGGCTTCAGTTCAGACGCGTAGTCTTTAAAGCGTTATCAGATACAAAACGGCCTTATTAAAACAATGTGGCTTCTCAGTGGCCTCCCTTGTCCAGGGCATACCTTGAACACGGGCCGCGTCCACTGCCGTCTCGACCAGCTCTCGCTGGTCCTCGAGGATGGAGTTGGCCAAGGCTCTCTCTCACAAAACTCCTGAGTAGGAAAGGCGTTGGGAACGGCGTTTCTTCGCAGTCGCCTACCACGTGAAAACGTTGAGATATCCACTCTGACGAAACTACTACGAAAACTACTGCGTTTAACTCTACAACCTACGAACTGAAAATTGTCAGTTGGATTCACTCAGCAGAAATTTAATCGTTATCATAGGTTATTTTTTAGCTAACCGAAATTCAAATGCGCGATGAGGAGGTCTACGCAACACTGAATGGTTGTCGCTTACTTTGATCCCAGGAAATTCAAGATGTGTAATTTTAATCTTGGGTCCAAAAAAAGTGCGATGAAGCTTGGAAGATAGTCGGCTGGTGGGCGAACAGGAATTAAAACTTGGAACCAAGGGCCACCTCAGCTCGGGGACTGCGTTTCAACAACAGACTTTTCTGCGTGTCCGTTTCGTGGGAAACACAAGAATTTTGAAATTTTCGCAAAGACAAAATTTTGAATAACATGGCCACGTGTAGAATCCGATACTAGAACCTTCGGGTTGTTGTTCTATGCGAAGTTTCGGGTTTACCAATTGGGCTTGTATTCCCCTCCACTCAATGTTTGGCTCTGAGGATGATCCTGCACGTGGCCTCGATCATCTTGACACTTGCTCCTTGCTCGGCTAAGCTTTTAAAAAAATGCAACTAGAACTACACGTTAGAAGGTTTCTCAAGGTGCTTAAAAAAGACTTACCTGTATCCCTGTGTAAGCAGCATTACAGCTGTAATGTCAGTTGAAAGAATGAGCCCAACGCAAGATACCACCAATAAGGTTGGCAGCTTTTACGTCACGCTGGGGAACAACTAAAATAACCCGTCAGATCAGATGCAACCACGCAAAATGAGAAATGGGCAGCCTTCTTTTGAGCGGGAAAAATGTCTGAGAAAGATAGCCATGCTCCAAACGAACTTCTCTTGCAAGGCTTCATCGCGGGCACAAGTTTGGCTCATCCCCCCGGTAGCTTCGTTCTCCGGGGACTAAATTGCACACCATGCAAGCCGCCATGGGCTCTCCTTTTCTGCAGCCAAAAGCTCGAGAAAATTCTTCGGAGTGCCGGAGAAGTTCATTGCAGTGCTGGTGAGCCATCCAAGCGCCGCACTCCATGTAGCACCAAAGCACAAAGAACGCCTGAGCTTCGGACAACCCTGAAAGCACGCGCTGTGGAGTAGGGTCGGGCGAGTTATCGTCCGCCGAGCTCTGTGCACTCCGCATTGCCCTCCAAGCGGTCTTCAGGGCGATGAGCTGCAAGAGCTGCCCGTAATGGTCCCCCAAGTCCGTCTGTCGGTACACCTGATCCGCCTCGATGCAGCGAGCGACGCTAACAAGCTGGTCTCTTCGGTTTTTCCCCTCATCAAAAGCCTCGTCCGAAAATATCACCGTAGATAACGCGGCCGCTATTTGAAAGCCTAGCCCGGCATACTTGAACGACGGCGGCACGTCCAAGTGGTAGAGGGGAATCTCCATCGAGTAGGGCATCAGCGTCAGCTGGTGGGAACCCGTGGCGACTCTGGCAAAGTTGTACCATTCTTCAGGGCTGGTGTCAGGCCGCACATCGCCGACGTTGTTGTCTTGAAGACCCTCCATGGCTAGCCTCCAGTTCACCGTTAGGCTGCTCGTCATGTTGGCATACAGCGCGAACACTGCCTGCAGCCGCAGAGGGGATGACTTGAACACTTCTTGGTACAGCATCTGTGTGTCGCTGGTTTCAAAGGAGGCCATTCTGTCTTCTAGGACCCAGCCTGCGCGAATAGCCATGCGCCCCATGGTTGACCGAATGTGGTTGCTCATTTGGGACACGTCCTGCAGTACGTTCGGGGTTACCAGTGCATCCACATGTGGGCCGTAGAAAGCGTATCCGAAAGCATCATGAGCCATGTTGAAGCACACGTCTCGGTGCGCTTCCACAGCTTTGTCATAATGACTGTGCAAGTTCGCAATGGCGGCCGAGTTGGTAATCGACGATATCAGCACGACGGTGTACCAGGCGACTAACCAGGTTGCCTTGCTTTCACCCATCACGTCAATCAATCCGAACAGTGCATCGAAGAAGGCCTTGTTTTCAATGTGCAACCTCACCGCCGGGGCCGCTTGTCGCAAGGCTGCTGCTAGTGTCTTGTTCCAACGCTCGGGTGACAAATGCGGGCTCAGTAGTGATGCGTTTCCCAACTCAACTTCAGCAGAGCTCAGCGCCGGAGGCGTGACGTAGGTCCTCCTAAGAGTCAGCAACGACGTGTTCTCTAACCCTTCCAACATATCGAACGGGACTGAGTTCGAGTGATTTAGACCGCTGTAAAGAAGTTCGTAATGAGGTCGGTACTCTTCATTTCGACAAGCCGCTCCCTTATTTTCATGACTTTGGCAAAGTTCGTAGCTGGAGTAACACGTATGCTAAGATTGCCTTCTGCGTCGAAACTGGCGATAACTTTCAAAGGCATGTCCCACTTCGCTTTAAGGCTGAGGCGTACGACTAAGTTCAGCAGGTCAGGGTTCTTGTCCAGACTTGGCCAGGACGATCCAGCGTCATCCAGGAGCACCTTCAGGTCTTCCGTTTCAGAGTTGTTCTTCAGGATGATGTCTTCACACGATTTGTAGAGGCGAGCAGCCTTAAAGAGAAAAATAAATACGACTTACGGTATAAATTACAACCTTGTGGGCGTTAAAGCAACTTTCTTGTATTCCACAATTATTTAGGTTGCTGATATAAATCACGCACATAACAAAGGCGACGACAAACAGCTGGCTTCTATCTGTGTAAACCTGGAAATGCTTCTCAGTACACAGCACCAACGAGCACGAGAAAGGGCGCTGCTGTGGGGAGGAAAAGGCAGAGTGAGATGTTTTCGAATACCAGAGTGGAGAAAGAGTATACCTCATTTTTCCCTCTATTAAATGGCCCAAACAAATTGGTTGTCAGGTGCAAATTACGCGGGTTTGTGGTGGAAGGAACATCCCGTGCCTAAAGTGAGATTCTACGAAATGAATGAAGACGAACAATTCCTTGTCTCTTCCTTCCTACGCCTCCTCCCCGCATCCACCGTGTTAAGGATATGAGGCATGTAACACAGGGCGCCGCAAAACAACGGTTCCCGATGATATGCGTGCTATTGTACCCAACGCAACAAGTTGTAACCAAACGTCGCAACGAGACTTACGTTGTACCCCAATTGCATGTACGTAGCGGTCGGACAACTACACGGCAAAGGACTTTACTCCAACACGGATTAGGCGGGCCAGTTGGTACATAACAGCGCGATGAACAGCGCGGAGACTTTACTCCGACGTGGAGCGCTGATTCCTAATCTGAGATTGTAACGCTAGCGCCGTTGCCGGAGCAGGCCGCGCAGGAAGGGTGGAAATAACTCTGGAAGCACCAGCGATCGTCCTTCACACCGGCATGTTCGCTTACACAGGGTAAGGCGAAATTTCGAAAAAATGAATTTTTGTTTTTCTTTTCAATTAGGGAAGTTCAGTTCTTTGTGCTAATTTTCTATATTCACACTTGCCTTAAAAAGTCGTATTTCTCACTAAAACGACAGTATTCCCGTAAACAAGTAGTAAGTGCCCAGATCCTCTTTAAGAATGTTCTCAGTGTTTATTGTCATTTTTTTCATCAAAGAACCTCCAGGTCAAGATCAAAACGCTTTTCTGGAACCAGCTGTATAAGAAATTTCTTAGCAACCATTGCATAGCTGATTTTTCAGCGAGGGCAATCCAAAGACCCTGTTGCACGTTTTTTCCACATTTGCCCTTCGAAGCCGCGCACGAAAAAACATCTTTTTTGGGCTTCACACTCTCATGATTGCAACACTGGATTCTGTTCTTTCATTAAATGATGATAGCAACGCATGAGCCAGCATTTTGAAATCATTCAGACCAAAACCTGGGTGCAACACCATCATCAAGTGGCTTAAAGATGTTGACCACAAGCGAAATACTTTGTGAACATATCTGTACGATGGTGCACAAAAATAGTCAACGAAGGACAGAAGACCGGCTGAAAAGCAAAAAAATGATTTCAACGGTGATTACGAAGCTAGTGCTTTTTAAATAAATGGCTCCAGTGGTGTTTCTGGCAAAAAAGTATTGTTTTTTCACCTCTTTTTTTACTTTAAACTCAATTATCTCAAAACAATGTTTTTTAATTACATAGGTACCATTATTTCCTATATCTTCCAGGACAACGAGCTGATTTTTTTCCATGTCATCTACATAACTTGTCACACCTGCTGAACTAGAATTTAAAATATGCACGCAACAGTTTTTTTGTTACACAACTTTTAATACTGAAATAATGCCAAAATTTAGGTACTAACGGACAAAAAATTATAAAAAACTGATTTTTTTAAGGATGTTCGTAATTCTAGCTCAGTTAAAATAGCAAACAATTTGAAAGAAAATGATATATAGGTTATGTAGATACCTTTACTAGATGCCGAGAAAAAGGCACCTCGAAATGGCAAAAAATGCATGGGAAGTATAGGGCTTACCCTGTGCCCTTAACCGAGCCATTACAGCGAAGATGAAAGTTTCGCCTCATTTCTCAATGGTACGACAAGATCTGGTCGTCCATTTTGCCCACTACCCCGTGCTGAGGGGAACGGCAGAACGCTTGTTTCCATTTAAAATGCGTATGAATTATGACTAACGGATGTGATCTTCTGCGTTAAAAAATATTTTCCTCCCCACCCCCATTTTCTTCTACTACAGCCGACAAAAACAAATAGACGTGAGCGGCCTGTATTTGCAAAGCTGTGAATTTCTCGACTCTGTCGCTGAACTTAACAGCAGCCGCGCTGGCCTAAATGAATGTTCGAATGTTTATTTTATTTTCCACAAACAAGTTTGTGGCCAGGATAATAGGGAAAAAGTTGCAGACATGCCACTTGACGGGCCCTACAATTTCGCTGCAGTAACGGGAACACTCAGCTTCATTGCAAACCGGTTACGGTGCAATACGCCCGTCCTGATTTCCGATGTAGTCCAAAGACGGAGGGACCATCCCCGTAAACACCGTTTTGGCAGTGACGAGACAAGTAGTGTCGGTGCGTTCTCGTGTGAAAAGGATGGTTGGCTGCCAGCAGGAAGTGTGTGCCGACTTCAGCGGATCGGCGAAGCAGTTTTATTCATCCGTGAAGGCATTTTTGGCTGGGCAGCCATTGTAAGGTGGCCGTAGCATTGTAAGCTTACAATGTGCGATCTGCTATTGTAGCAGGCTGTAAGCTTCCCCTGCCGTTGGAGTATGCTTGCTCTATACAGAGCAGAAAAACGTGGCCCGGAAATTTTACGTATCGGCCATTGGAATTAAAGATAAGTGAGCTACCCAAACTACGCTTCTGACATTGAAAGCTTAGTGATGGGCTAACATCACCATAACAATATAAAAACCGACTGGATAACAAACGTGCGCCGATGTCGTTCATTGTCTTAGTTCCTCCCAGCCATTCCCTAGTCGCGCTCTTTTATGGTCGCAACAGGGCGACGACAACCGCTAAAATAAGCGCTCTATGAATTTTTTTTTTCATTGGGGAGTTGCGCGCCGAAGCTGACGCTGGGCTATGAGGTGCGCTGTTATGGAGGGCTGAGAATTAATTTTGGACCACCTGGGGTACCTTAATATGCGCAGAAATACGTTATAGCTTTCGGCCTCCACCTGAAAAGCGGCTACCGCGGCCGGTATTGAACCCGCGCACTTAGGCGCAGCAGTACAATGCTATCGCCACTGATCCACAGGGGCCGTTCTCTTCGAATGACGACAGTGTACTAGGGCGTTGTTGTGTAGTCGGTGTGGCGAGCGATAGGTGCATAACCCGGACCTGTTAATTACCACTGACGCCACTGGTGGGATAGGAGAAAGGTGACTGTGGTTTTAACATGAAAGGATTATCTTCAAGGATCCAGCATGAACAGTCCGTACATACGCACGTACGTGCGAAAAGTTACTCGTCATAGCGGATCATACTCATGCGTCAATACGCAGAATATGAGGAACTTTAGGGGCTGAATTTATGCTTAGAACGACGACGGATACGTTGCTAGACCAACAAGTTGGAGAGACTCGTACAGAACCTGAAGAGTGCACAGCAAAAATATGCAATGCAGGCACGGTAACCTTAACAAGTCGCATGATTAGCTGTCTACTACTAAGGGTGGCCCACGGCATTATTTTCATGAAATTGGCTGCAGCCGGTCTGCAACGCGTATTTAGCAGGCTTGTTTGCGAGGGGCCGCAGATAAAAAGTAAATGGGAAATACTGAGCCCCTTCAGTTGCGCAGATTACATTTCCTTGCACTGTTCAGCATGCCCTGAGGTGACCTAAAAAGAACGACCACCGTAGTGAGAGCTCAGTCGTAGGGTAAAACACAAATATGAAAAAAAAAATGGCCGCGGGTTGCTTCGCTGCAAATGGGGAAACACGATAGCATTCGCCCTTTCTTCTCACGCAACTCTATCTCCTTTCACTCCTCTTACGATCAATAAAATGGAGGTGTGTTCAACTGTGTTTTCCGGCGTTCGCACTGCTCAGGTTCCCCCCTGTCGCCTCTGTCCAACCCTGCCGTTTTTAACAGGCAGTTGAATCGAGTGACAGGGAGGCAGAAATTTCCGCGTTTAGGTAACCCATGAACGATTGTCGTCTTTAAAACTAAGCTAATGTTAAACGGTCAAGGAGTGAGCGAACCCTCCTAGGGGAAATAGCCAGCCTAGGTCTGAAATACTAGAAGTAGAGGAATAAATTATCTTGCTTGAGTCGCCAGTGCTGGTAGAGACTGCGAGGAAGAGATACTGCGCAGAAGTAGATTGCGATGGGCGGGAAAGAATGGCGTAAGAACAACCAATGCGTACTCTCGGTGCTAACGAGCTATGGAGCAGAAACTTCGTGTTTCTCTAAGCACCTTGAAAGAAAGCTTCGGTCACCTGGGAGAATAACAGAAAGAAAGGGGACAAGCGGACCGCTTTGAGATAGGAAGCGATGCTAGGTAACAACCTTTACATCCTGGGTCAAATTAGAAAAAAGTGGGGGAAAGCGTTTACAGGGCATGTGGTGCGAACGAACAGCAGCATGTGGACTACCCGAGTAACACAATGGCTACCGAAGGGCATGAGAAGTAAAGGTTAGTCAACGACAGAGGCCTTCATCCTGAAGTGGACACGCTGTTGCTGCGGATTATTATTATTGTTCTTATTATTATTATTATTATTATTATTATTATTATTATTATGGCGTTGAGGTAAATATAAATAATTCACGCTTGCGCGGACAATCTTACAATAATTTTTTTTCTATTGAATAATCAAACAGTTAGCTGATTACGACACAAACGGCCTTTTAAGAAGTACATGGACCCACTATTAAGGTTTAAAGGTTTGACCGCGCCAAAGCAAACATTTAATGCAGCAGTTTCCTTAACATTTTTGGAACGGTGTAATATTTACAGTGGCGGAAAGAAAGCCAACTAAATCAAAACTGCCTGCTCGGGGAGCGAGCGCCTCATTTAACCATCGCGCGCCTAAGTACGCTCTCGCACTGGACACGCGTCGGCGCTAGAAGTTTTGCGATGCTTGCGGATATTTTGCGCGCTTCCTTAGAGGTGCCAAATACATTCTCGTGTTCAAAAGCGAGCACTTCGGCATTTTGAATGTTTGGACGCGTTACAACCGCGTAACCGAGACAGTTTACCCCGACTCACCCGCTAAAAAATCAACCACATATGCACCCAACGTATAACCAAGGCAGCCGCAAGGCGAGGGCTGCCCACCTCTAGTCACGTACGGATCTCGGGACGACGCTCAATACGTGGATGCCTCTCCATACTCATCTCACTCAGCCCACCCGTCGGCCGTCGTCGACTCCATTGGTCTCTCCCCCTACGGAGGCATAAGGGAATGATTAGGCTTGTTTTCCCTAACCGTAGTAAAAAAAGCCTAATCATTCCCCTATGCCTCCTTAGGCGTGGAAGACTGCCGATCTATCTTTCTGTGTTTCCTCAACGAGCCCTCCCTCATTTCCTAACCATATTATTCTGCGAAAGCCTAGCGAGGGTCTCGGTTCTGGCAGCCTTGATGCCATGGTAGCACAAGAGGGTTTCCCGCCAGTTGCCGCGCTCATGACAGGCTGTAGACGTTCGAGTCACGCCACGAGGGTTGAAAAGAAGGTCCCCTTCTCCCCGTGTAGTCAGAGTGGCACTGGATACCACCTTCAAGCGTCAGATACAGTTTTAGCAAATGTTAATACCCATAAAGTGAAGGAGAACACAGTCGGGCCAGATAGCCGAATTGGTAAAGGCATTCGAGATCAAATCGAAAGGCGTGGTTTCAGTCCACACTCTGGGCACGTGTTTTTCTTTCTTTCTTACGTATATTTACGAAATGTTAACTTCACTAACCGTAGTAAAAAAGAGCCTAACAACACCAGTATGCCTCCTTTGGCCTTGTGGACGGCCGACCTATCTTACTGTATTTATATATATATGTATATATATATATATATATATATATATTCTATTAGATAGATAGAATAAGGGTTGGCAGTCAAGAAAACCTCGGAAATCAAAGGGGGGAATGCGTAGGCCACAGAAACAGATGAAGAATTTTTTGAGTCAGAAATAAAGTGGGGTTTTTTTCAAGAAAGTGGGCATTTTTTCACCACTTTCTTTCTGAGTCAAAAAATTCTTCATCTGTTTCTTTGACCTACCGCATTCCCTCCTGTGGTTTCCGAGAATTTTCTTGACTGCCAACCCTTATCTGTCTTAATTCATCAAGCCCCTCATTTCCCACTTCTGATTCGCTATATAATATATATATATATATATTATATATATATATATTATATATATATATATAATATATATATATATATATATATATATATATATATAGTGATTATGGAGTTTAGGTGTTCTTGCTAGCTGTTCCTAAAGCGGCAATACCTTTTCCTTTTGGCTGTACCCGCGCCTTCACTTTCGTAAGGAGATGCAGAAGTGCAACAAATCGGGTTCTACCTACAGGGACGCCTCATCATTTGCGCTGCCGGGGATGTCTTTAGTGCCGGCAGGAGATGCATGCGAGCATAGACTCACCGCTATGGAGGCGTCCGTTGGCGCATCCGAGCGCTCTAGGGCCGCGATGGCTGCGAGCACTTGTGTCCTGAACGCGCGAAGCGCGTAGTCCCTTCCGGAGAGCGGCTGTCCCCCGTGCCTGACCGTGCACACGTACCCGTGGAAGTCGTGGCACGGGTTTGCCGAGCGGTTCGTGATGTCTGTGAAAAGGCGGAAGTATTCTTCGCAGCCCTCTCCGGAACACAACGGTTCCGGCGGCTTCTTGCTCAGAGCCCACCTGCGGCATGTAATTTGAAAAATCATGTGTCGAAAGAGTTGCCTAATTCTTGGTTGCTGCTCACCATGGGCGAACGCCGTCTGCACGAATATTTGATATATATATATATAGCGAATCAGAATAGGAAATGAGGGGCTCGTTGAAAATAAGACAGAAATAAGGGTTGGCAGTCAAGAAAACCTCGGAAAGGAAAGGGGAGGATATGGTAGGTCATTGTAACAGATAAAGAATTTCGAAAAAAAAGAAAGTGGAGAAAAAATGCCCGCCAGGTGGGATCCGAACCCACGATAGGTATTCTGGAGGTCGTGGGTTCGGATCCCACCTGGCGGGCATTTTTTCTCCACTTTCTTTCCAAATTCTTTATCTGTTACAATGACCTACCATATCCTCCCCTTTGCTTTCCGAGGTTTTCTCGACTGCCAACCCTTATTTCTGTCTTATATATATATATATATATATATATATATATATATATAATATATATATATATATATATATATATATATATATATATATATATATAGGGAGCATGCATATAAATCTGTACGATGCGCTAGTTCTCACTTCGAGGAGACATGGATGTTATCTCGACTCTCTGACAATGCCTCGGAGCTCAGGCGCGTTAGGGTGACAATGGTCACGCGACGAGCAAAGCGTCATGTTGCTGCTGTTATTCGCGAATGATCGCGCGTGTGGGACTGAGCAGATCCGTGTCCCCATATCCATGAGGGTCCCAAAACTAACTACTCTACTGCTACGTGTTTGCTGTGTTTACCATCACCAGCCTAAATCGCGATCCGCTAGGTTTTGCTGGCGTTCCAGTTGACCGGTCGGATGAGACAATCAAGCTCCAAAACGTTGCGTTCTCCCTGCACGACGTAGCAAATGCGTGGTTTCTTAACCACGAACGCACTATGATAGATTGGGCCAGTTTTATTCAGGACCTACGAAAATTTTCGGCACGCCATCCATTCGCTCCGACGTTGTCAAACAAAGAGTTGCCTCTCACATTTAGCGCTTTAATAAGGCATTCGCCTCATACATTGAGGAAGTTGTCGCACTCTGTCGCCGTGTGGAGGAAACCACGCCAGAAACTGACAAGGTGCGCCGTATATTGAAATGTATCGCGCCGTTGGCTTTCAGCGCCCTGGCTGTGGAAAATCCTACAAGCGTTAGCGACCTCCGCGAGACGGGCCAACGGCTGGACCAACGGCAGTCTGTTCGCCTGTGCCAGGAGGTTTGGGGCGCTCATCAAAACGGGGACTCGGACCGGCGCAGTCTCATTCACGCGATCATTCGCGAAGAACTGCAGCAAAATGAGTCGCCTTGCTCGTCGCGCGAGCATTGTCACACGAACGCGCCTGAGCTCCGAGATATTGCGAGAGACGAGCTAGCATCCATGTCTCCAAGAATATATATATATATATATATATATATATATATATATATATATATACTATATATATATATATATATATATATATATATATATATATATAGCGAATCAGAATAGGAAATGAGGGGCTCGTTGAAAATAACACAGAAAATAAGAGTTGGCAGTCAAGAAAACCACGGAAAGCAAAGGGGAGGATGTGGTAGGTCATTGAAACCGATAAAGAATTTGGAAAGAAAGAAAGTGGAGAAAAAATGCCCGCCAGGTGGGATCCGAACCTACGACCTCCAGAATACCGCTCTGGTGCGATAACCACTACGCTACCGGCGGGGCGATCTTCCCCTCCACTTTCTGGGGTATTTATGTTTAGGTATTGTTTGTTTCCTGTGCTTGGGGTGGGTAGCCAGCGCCACTCGGACTACTCGGGTGGAAGGGGACCTTCTTTTTGACCCCCGTGACTCGAGTGTCTACAACATGTCGAAAGTGGTCGACCAGCGTTGAACCCTCTTAAGCTTCCTATGGCACCAAGACTGCCAGAACAGAGGCCCTCGCTATGCATGTAGCGAATCAAAATAGGAAATGAGGGGTTCGTTGAAAATAACACAGAAAATAGGAGTTGGCAGTCAAGAAAACGACGGAAAGCAAAGGGGAGGATTGTGGTAGGACATTGAAACAGATAAAGAATTTGAAAGAAAGAAGAAAGTGGAGGACAGAAAGTGACTGCCAAACTCTTATTTTCCATATATAATATATATATATATATATATTATATTATATATATAATATATATATATACACAAAGTAGAGTACGCTCTTCGGAGACTTTATTTCCAACGTTTTCGACCTGAGACAGGTCTTCCTCAGGACCTCTCAGGTCGAAACGTTGGAAATAAAGTCTCCGAAGAGCGTACTTCTACTTTGTGCGTATTCCTGCAGCAACTAAGGACTCCACTTCACGACTTATATATATATATATATATATTATATATATATAAATGCAGGGTGATGAAAATTATTATGTCGACAGGTTTTTTTTAAATTAGGCGCTTACATTTACCTGAAGACCACCTCTACATTGAGGTTATGCGCCCAGGGCGACCCATAATTAGGTGGTAATTATTGCTATCGCCGACTTAATTAACTAAAATTGAATAAGTAACTTTTAAATGCAGAGCATTTCTTTAACTCACGATGTCACCCGGCGTTGTCGGCGTGCCTCGGCGTCCGCAACAGCCGTTCCAGGTGCGCCCTCTCCCCCACTCCTCCTCTCCCGCATCACGCTACCCTCCTCGCTCTCAACAACAGGTCCGCACCCCTCCCCCTACACTATATAAAAAAATAACACTTACCGGCGCCTGGTTTCGATCCCACGACCCTGCGGGCGGAACGCGAGGTACATGGTGCTCTACCCACTGCGCCACAAACCCGACACAGAATGGAAGGCTACGAACTCGCCTTATATCCTTGACTCATTCAAACTATGTCAAGAAGCTGCTGATACAACGCATTCACTACCTGTGGGTGGAACGCGAGGTACATGGTGCTCTTCCCACTGCGCCACAAAACCGACACAGAATGAAAGGCTACGAACGCGCCTTATATCCTTGACTCATTCAAACTACGTCAAGAAGCTGCTGATACAACGCATTCACTACCACACACTCCCCAAACACTAAACGTTAACGCAATACACCCACCCCCTATGCGACGCATTTACTCGAGCCCCCCTCGCGGGGAGATGGGCCCTTTTTAGTGGCTGCAGTAAGCAGGCATGTTTGTATTGCAAAGTTAGACGCAGTGGTGTTTCTACGCAGCTTCATTTGGCAAAAATTTTCTAGAGCATCCGTACTCTGAGATATCGAACTGCGAAGTTTAATTGACGTTTGCATGATTACGCATGCTAGACAGCGAAGACCCAACAAAATATCTTCCCTTTTGTTCTGTGTTTCGATAGCCGTTCCGAGTACTGCAGATCGCGATAACGGCAGCCAAGACGGAAAGGGTGCCAGTTATCACTTTTGGCTATGCCTCCACCCCATTGTCAAACGAAACGCCGTACACAGCAAACGTCACAAAAGGGAGAGAGAGAGTAAACTTTATTTCGCAAAAAAAAAGGGGGGGGGGAGGTGAGCACGTGGTCGGATTCCTCATTTCAGGATCCCGTTGGAGCTTGCTGCCTTCTCCGCGTTCCAGCAGCCGAAGTTGAGTTTCGCTGCTGGAGCTGGCCAGTTCTCTCTCCCACTGCTCATAAGAAGGGTTGGCAATTGGGTGAACATTCGGGTTTTTCTGGCAGGCCCAGACCATGTGGTAGAGGTTACAGATCTCACCGCAGTGTGAGCATGTGGCGCTGTAGAGGGTGGGGTTGATGGTGCGAAGTTTAGATAGGTGTGGGAACGTGTTTGTCTGCAGAAGCCTGAGTTTATGTTCCTATTCCTTGGTGAGTGACGGGTGGGCAGGATGATATTGTTGCCGACTCAGCTTGTACTGCTGTGTGATGCTTTGGTATGTTACTAGGGGATGAGTCGCTTGAAGCCAGTCGTCTCGCGGTGCCCGGTAGGCTAATTCTCGGGCTGTCGTGTGGGCCATGACATTGCCGCGAAGGGACGAGTGGGCAGGCGCCCAAACCAGACTGATCTTGCGTTGAGGGGGGTCGCTGGAGAAGGATTCTTGCAGCTGGTCTTGATATTCTTCCGCGTAGGTAGCTTCGGCATGCTGCTTGAGAATCAGTAATGATTGTATCGGCTGAGGTGTGGCAATGGCAAGCGATGGCTGCTTCTTTCTGCTTGGGTAGTGTTGATTCCAGTAAGTGTGACACTGGCGACATGCTTGGTGCATGTGGTGACGACCGCTGTCATCGTATCCATGCGAGCGTAGTTGGCAGCGTCCGTGAACACAGTTTTGGGGTTTGATCCATGGACTATATCTAATGCCTGTGCTCTCGCTGCCCGTCTTCCTCGGTGAAACTGAGGGTGCATATTCCGTGGAATGGGAGCCGCATAGATGTTTTGCCTTATGGTTGTGGGTATGTCTATGGAATAACTGCCTTGTTCTTCTGGGGTATTGTATCCAAGGCGACCAAGCAGTTGGCGTCCTGTTCTTGTGGTCGCTAGACGGTGGTGCTGATTTACGAAATGAGCCTCTATGAGCTCTTCCGCAGTGTTGTGTACTCCCAGTTTGAGAAGTATGTCCGTTGCCGTGCTGACGGGGAGACCAAGTGCTTGTTTATATGCTTTCCGAATGAGTGTATCAAGTTTGGTTACGTTGATTTTGGAGAGGATCGCATACAGGATGGCGTAGTTAATGCGAGAGATGATGAAACCTTGGACAAGCCGTAGTGTGTCTTCTTCCTTCATCCCTCTAGTGTTCGTGGTGATTCGGCGGAGCATGTGAACAATTTGTCCTGTTGTTTGAGTGAGGTGCCGAAGAAGTATGGAGTTGGAGCAGCCTTCTTGAAAGGACATCTCCAGTATCTTTATGTGTGGGGAAGGCGTGATCGTAGCTCCGTCAAGGGTAATTTGGATGCCTGGGTCTTGGTGTTTTCGACTTTGGCGCTTCCGGACAAGGAGAAGCTCAGATTTCTCTGGAGAGCAGCATAAACCACACTTGCCTGCATAAGCTTGCACGATGTCAGCAGCCTGCTGAAGACGATCTTGCATTTCCCCTACCGACCCTGCGCCCGTCCATAACGTTATATCATCGGCATACAGGCCATGTCGAAGGTCAGGGATGGCATCTAATAGTTTGGGAAGGCCGATGAGGGCGATGTTAAATAGCAGTGGGGAAAGAACTGCGCCATGTGGCGTGCCTCGACCTCCAACTTGAATGGGAGGTGATTGCGCGTCACCGACCTTCAGGACTGCTTGCCGGTTTGTAAGAAAATCCCTGATGTAATTGTATGTCCTGACTCCACAGTGGAGGTTATTGAGATTGTTCCGAATCGTTTGATGATTTACATCCCTTTTAAATAAAGGGCGAGAATTGCTTTAGGCGTGTGATTATTGGTTTGCATCATGATTTCTTCTTTGAGCTGAAGAAGAATATCTTGGGCACTGAGACTTGGTCTGAATCCGTACATGGATGTAGGAATTCGGCAAGTATCTTCTAGGTATAGTTGTAGGCGAGCGAGGATGACGTGCTCGAGTAGCTTTCCTCTGCAGGACGTTAATGAAATTGTGCCCAATTTCATTAACGTCCTGCAGAAAAGGGAGGAGCAATGCGCCGGAGTTCGCTGTCTAGCGTGCGTAATCATGCGAGCGGCAAATAAGATTGACTGTGGTTTAACGCGCCGACGCGACGCAGGCGATGAGGCGCACCGTAGTGGAGGGCTCCGGATTAATTTTGACGACCTGGGAATCTTTAACGTGCGCCGAAATCTCGTACACACGGACGTTTTTTGCTTTTCGCCTCCATCAGAAAAGCGGCCGCCGCGGCCGACAAATCGAACCCGCGACCCGAGCGGCAAATAAGCTTCGCAGTTCGATATCTCGGATAAAGGATTCGCTAGAAGAATTCTGCGAAATGAAACCGCGTGGAAACACCATTGCGTCCAACTTTTCAATACGAACATGCCTGCTAACTGCAGCCACTAAAAAGTTAATTATTCAATTTTAGTTACTTAATAAGCAACCGACATCAATAATTATCGCCTAATTATGTGTCCCCCTGGGAGCATAAGCTTACTGTAGAGGTGGTCTTCACGTAAATCTAAGTGCCTAATTAAAAAAAAACTGTCGACTTAATTTTGATCACTCTGTATATATATATATATATATATATATATATATATATATATATATATATATATATATATATATATATATATATATATATATATATATACCACCCTTAAGAGTCAGATACAGTTGTTGTAAATATAAATACCCCAGAAAGTGAAGGATAACACAGTCGCCCAGATAGCCGAATCGGTAAGGCATTCGAGATCTAATCGAAAGGCGTGGGTTCGGTCCCCACTCTGGCCGCGTGGTTTTCTTTCTTTCTTTCCTTGTTACGTAACTTTAAAAAATGTTAACCTCACTAACCATCGTAAAAAATTAGCCTAATCAGTCCCGTATGCCTCCTTAGGCGTTGAAGACTGCCGACCTATCTTTCTGTATATATATATAATATATATATATATATATATATATATATATATATATATATATCACTTTGTCGAACCGAGGAAAATATCGGAAAAAATAATTTACGTGTGTAGTTCAAAAGGACTGTAACAAAAAAAAATACAATTTCGGTTCATTCAAAAGATGACTGTGTTAGTAGTAATGATGGCCATCATAATGGCCACTTTAAACAATTAGGCTAGATAATAGGGAAAATAAATGAAGTGTTGCCGTTCACCACGCACTTTCTTGCCCAACCGTTATGAGGTCACAGAAACATATATTAATGGCAGCCGCCGACGAAAGCCACAGACTAAAGTCAGGTTTGTGAGATTTAGTGGTGCCTCCAATCTCGTTTTACTGTACCTCTTGATTGCTAACATGAAGTAAATGCGTAGTTAATCTTTTTACTTTTTTTTTCACATTACATCGCCACTGACGTTGGGTAGAGCGAGTACAACGTTAAGGTTTTTCAATACTTTTTATCGTTTTTTTTTTGGAAAATAGCGCGTCCTGCAGTGCCGGAATAACGTAGAGCGAGTTGCCAAAGGCTATTACGTTAAAATAAAACAAACAAGGTCACGGTTTATTTTGCTCTCATGGTTCCATCGAAGTCCCAAGCAGTACGTGTAAGTAGACGCAGCAGAGGAACCACGCCGACCAGTATCTTAGACAACTTCGGTATGGAGCTGCCTTTCATGCTACAAGAAAGGCGAATTCTACCTGTATTTTTATATTATTAACCATCTGAGAAAAAAAGGGCACAAAAATTCTGCACAGTTCGCAACAAATGCGTAAGCATTCTTCCCAGCCGCTCTTTTATGCAACAAGCCTCTATAGAGTCGGCTTTGCCTTTATACAGATGTGAAGTGGTTTGGCGACATTTCACTAAGAGTAATGTAAGTAAGCACTTCTATATCACAGTCGGCTTCCCCTCTAAAAAGAAGGGGATTGGTTGCGCGACATTTCACCCCAAGAGTAATGTAAGCAGTTTTATATCACCGTCGGCAGCACCTCTGTACAGAAGTGAATTGATGGGACGACATGCTACCAAGAGTAATGTAAGTAGTTTTATATAACAGTAACAAAGCACCTTGCACCCCATAAATTTTAAAATGCGACAAGTAAGCACATTTAGGGTGTGGGTCACTGTTTCACGGTGCAGCAATCTGCTGACCTGCCAAGCCCTGCACATTTTGTTTTATTTCGCGGGCTTTTTTGTGAACCGACCAGTGGGTGACTTCTCCCTCAGATAGGCTAGGGAGCGCAAGAAAAACCTTAAAAAAATAAAGGTTTACGGACGTTTCAGGAAGAGGACTTCCTTTCAGAAGAAGGGAAGAAAGGAAGTCCACTTTTTGAAACATCAGTAAATTTTTTTAATGTTTTTCTTTTGTGTCTTTGTCTTTACTTACCTTATTTTCTCGCGCTCTGTGAGAGTCTTTTATGTTGTCAATATATATATATATATATATATATATATATATATATAGTGAAAGAAGTCGACTGACACGTTTCCCGTTTTTGTTGCCAACAGTTTCGGAGTTAGAAACTCCTTCTTCAGGGCAGCCCTGAAGAAGGAGTTTCTAACTCCGAAACTGTTGGCAACAAAAACGGGAAACGTGTCAGTCGACTTCTTTCACTATTTTTATACTGGCCCATCGAACCTCATGATCTATATATATATATATATATATATATATATATATATATATATATATATATATATATATATATATATATATATATATATATTATATATATAAAGTTGAGAAAATGTAGACGCACGATTAAAAATAAAAACAGTGGTTTACTGATGTTTCGACTGGAGGACCAGTTTTCATCTTGAGGTACTCAAGACGTCAGTAAACCACTGGGTTTGTTTTCAAACGTGCGTCTACCCATTTTCTCAACTATTTCTTCTGGGTCCTCGAGAAGTTTCTTTTACTGCTTATATATATATATAATATATATAATATATATATATATATTATATATATATATATAATATATATATATATATATATATACAGTCGAACACGGATATATCGAACACGGGTATATCGAATTATTGTCTATATCGAACTCATAAATTATCCCCTTGAAAATTCTGTGTAAAAGTATAGGAATTCGTACGTTTATATCGAACCGTATTTTTCCGACATTGGGTATATCGAACGCCGCGCGAGTTGGAAGGTGCTCTTCGGCGGTCGCTGCACTCCCGATTGAGGTTGAGGAGGATACGGAGGACTGCGCGGGCATGGCGAAGACTGGCTCGCGTAACTAATCCCCCCTACCGGAACGAATTTGCGCTTGCCCAGTCGGGCCCCGCTACCGGCCGCCGTAGCGTTAGCGGACGGAGCCCGGTATGCTTAATCTCTCTAGGCACACAAGCCCGAACGCTCGCCGAAAACTATGACACGTGCGTACGGTCAGGCCGATCTGCCGGCCGACTACGCACCGTCCATTTTTTTTTCGGCTGCGTACATTCCCCGGCTTGCCGAAAAAGAGTTTTTTTCTTTCTCTACTCTCGGGTCTGTCTTCCCGATGTCGTCTCGCGGCAAGGGTAAGAGGAGAACGCAAGGCGCTGGCGGCCTCCTCCTTCTTTAGCATTTTGCTGCTGTTGCCTGCTTTTTTTGGCGAGTTGTCCGGCACCTTTACGGAGATCACTGTTTCTCTCGGAGATGCACCCCATCGCGAGCGGCTTGTTGAGTCCGTCAGAGAGCTTAGGCAATTGTTACCTTCAAATTTCTATGTTCTTGCTGTAGTGCGCCACTGTCTCTTCTTTTGCAGGTGCCGTCCGTTGTGCCATGGTGTGCGAAGGCGCAGCGTGCTGCTGGAATTTTCTAGTGGTGCAGCCTCGAGAAGATAGAGACCAGCGTCTTTAATTTTATTTCCAGGACGAAGAAGCAGGCCAAGACGAGCGATGTTTTTTTCACAGAAATAAAGTGTCCTGTTGCGTCGTGAGTGCGGAATTAGTTGTCATTCTTAAATGCGACGATCGGTAAGTGATCGTCCGCCATAGGTGAGGTCTCAGAGCCCATATTTTTATATCGAATTTTTCATATATCGAACTAATTCGCGATCCCCTTGGAGTTCGATATATCCGTGTTCGACTGTATATATATATATATATATATATATATATATATATATATATATATATATATACTTTTTTAAATACCACGAATGAAATGTCCGTGCATGCTTGAATGCTGTATCACCTAAAGGGACCCTGCAACACTCTTTGAGCACTGAAAATAAACCTGTGCGACGTTTAGATTACACTTCCAGGAATACCGGACCCAAATATGCCACGTGCACGTGGACCGCTGAGCACGCAAGTCGCTCTGAAAGGCGCGGAAAAACCAACCGCGTTCTCTTTAATTTCCCTCATTACGCTCCACTGACACCGCCGAAATGACGTTATTTGCGCGGTGGCTGTCCCATTGGCTGTAGCTGGTCAACTTCACGGCTGATTTCTCGCATTTCCTGTGACGATCCGCCGTCTTCGGCGCTGGACATCATCATCTTCTATGCCTGAACCTGTGCGAACAGTTTTGGCGTATCTTTTGAGTTTTGAGTGCGCGCGGAGTTTGAGTGACGAACTCAATACTTCCCTTTCAACCAGACCACTGGACAACAAGCGTTAAAAATGCCCAACCAGCCTGAGCGCGCGCTTGCGAGCACACAGCCATGCCAGCTTTTTTGTTGCACCAGACTGGAAATAGACACCTGCGCGTTGCGGAGAAAAGGAAAAAACTCCCCGGCCTGTGATATATCGAAGGCCGCGGGAGAGTGTGCCACTTGCAATACCTTCTATACTGGAGGGTGTTGCCACGAGCAACCCCTCTCTCCGGGAGAGAGCGCGCAGCTTTCGGGGCATTGTCCGCGATCGAGTTGAGAGGGAACTATTATGCGCGATTTCTTATCGCGCGTAGTTTCGGTGACACTGAACGAATGTTCATAATTGTTACGGGAGGATATTGCTGGGATAATAGACCTTACCCTAAAATACATGCCAAGTAGCCCATGGGAAGTGCTGCAGGGTCCCTTTGCTGCAGGGTCCCTTTACACATTACTCAGCAATTTTTAAGTTTTGAAGACATAGTTTTGTGAATTTTGTGAAGCGGGTACATTAGCCACTCAAAGCTCCCTATTCTTGGCCAGTTCCCCAAGTGGGTGGGGGTCACGTAGAAAGGAACAAGAACAACAACGACAAGAACTCTGGTTCCACCGCAATGTACGGAGATTTCACAGTGGTAGCGCATCGAGCTGGTAATGTGGAGACTCAGGTTCAAATCCAATCGGGTCACACTTGTGTTTATTATTTATTATTTACAACGGCGGCCATTTTCTTGACGATGGTTTGTGGTATAATGGGACACCTAAGTATTTTGCCTGAATAGCTGCAATCCAAACACTGAAACGAGACCTGCAGGACCAAGAACAGCTTTTCTCTTTTCAATACAGTTTCCCAGAACACCATTACTCGAGACATCGCTTTCGAGGTGATCTGATTGCTATGGCGAATAAAGTTGTTTTTTGTTTGTCTTGAAAATCAGGTTCAACTGCTTTTTACAAATCACTAATCATTGACAGATCGGTGTACCTGAAGGCGTTTCTTCAAGGAAACCGCTGGAGAGCACGGCCAAGAAAATACGGGCTTGCTGGTTGAGTATTTCAGGCACACTTTCGCGCAACGCGTGTTAATTCACATGCGTTGCACGGTGCGTGCTATGGTATCTGTGGTGCAAGTTCGCGGCGTGCGCATAGAATGGGAATGCCGCAACATATCCTGTCTCCTTTTTACGGTGCTAGTGTGAGGTTTCACTCGCCTTGAAATATCAAAGTATCAAACGCGGTACTGCTGGTAAGACCATCTTAGTTATGTGTTGACAAACGATGAGGGATAACGCTTTGAACCGGTTCTAGTCGGTGACTTGTACAGTGAAGCATATTGGTAACGCTTAAGACATACAGACCAGAAGAGAAGTGTTCAGGACAGACGCTTACGAACACCAACCGAGATTTTACTGCAGGTAAGAATTCAAACCGTAAAGGTGGCGTTAAGCCCGCGACAGGGGAGTAACCCCCCCCCCTCCCCCACTCTCCCTTCCAACAAAAAAAGACCAATTTAACACATGCAGAAGGCTTCGCTTTAAGTAGTGGGTTGTATTGCGTGAAAGTGATGAAAGGAGCGGGGGGCTGTTCAGTTTCCTTCTGATGTGAGAGCTCGATGCGTGCCGCAGCTGACGAAATTTGTGGCAGTTTAAATCAAAATAAGATTTCAGGCCGATCGCCATTGCCCAGAGCGCTTTTGGGCGAACGAACTTTACACAACAGTGGCGCAAAATGGACGAGAACGAGGAAGTGACGGGGCGGGCCCGAAGCGTTTGATAGAGCAGAATAATTTCTACAGTTTTGATTTCGGCGCCTTCTTGATATTCCCTACTTAGGCTACGCGATGTAGTGGTCGTGTGATTATACTATCCCATACGCCCATGATCGGGGCTCTGGCTGCCAGCGCACTTCAACTCCTCTCGGTGCGGAAGTCCCCGTTGGCGGCATACTAAAAAGCGAACGACTCACCTGAGGCTCACGAAGAATGCGGTGCAAAGAAGCGCGACCAGGAGGCTGATAATAATGGTGCCGGTGGAGCTGTACGACTTGAGACGCTTCGGGGGATCGCTTTTGATGGTGACGTGAAGGTCCGAATTTGAGGTAGCCCACGCCATCCTGCTACACCGTGCCGACTGAATCTGGCGCGCTGAAGGGCACTTCGTCTTTCTGGTGATCGTGATGGCGATGATGGCTGCCACTGATCGTGCTGTGAACTGACGATGCCGAAAGTGTGCGTCTGTAACTCGGGGTAAGCAGTAGTATTAAACGTGACCGAGGTAAAATTTGTCGTGAAGAGCGTGTAACGGCCAGAGAAAAGAAATACCAAGGCAATGTATTAAGCCATGCCCAAATGACAGTGTTTCATTGAAGTGAAAAATAAACGTAAAAGAATTTGTTGTTCTCTGAAATTGGCAAGCTCAAGGGGGCTCTTGCGGCAGAAAATGAAAAATGAAGCAGATAATTCTTTCTGTTGTTTACGCTCCGCTGTAAAAGCCCCCCCCCCCCCCCCCCCCCCAGCATTAAAAAAAAACACTATGTGCACACAATATCTGAGTATCTAAAGAAACCAGCGTCTCCTATGTGTGTTTGTGACGGTGCCGAGGCGACGTAGAGCAACACAGAAAATATGAGCGGGCTGTGTACCATGATTCAGGGCCGTCGTAGCTTCCCTGTTGCAGCTCGCCCGAGCGTAAACCCGGCGTAAAACCATAGCGGTGTTACGCACAGAAGCTAAGCGTTCGTGACGTTCATGCCGAAGACTGTATTACTTGGAAACTGGGGGTTGCGTAAATCTGTCACTTCAATGGAAGCTAGGGGTATTTAAAGCAAAGGAAAATGCCTTCAGCTGAAAACAGACCACCCAATGTTTGTAAAGACGTGATCGCATTTTATAGTGTCAAACACGGCCTGGACGGCTGTTAAACGGCATGGAAGAGTGATTTAAAGCACCAAAGTCGACGTTGAAACTGGCCTTCATCGAAGGCGAATGCGCACATTTCAAAGACAGCACGCACACTAGTCCTTTCGCCACAACTAGAGCTTACTAGCGTCACTAAATAAAGGTTTTTATAGTATCGGCACTCTTTTCTCTCATTGTTATGTGCCGCCAGGATTTTCATTGGTCGGTCGGCACCACGTGATATTTGTTTACATATGGGCGCAGTCATTTTGTTTCTGGGCGCCTCTCCTCTCTCTGTGTCTCTTTCTCTGCTGCGCGGACGCTAGAGCGGCCGGTCGCACTCTGCACGTCCCAACCAGCGGCAGTTTCGTTGGGAGAGATGGCAACACTGCAAGCCAGAAACAAAATGGCCCTCAGACGCTTCCGAGTGCACGAAGTGGAGGTACTCTTAAGCGTAGCTTATTTGTTACGCTAGGGCTTACCAATTACCCAACGAGGGCTTACCGATTTGGCACTTGTAAGGCATCCGACATGCAGTCGGAAGGCTTGGGTTCGAAAAATCACTTTTTTAAAAAATTAGAAAGAATGCGGGTAAAACCACCAACTCAGCGTGGGGACCGAACCAACGACCCTTGAATTACCCGAGCAATGTCCTACCAACTCGCATACCTGAGCGGCTGTATGTAGTATGTATGTATGCATGCAAAGAGAAATATATATATAATATATATATATATATATATATATATATATATATATATATATATATATATATATATATATATATATATGCATATATATATTGATATATGTATATAACAGCTCCATGGTAGGCTACCACTTTGCATAACGGGATGAACTTAGTGACGACAATTTATTTTCTTTATACTTCGGTCTTTTCGCCCGCGCTCGTTTTCGTGGCATCACCGCTACCCCCTCACTCAGCCGCAGCCTGTCCAGCCACGCCCAACCGGTCCGCTGAATCAACAGCACTTGTACTTTCTTGTGTTCTTGTGGCTGGCCCCGCTACACACACACCCCTCTTAGCCGCCCTGCTTTTTGTTTAACGGAAAGCCATGTGCTTTCACCAGCGTGACGTCACTGCCAACTAGGGAGCTTCCCAGGTCCCCTTCGAAACAGGTAAACTCCGCACTGCGGGGAGCCCATGAGGGCCGACCACCTGCTTTGCCCCCGCTGCCTGCGTAAAATGATTCCGGCCAAGGTTTTTACGCGCTTCCCTGGGCAGCCTTTTCGCGCCACCTTGACTCTTCCCGCTCGTTACTTTCCCCCATGTTCTGCGGTGGCCGCGCACGCACGCCTCCCGCTCGCACGAGTCTGGTTACGGCGTAGCATTATACCCCCCCGCTGGGAAGGCAAAGCTTGCTTTTTGTGCTGGCATTTTTTTACCTTAGAATATTGCGTGAGCCCGCCTTGAAGCGAAAATTTCCGCGTACGTACTCACAAATGTGCGTCCCGGCGTATCATCATCATCAGCAACAGCAGCAGCAGCATCACCACCATCATCATAACCATAATCATAACCATCATGATTATCATCATAATCATCATCGTAGTCCGAGTGATGAGCAGAATGCGGTACGGGAGCGCGATTACGCATACGAATGACGGGGACGGATCAGTGCGCACTAGACTAGGATGACACGTCCCTCTTCTCGAACGAGGGCATGCCAGCCAGTACGAACAAAACCGCGGTCCTTTCCCTTTTCAAAACAATGGCGTGCACATGGTGTAGTCTCTGTAAAGATACACCCACACAAACTTTGATCATAATTTTTGTTCCCTGAAATAATACCCCTCCCCGAAACCTACACTGACATTCTCTACCACTCTGGAGCAGCCCAGAGCAGCTATCACCCTCCTCACCCTTCCCAACCTACCGCAGATGACCGCATTTGGCGTCAACTTCAAACTAACACGTGTTACAGTCACCTCCATCTCTGCCGCATCTCTCCTTCTACCCACCCACCCAAGTGACCCCACTGCAATGAGCCTAACACTACCGCCCATCTCGTCTGGACGTGGCCCAACAACCCAACACCACCCAGCTCCCCTACCCTTGAGCAGTTGAAGTGCGCGTTGCAGAGCTACCAGCTCGAAGACCAGAAGGCTCTGATCTCTCGGGCGAGGATGGCAGCCGCAGCACGCGGCCTACCGGAATAGGAGGGCCACGCGCTGTGTATATAGCTTTTCCTCCACTACCCCTCAACCTGTTGTCTTAATAAACGTTCTTCTCTCTCTTCCGATTCCTCCTAAAATG
This sequence comes from Haemaphysalis longicornis, assembly GCA_013339765.2. Lineage (NCBI taxonomy): Eukaryota > Metazoa > Arthropoda > Arachnida > Ixodida > Ixodidae > Haemaphysalis > Haemaphysalis longicornis. The sequence continues at coordinate 121,111,993 of CM023448.1, read as the reverse complement.
GTTTGCATTTAATTGTGGTGATATTCATCTAGCCCACCTCAATCAATATCGGTTGCGTTCTTTGTTCATGCTTATTCTCATTGGTATTCCTTGACGTTTTCAGAGTACGTTGATGTTTTTTTTTCGAGGCACATTTACATTATTGTGGATTTGTCGGGACCAGTGCGAATACCGTTAGCTATGAAAGTAAGGAAAATGAACGCGCCAGTATAGCAAATGGAGTTTGGCTTTTTAGATAGCGGCCCGTCCATGCTCAGACAACAGACAAGCAAAAGAAAAGTGGAGCATAGGGATCCTATGCTCCACTTTTTTTTGCTTGTCTGTTTTCTTTTTGCCTTCTCCGACACCACTGCACCGGCTTGTGCTGCATTTGGTCCCCACTTATAAAGTTGACCGCCTTTTTCGTCTGCTCTTCGTCGGCTCCGCTCACTTGCTTGGACTACCGCCGTTGTTTATAATGCGTGAGGATCCCTGACACATTCCTTGGCTCAATTTGCGAAGAAAGCGGCGCCCCGGATACCCGTAGCCGGGCACTGCCAGCGAAATTCCCATAGGCTGCAGTTAACCTGAAAACCCTGATAAAAATTCCCATGGCTGCGACGGGCTATCGTTATATTGGGCCAGGAGGATGGGTCAGTGACGATGACATGACACGTCAGAAGCGCACAGCCGATTCTACAAAAGTGATGTGTCCACAAAGGAGGAGTCGCCGTATTGTAGCAGTGAAGCTGGTGGTGGATGGCACGACACCCCGTCTTCGACGCTCTCGTCTTTGTTGTCCTTCACTTCCTGCTCGCTTGATGCAAGCATTGAGAGCACGGCTGGAATTACCTTGGAACACAGTTCCGCTGTATTCATGGGCATCATCTTTACGCTGCCCTTATCTTTTCATAACTTGTCTTCACGACCAACTTGCCAATTCAGGTGGGTTGGTGCGCGAAGATGACAGCAGCCGTCAGAAGGTCGCTTCCATTTGGCCGCGACATGATCGTACCACCCAAACGTACCCCCCCCCCCCCCCCCCTTAAAGGGATTGGCCACAATGACGTGTCAGCTGCAGTGAGTAGCTTACGGCCAATCCACAGCTCCCAGTCCGGCTACGATGTCAACATACCGACCGCCAATACTCACATACCCACTAGGGAAGATGGCAGCAGCCGTCAAAGGCTGACATCCGATTCCCCAATTCCCGTTGGTACCGACTTAAGACACCCCACAACTTTTGGTCAGAATGCTTTCACAACTCAACGGAATGTGCGCACCTCTTAAGAGGTGCCCCAGTAGCTTTCTTCATTCTTTTTCTCCGGCACCGTGGAGGGCGTGTACACATCCTTTTGGCTCGACTTCGTGCACCTGAAGTATCATATTTTTCATGAGCACATCATCGTATGCGATCGTTTATTGTTGCGTACGCTGTGAATTACTTGTAGTCGTTCTTCAGAGGAAGTTCCCTGTCACTCGTTTCCCGCCATTTCGTTGCACCAGCAGTGTGTGAAGATGAAATCTCGAAGATATGAACAATACCTCGAAGGTTCTTATCGCTGGCATTGACGAGCGTGGGCTGCTACTCAGACATTTAACTCCCTACCTATTCAGCATGGCTGCTGTGCTGGCATAATTCTTGAAACTCCAATGATACACGGGCGGGGAAACCCCCGGAGGAGGAGGAGGAATAAACATTTAATTGAGCAGTCAATGTTGTTGGGTTGACCGCGGAGAAAATTTAAAATAGGGACTGTAACCATGCGCCAAGGCCTGGTTGCACTCGGTGCAACAGAAAATGAAGACCCGTATTTATTTGACTGAAATGTGTCTATTACGGCATTGTACACGTTGTGGTTGTAACAAGTTTACCGACTGTTTTTTTTTTCTAGTGAAAGCACAAAAGAATGGGATCGCTTTGGCGCCTTCGCGAAAGTGTCGTGCAACATCTCGTTGAGCACTATAGGTCCAAGGAAAATAGAAAACGGGTGGTTGTCGTCTTCCCCACGCCGATGCAGCCGGCCAGCCGAAGCTTACGCAACTGACCCCCCGTGCGGTGGCATGCCACACGCGTTCCGAGCGCTGTTGCCTGTTGGGTGTAGACCCGAGGGCCAAAATGAGGTCAGGCGCCCAGTCCTCGTTCCCCAAAGATGTGTGATACGCCGCATCTAGCGCGATGGGGCAAGGGGGCCATAAATTTCCTCGGTTTAGTTCGATGGTAAACTAAACACACGTGGAACAAGACAGGCTTGAAAACGTTCTCGTTCCTAACAGCAGAGTTGAAGACCCCTAAACAATCGGCCGAATTGAGGGAGCGCTGCTGACTGACAAGAACGTCACGTATCCCTGCGCGTTCTCCTTGGCGCACCTTTCGGGCACCAAACGAGCGCGGGCCACCACGAGGCCTGAACTCGCACGTCGTGCATGCGGGCCGTCGTCTCGCGAGGCTTGAATGGGAGTCAGCACACGCACGTCGGCCGCTCTTGCCAGCTCCAGCGGAGGGAGGGAGCGCCGTCCCTCCGCGCGTGCATCCGCGAAGCGAACGGGATCGGCACGTATATCTATCTATCTGGCGGGCCGATTCGGTCTCTCCGCACGCGTCCATCGATTTTGGGCTGCGAGGGAGCGGGGGAGGGGCGGGAGGAGGGAAGGACCTCTTGTTTCTTGGGGAGCTCGCCTTGGGGGATCGATGGCGCACGATGGGTGCATTACATAAATGAGCTATGCACTGCCTGCGCGGTGGCCCGCGCGACCACCGGCAGCATCCTGCCTGCGCACCGCCAGCCGAACGCGGCCGCTGTGCCCTCCTCCTCCCCGCGTTCGGCGGGGGCGGCAGCCACAGCACGTCGGGCATCAGGTTGTTCCGCCAGAGGCCGACTTAAAAGCCGCATTTGGAAAATGACCTACGTGCCCCTTCCCCCTGCGTCCACCGCCGCAGTCAACGACGCCGCTGGCGTCGCTGATGTCTTTACGCGCTGATAACGCCGGGTCTAGATCAGGCCTCTTTGGACTCCCCTCGCTCTAAGCGCTGCGGCCGGCCCATCTCCGCGGCGGCAAACGCGCCGGAACACGGGTGTCTCCGGAATTCGGCCAGGGTGGTACGCATTGGGGCAGCACCATTAGGCTAGATTTCGGCATCCCTCTCCTGTACCGACAGACAGCAACAACCGCTTCATCTCCTTCTGCCATATTTTGCCTTATGTGAGCGGTGTCGTTCTAAGCCTTTGCAGCGTGGTACTCCGCCTTAAAAGACAACAGCTGAACTGTGTTTCCATTAAAAATATTTCCCGTGAATCCATGCGCACCTTTTGAAGCACTCGCAACTCGCCGTGCTGATGAGCTGGCGTGTGCGCGCAGTACGATACGCACGGGAACTATCGCTGTGTGCTTGGAGTTTTTAATCCGATGAATACCGCAAGGTGGTTTAAATGGGACTCAGGCTGCCACTAAGCCGTCATTCTACGAGGTGTTACTTGGATACGTCAAACCGAAAGGGGTCTTGGGCACATAAATGTGAAAAGGATGTTGACATGCTTCGAGGGGCCAGGAAACAGCGTAAAGCATCGAGGTCTCTGATGCAGCCGTAAATATCCGCGCTCTGAAGTCACTAATGTCGAGCAATACTGAACAAACAGTAAAAAACCCGTTATCCTTTTGTCATTCGAAGGACATCGAAAATTTCTCACCCTTAAAGGGACTCTGCAACACTTCCGATAAACACTTTCACTCTTTCCTTCGCGTCGGGAAGAATTCTCAAAGCTATAGTTACCACGAGCACACAGCGACACAGCGTGATTTTCTCGTCGCAGCAGAACTATCCGCCTTCCGTTCACGCTTGGCTTTGTGGCTTTTTTCTAAACTTGCCATCGTATGTGTTTGTTGCTGCCACAGAAACGAAGCGGCCAATAGCCTCTAAATTGTTGTAATGACGTAATTCGAGCACTCGAAGAACGCCAAGACTCGGGAAAGAGGGAATCTCTTGAGCAGGTTTCCAAGTTGTCTGAGGGGCATAGAGCAGTAATTTCTGGCTGAGGTACTACACCTACCCCTATTCTAAGTACCAGATGTGTCCACTGACTACGTTCTAAAAGCATTTGAGGTTTAGAAAAAAACAGTTGAAATGGGGTTGCATGGTCCCTTTTATTGTATAAAAAATATCACATTGTCACCATAAGGGTCACAAGCTTACAGTCATGAATATCTGAACCTGTTACAGGACGGTACATCATGCAGTTTCGCAATATCCGTGTTTTTATAACTCTTCCTCGGTTGAACCCGTACTCTAATTTTTATTCTAACAGCAGTATCTTCGTTCATTCAAGTTTTCTTGGCGGTTTGAAGCTGCGTGGGCCCAGGGCAAAATATCTAAGAATGTCTCTGGGGCGAAACTTCTATGTCTTACCCGCCGCGGTGGCTCAGTGGCTAAGGCGTTGTGCTGCTGAGCCCAAGGACGCGGGTTCGATTCGCTGCCGCGGCGGCCGCTTTTCTGATGGAGACTAAAAGCAAAAACGCCCGTGTGTTCGAGATTTCGGAGCATGTTAAAAATCCCCAAGTGGTCAAAATTAATCCGGAGCCCTCCACTACGGCGCGCCTCATCGCCTGCGTTGCGTCGGCGCGTTAAACCTCATAATCAATCTAACAACTTCCATGTCGGCCTAAAAACTGGCCGCTGAGTTTCAACGTGAATGTTGAGTCATTTCATCGCTGAGGAGATGCGCTTGCGCTTTCCATGCCCCGCCGTTGCAGTGACACTTCAAGGAGTGAACATGAGACAAAACTGCGCAGCCCTGAGATGAAGACGTTGCGCGTGGACGAACTGCGGATGGCGAGAATTAATTTAGGGCCCGCCGCCCCGACTTTAGGCGTATAGTCGTTTCCTGGACATACGCATCGATTTGCAAGGCAAGAGTTATTTACATCAATTTGCGCGCAATAATGGTTTGGTAGCATTGGCGTAACGGTATTAGCGCGCATGAAGAGGGGGCGTGCGAGAGTGCTGTCTTTCCGTTCAGTTGCAGAGAAGACCTGTAAGCAACGTTGTCAACGGCTCGAAAGAAGGCTTCTCTCATATTACAATTGCCACAGCGGGGCAATTTATATTACGCGCAATAAAAGAAACCAGCCATCGAAAGCATACCATTGCTCTGTCAACATGGAAGTTGCCTGTCGTTAACTTTTGATATTGGACCCCACTAGCATTTTTCCCCGCGCTACTTTGTTCTATATGTTATGTCGGAGCCGACGAACGCTGCTTGCGTTTGCGTAGCGGCAATTGATGCGCGTATACGAGTGACGGCATTATCAGTCGATGGAATGCAAATGCCTCAGCCGAACCGGTCACGCTCGGGTGAGTAGCTCGCGTTCAATAGGACCATTTAAACCGGCGCGGAAAGAAAATGCACTTAGCGCACCGTAAACGGAGGCACGGAGCAAAAGTATAAATGCCAGAAACGCGAGTCTGCTCGCTGGCGGTCGTGCGCAAGCAGTTTATACTAAGCATGAGGAATGCTGGACAAATTAGGCGCTATCGTCTGTTCTGCTGATTCCCTAAGCTGAAGCCGTCTTTGAAGCCGTTTTTTGCAGCGAAGCTGTCTTGCGCTGGGTAATGACCAAAATTGCGTGCGTCTAGCGGGTCCTGTCGTAAAAGAATTACACGCGCTCTCTCTAGAGCTTGTGTAAAATTCTCCGTAGCTCTTATTCTAATGTAGATATCTTGGAAAAAATTATACTGAAATTGGTGCGACAACTTTATCGTTATCTGTATACGGACTATATACCGTCGGTTTATATATATATATATATATATATATATATTCCGGCGACCCTATTATTGCGCCGAGTTTTGTTTTGTTTACTTATCGCAATTACACAGTTCACAGTGAAGTAGCAAACGTTACAGAATTAGTTTGCTCTCAATATATGGCTGTCAACGGAGGGAGTATAGTCACAGCAAACGGCTGCAACTATTGTTTTATGTGAACTATCATGAAACACGCTATATGAGAATTGATTTAGAATAAACTTTAAGGAATTAAGTTATGTGTATGTGTCTTTATTCGATCACTATAGTAAGTCACCATAGATACCTCAATATAGTTACAGCTTAGCTGGTCTTCCATCTTCACAGTGGAAGGGCTCTAATTGTTTTTTCGTTTTATGTCATCAGCCCCTTGTGCCACAATTCTGTCACCTGCAGTGGCGATCAGTGCGAAAACGTTGGTGACAGGTTACCTTTACTAAGGTTGAAACGCGCCCCGTCCAACAGGAAAGGTTTTCATTTACGCTATTTCTTCGAGTGCAGCAGCGTACAAAAATTAAACCCAGTTCCACCCAGTGTGAAATCTGCTGAAACAGCGAGCTGTTGTTCTCTTGTGTCGGTTGGAACGTCAACCGGCTCTCGCCCGACAACGGTAGCGCCGTCGCCGCGCAAATTCTACTGTTCGCGCAAAGAAATCGGCTGCTAAACGTGAACGACGAGGCTCCCTCCCCTCCCTTAGCGGGAAGATGTAAAACCCGGCACTGCGAGACCACTGCGCCATCTATCGGTGGGTCTGGGAACCTGCTCCTACCCCTGCGTAACGCGCGACCTACAGCAGACGGACGAAAAGGCTCGACCTACCACAGCCACTGTTAAAAATTATATTTGTGCCTTTATTTTTGGTACATGGCTTGTATTTGTTTTGTACGTACTTGAACAAGCCGGCCACTGTGTCACGTATGCACCCGCTGTCCCATTTGTTCGACATTGTCCGCTACACGAACACGCGTCTCATTACGTGCATCCTGCACTAATGTGCCTTCAAACCCACATGCCATCACCCCGTTCTCCTGCTGTGTCTTGCCCCCCCACCCGCTTCTTCCTCATTTTCGTTTCCCTGTTTCCGCGACTAGCTTCCACGTGCCTGAACACGGAAATCGTTATGCAGTAGACACCATCTCACTTCTACGTGATTGCAGAGCCGCCCCATCTTCATGGCACTCCTGTTCCCCACATTGCCTGCACCCGAGAGCGCAGTGCGGCACGCGCAGGACTGCATACGTCGTCGCGTGTCACTCACGGCCGCTCAGGCGCGTTGCTCGCTATCAGCGCTCGCCGCAGCTATGCTCCAGTGGACGCAACGCTCGGGTCAGAACCCTGTGACGTCACGACACTCCAGGCCACTGCGGCGAGCTGGTGTCGAGAATGCTGCTGTCGGCTTAAAATACGGGTGATCGTGTACCGTGCACGAAACAACGGTCGCCGTTTTGCTTTCGAGCCATGCAGTTGGGACGTCCGTTCGTGGCCCCGGCCTGTCCTGTAAAAACTGACTCCTGCCAGATAGCCTAGCCTGAACTCGCTCTTTCGGAATTTCGAAATTATTCCAAACAAAGATTTGAGTTTAGCCGTTACCTGTCAAGAGCAATTAAACCGAAAGTTCCCGGTGGGGATTCGACATCGTAGAATTCCACGCCGAGCACGCTGCCGGGAGAGTTTGAGTTGTCGCTGCATTTTCCAAGTCCTTAGTGCTGCCTCTGGGGACACAATCTTCATTCATTGCCATGTTTAAAAAAACACACGCCGCGGTGGCTCATAGGGCTAAGGAATTGTGCTGCTGAGCACGAGGAGGCGGGTTCGCTTCCCGGCCGCAGTGGCCGCTTTTCTGATGGAGGCGAAAAGCAAAAACGCCCGTGTGTACGAGATTTAATCTCGTACACGAGAATTAATCCGGAGCCCTCCACTACGGCGAGCCTCATCGCCTGCGTTGCGTCGGTGCGTTAAACCCTACAATCAATCAATCAATCAATCAATCAATCAATCAATCAATCAATCAATCAATCAATCAATCAATCAATCAATCAATCAATCAATCAATCAATCAATCAATCAATCAATCAATCAATCAATCAATCAATCATTCAAATTAATTAATTAATTAATTATGTTAAAAACACGACAGCGATGAACTTACCCGAGTAAAACTCAAACCGGATAAAATAGGCACACGGGCATTTTCAGAGGTTTCACGTGTAAAACATACCTGTAGGCTCGAAAACTTATCGGTTTCGTGACTATCTGTGCTTTTTGCAGCCCCTTTCTCTTGTTTTCCTACTTTTCTTTCGTTCCCTGGCTTTCCTACTTTCTTCTTTCTTCCTTTCTATAACCTCCTCTCAATAGCGACCTGGCAAAAACACAAAGAAAAAAAAAACAAATTTTGGTAATTATAAATCTGACGCAACGCAGCAAAGAGAACACTGTAATTCATAAGCAATGCTTGTACCAAATTCCATTCATATAATTGCTCTGAAACGCGGTCATTCCCCCAACGATCGCTTAATTGTTAATTACTCAAAGGACAGGTGTATACGGTGCCATATCAAGTCAGGACGAAGCACTTGCCCTTCCTCGTCCCGTTCACAACAACGCCAAGCAGATTCTATTCGTCCTTCTGCCTGCGTGCCTGCGCACGCTCGTGTGCGTGCAAGGGGGCGTGCGGCAGCGAGGCGTCGAAGACTTGGAGAATCTCTGCTGCAAACGTTGTCGCAGGTGCCGCCAGTAGTGGCTCGTTGGTATCAGTGCCAAGGACGGGCCAATTTTAGCAATGTAATCTCGCCTACCCAGAGCGGGCATAAATTTCTTGTTTTCAGCAGCGAATCTTTCGGAAAGAGCACGTTAGAAAAGGGAAATGCAGCGGAATGCAGCTTGCGTACGTATCCCCTTCTCAAAGTTTGCAACAAAACTGAATGGTTTCCAGATTTCAGTGTCGATGGGTTTCACAGTTTATCTTTCATGGGCTGTTGATTAAAATGATTGGATATGACAAATGAGTCTAAAGCACCTGCAACATCCATCTTGCTACAAAACCTCACGCTTCACTTATTAACACTCACAGACTAACAGAGCAATTGATTACGAGTGTAGGCAATGGTAACAAGACAAAAATTATGCAGCGGATCCCGCTTTGCTTTCAGCGCAAACTGCAGAGGATTAACGTTTTTAAAAGAATATGCTACATACTGTGAACCGTGCGCGTTAGCAGGGAAAGCCCGGTTCTTTTAGCTGGGGAAGTTGCCTCCACCGACAGCGCGTAAGCCGGCACGGGGTGTCCGTTTAACGAAGCAAGCTGGCAAGCCAGCAAATGAAGCGCCAAGAAAGGAAGAAAACACGAGAATTGACCCGGTGACCGCACTGCGAGGCCACAGCAGTAGCGTCCTGGTGGTCTTGACACACCTCGGCGTCGCATGCTCGCGCCACAAAGCTCGCGGCGCGGGGAGCTCTTGATGCAGATGGCGATCTGACGCGCCGCGCACCTGGCCCCCGACCCCGTCCGTGCCGCAGCGCTTCTTCTTCGTCCGGGGCCGGCGCTTGTGCCCGCCTCCCCGCTCGCAGCAGCACCGCCACCGATGATGATAACAATAACGGCCGCTTTTGTCTTTCGACCGCCGCTCTCGCCGCGGCAGGCGGTCGTGCGTGAGGTCATCGGGCTGTGACGCGCTCCGGACAACATGCTTGCTCCGCCACCGCTGCCATCGCTGACGCACGTCGCGCAACGCTTCGGCGCGTCTGACCCTCTGCCCAGGCCAAACAAAAAGATGCGCGCACACTGCCGTGATGGAGTCGCAGACTGGGCGCGTTTGCCGACAACTTCGTCATACGTGCTGGCCTCAAGCGCTATACCGTGAGAGCTCGCGCTTTTATAGGCGAACGAAGTGAGAACGGCATCCTTTTGTTTATTTCTGGAGTCCACTCACGTGAGAACAGGTCACCAGGTACGTCCGAAACTTTGTCACCAGGTGATACGGGCGGTCCCCTCCTTTTCCCTCATCACTAGTGTAGGACGCTGTCCGAGTGAAGGGAATAAGTTCCTTGGTAAGCGGGAAACGATTGGACTTGAAGGCATATAGTACGTCATTTGGGGTGAACCATGACATAGGACTAGGCCATGACGAGAAGGGTCATGATCCTGCTCATCGACAGGTCGTGCCATTCTACGCACTGCTTGCATCTACCGCGGAGGTTCAGTGGAAGGCATAGCGTGCGCGCGAAATCGTTGTGCTTGGTTTCTGGCCGCTGCAAAGATTTTTCTTAGGCAGGCAATATACAAAACTTCTCCGTGTCGAACATTTCGGATGACAATAAATTTCGCCAGGTGTGTTTAAATTAATTCACCTCCCTCTACTATAGCGACCCGGGTAGCCTAAATGTAAATTCGGAACGTACGTAAAAAGTAAATTTGGAAAAAAAAAAGAAATGAAAGGTATCGTATTCTAGACGCCTTTACATAAGTTGGCATCACTGGCGACTATCAACTGCTTGCGAGATTGAAGGAGTTGCTGGGAAACTCCTTCAGTTACGCCCGCAGGTGTCCACGACGCTTCCAGCCTTCAACGCTGCCACCTGCGAAGCGAAGAGACTGAAAGGTGAAGGGAAGGGCTAATCATAGAAAATCCCGCAAGAGGGCTTGCTATTGTCCCTATCAGGAGTGAAAGCGAAGCCGACAAAATGCGCAGCTAGACGGTCTCCATCAGTGTTGGCGCGAGATGGCCAGAGCGGCAGCCGAGGAAGGAACACGAGCGATCAACGTAGGAGACGCTTTGTCTCGACATGGAACAAGCAACGTGCACACAAGCGAAAAACACGCTTAACGAAACATAACTCCGAGTCGCTCGCGGAATTCATGCATAACCTATCATCGGGAGTCACAAGAATGGAAAACTATGAATAAAGGCTTGGAAAGTTGAGTGCAATTTCTACCATTCCATTCTGCACATTCCCACATTTTAGGCCTCCCTCTGATTCTAGGGCTGGTCCTGACGACAGCCTCTGCTGGTATCGTGTCACGCTCTGCCTGGAGCAGGTTTCTCCACCGCGCGAGAACTGGTTCCCAGTATAGAAACAAATCATTAAAAAGAAAGAAAATCTGCAGGGCATTCATATTTTGATACAAGACCTTTCGTGTTGCCCCTGAAAAAAATGCCTTCTCAGCAATGAATTTGTAGTTAGAGGTGAAGCCAACTTTAGGGGAATTCGTGTATGGTCTTTCAAAGCTGGCTTTTCCGCATTTCTTGTTTCACACTGAAGCATGGCCATTTACGCAGGGAGTTTGATAAAAAAAAAGGGCTCCTACTCTTGTGTTATCGAAAGTATACAGTGGAACAATTTATATGAAAATTACCCGCTATGACGTCTCTAACATTACGCCGAATTTCATTTACTTGTCATAACCAGTTAGCTCACAGCGCAGTTGCAAACGTTACAGAGTGACTGTCTGCTGCCAATACACGGTCATCTATATGGAAGGAGTATGGTTACAACAAACAGCTGTAACGGTTGTTTTGCCAGAACTATCCGAAAAAAAAAATTGCATGTCAATTAGCCGCTAAGACGACTCTAACATTACGCACCACAGCGTCTCTGGCCATCCTTCTTCACAGAGCCGAAGGAGACTGATTTTTTTATTACTCCGATTATTTCAACTGCCCCGTAAATGGCGCCTTCTCAGCGCTCTGTGGTCTAGAAACGAACCGGCGAGTCTCGTGCACAGCAGCAGAACCCAGGGAATCGGAAGCAGTGTCAAACAGAGGAAAGTTTTAAGACGGTCCACTCAGTCACAGCGTTCTTAGTTTCTCTGTAATCTTTAATATCGCCAGGGTACCGTTCTCGGGGAACTGATAGTCGTCAAAGTTTCCGGGGAAAATAGTGACCCTACGTGTGCGAAGTAATAAAAATAAAGTAATGATAAGAACAATAAATGTTTTATCTGCGGAACTGCGGTAGGAAGGGAACATAATAGCAACGAATGTGTTTACAGTACGTACACGAATGCAACGCATCGTGAGCGCAACGCTTAAGTTATCCAAAGTGAATACATGACGTGACCCCGCATTAGATACGATGGGTGATTAATAGCCAAAAAAGAAATCTTGCGCCATTGCTTACAAGCTCTCAACGCTATGACGTATGGCTTTGTTTTGCGTGATCCTTTGCGGCATGTGAGAATATACTTCAAGTAATACTAATCGATATTTTAATGCGTGACAATAATTTCATTTAAAATAATTATTCGAAACTGACCTGACATGGGAGCATGTTGATTTCTCTTATTTGTCAGGTGTCAGTATATTTATTCATTTGCTTTTTCGTTTTTATTAAGTGTTTTCTGTTAGATGATCGTGTGTTAGATTTGTTGTTCCTACATGAATTATTTTCTTTTTTGAGTCTGTTTCTTTAGAGGAAATAGCTGGGGTAATCTACTTCATCTCCTCGTTTTCTTTATGATTGCTTGCTAGGTATTTATTGTTCTGGCAATCCGGTAAACCAAGCGAGCGGTAGTTTCGGAGGTTGGTTATGGTGGAGGGGGTGGTGGTGGGGAGAGGGAAGGAGGGAAGGAGGAGCAAATTTGTCATAAGTATACACACAGGAATCAAATGAAAATTTACAAATGCTTGTAAGACCTCCCTCCGTCCTACAATCTTGTTTTTGTTTAGGCGTACTGTCAACGAATCAATAAGGGAACCATGAAGGGCAGCTCACGACAAAGCTATGCCTTTAAACTCCAGTCATTAAGGATGTAACAACGTTAAAACTTGCTTTCCCTATTTGCAGACGCTATTTCTGATACCGGGCTGCACCCATAATTTATTTTCGAAGGAGGGGGAGAATGGGTGAGGAGACGGAGGGAGGTATAACTGCACAACCCTCACTACAATCCCCTCTCCCGCCCGCCGCCGTCCGCCCTTTTCGCCTTTCATCGTGACCCAGGAACGTAAAAAGCTAGCGGATTTTTTTGTTGCTCTAGATGTAGTTATAAAGCTCGTTTCCAGCACTTCGTGGTGATTTCTCCTCGAGGAAAGAGTATGAGATATTCTTAGAGACAACTTGAGAGTTCCCGGTCAACTGGAGCAATAGAGTATGCCGTAACGAGTAAGAATCAGAACAGGGGAACGCTGCGCGACGTGCTCCTTCCGTGTGTGACCGGCGCATTCTTCTTAACTCCAGAGGCAAGTGGGTGTCTTGAAGACGCGAATTATTCACTGTAAATCACTGGGTCGTGAGAATGAGGCACGTCACTGACTAGTTGAAGAAGTGAAGTCTCCCCGATGTGAATGTGTGTCGTCGGTCGTTGCTTGAACATGACCTGCAATTTCTGCGCGGTTGGAGTTACTTTTTGTAAGGGTTCGAAGCAGAGTGCTGCTTCTAATATATCCGCGATTTCTTACAACTGTTGCGGCGAGCTTTCATTTCCCGTGTCTCATTAGACGTAACATTTGTATAGCAGATACTTTTTTGTTGCACTCTCTCGGCATAATATTGTTTCTGGCTTTCCTGTGGAAGTGACGCGCCGGTGTGGTTTGCTGGTTATTTGCGCAGCGGGTTTTCGTGACGTTATTCTATCGCAAACGCAAGCTGGAAACATAGCAACTTTCCGGAACTTCCAGAGCTAAGAACGCTGCAAAGATCGCACCCTGCGTGAATTCCGACCGCGATGAGGACGACGATGTGATTGAGCTCTTCGAGCACAACTGAGCAGCTCGTCATAACATCACCGAAGCCTGTCTTCTACCCTTTCTTACTTCTGGTAGCGATGCTGTTAGTGTCCCTTTAGCCGGGATATTTCGTTATCGACGACGTCATTGCCGTTCGTCATCGAACCTTCTCCTCGACCCGCGCGTGCTCGCTTAGGAGTATTCATCTAAATTACAATGACAGCGAGCCGTGGAAAGTTTGAGAAGAGTTAATTACTCGTCGGAAGCAGTTCAGAATTGGTTTATCCGCATGGTGGACGTAGATTGAGCTTTTAACACTGGTGATTGGCGAATCAATTGTCACAGTCATAGGTCACAGGAAAGCGATTTTCTTTTCTTCATTTAGAAGTACATTCGTGCATAATATACACTAGAAGGTATTTCTACCTGAAACTCAGCGTCGTAATCTTAATGTTCCAACGCCATACGATGAACGTACGTTGGACAGTGTATGCCTAAATGCCTAGCTGATGATGATTCTTTAAAAAAGGCTATTTGTTGCAAGCTTAGACAAGTCAAACAGGATCAAAGTTTAAGTCTTTCATATATTCCCCCAGGAATTTTCATCCTCGCATAAGCTGCATCTTCCAATTTTACCCTGAAAACATTTAAATCGTAGTTGGCCAAACTATACACTCGCTCATTCTGACTTGACTTCAGGCCTGCTCTGCGCAGATACACTCTCCACAAATTTGACGCTCTTAGCATTATTGAGGGATAGTAACAAAATAATCTGTTGTTATACACATGCACCCTTCCTTCAATCAAGGCAGAAGACAGGCCCGCGTCACCCGCCTCCGAGCCGAATACCACAACAAACCGGACACCCGATACACGGACGTCGCTCCGTATACATCCCGCCCTGCTCACGCACTGGTTGTCGCCGACTCCAAATCTGTCAATGTTACCTCCCTCAGCATTCTCCACGCAAGCACCACGACGGCTCAAGAGACCGCCATCGCTCTAGCAGCGACCACGGCTTCCTCTAACTACGTGGCAATCCTCACAGATTCGCAACAGGCTTGCCGCAACTACTGTACAGGCCGCATCTCTCCCTCAGCGCTGAAGATACTATCCTCAATCAAGGATCCCCTCCACATCTAGATTGTGTGGACACCAGGCCATTCTTCCCTCGAGGGAAACGAGGCGGCACACGCCGCTGCCCGCGCTCTTACATTCCGGGAGTTTTCGTCGACGGAAGAGGACCTTTCCGAACCCTCCATCTAGCCCCCGGTCCCTCCCCGATACACTGAAATCCTATATCATTATCGCCAACTGCGGCTTCAATACCCTCCTCCTCACCCATCCCTCAGCTCACAGGCGGCTCGCATTTGGCGTCGACTGCAGACCAACACATTCTACAACACCACGATACTCCACCACATATCTCCCTCCACTTACCCCTACAACTGCCCTTCTTGCTCCGTCCCAAACACTACCTACCACCTGGTCTGGGAATGCCCCTACGTGCCAAACCCCCTCCCTTCCCCATCCCCTGAGCAGTGGGAGCGCGAGCTGGCCAGCTCACGGTGCGAGGACAAAGAACGCCTCATCACTCGCGCCCAAGCAGCTGCGCTAGCTCGAGGCTATCTGGACTGAGAAAGCCACCCACTTTTATGCTCATTAAATGTTTTCCAATCCAAAAATAAATGGGGACTCACCTGTTAACATTCCTACGGTACTGACTACTTCATGACTCACGGGCTTCAAAACCATCGTGCACGAAAACGAAATGTTTTACAAATGCATACAAACGTTCACAACGGCGTAGTTTGCTTATTTTATAAATATGTGACTCCTGTACTGAAATGAATACAGAAAACTCTCAATTGCTAGACAGCTAGAGCCATCTAGTGAAAAGTAGATAAACCAAAATAATTTTTTGTTTATTTTTTATTTGAACAAAGAAGCGATATATTTCTGAAAGACCCAAACTAGGCCATTAGGAACATGTCTATTTATTGGTAAACCTTTCGGTATTGGTTCACGATGCTTTTTAAACCCGTGGGTGATGAAGTGGTACGTTCCACAGGAATGTCATCAGGTGAGTCAACCTTAAGTATGGCCTTGCTTATGAACGCTCTGAGTGGACGGTCTCACGTTGTTTAGTGCGCTGAAAATCTGAAGGTGTTGGACATAAAATTTCTATAGCGCGGTGTTCGTGCACGCCACAAATGAACGCAATGCAAAATTCTGCATTTTAGTATGCGGCTTTCCATTCAACAAGGCAGAAGACAAAATCGCGAATTTATGGCACTAGCTGTCCTTTTTTTACTTTGTTACTTTTTTGGCGATATAGAAACCATTCCATACCACAGGATCCCTAACCTTTCTTGTAATTGCTCTTGTCCATTGGTGCTACTCAGGTCCATTGGTGAAGCACAGCAGCTGCTCCTGCGCTATGATTCGTGCCGTAGTGGAAAGATACGGATGAATTTTGGCTACCGTGGCGCACTGAATTTGCGTCCCAGTGTCGTATATGTAGATGTTTTTGTTGCTCGGCTCTAAAATAAAAACAGTGGCCACGACCAGAAATGAAAGCTGCCATCTCATGCTTAGGAGCGCAACCTTTAGCTCAAAAATATATCAGGTAAAATACTCGCCCCTTTCAACGTAACGTGGAAATCTCACTGTTTTTATTTATCTTGAAAAAAAAGAGGCTCTTAGCATTGTCTCCACACTCTGTCTCCTCCCAAAGTCTTGGAATGTACGAGCTTCCGCAGAGAAACAGTGTCCGTCCCTGCCTGCAGTCAGAGCTTCGCAGCCGAGCCATTGACTCGGCCTCTGCTGCAGAAACAAGCCCACGCTTCCTTTTCGTCCGCCGTGCGAGCGCCCTTCGCCGGCACCGAGGAGCTCTAGCCCCTTTCGGCAGCCTCTCTCCTCGATGAAATGCTCCTTTCTTTGGCCCGGACCGCGGCTCGGAGACGAACGGTCTCCTCATCGTTATTGCCCCGGCTCCATCCACTCTCCAGCGTCTTCTTGAAATCTCTCCTCTCCCCTCCATTCCCGCTCAATAAGAGCAAACGACGCTCTTTGCTTCGATACTATACCTCTGCAGAGCTGTGCCACGTACGCAATCGTTTTGTAGAGAGAACCGTGCCCAGCTTGCTGCAACTCAGCCACGGAGCGACGTGAAGGGAGCATTGCGTACCAAATTCAGGAGCCAGCCTTGCTGAAACATCGGCATAACCTCTCCTCGATCCTCGCGATGCTCTCGAAGAGAATCAAGAGTGCAGTCGACTGCCAATGGCTGGTGGTGGTTTAAAGATAGATCGGGCAAGGTAATCATATTATGACGCAACACAGGGCAGGATATAATTTGGAGAATGAGATGGTGCGGTAAACAAGTGAGCAAATTGGAGAGGGCATGAGAAAATGATGATTGAAGATGCTAGTTCGATGTAATTAATGAAGATTCGAAATTTCGCTAAGGGTGGTAATTAAGTCTCCTTTTTATGAACAGATTTCCAGACTGCGCAGGTCGTTGGTGAGATGATGTGAACCCCCATCCCCCCAGACGTAAGAATACTACTCTTTTAAAGTGTTAGCATTAGATACTTGAAGGACGTCAATCCACATTCTCACGTTGCATCCTTTATATTGCGTTCTAGATATCATAGCTTTCTAGTTGTCTTTCAGTTATGAAATAAACAAGCCCATTCCTGTTCAGAGGAGGTGTGAACGTATCTCCTGGATATTTTAACTCGTTGCAAGTACCCGGCTTCCATGATCTGTTATCGTAAAAAACCCTGCAAATTATTTTTCTCTGTGACTAAAAGTCACCTCTACAATTTCCTTCTACTTTGAGATTGCTGTTTCTTATTTGGAAACGGGAGACATTATAAATCTGTGAAATGAAAAGAAAGTTGTTGGTTGCGCTGAATCAATGCATAACAACGGATGACCATCCCGACTATGCTAAGTCCCTTAGAAAGGCTGGGAACTTAGTTTTTTTTTCCTGACAGCTTGGCTGTCAGTATAAGTTAGTAAGTAATAAGGTGAAAAAGAATCTCAAAAAGTTGAAAGCTACTCCTCACTTGATGCTTTGCGGGGAAGGAAGCTTCGCGAAGCGAAAAAAAAAACGCATTATTTATCTTGTCAATACACAGACGGTTGCCCAGTATTCGCTATATTTCCATGCAGACGTACGGAACCTTCTAAAGGGATCAAGGAGACGAAATACAACTTTTCTCAGTTCGAAAGAACTAGCCTTTGATAACTTACCCGCCTCCATTCACACACCGAAAGACGTTTTCTTTTTTCAACCCAAAACAACACAAGAAATATGGGAAAACGTTCAAAATTTTGTGCTACTGTGACGGGATGACTCGTTTGTCAACCATCTGAAGGGCAGTTTAAACGTGCTCGTTTAATAAAGTAGGATTGTTGTGCTTTTCACAAGACCAAGTGCACTTATGTGCGTTGTATTGACTGGTTTTCCATTCTTGCATTCCTTTTTTAGTGTTTGCTAACCCCTCTACCACGTTCCCAATTTCGTTTGCTGTGTATTCTGAGTAATTGTGTTGAAATTTTTGGAGTATTTCTGTAACACCTCCCTCCGTCCCCATTTTAATGCTTGCAAGGGCCTTTGTAGTATCGAATAAAAAAAGAGAATAAAATAAGGGCGCTGTGCTGCTGAGCCCAAGGACGCGGGTTCGATTTCCAACCGTGGCGGCCGCTTTTCAGATGAAAGCGAAAAGCAAAACCGCCCGTGTGTGCAATATTTCGGCGCACGTTAAAGATTCCCAGGTGGTCAAAATTATTCCTTAGCCCTCCACTACGGCGCGCCTCATCGCCCGTGTAGCGTCGGCGCGTTAAACTCCACAACCAGTCAATCAATAAAACCAGGAGCGACGGATTAGAGGCCAGCACTAAAAACGAAGTTGTCAGTATGTTAAGTGCATGTTAGCATTCAAGGGGTACGATATTCGTACTTAGTCTAAATATGCCAACAAGCCCAATAATTACTACACATTTTGTTACCCTAAAATATTCAGCTAAATATTGTAACAGAATGGGAACATAGCGGCAACTTTAGTCGAACAGAAGTAGCAAAAGAAATTCTGTACGCTGACTAGCACAGACTGCCCCATTTGACATAATCTACCACACGTTAGCTAAGGCCGATAACGTCGGCAGTGTAGGGTATAGGTCGCCCCTGCATATTATGGGCAACAGTATCGTCTCATCACTTCGCCCTTCGCTTTAGTGAGGAGTGTTCGTTTTTCCTTAGTGAGCTGTGGGTCATGACAATCGCTGTGACCATAAGAATTCCCTGGCGCACGAAGATGTGCCACTTAATGTCACATTTTCGCTTTGAGCCAGGCAAACATAAAACTCTTATAATCTAGTCTGTTTATTAGCCCTCAAATTATCAAGGCAGGATCCCGCTCGATAAAATCACTTCATCTGTTCCATGACAGTTTCTGGGCCTTCCGCAAGTATTTCTCCCCCGCCGGCATTTAAATGTACTCCAACTAGTGGAGAATGAAAGCAGCAGTGCGCTCCTGAAGAACGCGAGCCTCGCGGGAGCTGTCGTGGATACGCGCAGGAGCCTACAACGCCTTCCAACATGCGACGGCCAACTGTCCTCACCGCTCCATCCCACCCTTTCGTTCGACCTCCTTTCCCGGCAGATTTTTTCCCACTCTACCGCTCTCTCTCTCTCTCAACCTGGCATCGCTTGTCGCGATTGGCTGACGCGCGGTGGGATGAGATCGAAAGGGCACGTCCCGTTTTTTTTTTCCTTTCCTGAGTCCCTCGCCCCGGCGCTGTCCTCCCGCTCTCTCCCTGGTCCTCACCCGAGTCCTGACACCGCGCGGCGGCGCTACCCGCGCCTCTCCCCATTTTTTGGCTGCGCGGTTTTTACGTTTGTCGGCGCTGCGACGCGACAGACGTCCTGCATCTCTCCCTGGCCCTCTCTCCCCAAATCTTGCACGTGGTGGCGAACGAGCCGAGGGGAAGATTTGTTTCCAAAACGCAGCCGCCAGGCCGCACAGGTACGCAGGCGTGCGCAGAGCTGCGAGTGCCCGGACTTGTTCGCTCGAAGCCTTTCGCCTATTCCTACTGCCACCGGGCAGCCGATACGTTGTGGACATCCGTATTGTTTCTCTGCGATGCACCGATGAAGCTTGTTCGCGGTAAAAGTGGAGCTTGATGCAATAGCCGTCGTTTCGGCCGCCGAACGAACAGTCAACGCTGGTGGAGACTTCGCAACGGAGGTGTCCATGCCTCTGGAACAGGTGTGCCCATGGGTCTGCCGGAGGAAAAAATGACCGTGTCCATATCGCTGTCGACGATGTTCAGCCCATTCTGTCATCCCGTCCTAGCATGTAAGTTGTTCGCGTCGATTTTAGACACTTTTCCGCTCCTTTATGGAAGTCATCACTGGCTCCTTTTATTAATTGCTTAAGCTGCTGTAGCTCGCCACTATTGCTAACACGCACGGCGTGGCTCAGGAGCCGCATACACAGTTTAGCTGAGAGGTATCGCAAACGCATGGCAGCTCGGGAGATTCACCCGTGAATAACGGGAACCCAAATCCCGTAAATTGGCCATATGCAAATTGTATTTTGTCACTGGGAACCGGCGTATCGAAGCTTAGTGTAGTATATAGGCAGTGTGTGGTCCTCCACTCTGTCCCGTCAAACATAAATTACGTGTTCAAAGACAGCTAAAAGTAACAAAAATGGCCAACCTCCTAGCGTGAGCCGAGTGAATGTTTGAGGCAATCGGATTTAGGTACTCTTGGCACAGCTTAAATAGGGACGCAGTACAAAGCGTAAACGGCGTCTATTCCTCACTCGTTGTGTTTCTAGCTCGTTTACGTTGTAGCATGATCCACAGAGTATACAGTTGGCAGCACTTTAGATTCATTTAGGAGGGGGGATCAGCATTCGCATGCACGGATGTAACTGCGTACCCTCCCTCTGTATAGTAGTGGGACATACATACGAGCACCACCGGTTGACACCCCACAGTTCCACTCGACGATGAGAGATCCCTCTCCCCATGGGGGCGTGTCATTGAACGGGATGAGGAAAGGAATCCTGCTCCATATCTTCAGCAAGATCAATGTCCTACCATTCGTTTGGCGAGTCAGTAAGGGGTGGATTATGGAGGAGTGTCTGAATGTGTGCGCGTGCGGTAACAGGCCCGTCCTCAGTCATAGAAGTATATGGTCCTTACAACTTATTCAAAGGAGAAATTTATCCTAAATTTTTGTTTCTTCCGCCCCACCGTCACTAAACATTCCCTGCTCAAATTTCATGCGCGAGATTCTAGAGCTGATGCCAGAGTCATTGATGCCTAATTCAAATTTCATGTTACCCAAACTCGAAAACGTTTTTTTTTTCTGTGTTCTATGGTGCATGCTACATGCTTACTTTGAAGCCTGAAATGGTACTTTTAAATGACAGTGAATAAATAGCGCCTCTTTTTATTAGTATCACCGACGGAGTCGTCGGTGCTGCTAATAACAGCAGTGCTGCGCCAGCACGGCAAGTCCATAGAAGTCGCCCACCCATGGCAGTGGGTGAGAGTTTTGCTGCAAGTTTTCTTTTTTTTTAAGGAGGATCGCAGCTGACTAAGCCTCTGTAAAGTGGGATCAACCGAAAGCAGCAATTTTAAATGTCGTTGTCCTCGCAACTGGGTCGCCGATAACGTGCATGAACGATTCTTTCCTGGACCGGAAAGCGCATATGAGAGTTTTACCATACCGTTACCGTGTTTGCGTTATCGTTTACCGTGTTGCCGGAACCCAGAGTTTCAGTCAACCACTGGAAACGGTAAGACACGTTTAAGCAAACCATTAGCGGTTTCCATATTCCGGCCGCCTGGTGCAGGTACCGACATTTGATGAATGTCTCAAAGCAAATCACGCTAATTTCGTTGCTCATATTCATTTGATTTTGTTTAAAGTACCTTGAATGTATCACTTTTGGATGAAGCGTTCACAATAGCATTAGTTGTTTTGGGAGTACTGTAGTCATCACCTGTAGAGGTTTAAAAAAGAAAACATTTCGGTGGTGCCATATAGTGTTAGAATCGAGGTAATCTAAAATTTACGCCCGCGAGTAATGCTGTCGCAAGAAGTGTGTAAAAGTTGTTGTATTAATTACTCAATAATCTACCCTACCTTGCCTAGCACAATTTTGGAGCCGTGAAAGCACTTTGCGAGCTCAGAAACTTATCTGAACTATTTGAGGCGGGTGAGGCTTAGCACAGGTAGGCGCAGCAATTTTTCTCCCCCATCCTAGAAAAATAGGCATTTTTGGTGCTCCTGGTCATCATTGAACAATAAAAACGTAACAAACAGCATCAACTACGATTACTTTTATCGGTTGTACCAAGCATCAAGCGCTGTGCTCCCTGCATTTGGTGTAATCAAGAAGCGAGGGTGCACTTCGTCTGCTCAGAAAGCCGGCTGGCCAATGTAAAACCTGTGCTGGGAAGCTACCATTCGCGGCAACTACTCGCGCATGCGCAGTCGACTACACATACGTGAGCACGGTAGATGGTAGCGTAGACCCGGCAACTACCGTACACCACGCGTAGTCCGTGCATGCTGCTTTTAGCTGTGCTGCTCAGCGTCACTCGACTAGACTGATGCGTCACCCGTACAGTTGCTCAGACGAAGGAAACGGTGGTGAGGCCATGATCTCTCTTACCTAGCGGCTATAAGTGATTACAGCGTGGCCCAACACTCGGCGCCATGGCGGGGCTCAGCAGTATGCGACGAGATTTTTCTTGAAACGGTCGCCACCTCTGCTTGGAAGCAAGTGCATCTTCTCGTTACGTCCACTTGGGAACGTGATGTTCCGCTTATATTGGGCTGATAAACTTTCATGCCACCCTAGTGTATGCGTATACGAAATACCTCTTTGCGTAGGGACTTAAGCTGTTTGGCTAATTCGTCATATTTCGATGAGCTAGAAAAGGGAATGCGACAAAACGCATAGACTTCCTTGCATTTCAGCACAAAGCCGTTTCATGTGCGTTATGCAGAAAATCGGTAGACATATACGACTTGAAAATAGTCGCTGCGTGGCTTTTCCTCACAGAAAATGTGGATCAACGCCCTCACGCCGGAAAATAATATGTTCACTATCTAATATCCCCGCCCCAATCCCACATTGCTTTCATTAGCTAGAACTTTATATTTAAAGGGTTTAGCGACCTATTAGCCTACCTGTCGACAGCCTTAACCTTGGGATCGAAGAATTGCTTGTTATTCGCAAAAATAACTTGGCTGGCGTAATTTAGTTGATGGGGTAGTGTAACTGTTGGCTTGAGGCGAACAATCCATTGAAAGGTATACGGAAGATTGTTGTTTTTTAGCAAATCCTGTCAGCTTCAAGTTACGCTCAACGACGAAAAAAGTACCGCAAGATGGGACCGAATATGAATAGACTAAAATTAACTGTTGCAAGCAGCTTTGTATTCATTTTGTTCCATAAATAAGGATGTACTAACCGCGCCACGATATAACTTTGTCCAAAGTACAATGTCGTAAGACTAACAACGGTCTAATGAAGCGCTTCCACCGGCCTGTCTGGCTTTTAGGGGCGAAGCCCGTTAGGGGCAGGGGCTGTGGGCGTCCCCTGTCACCGTCGTCGTCGTACTCAACGTCTCATGTAGTCACAGTACTAAAACACCAGGAAACACATTCACGCCTCGCGCTATAGAACGTAACGCGTACTAAAAAAACACCGGGACACTCGTTTACACCACGCGCTGGAGCGCTTCGTAACGCGAACTGAAAAAAACACCGGGACTCTCCGTTACGCCTCGTGCTAGAGAGCTTCGTGCTTCAAAGACAAAGACTTTCACAACAAAGCTGTATACCTCTAACCCCCAACGGTTCCATCTTCGTTGGCAAAAACGCCAAGGCGCCAAGAATAGATTTATACACTACATTATTCGCCCCTCCCAGGTTTCACGTTAGTGGAGATGGCCCAGGATTTTTTCATACATCTAGCACCTTGCTGCTGAGCCTAAGGGCGAGGGTTCGAACCCGGCCACGCGGGCTGCTTTTCTGATGCAGGCGAGAAACTTGAGCGCCGGTTTGTCGAGATTTTGGCGCACGTCAAAAGAGCCATGCAAACGAAATGCAAGTTGGGTTCATTATAAAGAATGCCTTGTCCCGAAAGCAGTGATGCGAATTTTACCGCAGACTTCAAGCAAATAACCGCTCGAGATATTGAGGAAAAGAGGTGAAGCAGTGGCGACTCCATAGCCATTTTCCGGCAACGTCTCTATGACGACACAGAATTTTGTTTGTACAATTCGCGGCCTATAGGCTATAAGCCATAAACCTCTAGTTCCATTTGATCGTACTATGCTTCAATGACAACTTGTAGGTAACACACTAATAACTATGTTTTAGTGCTGGACCATATTACCATATTACGTCGCTGAAGCGAAAAATTTGAAAGATTTGCAAAATTTCTTGAGTTTTTTTTTTCGTTAGAAAAACATCTTTCATGGCTGCAATGAAGCTGAGCGAGTTACGAAAGGCTATTTCTTTTAGACTGAACAAAGTTTTTTTTTTGTCTTCATGGCTCATTTAAGTTCCTCCAGGTGGTATAAATTACACCGTGGGCTTACTCTACGGCGTGTCTTATAGCCTCGGCGCGTTAAACCCGGAATTTTTTTTTTTTTACAGTGGGCCTGTATATGGTTCAATCCTCCTAGAGTTTTTGAGTCATGGTCCGTCAGAAAAATACGCTTTGCTTCAAAGCCAACTTTCTCGCGGATGCTCTGTTGCTCTCAGATAACGCATATACCTTGGTGGAAAAAAATGATGAAATTGGCTATTAAGACGCCTCTCTGATAACGCCGAGTTTCATGCACTTGTAATAACCGAGTTTCATACACGGTGTACTTAGTTCCCCATAGAGTTGTCAATACTCTGGATTTCCGTCTGCTGTCAATAAATGGTGTTTTACGGAAGGAGTATGCCCACAGAAAACATCTGTAACTATCCCGAAACAAATTACATGACACTTAACAGCAAAGACAACTACATAACTGTATGAAGTTTTATATATCTCAACCCGCATTACTGATAACTATCAATCGCAGTTTTAATACAGGAAGCCGCGATCCCGAGCCAATTCATGGCCGCACCACAAAAACCATCATGGAACGGACAGCGTCATGTTTGTCTGCTAGGATAAGCTGCAGTCCTTACAAGTCTTATTAGGCTAACTAACTTGCTTAATTGCACATGACAAACAATCCTATTTTGTTGCTTGCAATCGTTTGGATGGCTCCCTGGTCACAGCGGTCGCAAATAAAGGGTTGGAAGACTGAAATTCAGACCTCATTTATCATTCGTTTTTTGCTGCAATTTTTGTTGTTATTACAAAAGATTTTTCGTCCGACGATGTGATCAGGGTGGAGTGTAAATTATTTTTGTTTGAACACCCAACACCTTACAGCCATGTGTCAGGATAAGTAAACCAGTACGCTTGGGGACGAGCTTGTTACAGCGACAGGGGCCGATAGTTTGTCATAAAGAGTACCCTCCATCATTGCGAATTTTATTCGCCCCCGCTTCGTGTGAAGAATGAATTGTTAAAAGCGCCTGTTTTGCGAGGGAGGTCGTTTTGTTCCTTTGGAATCTCGTGAGAATGTGGAGCGCTGAATAACCGGTTCAACGTAACTTTCCCCAGTTATTCCTTGCTTGTAATGATAAAGTAAATGTACATATTTATTCCTCTCCCATTGTTGCTTTAATTCCAAGGCACTTTATGGTGCTCTTTGCAAACGTGCGCTTGTAGATATATGCCAACTGTAGGTATTGCTGTACGAATCGAGCAGCTTTCCTATGAATATTTCCCAATTTAGTGATGTTCAACTAAATATAAGGATCCGAGAAAAATTCAATGATCACCTGAAATACCAAAACGAATGGGTTGTACGTGTATAAACAACAGTTATCCAGCAAAGGAACTCAATCAATGCGCAACGCGCCCCCTGCGTGACAGGCATCGGACCCCAGAAATACGCCTCAGAAAAACGCGCTTGATTGTCAGCATGGCGATCTGCTAGGCAGAACCTCCGCAGACTGTACTCGCCGAATAAGAAAGAAAGGTCGTGAAACATACCACAATGGGCATACACAACAAAGTATTCCATTGAATATGGGCCCCGAAAAAAAGTTCTTCTTGAAAGTTCTTTTCGGAGATGTTCCGGAAAAACGCGGAACGTTCAGAGTAACAGGGAAGCATTCAAAATTTATTTACGGTCTCCACATCAGTCACAATCAATAGGCGCCCCAAAGGTCCATTTGTGCAGCCACAATTCGATGGCCAATTCAAGCTAATGTACTTTAAAAATGAATGTTGTCATCCGTTGAGACATAAGCGCATGTTTAACTGGAATATGTCGTCTTGAGGACCGCGTCATAATAAAGGCTGTGGCTAGCGTTCCGTCCGGACGGAGCGATATACAAGTGCTAAAGTTCCGTCCAGACGGAACGGAGCTCTGCGGGTTATCCTTCCGTCCAGACGGAATACGACTGAGAGCTTCAGATTTGGTGTAGAGGGTGCGCCTCCGACAATGGCACACTTGTACCGTGTTCGATTCCCCCCGGACATGCTTTATTTATTTTATTTTTTTATTTTTTTGCGCGGTTGTGCCAGCGTTTAGTAACAGCTAACTTCGCGCCCACTTTACAATTGACGCGGTGAGAGCAGTCGGTCTTGATTTTGCACTCAACCGGCCGCTCCGCTACCGCTCACTAGAGCCATGGCCGACGTATCCATCGCCCGAGTTCCGGTCATCTGTAGTTCGTAATGGTGGTCACTAATTAACGGTTATTTTGGCTAGTCAATGAGCGGAAGCGGTTCCTTCGGCTGGGTAAATATCAAGAAAGACTGATCTCGCTGCTTGTTGTGAAGCGGGCGTGGTCGACGTAGCGGCTTGGAGTTCCGTTTGACGAAGTTAGAGTTTGTATGGAGACTCGGCGGAAGTAACCGCAGTTAAGTCTAACCGTGGTTACTAAACCTTAACCGCGGTTATCGCAAACTGCGGTTTTGGCTGGTACACGCGAAATTTTAAGTGTGGTGACCACGGTCACTTGGTTGTGAGCGTAACAAAAATAAATTAACACACTTTTAACTTCAAAATAAAAAACAAAATGCAAGCAGTGTAGACAAAAGGAAATATCGTTAAAACAGTCGCTTCAGACCCAAACGCAACGCACTCGCGCGCGGCGAGATTTAGGAGAGGGGCTTCCACAACAGCTCGCACGGCTTGGTTTTCTCGCGTTTGTTCGGTGTTGGGAACTTTAGGCTTAGTTAGCATCGCGGTGGATATTTGACCCCCGGTCCGCCGCTATCTCTACAACTGCGAATTACAATCCATAGCACAATTTTTCTCCACACTAACATCCACTTTCTCTCATGTGGAAGCTCTTTTCCGCGACCAAATTGATTTCGAAGAGCGGCGACAAGCTGTTGCTGCCTTGGTCTGTGCCGGTTCGAGCCGGTTTCAGTGCCGTGCGGGCAGGCGCGCCGGCATGTTTGCAGGCACGGCCGACGTGCGCGCCGATCGTTTCCGAGTGCTGAAAACGCACCATGATTGCCTGCTTTGGCGAACGACGCGCGGAATTTAGCACGGCTTTTGTCGTAGTTGATCGGGTGGATTGGGAAACGAGCCGCTGCTGACTGGCAGTCGCGCTGACTGCGGGAGCGACGCAAAGAACGCAAGCGCCTCTTGGGGGCAGCTTTGGGGCGCCCACTATTTGAGAACCTTCGCCTCCTCCGAACGCCAGGTGATTTTTTATTTTTTATTTTTTCCCCTCCGCTGATGCGCCGCAACTTGTGTCCCAACTGACTTGTGCGATTTTGAGCACTGCGGCTGCGGGAACTGCGGTTAGCGTGACCGAACTGAGGTGGCCAAGCTCAGTGTGCATTAACACGGTTAGCGGGGTAACCGCAGTTTCGTTCGTCGTGTAACGCAGCAAACTGCGGTTTTGTCTAACCGCGGTTCGCTTAACCGTGGTGAACTGTGCCCGTGTAACTAATGTATTAGTCCGGTCGCCTTTGTTAATTTTTACCCAACTGGTCAAACCGCTTGCGCTCATTGACTAGCCAGAATCACATTTGATTTTTAATCACTCTCAATGAGATGATCGGCCGTCAAACGAACCGCCAAGCTCGACCACGCCCGCTTCACAACGAGCAGCGCGACCAGTCTTTCTTGATATTTACCCAGCCGAACGACCCCCTTCCGCTCATTGACTAGCAAGAATAACCGTAATTAGTAATCACCATTACGAACTACAAATGATCGGAACTCTGGCGATGGATACGTTGGCCTTGGCTCTAGTGAGCGGTAGCGGAGCGGCCGGTTGAGTGCAAAATCAAGACCGACTGCTCTCACCGCGTCAATTGTAAAGTGGGCGCGAAGTTAGCTGTTACTAAACGCTGGCACAATCGCGCAAAAAAAAAGAAAATAAACAAATCAAGTCCGGGGGGAATCGAACCCGGTACAGGTTTGCCATTGTCGGAGGCGTACCCTCTACACCAAATCTGAAGAGTGAGCATAGCGTCTAATCAGCCAGTTTTTCTTTCGTCTGGACGGAACTGTACAAATTTCACGCCGGCTCCGTCTGGACGGAACGCTCAGCTCTCAATTGTATTCCGTCTGGACGGAAGGATAATCCGCAGAGCTCCGTTCCGTCTGGACGAAACTTTAGCACTTGTATATCGTTCCGTCTGGACGGAACGCTAGACACAGGCCAATACTAAAGCGTTTCAAGCGCTGATAACAAAGAGTAATTACGGGTCTTATATTTACGTTTCATGGCCTGTTTCAATGCCCAGGCGTCGGAAGAAAAAATATTCATGGCTTGTAGACAGACAGACAGACAGACAGACACTACTGAATACAGGATGGTGGCGATGAGTCAGCCACCTCTGTCAGGCAGCCGCTCAGGACCTTGATGATGTGGGCCACCCGTTCCCGTTGCTCTTCAAGGCTTGTGCTGCATTCGAGCTCTAGGGAAGGTGGTCTTGGGTATAAGGGGTTAGGCACCAAGATTGCGTTAGAAATGGCGTATTGCTAAATACTTGGTAGTTTTGGGTAACTCGGTTGATTTTTTTTGGGTGTGCAGCATGCGTCACGAAGTATAATTCACCGCAACCGGAAAACACAACAAAAACAAAATTTACGCTGCTCTCGCCGCGAAAGCCTGATCTCCCTGGCCAGAGCAGCACCGTTCGCACCGGCATTCTGAACTAAGAAGACGCCACCCACTTTTATTTCCTGTTATTTTTTATGGGCTCAAACAAATGTTCCCAGAACAACAACAACAACAACAACAACAACAACAACAACAACCCCGCTGTCACTGCTCCAGACCCATGCGCATGCGCAAATGACACATATCCACGCGTGGAATTGACAAATACTTTACTAGGAATATCTGGAGGGCCATCTGGCCCCCGCGTGCGTTGCGGGCATACGTACCCACGTATGCCCGCAAGGCACATGCCTTCGTTTAGGCTTGTACTTTGGGGTGATCGCCTCCGAGCTTTTCATTCAGATTTCTTCGCGCTGTGAAACCAATAATTTAAGAAATGATTTGCCACCAATTTCTGCCCTAATCAGCGACGGACCTTGTAACCGACCGCTGGGGCAACTATTGAATGACATCTCCGGCTAGGTTGCTAAAGAAAGTTACAGTGTTTCCCCTTAGAAGGAATGAAACAGAACACAGTGTGA
This sequence comes from Haemaphysalis longicornis, assembly GCA_013339765.2. Lineage (NCBI taxonomy): Eukaryota > Metazoa > Arthropoda > Arachnida > Ixodida > Ixodidae > Haemaphysalis > Haemaphysalis longicornis. Next base: position 121,082,770 of record CM023448.1, on the reverse strand, counting down.
AGCTGGGGTGTTTTATGTCCTACAATAAAAACACCCAGTAAAGAGTACTTATATATACACAAGCCCTTCCGAAGCTAAGAACTTCCATCTCCGGTTTGAAATCATTTTCAACAAAACCAATAATACTCATAAAAACTCACCAGTGCTCTCACCACATCTCAACCATTAGTATTAGATTATTAAAATGCCACGTTCATAACTGTCTATTCATATTTTCATTCCTGGCAGCGCATCTTAAAACATAGGGCAGAAAACGCTGCATAACTGTGCATAACTTGTAAGGCCGAGTAAGCGGCAAGAGAGAATGAGCTATGAATGACGACGACGAAATGTGGATATTGATGGACAACAAAAAGAGCGACAGGCAGCCAATGCCGCTGCTAAAATGAGCAAACGGGACCACTGAGACGGCTACAACGCAAAGCATGGTTGGCGCGGTGTGCGAGGTGCTTGAGAGAAACGCCGTGTTGCAGGCTTCCTAAGCCGGAGCAAGGCATGCGCATCGGGCCGAGCCTCGAGTTACGAGGATAAGCCCCTAAAGCATTCCTAAAGAACCACCAATAGATATTATTCCAATTATTTAGCCTATTTGAATTGCAGTGATGCCCCAAATAGATTAAAGAATTAGAGGTTCTACCCGCTTTAATTTCAGCGTGAACAGGCAGAACTACTGCAAACAATGTGAAAAGAGCGATGAATTTAAATTCGTGCGAATGTATTGGAAGCGAAGTTCGCATGCAGTCTGCTAACTTAGTGTGCGCGTCGTGTCGTTAAGTCCCGCTGTGCATATACACAAACTATTTTAAAGCTCGGTGATATCCGTGTACCTATGCGTGTACGTGTGGGTCCGCCCCGAGTTTGATTAGGGCCGGATTTGGCTATCCTAACCGCACTTTCTTATGATAGTCAAGCTCAATCCGGGAAGTGGCGCTTCATCACTAGCATCTACCACCCATTTGGTCGCCATTGGGACAACACCCCGGGCATTTCGCCTGGATTGCGGGAAACCGCCATCGACTTGTGTGTAACGAGTGCGTAACGTCGACTTCTGTGTAACGAGACGTGTAAGCTGTCACGTTGATTGCACATTAAGTGTATTGTCGTCGGTGCTATTGTTGATCAAAGGAAATTTATTCGATAGCCCTCACACTTCATTCAGTGCTTATATTGAATCTGCTTAAACTGAAGTTGGTCAAATTGTTAACGCATTGTAGATTGTAAGATGAAGCAAATATGCATTCAAGAAAACACGAAGTGAGTATATTTTTGCCTGTTTTATGAGAATTCTGCTTAAATTTAAATATGTTGGCTCATATTTTGACTTTTTCGTATAAAGTAATGCCTAAAGGAGCCATAAAGATAAAATACAAGTTGGTTTTATTCAAAAGATTTCGTGTTTTATTGTGTCCCCAGCGTTTGTCCGGACGCAAACTATGTTTTATTCACTGAGAAAGTAATCAATTTATGTTTAAATTTTGATTTTCCCGCTAAACCGCATGTTTTCGTGGTCTGCAATGACATCACATTAACCGACCGCTCTGCAGCCGAGTGGAAAGCCTTGTTTACCGTTAATGAACCTAGATGGCGCCATCATACTGTGGCAAGCCGTTTTCTGCCTCTGGTTTGTTTTTGACCGTATTCGAACCTGGCTTGTTTTTGTTCAGGGAGAAAATAATCGTTTCGTGAAACAGAGTGCTCGCTCGACAAATAGGGTCACGTATGACACCGTTGCTTGCGTCAATCGTCCAGTGTCGTCTAAAACTATCACAAAGCCCCGCAGTCTTGTGCAGCTAGACCAAGCATAATGCGCGGAGTACCAACAGCAGTACGCATCGGTACTTCTATGTTTACGTGTGATTTCGTAACTTCCACTGTCGGTCCCACCATTCTTACTGCTATAAAAAGAATGTGCCTTACATTTAAGCGCAAACTGCTCGGTCGGCAAGCTTATAAACTCTGCCTAATTGGCGTTTGCTTTTGGCGGCCTCCGCCAATCGCAGAGCTGGCTGGTATGACATCCTAGGTTCTGTTGCCGGAAATGAGCGAGTGGGTCGCATGGCGTTTCCCTTTTTTCCTAATTATACAGCTTATTTGGGCGAAGTCTACGTTAAAAGTGGTGTCAGTATTATTGTAACGAGGCAATATTTTGAATGGACCAAACTTGTGTTTTGTCTTCATGGCCCCTTTAAAAGCTCGCGGTCTTCTGCATCATTTAGTGAACCAGGATTACAGTACGTTCGGCCCGAGGGAAGCCAGGTGCTTTATGTCTGGAGCCACCGAATAACTTGAAAGGAGACGGTGGTGGTGGTAAAATTTCAGTTACTTTAAGTGCGAGGAGGTTCGCGCTCGAAAGCGGGAGAAGCGCTCAGCCCAGGGCTCCTGCGGCGGCTGCTGCCAGCGTGTCCGGTTTACCAACTGTCGCTGGTCATCCGGGTTCCGAGCTGCACAGCGCGGACTCCCACCGAAGAACCCCGACTCGCTATGAACAAAATGCAACTGACCTTCGGCAACAACCGCACTATCGCATGCTTTACTCGTCACATGTAGACCGGGATACGCCTGCATTAATGCAAGTAGTACATTCACTGTGTAATGAAAATTAACTGTTAAATCTGCCGGTACCTGATTGGGCGAAAAGTTATGCTTCTAAATTCGTTATTTCAATTGGGCGCGCAATGACAAGTGCAAGCATATTTCCTTGCACTCTTATTCTCGTTCTCAGTTTTTCCTTCCGAGCAAGGTCATTCTTTCGCTGAAACCGATCCAGTGCTTCTATTTAAGATCAATAACGCATCCACCGCGGTAGCTATGTGCCTGAGGCGTTGTGGTGTTGCGACCGAGGACGCGGGTGCGTTCCTGGCCGCGGTATCCGTTTTTATGGTGCGGGATACAAACAAAAATGCCTCCTATGTGTAGGAGATTTCCGCGCGCGTCGCAATTCATCCGAATAGATATGTCTTGTTCAGTGATTTTTTAAACTTTTTACCGGGAGGGTAAGTCGAGGTAAAGACGTACGTACGTACGTACGTACGGACGGACGGACGGACGGACGGACGGACGGACGGACGGACGGACGGACAGACAGACGGACGACAGACAGACAGACAGACAGACAGACAAACAGACAGACAGACAGACAGACAGACAGACAGACAGACAGACGGACGGACAGACAGACAGACGGACGGACGGACGGACGGACAGAAAATCTTCGCATTTAGGTAGCCCATGAAAGACTAGCGTTATACACCGTTATGTGAAGCCCTACCTCCCGTCCGAGACAACGGCACTCCGCGTCAAAATGAACAATGCGCGAGCGTCAAGGTTGTTGGCGTCACTGTAAGCGGGGTATGGCTAGAACGAACTCATCGAGCTGCGGTGGCCAACGGGAGTGCCTGAACGCCACATGAGAGATGTTCGGGCGACTGCAGCCCGGTAGGAGTTCGGTTGTGGCGCCACACCTCGACGGAATACCGAGCGTAGGCCAAAGTGCGCACGGCGGTCCTCTCTCTTGTCACGAAGTACACACCCATTCTCTGCAACCCGCCACCATTCCCCTTTTCGTTACTTTTTGAGAGGAACTTCAGCCAGTGGCCATAGTTGTATTTAATACTTGGGCTACACGGCAACTGTCAAATGACATTTGAACAGTCCCTTACAAGTGCACCCTATGCATTCATAATGGGGGACTCGACAGACAATCGGTTGGAACGCTTTCGGGAGACTTTTGAAATGACCGTGTAGCACAGGTGCAAAACCATTTTCGCTTGAAGTGAGCGACTTAACGACAAAACGTAGCTGGAAGAGCAAATTTTTAACTCCATAACATCGCAGTGGGAAGAGGCGTACTGCAAGGGAATCTGAAAAGGGAAGAAAATGGCTCTGCACTGCACGGAACCGAAATAGAGTATTCGTAATCGGGCAAGTCATGTTGGCCAGAAGATATGTTCGAAACTTTCAGGGACCCCCATCTTAATAAATGTCATTCAATTCATTCAATTCAAGGATTGCAACGTCCAGCCAGTCTCCCATGGTACGTTAGCTCACATGAATGCCTGAAGCAATATGGCAGGTTGCGGGGTAAAGTCCCAAGCCAACAACAAAATCTTTCCAGGGGCATGCACGTTAAGCCCGTAATCAGAGTGCTCTCTCATTCGTGAAGTACAACGATGATCCTCGAATTTTCTTCCTCTGCTTCGCAAGAAGGGCGCATGGGCAAGGGTAAACTACAGCAGTTTGCAATTTTCGAAGCGAGGTTTTGTGTTCTATTATATACACTGAATGGAATCATCAGAGCTCAATTATAGTTTGCGATCCTCTGTGCCTCTTTTGCCGAGGCCGCACATCGCCTCCTGAACTCCCCGACCTACGTAAAGTTGCTACGGGTAAGCATTTCTCGGATTCACCTCGTCTCGTTCTTTCGCGCGCGTGCGGGGGAAATGACGGTATTGATTTTAGAAGCACCAGAAAATAAACGTTTGTATTGAATTTTACTTCCTTCTAGCTTACCTAATGGCGCGCCCCTAAGCACGGAGCGAGGCCTTGTTAAGAAGAATATTCACCATTCGCTTCGTCTATTTTGATAAGTAACTAAAACAGCCGGGTAAGGAAACCTAACTGCGATTTCAAAGTTGGCTCTATCCCTCTTTTTTTCCGGTTTGATCACACTAGCTGTTAGTGTCCTCGTTCCTGTGAGGGTGCGCGCCCAGTGGAACGGCGGACTCTGCACGACCATCGCTCCCATTTGCACTCCTTCCAGTGTTGCCATAACTGTTCTTTAAATCTTACGGATGAATTAAATCTACATCGAAATAAGTATTTACACATTTTTGTGATCCGCTACTTACTTCTGCATGTACACCTTTTCGACACGACGTGGGAATATTTTTAAAAAGACATCGTGAAACGTAACGAGGTGAAACGAAATGTTGCTTCTGCGGTCTGACTGCAGACCAGGGAAAGAAAAAGACGAGAAAGTTCCTTTTTTCGGAATTTTTTTTATTTAGCACTCAGTTCAAAGGATAACCCGCGCGCATATTTAAAGAAGAATAGTTAAGCCTACACAGCAGAAAATGTCGCCAGGGCGAATTGCGATTCCACCGCCTTGGCGAGCAGATGACCTTATTTCCGAACCGTTTATCTCCATAGAGGTTTTCGAGCATGATACCCTGTGGCACTTACCGGCTTCCTCCTCATCCACGCGAGCGAAATACTGAACGCTCCCCGCCGATTCGCTTCCCCGGCCCACACCCGCCACCCCAGAGAATGTATCGGGGACTTTTGAGCACACTTCTGAAGCGTCACGCATCTACGACCGCGCGCGCACTTTACGTTCACTCGCTCCCCAGCGCCCCATTTTTTTTACTGTTATTCCGGCCACCCCTCCCCCCGGCATGTTCACTCGCAGCCGTTAGGCCACACAGCCGACCGCGTTTTACCGGAGGGGTTGGGCTCCGCTCGCGGAAGCGACGTAAAAACCGAAGGCCTGCAAATGAGCCGCCCGCGCCAAGGGACGTAATTCAGTTTGGGCTTGTTTGCTTATTCAATTACGCTAACTGCCTTCGCCTCTCCTCTTCATTCTGGCCCCCTCCCCTTTTCCCCCCGTAATTTGTGATTACCGCCTTCTAAGCGCGACCTTCCCCCGGCTGGCGCTGCTCTCGGCTGCTCCACGGCCGCTTTACCATCGAAAAGTGTCCCCTCAATCGAAACGATCTTTCACGGTCCCGTCCTAATGCGCACGGCCACCAGCATACACGCTCCTTTTTTTACATGCCCCGATCCATTCGTCCCCTCCCCCCCCCCCCCCCCTCCTTCACCATACTGTTTTTTACGCCAGCGCTCCACGGCTGCACGTTAGGCATTGGGCTTTCATTCCGCCGCGGACGAATGACAAACCAAACAGGGGATGAAAATTTCGTATTCGGGCCCTCTCGATCATCGCCGTCAGGACTCGAGTGTTGAGCATATTGACAGTAGCGGTTAGTGTGACGCCCGGACAAGAAGACACCGCTCGTTGACAGGCAGCGCAGCCAGCCAACCGAAAATTCCGCTTCTTTGCGGAACAATCGAGACCGGAGAGGGAAGCGAAGAAGGAAAGAAACGACGTTCATTCATTGGGTAAACTCGGATGTCGACCTAGTCTTCGTTCACGCATCGCGCCCCCGGGATCAAAATAAAGCCGTGGTGGTAAACGGGCCTTTCCGGCAACGTTCGGGTACACGGCGGACGACAGCCTCGTCTGGAGAAAGCTGGGCAAACTTTCTCCTCCCCCGCGGTTCTTTTCGGCTGCGCGTTGAATAACTCTTTATAGGCGAGCACACAGACGGCCTCCGTGAGCGCCGCGCTCTTGGCCTTTGGGCGATGCTTACAGAGCGGACTTGATCTAATTAAGGGCACCCGGCAGAGCGCTTTCTCGTCCTCGACCCGCGGGGCTAACAAGGTGGCCCGTCACTGCGGCTTCGCCCGCGCTGTGTGCGGCTGTCGGACGGGAGAAGATTATGTTGCCGTCATGTGGCCAGGAGCCGTTGACGCTGAGACGACCGGCTAACTGGATCAGGCGGCGCCGATTACGCTTGCGGTCTCGTCGGCCGACATGGGCCGTCGCCGGGCCCTTGTGGGTCCCGTCAAGAGGTCGAGACCCATCCGAGTGACAACGCATCTCGTTACTCTGTGGACTGCGCAAGAAGCTCCTCCTTCTCCTCCTTGGACCGCGTGTCGCGTTGTGCCAGTCGCTCGCTTGCTTCCCTAACAGTTTCCGAGTTAAGCTGAGCTCGTCAACTACGCTTGTATAACTCTTCGCGTTCTCCGCCGTGTGTCCTGCCAAGAAAAGACAGGCACTTGAGGTCTCAAGCTAGAATGTTTTTATGCCTGATTTCGGGTTATTGTTTTAATTTAAGACTCACAAAGGATGTCAAAGCTACGTCGATTCCGCCTGCTGTGTGGCATCTCTTCGTCAGTGTACAATATATAGTATGGTCCACCATCATTTCTAACAAGAGAAGCAAAACCTGTCCAATAATCTAAAACCTCTGCATTTGGTAACATAGTCATTTTTGGTAATAACTCATGTTACTTCCACATGGGAGCAAAATTCGTGCACGCCGCCAGTGCTTCATACCTCAGGGGTTGAACACAAATTATTATTATAACACAGGGGTTGAACGCTGAACACAAATTATTACTCTACAACGCGCGACGACTTTGTGGCTGGAGAATTCATTCGAGAAAACGAAATCTATTTCGGCGACAAAATTATCGGCGCGCACTAGGGTTGTGCAGCGAACAAGTTGCATTTTGTTTATAGTTCACGCTCGCACTATGCGGTTACCTTTTACTTATTGCGAAATGCTAAAAAGGGCTCATTGAAGGAGCCAGAGCGACGGGACGTACAGACGGCCACAAAAATACCGGGAAAAACCAAACACAAAGCCCTGGCGCGCTGTTTCTCTTACAGTGAATCACATGAACACTCCCAAATGACAATTCCGCTACACTAAAAGTAGTGTCGCAAGAATGTATACTGCTGGAATAAGCAAGCACAACCCCTCTTTTCCCGGTTCAGTTGAATGCAAGTAGTTCTAGCCAAAAGCAGGTCACTGTCACAACTCGATACAGTGGAAACTCGATCTAACGAAACCCGATCCTACGAATTTCCCGATCTAACGAACAAATTCGGATTCTCTCCGCAGATGCATATAGGGCTCAGTGCTTTTGTGAATTCGGACTAACGAAATCTATTCAGCGTCATTCCCGATCTGACAAGTATTTCGAGTTCTGCAAGGACTAAACACGAGCTGGAAGAAGAAATCCTGCTCAGTTCCGGGGAAAAGCTTTGTCGACTTAACGATGTGGCAGCAGATCTGAGTTTCCACGACTATCTGAGCGCCGATGCAGACGCGGCACCGACACGACCGTGGTTTTTAACGATGAACAAATCGTACAGTCAGCTTCCCACGCGCAAGAAGTATGACAGGATGCGGACGACCGAGAAACTGCCGAAGCTCGTGCGCCCGCTCCAGGCCAGGTGATGGATACTGACTTGCTCAGGCGCTTTGCTGCGGCTCACAAAGGAACCTAGGACTCGTTGAACGCCCGCCAAATGCTAACGAAGCACACGCAGGCGAAAATCACAGGCTTTTTTTTCTAGGAAATAAATTAATTTCCCCCGGAACCGGTAGCGTTTTTAAAGCGAAAGCTTTCTTGGTGGGACCGATTGCGTCCTGTCAAAAAACTAATGCATTCCCCCATAGACGGGTTGGTCGACCCAAAAGCTCTGATAAAATCTCTGGAAACGCGGTGCGTGCGTGAAACCGGGATCCTATTGTATCCGAATGATTACTTGAAAATCGAAAAAAAAGGACGCGTCTAGATAAGACAATACACGCATCGATCACGAAGACGAAGTACAATAGAATACCTGTGTATCATAAACCACGTACCCGTATACATTTGGAACGTTCGTGGATGCGTTTACTTAGCGCGAAAAATCGTCGCATGGGTTCGTTCTTCGTTTTCGATTTGGGTCTTAAAAGGTTTGACGATCTATTTAACGCACTTTCAGTGAAGGTTGGACGCACTTTTGACGCAGTTTTGATGTCATAAAGCTTTCGCGCTTCGCTCAACTTCCTTTAGGAAGGGACAAAAAAGTTTTCATATTTTTCTTAGTTTCATCGCGGGCTTTTAGCGCATTGATAAATTATCGGCAGGCGAGCGCCGTGGCCACCGCAATTACGATGTCAATGTAGCTGCTGAGATGCATCCCCCTTTAGACATCGAATTTGTGGAATCAACTGCTTGTAAAATGACGGTCCCGATTTTACGGAGTTCTCGATTTAGCGAAATAATTTGCGGTTCCCGGTGACTTCGTTAGATCGGGTGTTAACTGTTGTCAATACATGAAACTTTATTTCCTGGCGAATACGCAGTAAAGTACTAAATGTAGAAAAAAATTGGGTACAAATGCTGTTTTGTATTGTTGCAGTCCGCATCACCAATTCTCATTGGTTTACCAAAACGTAACCGTAGCGCAATTGGATCGACCGTGGCGGTGACAAAAAAAAATTACTCCACGCGAATTACCCCTTCTTCTCAGCGCACCGGCACCCTAAACGCATTATTTGCTGCTTCAGGACAATGCACAGCAGTGGCTCCCGAGCGTTTGGGTGCAACTCAGTTCTTTTTCTGGATTATCAAGGACCACCGAGTTCCATCGACAACCATCCCCTAGGGTGGCCCCTCTTTTAATGCACACTTCTTGGTGATCAGTGCCGCCTTAGGCCCCTCCCTATGCTCAGGCGTCGTGCATAATTTTCTTTATCCAAAGGGTTTCTCACTAGAAATCAACAGTTTTATTGTGCACCTAAAATTTTAATAGAGACGCAGTGAGAAGTACCCAGACTTTTATGGATCACTCATGACGGTCTCGGCATAAAAATCTTAAGGACACTCTTATGAGAAATTCTCCGACTATGCGCAAGCATTCTGGCTCGTCGCATGTACACAGAGAACTCTTGGGCGTTTTTACGTAGTCATTTACTGCAATGAAAATTCACTGCAATGCACGAAAGCAGTGTGGGACAATAATTTGTCGAAAAACGAATTTTCTCAGTAATGGACCTGACTTCTACACACGAAACTTCTTTTAAGTCGACTCCAGTACTACACACGATTGCATTGCTGGGAAGATATTTTTTTCAGAGGCAATATCAGCAGTCATATGAAAATCAGAAGGTTTGGAGGGCCCTCTACTAAATACCTCGAAAGACCTATGGAGTACGGCGCGTTACATTCTGAAAAAAAAAAATACAGTTGTGTTCCGTCACAAACATCCCCATAATGCGTATGTATTAAAACTGTGGGTATTAGTCGATCGACTAACACTCGCAATTTAAATTGCGGGTGCTTCTATCTACCCTCGAGGATAGAACGAAGCGCTCGTATCCCCTTCTCACACTTGACATGTTGGGCAGCGTGATGACCACCAGCGGACATCTGAACGTCTTGCAACTCCTAGCCTTCAGAGTGCAGGCTGCCCACTAATCTCATAGATTCTTGGAAAAAAGAAGCTGTCCCACTTCAAAAGGCTCAAGATTTTGTTGAGCCTTGGCGTTTTGTTGAGTTTTAGCGAATTCTACTGCCCTTGACGCATCACGGCAATGACACTTCACTGCAAGCAGAGGCTTGCTGCGGAGAAGCGTACCTTCGTACAGTTCAAGTTGGATTTTTACGCGCCGAAGTCGGTCTTCCAGATTTGAGGGAGATGATTTCCTTCATAAATGGCGTACCACGTGCATTATGTAAATCTAGAGCACACAGTCTACACAACAAGCGACGATGTCAGTCCCATCATTTCGTAAGTTCGGGCTTCGCGCCACCTTCTGCGGCGCATTTGAAGCGCGCTTTCCGGACAAGTATCGCTCAAAATTGTCCCGAAGTTGAAAATGTTGTATTTGCTTACTTTATTAAATCTTCAATTATAAAATCATAATTCGTTTGCCACATAGTATGAAACAAGTTTTGAACAAAGAAGGCACGTCTGCGGCACCAAACGAAACGTATTACAATGTAGGTATTACTACCTTTCGCTCGCTTCCTGTTAATGCAAGCAAAAGAAGCCAATCAGGAAGAAAAATACTGTACTTACTACAAACCAAACACGCAAAAAAGTTTCTCAATTATCCTTTTTTTGCCTGTTCCAGGCGAGAAACATCGAAAATAAAATTGGGTGAGTGGTCGTGAAAGCACTGTGCCTTGTTATGCGTTCAATTTAAGTAAACGCATGACCACTCTTCGTACTTCATCGGAAACCTTTGGTTGGAGTACTGTGGCTAGCTTCGAAGCTCGTCTATACTACACAGACGATAAAGTCTGAACGAATATGGGGTGGAGGATGCGTGCCTTTTCCCCCAGTGCCGAAGCGACTTAACCATGGCTACTAAATGTACTAAAATAAAATAATGTGTACTGTACTGACGTACTTCCACACTTGTGCAATTAACCGATGCTCGAGGTATTTATACGTGTAGATAAGAAAAACGGAGAGAAAGAAATTGGGCCTGCCTGCGCATCTTTTGAAGAGATATACGGGCTTTGGAGTGCTAAAAGCATCACACGGAGTTTTGGTGCAATATGAATGATGGCTTTTGTGGCAAAATCATGCGCGGTCTCATTACTCTTATGACTAACATAAGCAGCTGCATGAAAACAGCAACACGATGCCTACATTATTTAAGGCAGTAGCTGTGCTTGCCGCTTGACGCTTTTCAGTACATAACGTGAGGAGCGAATGGGAAGACCCTTTCTCGTGCGAGGTGGAGATGGACGCACGCCAAACATTTTTGTTGCAGCTTCCAGCATCAATGCTATTTTTTCGCGAGACTATTTTATTTTTTAGACCAAAGAAATGCAACGTTTGAACCGAAGAGGGCTGCGCTGGGCATGTAGTGCAGAGCTTGATTTTGGGCCCATTTACCTGTTTGCTCTGCACGGTATTGTAAAATAACCGGACGTCAAACTGGACAAAAAGTCCAACATATAGCATAGGCTGAGCCTTCTATGAAAGGACACCTAGGTCGCAATAAAACAAGCTTAAAGGGCATCCTTCCTAATTTAGTGCCATGGAAATGTTTGTCGTTTGCTGTCATCCGCTTCACACGTGTCAAAGGCCAAGGCGCCGGCGTAGCAAGGAAGGTGACATCGTCAGCCACAAACTCCTCGGAGGTGTCGACCGGCAAAACACCCGTCCAATGCTCCGATTGTTTGCAAGATGTACGCTAAAACGACTGCCACGACAGCAACGGACAGACGGCGTAGCCAGGCAGAAGGAACAGGGAGGCGTTGTGCTGCCGAAACACCCGCTCGACGCTGGCTTTTTGAAAGTATTCCCGTAGCGACACGTCGCCGTTATGGAAAGAGCCCAGAAGAAGATATCAGTAATGACCAAGGGGTGTTCTATCAAAGATTCATATCAGAATGGCATCTCGCAACAGCCAGAAGCGCGACCAGAAGCGGCGCCGCGGGCTCAGGCCAGACGACAGGGGGTCCCCCATCGGCTTCTGCCATTACACTTCTTTCAGGAAGATAAGACAGTACGACAACATGACGCGCAGAGGACTTTTTTTTTACTAGCACTGAGCCAAACACCGTTAAGACACCAAGGCACGTATTCAATCTTGCAGTCGCCTAACTTTATTAGGGGTTTTATTCCTCCCATTACATAAAAAGAACGCAAAACCCATATCGGGGTTGGTTGGCGAAGCAAGTTTTCATACTGTGCCGTAAATATAGAGACTGCCGCGGACGCGCGCTGTGATACTTATATGTGTAACTGACGCTCTCACATTTGGGAGATTGAAGAGGAAGGAGATAAGAGCTATTTAATGGTTTACCGCTTTGACTTCCCGTCATTCTTTCACTTGAAGTGGTTTGCCTCTCTCGCGGGAGCCCAGAGATTGATTGATTGATTGATTGATTGATTGATTGATTGATTGATTGATTGATTGATTGATTGATTGATTGATTGATTGATTGATTGATTGATTGATTGAGTGAGTGATTGATTGAGTGAGTGAGTGAGTGAGTGAGTGAGTGAGTGAGTGAGTGAGTGAGTGAGTGAGTGAGTGAGTGAGTGAGTGAGTGAGTGAGTGAGTGACAAAGTTTATTGTTACACAGAGAGAATAATGCCTTGTGTGAGAGGTTTGTCTGCATGCAGAGAGTAGTGTTACAGATGCCAACGTCCGCCCCGTACATGGACAGCAATTTTAAGCCATTTTCACGGGTGTGACATGGCGCACGCAAAGACCGTAAGACTGGTGGTGTTTGCTTTGTGTCCGTTGTGGGCGAGGGGACCTGGCGCCCAGAGATATGTGCACTTTTTCGTGAGTTTGTTTCGTGAGAGGCCGGCCTATCTGCTAATATAAAGTTTTTTTTTCTTTTTGATATAGTTGGTGAATTTACTTCCCTTCGCGTCCTTCTTTAGTGAACATCCAAAACTAGGCCTTTAAACATATACGATACCAAGCCCTGGCCAATCCTCCTAAGGGGCCATAGGTTATATATAGAGTAAGGACAAGGAGCACAGCCTATCTCGCGGGGCAGGACAGACCTCCGTGGGTCTACTAGGAGTCATTCTGCTCCGCCTGAACATGGGGAGCGAGAATGACGCAAGCCTGCAGCAAGAATACGAACGTCGTCGTGGACTCCAACGCGCGAAAATTCACCAGTTCGAGTTGGAACCCTGCTTCAAACAATTTGAGGTCAAACGTTTCTTTCATAATGTAAGTTGACGTCGGGATGGGCGTTTTCTGTTTCTTTATTCTTGAATGCAGCTCTTAGTGACAGCAGCGATTCATATTATAATGGTCCTTCGCGTTGTGACCCTTCTTGCGCCTACAGAGGCAACTTGAGTGGGGAATCATTCACCCCTATTTCCTGATTTCACTTAAATATAGTGCCGTAGATGTCACATAAAGAGAAAATAACATTCGACTTCAGATTACACTTCGTTATAGCGAGGTTTTGCTGTTATAGAAAAAGCATCGCCAGGTTACAGCGAAAAGTTAGAGAAAGGAGATAGCGCTAACTTGCCATCCTTGAACAGGAAGCTGGGACGTGGAATGGGCACTACGTACCATTGCAGTGACCATGCTCCCATAAGAAACCTACACATTCGGTCTGTTGGTTGATAGCATAAAAAGAATGGCACTTTCAACCTCTATGGTGTCAGCATAATCGCCATCGTAGTCGCACCTGCATAAAAGTGTTAACTCGGAGCCGGGGAGCAGGCGGCATTCCTCTCGATGCGTGCCTCTATAGTACCCGTGCCTGGTTACTTCTGCACCCTCGAATCTTGCGCAAATCGTAAATAGATTTATTATTTTCAGCGTACTCCGGGGCCGCGGCGGCCGCTTTTCTGATGGAGGCGAAAAGCACAAACGCCCGTGTGTACGTAATTTCGGCGCACGTTCAAGATCCCCTGGTGGTCAAACTTAATCCGGAGCCCTCCTCTACGGCCCGCCTCGTCGCCTGCGTTGCGTCGGCACGTTAAACACTACAATCAATCAATTTCAGCGTACTACCAAAATCTGTTCCTCCAGCCTACTACCAAAAAATGTAATCTGCTCCTCCAGCAGATTACATATGTTGGCCTTTATAATTACTCAAGAAAAAAAAGCAGAAAAGGAATCAAATGCTAACCTAAGTGAAACTACTTACTCTACAAAAAAACAGAATGAATTATTTTAAACTTACGCTTTTTGGAAGCTTCGATGCGGATAGCAACACCGCAAAATGCGCCTGATGACTGGCGTGATAGGCCCTTGCGCGGGGACAAAGGCTTGCCACTGAGGTTTTGGTTCATGGGATGCTTTCCACACACTGGTTAAACATTCACATCAGGGCTTCTCCTAATTCCCTTGCTAAATCACAAATAGATGACACAAACTGGTATTTTATTCACTCCACCAATCAGAGATCAATGGGTACATTTGTATTCCTTAATTTGCACAGAATGGACTAAAGCCGCTCCTCAGGATGGACAAACGATTGGGCGGACAAATGGACAGGCTGGCCCAGAGAATCACGCCACTATGTACATGAAGGATTCAGTTTTAGGGGAAAATGCCAAGAATAAGGCTTAACTAAATTCTAGCTCTTTGCTTGCGGTGGTCAGTGATAACGAAGATGGATGCACAGGAACAGGAGGATGGGGAAGCTGCGCATGGCGGAAATTTTGCGAGCCAAATGTCTGCTCCTTCTCCGTGTCATTTCTCCAAAATTCGAGCCGTTCAGGGGAACAGCAATAGGGCTGTACGTTAGCGGAGCAGTCGCGTTTACAAGGAAAGCTCATCTGCCTGTCCTGTGAATCCCAAGGGAGTACGATTCAGATCTCAGCTGTGGTTGTGATTAATGAGACATGCGGTGTCAGTGTAGTAATCCTTGCTCTTTTTCAGCTTTACCGCAGCAACTGCAACTCCCACAGCGCCCGCAATCAATGCTTACCCTGACGGACGACTGGATGCTTACACGCGTACAAGAAGCATGTCAGAGTCCTTATGAAACACCCATCTTTAAAAAAGAAATACGAAAGGGAACCTAACACTGATTTTGAGTCATCATCTGAACCCTCATTCAGTCGCTTCACGTCGTTTCTAACCTGTAGAAGCACTTCTTCGCAAGCGTACATTCTATGACATCGCGCGAGCTTCAGCTAATGATTTTGGACGCGTCGGCGGTGGCATCTGGTGCCATCAAACGGAACCCATTCTGCCTCAGCAGGAAATCCGCAAATGCGCTTTTTAAGTAAATAAACGAACTAAGAAGATGCCTAGGCACTTGGTATGAGTTGTGAATGCGAAAGCATTAATGCCCGATGGAGCTCCATGGGGCTGACGTGGCGCCGAACGCATATGCCGGCACTGTGGTCACCGCCGCATTACTTGGCGCCGACAGGAATACAAGCGGCAGCAGCGCCAGCAGTCAGTGCACCGGCTCAGCGCATATCGCAATGGCTCACTGGTGACTGTTGTGCCGCTGGGTGAGGCCGGCGCGTCCACCCCTCTTCCTGTCCCTCTCCCGCAGTGCCGTAAGCAGTTCGGCTTCCTCCTTAGCATCGATGCCGGTGTTGCTATGGAGTCACATTATGTCTCGCAGCCAATGTGGACGTTAGGCCGCCGCACACCGACATTCACAGCCTCTAGTCGTCATGCCATCCTTTCATTCATATCCAAAGTACGTTAAACGCCGCCTTCCCCGGTGTTGTTGGCGCAGCGGTTGAGTCACTTGCTTGTCAACGCGCCTCACTCTGTTCTATTCCCATCCCTGCCAAGTTCTATTTTCTTTTAAGCGAAGCTTATTACTCCGTGTCAAACCAAGAAAACGGCTCGTGCCTCGTAGCGTCCATCTGACTTCTCCGCGCAGGTCCAGCCAACGCCTCGCGCGGTTGCGCAGTGAAAGCGTCTAATCGCTCGTTCGTTCCAGGGGGGGGATAGGGAGTAAGATTAAGTGCGCGCCCTTAAAAAAAGATACAAGGAGGCGCTTGTTGCATCTAAGTTCACTTCGCTTTCGCGCCTGCAGCACCTGTTTTTGTCTTGCGATACAATTGTGTGGGTATTTTCCTTGCGTGCTATCGGCGGGAAAACCGACCTATCGCTCGACAAAGTTGGTTTAAGCGCGTTCAACTCCGAAAAATTTGTACCTACATTATGTGCCACCTCTATGTCTTGTGCCAAAGAGCTTCTCTGTCCATCCACCTTTAAAGTGTAACGGCTCAAAATATTTTTTAAAGCTGAGGTTGTGGAGCTACATGACGCGTTGCAGGCAATGGCAATTTTTGCGGCACTTTCGCCTAATTAGTCACTTGATGCATTCGTGTTAAAATTAGCTGATACGTCATACGCCGGAAATGCAACTTGGAGGATGAAGCATGGCAAGTGTGGCTATGCGAACACACTGCTTCTTGGAGGTAAACAAATTGTTCTGGAGCGCATGCATGCAAGCCGGGACAAGAAACGAAGAGAGAGTGGAGGGTTTAACGCGCCAACGCAACGCAGGCGATGAGGCGCGCCGTAGTGGAAGGCTCCGGATTAATTTCGACCTCCTGGGAATCTTTAACGTGCGCCGAAACCTCGTACACGCGGGCGTTTTTGCTTTTCGCTTCCATCAGAAAAGTGGCCGCCACGGCCGGGAATCCAACTCGCGACCTCGTGCTCAGAAGCCACTGAGCCACCACGTCGGGTACCAGAAACGAAACAAGCAAGATCAACGTTGAAGCACAGCATTCTACTGATGCTCTGCGCCCCTTTTTCATCTCCCATAATTTTTACGGTGATTTAAGCTAAGAAAAGAAGACGAGCGTGACTTCTGTGTCGCAGTAGTGCTATTTCAATGCCGTACACGCTCAGTGGATGTGAATTTTCATACGCTGAAAATTGCGACTGTGCTAGAGACTAATAGAGATTTTAGAATAGCGGCCAGCGGAGGCTCACGCTACGGCGGCGGGTTACCGGGACCCGACTGCGCAGGCGCGCGCGGGAGGGCGAGGAGGTTGCCCTTCAGCGGAGCGAAAGCGCAGGCATGGCGAAGGCCGGCCCGCGGAACTAATCCACCCTACCGGGACGAATGTGCACCTGCCCAATCGGGCCCCGCCGCCGTAGCGTTAGCGGACAGTACCCCCTGTGCTAAAACTCTCTAATATGCAGTCACTAGTCGCAATTGCACTTCCGCTGCTGCGAGCATCCCTTCGTACAAGTTAAACGCGAATTCTAGCTTTGGCATAATTTACTTCTGCCGGTGTCACTACGCACCCTTAAAGTGTCTGTTCGGTTTCGTGTCAGCGTTTTGCATCGCTATGAAGTAGGATATCTTCTTATTTCACGTAAAAGGCTCTGAACATTTAGCCAATACACAGCACCCGAATTGGAAGAGAAATAATACACGGACTGACCGGGCACGTTCCGGTCTTATATATAACTAACAGATCGAAGCCAAAGAGTATCTCTCTTTATTATTATTTCATTTGTTTTCTTGATATGCCTCTCAATTAATAGTAGCTCTCCAAGAACAATCATACCACTTTGAAACAATGGGAATGTCCCCATGCTCTGTTCAGACACGAGTCCGATGAACCATTATAAATTCCCAGTACTTACACTAGGGCGTGATGCTGACCATTTTATCAACTTTACGAAACGGACAGCATCATTGAGAGTGCATGGCCTAAACATTCGCAGGTTCTATGTGCTGATACGCAATGCAGTGGCTCGGGCCGTCTGGGTTTATTTACAACGCGAAACCTATAACAGTTCGAAATGCACCTGCGGTCTGCCTTGACCATAATAATTAAAGTCGCTTGTGATCGTTACCTAAATCACAATATTATCCACCTGAATACGGGTGATGAATAAGGAGAAAACAACTTGAAACGTGCGTTGTTTGCAGGCTTACATTCCATCTCACTGAAGTTGTGCATTAAGTAGCCCACAAAATGTAGCACGAATGACCCGATGGATTCTTGTTTTATCCTAATGTAAGAATGTTTCCGGCACTTCAGCGTGTTTAAGCGTTTGGAATGCGAAAGCATTATGACTTGTCGTGGCGACATGTAAGCAAATTTATCTAAGTGGTGCAAGCATCTTTATTATTTCTTGCTTTGTATTGAATCGACGCAGCCACCTTAAAGGAGCCATGAAGAGAAAACACAAGTTTGGTTCATTCAAAATATTGTCTCGTTAGAATCATACTGACACCACTTTTAACGTAAACTTCGCTCAAATAAGCTACATAATTAGGAAAAACGGGAATGGTCATGCGACCCACCAGCTCATTTCCCGCAACAGAACCTATGTCGTCACATGAGCTAAGCTCTGCGATTGGCGGAGGCTGGCAGAAGCAGACGCAAATTAGGTAGAACTTACAAACTAGACGAACGAGCGATTAGCGCTTAAATTTAGGGCACATTCTTTACAAAGCAATAAGAATGATGGGACAAACAGTGGAAGTTACGAAAGCACATGTAAACATAGAAGTACTGATGCGTTCTGCTGTTCGTACTGCGCACAGCATGCTTGGTTTCGCTGCACAGCACTACGGGGCTTGGGGTTGTCTCAGACGACACTGGCCGATTGACGCAAGCAACGGTGTCTTACGTGACCCCATTTGCACTGTTTCAGGGAACGAATATTTTCTCCCAGAACAAAAACAAGCCAGGTTTAAATGCGGGCAAAAACAAACCAAACACTTGCCACGGTATGGTGGCGCCATCTAGGTTACGGAACGTAAAGAAACGCGGGAACAAACCAACACCGCTGTACAGGGTGGAGACAACCTTTGAACGGTCCCGTGCCGCCGCAATTGGGCCAACGGGCTCAACGCGTTATTCTTTCGTTTCCCATGAGACCTAGCAACGCGAAAACAGACAATATGATTCAAACTTCTTCAGTAAACCGCGTTGCGGCGATAATTTTAGCGCGGTTTTGACACAATGACTTGCTTCGGCGGCGAGCGAGCAACCGAAAATGGCGGCGCCAGCGTATACGTGTCTCTACCCTGTACGGCGGATGCGTGAATGAAGGTACTCTAGGCTGCAGAGCGGTCGGTTCATGTGATGTCACTTGGGGACCACGAAAAACGCACGATTGAGCGGGAAAAATCAAATTTTAACCTAAATTGTTTAATTTCTCAGTGAATAAAGCACCGTTTGTATCCGGACAAGCGCTGGGGGCACTATAAAACACGAAATCTTTCGAATAAAACCAACTTGCATTTTCTCTTCATGGCTCCTTTAACTAAACGCCGCCACTTCCACGCAGTCAGCGTTCTGTGTAACTGGAGTGCACCTTTTTCTTCTCACGTGTCGCCACGAGCTCTTCCGACGCGATGCGCTCCGCGAGGCTTTTAGGAACCATCCGCAGATGGAACCATCTTGGGGCACATTGCTTTCTATTAAAATTGGATCATTTAGAACGGTTTCAGGAACCTTGGGAAACGTTTAACTCTGCACGCAGCGACTCGCCGGCGATGACCATTGGGATGTCACGCAGGCTGCACGGGCACCTCCTGTGTGTCACGTGCTTTAGGCCTAATTCCCCCCCTTCCACTCTCCTTTTTTTCAGCGCGACTTATACGATACTGACGAGTGTGTCCTCCTCCGCGCCTTTTTCGCAGCGAGCATCCCCAAGTGCGCGGGTTGCGAGCAGCCCATCCTGGACCGGTTTATCCTGAAGGTGCTGGAGCGGTCGTGGCATGCACGCTGTCTCAAGTGCGCCGACTGCCAGGCGCAGCTGGCCAACAAGTGCTTCGCCCGCAACGGTCACGTCTACTGCAAGGACGACTTCTTCAAGTAGGCGCGCTTGTTCTCTCTACCCTTTCTCTCCGAACAATGTACGGCAGGGTACAATTTTGCTGAAATGATGATGAGGATGATGATGATAACCACAACAACAACAACAACAGCAACAACAACAACAAATAATAATAATAATAATAATAATAATAATAATAATAATAATAATAATAATAATAATAATAATCAATCAATCAATCAATCAATCAATCATGTATATTTATTGTGCCCAGGAACAGCCGTGAGGCCTTGGTGCTGGTACACAGATGGATACAGGTAAAAAAAAGGAAAACAAAAATTGAAAGGAAAGAACACTTTGACAGCGTATAAAATAAAAGATAGAAAAAAATAACTTTTAGAATGTATATTACAAAGTTACCGTACAAATCACTACAAAACGTAGATAGCGTATACACTACATGCAATGAACACAAACAAAAACTGACAGGATACAACAGAATTGGTAATTGCGTCGTACCGATGAAACAGAACATCTGCACACTACAGATAATCGTGTAACCTTATAACAGCAATCCATAAAATGGAAAACAACAAAAGAGTCATATAAACAGCATATTCTCTATACACTAAGGCAAGCAGGTAAAAAGAAGTTACTATAACTAGAACAAGATCCATTCAGTATGACTGAGCAAAGAAATATTCCATATCTTTCCATGTAAGAGAATAAGAGGGAGCATATTAGCGAATGAGAATTCTGGAAGTGTCTGAACTGAAGTGATTGAGGGAGCTGTTAAAAATATGTACGTCTGCAGAGTAGAAGTTACACGTGCTCTGCAGCCTGAACAGCGGGCAATGTCGGTTACAGGAGCTGAGAGTACGAAAAGGATGACATTTTCTTGTGGTTTTAATAGGTACTCTTAGCTGGAGCTCCGAAAGCAGTTGCGCACTGCTAATTTGTCCATGTATGAGCTTAAAAAGAAATAAGAGGTCAGCTGTATCGCGCCTAGCCTTTAGCTCAGGCAGCACTTGCAAGTACCGTGGTCCAGAGTCAAGACGGTGATACTCGTGAGGGAAGCGATGTCTAAGTATGGACAGCAGCTTATTCTGCACTTCATCAATGGCCCTGCTGTTAGATTTGCATGTACCATTCCAGACAACCGAGGCATATTCCTGCACGGGACCACAGACAGTGGAGTACAGTTTCAGAAAGGACTTTGCACTGCGGAATTCTTTAGACATCCGGACCATGCCCAAGCGGCGGAGAGCTCGCTGTTTGATGAATCGAACGTGCGGTGTAAAAGTCAGCTGGTTATCAAAGAGCACGCCAAGATCAGTTGTCGTCGAGATTCGAGGCAAAGTAACATCGTGAACTGAGTAGTGATAAAGCAGGCAGTCTGTTTTACGCGTGTATGACAACACTTTGGTTTTCGCGGCGTTCACTATCAGTTCGTTCTCTTTACACCAGAGTGTAAATGCATCCACGTCTCTTTGCAAATGCCCGCAGTCGCTAAGAGACAAAACTTCCCTAAAAATCTTGATGTCATCAGCATAAAGTGAAAAAGAAGAATGCCTTATAGCAGCTGAAACATCATTGACAAATAAAGAAAACAAAAGAGGGCCTAGAACAGACCCCTGTGGCACACCACTTGAAACGCAGTAACGATAGGATTGCTGGCCGTTAACATTTACGTAGCAGGTCCGCCCACGCAAGTAACTAATTAGGAGGTCAAGAATCGAATTATCTATGTTCAGGAGTGACAGTTTAGAAATTAACAATGGGTGACTGACCACATCAAAAGCGTTGCTCAGGTCAAAGTACACAGTATCAAGCTGCCTCCTATGATGGACCGCTTCGGACGCTCGCTGCATGAAAGAAATTAGGTTAGTGGTTGTGGAACGTCCGGACATAAACCCGTGCTGTTCGGAAATTAGTATGCCCTTAACACTCGAAGTTAAAACATTGTGCAACACAGTCTCAAAAAGCTTAGACGCCGCACAGAGTAGCGAAATAGGCCGATAGTTTCTAGCACTATCTTTAGCACCAGTTTTGAAGACAGGGACCAAGCGTGCTAACTTCCAGGCTGCTGGAAAAGTGGCAGATTGAATTGAATTATTAAATATAGTGGTTAGTATGGGAATCAGAAGCTCCCCATAGGTTTTTAATATTGCGGGAGGAATGCCGTCAGGGCCACAGGAAAATGACAGTTTGAGGCGCTTCAGGGCTTTCCGAACGTCGCCCTCACTTATTCTGGGAACGCAGAAATTAGACGACGCAGAGGAAGAGTTGGACAAAATGTTAACTTCACCCTTTGGAAATACTGAGCTGAAATGACCCGCAAAGGCATTAGCAACGTCTCCAATCGGGTTTCCATTGTCGTCTAGAAGGTTAACGATTTCGGCAACCTTGCCAGCAGATCGAGAGCGAACATACTGCCAGAAACTTTTCTGGTCGCGTGTAGCGCTGATTTCTACATTGGCTATGTAGTCTGACCGATCGCGATCATACAGCTCTTTACACAAGGCTCTGAAATACTTAAACTCTTTTTTCCAAGCTTCGGATAATAATATTAATAATATTAAATCCCTATATTCGGTGCCCAGGAAACACCCTAGGGTCTTGGTACTGGTACACCATATACATAACATTCATAAAAACAAACTAAAATCAAGACGGCACAACGCACAAAACAATATGAATGACAGAAACAATAAAGTAAACATAGTTACAGAAACCTCAGAAGGCAAACAGCAAAGAAAAACAAAGGAAGCCTAGTGTTGCAAGCCACGGCACTCGGCCAGCGAAACGTTCAAGGCACGTGAAAAAATAGAAAATATACAAGCAAACACACAATGAACATGACAGAGATAGATTATACGCATAAAATGAGGGTTTTGTAACAAAATGTTAGGAAGTTTCAAAATGGAAAAAAGAAGTTCGGCGTTACAAGCACTGACACTCAAGCCTACAGAAATTCAAGCAACGCAAAGTGAAACAAGCAAGCAAGAACATGATTTGCATAAAATAAATACGGCACATAAGTTTGGAAATAATAATAATAATAATAATAATAATAATAATAATAACAATAATCAGAGACAGCAGTAGTAACGATAAGACACCACAATAGATCTATAGCTTGCGTGATTCGCAATATATATGCGGCGAAATTAACCCGCGATTCAAATAGCTTCGCGATATTGCAACTAGAACTCACGGCGTTTCAAATGCACTACTGCGTTGTTTTGTAACGATAACATGATTAAGAAACGGTCACAGGGCAATAACGCAAGAGATATCAACGTGTCTCTGAAACATGGGAGGCGAAATCCACGAAAGGTTTTACCAGACGTGGTGACGCTGGGTCCCTGGTATCTCCCATGTGTCGCAAAAAGTGAGGCGCCAGTCACGTCCCCAATAATTTCCATGAAGGGTCAGTGCTGCTTCGTTTTGACATATCCCGAATTATTTCGCGGTGTCAGTGGTTCTATCAGCGTTTGCGTGCCCGATCAGCTGCAATGTGACAAAGTAACGGCGGAAAAGGCGAGACGTAGCAATGGAGGATAGGGCGGCGTAGTGGACGCCGTAAACATCCTACTAAGATGGCGGAGCGGCTTCACAAAAAGGACGTCAGGACCTCTCTGGTGTTCTCTTTCCACCATGGTGATAAGTCTTTTGTCAAGTCACATAATATTGCATTGAGCGGTTCATTTGAACTGTACCGCTTTAAACACCAATTTTTCTGTTATGGCAGGATCCGTACCTCGTAGAAAGAAATTTGTTTAAGCTACTTAATATTTCGAGTCAGATGAATTTGCACGTTGCCTTCACAGTCCCTTTAAAGAAGCCCCCGCACGTGGTAATATGGTGGTGGGTAGGCTCAGCTTGCTGAGGCTTTTCTTGCTTTTCTAACAAGACGTGGCAAGGTACCACGTCTTGTTAGAAAAGGAGATACAGAAATCGATAATCGGATTGCGCGTAGTAGCAGCGTGCGCTCGCTGTGTTATGTCACGTGATTCCACCTTTCGTTTTGATACCCCCCTCCTCCACTTTTTCTTCGCATCTTGTCCCCTCCCGTGGCTCTCTTTGCCCTTCCTCACGCCTTGGCGCACGCGAGGTGATAACGCCTGCCGCCATTTACTTTTTCTCCCCTGCCCTGCCTGTCTCGTTCCTCCCTTCCCCAACAAAGCGAATGCACTGGGAATCCTCTAGGGCGTGTCCTTCCCCGCTCCGTTTCTTTCTTCCCGCCAGGATCCCTAGGATCCGGCATGCATTAAAATGATTACTCTTCCGCCTTCCCGGCATCGCTTCTGGCGTTCGTTTATTTTTAGAGCGCTATTTTTCTCCCTTTCCCCGGCGTTTGGCGATTGTTTATTCTTCTACAGTCTCGCAGCCGCGCTTCACTAGCGGCAAACGCACGGTCACGTGACCGCAGATCGAAGCGTGCGAAGGAAGAAAGGCACGCATGAGAAACAGGGTCGGCATACAGTTACACAACGCGAAAAGTACACTCACACCTTTGGAAAGGAACGGAAAGAAGACACAGTGGAAGGGCACAGAAAGCTTGGGCGAGCATTATTCATAGCAGCCCTGCCTTCTATTCTATACGAGTCGCTTCCAAGTTGCTGTTTTGTTCTTTCCGAGGTTTCAAGGTTCCGGGTTGTTTCTTTGTCGCGTTGTTTCACTGTTTCATTGCCCCCCGAAGATCTACGCGGCCGTCTCATATTGAGTTGTGTATTTTCGGCCTTTCACTTAGTGGCAGTGAGCCTTTTGCGAAGAGAACTTGTGTTCGAGACGAAAACGAACAGTTAGTTCACGACTCACGCGAAAACTTGGAGTCTACTGCGTGTTTCTTCTCACTCAACGTGACTACAAATGGTAATTGTATTTCTAACTTGAGAAGCTTTCGCATACACAGTTATTCGTATCTTCGTGCGTCTCAGTGCTGGAGGCAACACCAGAGAACTCGTCAAACTCCCTTTTTAAGCGTGCGTGTGCGTCTCGAAGGGGGAGCGGGAGCAACCCTCGTTACGCTCACTTTACAGTTAGTCTGAAGTAAACGACGAAACGAACTTCTCGCCAATTGAAGACACTGCTTTATGTTTCGCTTTTGACGCCAGTGGGAGCGAAGCGAAACCCCGTGCTGTCCAGGAGGACTTCCGCGTGAATGTGGAGCGGGACAAAACGCCACTGCTCCCCCTCAAAGGACGCCACTCCGTAATTACCGAACACTCGCGTTCTGACTCCAGCATTACGTATCCATATTGATGAGCGGAATTCAAAGGCCTGCATTCGTTTTAATTATTTTCGCTGGGACTTCAGATTAGTGGAGTTTTATTCAATCACCGTGCTTTTGTACGCCGGAACGCTTTGCTTTGACTCAAGAAAGGCTGACCACCTCGGCCGCACTACGGGTAAAGGCGTCATGACGAGTTTGCTTTCTTTGTGCTCTCTTTCATCTCATTTACATTTTATTTTGCCTTGTTTGAGCACGCGAAACAGTTTACGGGTGGCAACTCTGCAGATTACCGCCGGAATACTACTCCTGGGGACATGGAGAATAATTTAAAACGCTCCAGCAGTTGTCGAACGGTTCTTGACTCCTTATGTGACAAATACACAAAATATAAAGTTCAGGGGTGGCTATCATAAAAAAATCCCTTCCGTCAAACTGTGTGACGAGGACATGCTCTCTTATTAGATCGGTGGTTTGCGTACAGATTCTGTATTCTCGTAACCTCGCAGATAATGCAAACTGGCACACGTTATCGACTAGAAGGCGTCTTAGTGCTGTGCCTGCAGCCAACGCTGGAAGCGATGTTAATGTTCCATTTAACCTACACGAAAATAACCACAAATCGTGACCATAGCATCTAATAGTTTTCGGCTGTAAAATTTGGTCTATTCTTTTTAGGTTCTGCAACAAAGAGTTCGGAGCAAAGTGGTAGAAGCCCACTTAATGGCTAAGGCACAAGTCGGAACTCATTCCGCCTTTCATACCCGCTTTTCTGATGCTCCGCAACGCACCGGAATCCCTCACGCATACCTAGGTGTAATTTTACGGGAAGGAGCGCAGCCTTCAACTTCTGTCTTGTCCTCTTCAGAAAAAGGTTGGAGACACGAGGCACTCTTCCGCATCCGAAATGAAATCGTCCTGATGATCCCTCCCCTCCCCCCCCTCCCCCCGCCCCCCTTCCCGTCTGTTGTTCGCTAGGAAATGCCATAATGCCTTTGCAGATCATACAATGGACTTCAGCATGCGCTTGTGTGAGCGCGCAATGCGGTTCCGGTATAACTTTGTTTAGCTCCCTCGTTCGCCGGACAGTACACCCCTGATAAAAAGCTTTCTTCTATGGGCCTGCTTCACCACAGCGCTCAAGAATGACAAATTGCACGTCGAAGAGACCAAATTTGTCGAGGTCAAGCATAAGATTTTTCTGCAAAATATGACGGGGTTGATGCGACATCTTCCAATGCAAATCACCATGTATTGCGGTACGTAGTACAGCGCATGCCATTTATTTGTTGTCGAATTATGTGCTGGGTCTTTTCATTGGCCTGTTTGTTCCTTTGACCGGAATACTTGGTGCTGAAGGTGCATCTCGGTAAAGCAGGCGCACAGTGGCAGTAAGGCTGTAGGATGGAACATTTAGAAAAATAAAATTAAGAAACTTGCTTCGAATTCGGCAACCGGGCCATTTTTCTTATCGGAACAAAATGTAAATAAAAAAAAACCTAATTTCCATCCACCAGTCCACATTTTGTGTGCGAATTTGAATACGTTTGAGTGTTCTCCTTCTCACAGTAAACTGCATTAATTTAGAGTAAAGTGCGCAGTTATTTCAATCTTCTTTTTTCCTGTTCCTTGATGCGCCCCACTTGTCTTTCCGCCCAGACCAATATAACGGCCCGAGCGATGGCCTGTGAGCTAAACACTTCCACGCCACGCAGAGCTTACCGTGCACTCCCGAAAATCGCTAACGTGCCACTGGCTCCCGCGCTTCCCTCTTTTATCTTCGTCGCGTAGCTGTCGATGGGTCGAGCGAGAGACTCAGAGGCGAGTCTCCGCGGAGATTAGGACGATGATGTGCCGCGCTAATCCGGAGAATGGATCAGCGGCGCCTCGCGCGGCCGCTATAAATAACCGCGTGAACAGCGTCAGCTCCCAACAAAGTCGCGTGCTTGCTAGCCAGAGCCGCGCCTCGAAAGCTACACATATAAGCACACGCTGGGAAGCAAGGAAAAGAGAAAAGACGTAGCAAATAGAGAAAAAGAAGTAACGCGAGGCTGCGAACGAGGCGGTCACGCGCCCAGCAGAGCGTGGCGCCTGCGTCGCCATCTGCCGCGTCGAAACGCCGGCTCGAGCGGCTGCGGTTTGGGCGCGGGGGCGGTGCAGCGAGCCGAACACTCTGGCTTGCCTCCGCAGCACTGCGGCCGCATCGCTGGCGCCGCGCCGAGCAATGCGGGTGCGGATGTTCCCCTTTCTGTTTATGGGCCTGGCGCGTTTACACGTCTGGCTCGGTCCTCGGCTCGCGTTGGGGTCGCTTTGACGCGCCCCAGCTCCACACGCGCGTATATGCATACGCGCTCGGGGCACCATGGCTTCGGCAGCTGCGAGTGCCCGTTCGATACGACTCGCGGTGGCTTCTTACGCGGTCACGCCCAGCTCCTGCCAGGCTTTGACGCGCCAGCTAAGCGGGACGGCGCTGCTCTGCTTTCCATTAGGTCTTCTTACTGCTCTCCATGATTGCTGCACATCCAGAGGAACGCCCTAACATCCGAGGAAGTATTCTTGTTGTTGTTCAGAAGCCCCTTAACGAAAACACTCTTAGCAGCCTGGTCTCGTCTTCAGTCCGTTTTCATTATTCGCAATCGCCAGTGAGAACCAATGTTTGTGTCAAAAAAAAAAAAACACACGAGTACGATTTTTTCCTCTTATTTGTGTGAGAAGGTAATAACCTGGAATGTTGCCGCTCGTTTTCCATCCATTTATGGGCTGCCTCTTTCCTGGGCTCTCTTCGTAAAATTCCTATCAAGTGATCTGAGCGACGGCGTATTAATATAGCACTGGCGTTTGGAGTTTTCCACCCGTTAGCATTATCGTACTGAAAGGATAGCGCTGAGGCAACATGAATAAGTGTTATAGGTGCAGCTGGTTAAGCACC
Organism: Haemaphysalis longicornis; assembly: GCA_013339765.2. Classification (NCBI taxonomy): domain Eukaryota; kingdom Metazoa; phylum Arthropoda; class Arachnida; order Ixodida; family Ixodidae; genus Haemaphysalis; species Haemaphysalis longicornis. The sequence continues at coordinate 121,054,809 of CM023448.1, read as the reverse complement.
ACGAGCCACAGGGAGAGAGTTTGCTTCTCCCAGAAAAAAATAAGAATTCCCATTATTTATCCACAGGTGGGTCGCAGTCTCCTCTGTTCCTCCACTAAGTCTTTTAGGACGTAACAACCCCCTCCCCCCCACCCACCCAATTCTTTAACGAGCATTGTCAGATTTGGTGCGGGGTTGTCTGAGTAGCCTTGTTCTAGAACCCAGTTGTGGTGGGTGCGCCGCTACCCTAAACGGAATGGGAAAACAATACCGGCACCAATGTTACCATCAGGTCCCCGTTAGGACACTTGAAGACCGTGGGCTAACGCCGATTTCAATGCTAATAATTGCATTGATAATACCACTAGCTACATTTAGCATCAGAAAACCGAAAAATAGGGTACAGGTGGCACCTTTTACTGGTTTCTTTATTTCAAATAACATAGAAAAAAAATGCAAACTCGCGTGATAAATATTTCCCCTATTCAAGATCGTGCAATCGAGAACGCCGAAGGCTCCATTCGACCGAAAGTAAAGTTAAAATCAAGCATTAGACGTTATACAGACATATACGTTATACAGACATATTATTACCTTTGTTTTGCTGTTTCCCTAGAATACTGCGAAAGCTACAGCACCAGTGTAAAGGGCACTTCTTGGTCCCACACTCTTGTAAATAAATCCACTATGCGCTAACAGGTAATTGGTGTTCCGTCAATATTATTTATGGAACGTTCAGAAGTCTAAGATCCCTGGTTACAGTCCCCTTAGCCATGGCAAACGGTTTTACCCCCGTATACTGTGAACTTCCTCCACTCGGCCTCTAGTCGAGGAGATCGCTGAAAGCGATTTCCGCATGTAAAAGCATTGCAGTAGCATTCCGCTAAGCTGAGTCAAAGAAACACATGGAGTGGAGGACAGACTCAGGATACGGTCATTATTCCTACTCTGATTTCAGTGTATTCTGTGGGTTCTGAGCCGTACCCTAATTCGGCTTGAGAATCAACCCGTACAGTTACCTTACGCACGGGTCCTTGAGCAACCTCTCACTGATCAGCTCTTTCATGACGCGTATACCTAAAGTGGTCGTTAGCTGCTGCACAGAGAGTAATTCAGCGGGGGAAGAATGCCCGGTGCCTAACAACGTGACTGCGGGCGTTCCCGTGCAGGCGGTTTGGCACCAAGTGCGCCGGCTGCGAGCTGGGCATCCCGCCGACGCAAGTGGTCCGCCGGGCGCAGGACAACGTGTACCACCTGCACTGCTTCGCGTGTATCCTGTGCAAGCGGCAGCTGAACACGGGCGACGAGTTCTACCTCATGGAGGACAACAAGCTGGTCTGTAAGGCCGACTACGAGGCGGCCAAGGCGCGCGAGGGCTCCAGCAAGCGGCCGCGCACCACCATCACGGCCAAGCAGCTGGAGACGCTCAAGAGCGCTTACAACAACAGCCCCAAGCCGGCGAGGCACGTGCGCGAGCAGCTCTCCCAGGACACCGGGCTCGACATGCGCGTCGTCCAGGTCTGGTTCCAGAACAGGCGTGCGAAGGAGAAGCGTCTCAAGAAGGACGCGGGCAAGACCCGCTGGGGAGACTTCTTCCGTTCCGGAGCCACCATCAAGCGCGACGTCAAGGACCACCCAGGTATGCGTCTCTCTTCTCCACTCGCCGGAGATGGGCGATACATCCTAGCCGTCCTTAGCGTCTTGGCCACTTTTCGTTTGTGCCCGTGTACGTACACCCGCACCTTTTCCAGTCCTTCTTGGCGATTCTTTCCCGCTTACCGGATCAATTGTCCTCGTAGGGATGGAGATATTTAATTTTTCTTGTTTAAGGAACACAACATATTTCCAGAATGTGGTCAGCATTGCGACATTACCGCAATGCAAGCATGGCCTTTTGCATTGCTTGATGTCACAGTGCACAGTCTAATGGTGTGTCTGCTTCTTTATTCGTCAGGGAATCGCTTTGAAACACAGTGCTTAGTCATTCAGGTACATTCTTGAACAGCTAACTCACTGATGTTTTAAAACGAAGCTTTAAACGGCATGGCGAAAGAATCATCCCCTGGTCCTGCGTACGCAGAAAACTCCTTGGGCCAAAACCCGACACACAAGTTGGAAATGAGCTACAAGTAAGGGGAGAGAGTGTGGCTGGGTTCATCTCGCTTGCTGCAGAGCCCGTGCGCGGCGAGCTACTGCGTGAATCACAGCTCAAGCGATAACGGCGTCCGGCGCGGGCGAAGCAATGTCAACATGGCGATGGCGAACACCGGCTGCACGTTAGTTCAAAATGAAAAGGCCCCCGTCATACGTATACTTCCGAGGAGCAGGCAGTTATAGTTGCTGTATGTTTCGCTGAGTTGCGCGTCTGATTTCCACGAGCCGCCGCGGCGCCGGTTTACCATGACAGGAAAGCCCGCTATCAGTGATGCGCACCGAACATTCCAGTTGTGCGCAGGCCGGCAGCTGCGGCTGCCCCGCCGCTGCAACCGGTGCAGCGGCTCCTAAATGCGTGACGGGTGGCTTTCCCGCACGACTTTGGAACTCATGATGGCGAATGGACGCGCAACTATGATCCCCTCAAGGGGCGCTATATACAGGAACTCTGCAGGCAGCCTACAATAAGCGACGCCGCGGGCAGGAACTGGAATGAAAGAAAATACCATAATCACGCAAAGTACCAAAAAAAAAAGCACTTCAATGAACCGTAAGAAGTAACGAACGGGTGAACACCAGCCACGAGTTACAGCTTTGCTGGTTAACCATTTGTGTGGAGTGCATGGACGCATTTATTTTAAAGAGAGCAGAGCTGCCTCGTGCAAAGTATTTAGAAGATCCACAGGGCAGTGAACAATACTCACTTCCATGGTATGCGAGTGATTTAAAAGCACTTCTGTTAAGTGCAGATGAAAACCCGAATCCGAGAAAAATAAAATTCAATCCTAATGCAGCCTCACTCGAGCTACCGCAAAGAAATGAGCTACGATGCTCGAGATATGCGACAGTTCGCGCCATTATTTCCACATTATGCATGAGACAATCCTACTAGAAATATTATGCGAATTTCCCCGAAATTTCCAGCGCAAAACCCGATGATTTGTACACGCCATCATACGCTCCCCAGTGAAGTGGTGCGGAGAATACGAAGCGAAGCAGAGGAAATCTGCCACGATGTTTGGTCTACTGTAGAAAGTTATGTACCATTGTTTTTAACCTCCAACTTTTAGTAACGGTGGGCTTGTCCCCATGCAATATTAGCGTGAACCAGGACATCCGGGTCTGCACCGCTACCTCTGTTTCCTGCTCTATCTCACTATTCGTACTCGTGTACTCACAACGGCAGGGAAATTTACAAAAAAAAATGGAAGTGTCAATCAGCAGTTTATACGCAGAACACCATAATAGGACGGTCATCAGTTAATGGAAAGAACAAATGTGTTTCTACGGCATACTAGTGAATTTTCGAAAAATTAAGATTGAGCTCTTGGTTCAAAACGCACAAGTCTATATGCCACCTATGATAAGTCATACATGCGCATGACTTTCTCTGCGCAGCAGAGAAACTCCAGCATTTTTTTTTTTTTTTTTGAAGCGAGCGCGTGTTCGGCTTGAGTGTCGTTTCATTATTACCTAAAATCAATGTTTGCGCGGGCAGCCTCGCCCTCGGTTGCCGGGGGGTGTTTGCTCACGGTGTCGCCGCGCTCCTCCGTGCCGGTTTCCGCACCAGAGGACTCTGAGCCGTTCGGGCTGACCGGCAGCGACCCTGAGGGCTCCCCCGGCCAGCAGTCGGGCCACAGCGCCGCCTCGTCCTATTTCCCGGCCAGCCCCGGCGGCCAGCTGGGGCCGCATTTCGGCCTGCCCAGCGACCAGTTCCCGGGCCGCGGGGACGACACCTACGGAGAGTTCCCGCCCAGCCCGGCCTCGTGGCTCGAGGACATGGACAGCACGCCGTCCTCGGCGAACTTCTGAGTCCCCGCGCCCCGCGCGCGCTATCGACGCCGTCGACCACGCTGTCCGGCGTCCACGCACCTGCCGCCGTCGGCAGGGGGTGTTGGCGCGGCGCGGCCGTGAATCACTTATTGCGGCATCGACACTTAGTTTCACGTCAAGTGGCACCGAAGGCGAAGCCTTACCTCGGTTTCTCAATTGCGTGCGTTTCATCTCGCAGCCGATAGGGAAGTGGGCAGCCAAGTTCAGTTGCAAGCGACTCACCCGGTGTACAATGATCCGCTCGTGTTGGAACTCTGTGGCTGCCCTCGAGACGCTCGGGGCTCCTAAAGGGCCAATCGTAGAATACTCTGCGCAGTGACGACAGTACACAGCGGAACTTTAAGGCAGGGCGATGACGTCTTGGTACAGAGCACTAGACAAGTAGAAAACCAATCCCGCCTCGAGAGACGGTAAAAAACAAACTTGTCTTCATAAAAGGAGTTGAAAGCATACTTGCCGGCTCCAGTGAAGTTAAGTTTATGTCAAGTACGTGAAGTATCAAACATGAAATGCGAAGTATTAGACTGTATAGGTGTTTTAATTCGGTATGAGGCGTGAAGTTACATGAGGACTGTTCCTTTATTTGGATTTCATTATAAAAAAAAAAAAAAAAAGTCAGGTTTGATTTCTGGCTTTGTATTATGTTTCGTGCCCGCGAAAGAGGCAGCCGATATATTGGAACTAAGGGGGGCGTAAGAAAAGTAGGATAATGTTCGGTGAAACTACCACTATGTTAAGAATACTCAAATTAGAAACACCGAGGATATGACAAGCCGGCAGAAGTAGTTTGGATACGCGTCCTGTCGAGTACGTTCTAAGGAAGCGCTGACGAGGCTCGTGGCGCTCAAATCTTTGCCTTCAATATGCGAAACTGAATTAAACTGAAATTGGCAGAAATTCGATAGAAGAGAAGAACAAACTGGCCATGATAATGGAAGGGATTAACCTAGTTACTGCTGGCTAACGGGGCTTAATTACATCGTCCGGGCCCCCGACAACACGGCAAGGCCTTATGTGCGAGCGAAACAAGCTAGGATAATGAACGCCGGACTGGCTTCTCAGAAGGCTGGACAAGTGCTCCAGGTTTGCTTTCTGGGAATTACAAAGTTGCTGGTTTGGAACGTGCTTCATATGCTGTATGAGAAATAGGCATGGGCCGTCTCTTGTGGTATCTAGTCCGTGCGTATACGGTTGCTGCAGCGGGATAAAGAACGGCCCGGTCAGGTAATAGTGTTCTACAACTTGGTGTAAATACACTGATGGTATTAAAAGATCCATGAAGGCAAAATGCCACTTTGTTCACTTTGAAAGAACTAGTCTTCGGCAACTCACTCAACTCCAATGCAGACCCGAAAAACGTTTTTAACAACAACAAAAAAAAAGGAATAATTTCGCGCTACAGCGGCAGAATATGGGCAGGAGTGGCGCAACAGACGCCAGCACTAAAAACACAGATGTCAGGGAGTTAACTGCCCCTGAGCATTTAATTGATACGCTAAAACGGAGCTCTACGTCCCACTACAATTTTCCACTTATGTTTCCTTGGGTTGGCTTTAGTCGGCGGCCGCCAATTGCGCGAACAAGATTCTGTGACGTCATAGATATGTGGTCACAAAGTGGCTAAGGAGTCGCCATTACTTCATCTGTTTTCCTTAATATCTCTCCTACTTGCTTGAAGTTGCGATAAAATTGGCGTCATTGTTATCGGGACGAAGCAGTGTTTTTAACGAACCAAACTTGTATTTTGTCTTCATGGCACCTTTAATAGTTCCTCAAGTACAAAGATGTCGATGAGAGTCACGCAAACGTTTCTTTCTTTATTCGGTGCGCTGAACACCTGACGAAGAGAATTGTTCTTGACAATGCCAACTCTAAACAGTGTAAAGTGCAGTCGGCCTTGCGCCATACAAACCCAATCATCATCAAACAGTGGGACTATACGGTTCCGTAAACAAGTGGGACATGCGTGGTTTTTGTCATCTGAGCTGTGTGGGTGGATTGATCGAAGAGTCAGCTTTACAGAAAAGGGAAGAGAAGGAAAGATACACTAGACACGAGTAAAGTGAAACAAGACCCGGGGCGTGCTGTGATACCAGACTCTTTTTCGCCGCGCTTGTTTTTGTTCTAGTCATTTGGTTGAAGTAAGCATCCAACCATCACAGAAAGCGTTTTTTTTTTCTTCTGTAAGTGGTATTTTCCGTTGCTGTAACTTAAGATCTTTGTTCTCATCCGTTATATAGGGGCCTAAGCACATGTCCGTTTATGTCGTTCTTCTCAGCCACCTTGATTTGCTTATGATGCGTCTTTGTGTTGTACTGACACATTTTCGTTTGCTTCAGATGTTTCCCTTGAGACATCTTCGTCGGTGTTTGGTATCCCTTCGTACACCGCGCAACCACGAGGACTAACTAACGCTAGCTACGCCGCCCGCGACATAACCCCTTCGTACACGGCGCTCCTAGGCCTGCGCGCCGTTAATCCGGCGGTGACGTCACGCTCCCCGCTACCCCACTGCGCAGGCGCAGCGCCCCGCTCCGAAAGCTTCGCCGGCTTCACCGGCTTCACCCCATCCCGAGATACAAACTTGGGTAAAACCAGCGGAAACGAAAGCTTGCAACACTTTTCCGAGAAACAAAGTTGACTTGTTTGAGTCTCCTATGCTTACGCATAGTAATGGTGAAGGCGGCTAAGTGAGAAAGGGAGCAAAGGGCTCGGCATGAGCGCCCGCTGGCCCTCAGACTCACCTACGTTTCGGGCTGCATGAATATGGCCTCTTGAAGGTGATAGAGGATTGTTCACTTCTCTTTGGGCCACTAATGAAAAGCAGAGTGGTGGTCTAACGTACGTGTTCTCTGGGAATATTTTTTTTGCAGCTTTTATTTTGTATGGGGATCTACGGGTAATATATTGTCCTTGACGCGTTCACCATCTCAAAACTAGCTGCAACGTAAGACAATATTACGGGTGGTACCTATCTACTGAGTGTATGTGGCGCTGAGCTATATGTGATGAGTTAACCAGCGGCGGTAAAACACTGGCTCCAGTGTCTAATGAAACTACAACATATAGTCCAGTCATCACGTGATGCCAACTGCAGCCGATGGTCCCGAATAATATCTTCGGCGAAGCTCGACGATCAGCTGTGTGGGCCCACGATTGTGCAGCTGCAGTCACAAGGATACGGTATCACGTTCCCCGTCCCCTGCCGTGGGCCAAGGAACTAACCTTCGAGAAACGGTAACCCCCCGTCGTTGCCATAACGTATACTTCGCTAGTTCCCAATTCTTTGGGGCAGTTCGCAGTCGGGTTCAAGTCAAAGGAGGATAAAAAAGCAGCTTCATTTTTATAAAGCGAAATTTTTACACCTTTGTCAGTCTGCATATTTCTTGCGCATGTTCGCAGCCTAAATGCAGCGGCGAGAGGAAGAAAGTAAAACAAATTGACGTTTACCTTGGCGTTAACTGCTTCGTACTGAACCGAGTCTACCGTAACTAACGTTTAGGTATGTTTTAGTTAGCGTCGGAATGAAGTTGTCTGTATCACCTTTCCAATACATGTGAAATGAAGGCAGCAGTAAACACTTCGCTGATTCCTGCTGCCTTCGTTCGGCACCGCTGGACGGGTGACCGAAAATCGCGTCACTCGGTCCGTATGCATTAGCGAGTGTTGTAACCTGTTCCAACCGAATCGTCCGCGTCTCCCTCACGACGAAGACGGCCTTGACAGCGTCGATAGCGTGCGGTAGTTCTGCACCACCGTCACTTGTAGAGCTGCCCGGGATCGCGAGCACGTGGAACAATGCGGCTGTGCGTCACACTGACTCTGCGCGCGCGCGCGCGTGTGTGTGTGTACCTTGGAGCGTATTTTGACGCCAAAGCGACGTGACTTTTGCAGAGCTCGACATCCTCCCCCCCCCCCCCCCCCCCCCTTTTTTTTTCCTGTTTCTGTTTCGGGCACAACGACACGATTGTAGTCTGTGTGTACATATTCGTGAATATACATTAATATATTCCCAAGAAAACGAGTCTTGTCGTTTCTCTGAACGGTATGTGTGTGTGCTTCGGTTTTTACAGCTCAGCTGTGAAGAGTTCACTAGTGCCCGGTCTTGGCTTGCACAGCTCTGTCGCGGAAGCGACCGCCTAACGAGGAGGCCCCGAGCTGGTAGAGCGAAAGAAGCGGGAGCGCCGTTGCATTGGCAACGCAGAGTTACTCAGCTGTGAAATGGCTGCAGGTGTGTGCGCCGCGATGGAAGCTCGTTCTTCTCCACGAAATACCTTCACCAATAAGGAGGTACGAAAGGGAAGAGGTGATCGTGAAGAGAGAACACCTGGCAGAAGTGGAGCGAGAACCCAACACATCGACAGAATCGCGGAGCGCTGTGCAGAGAAGCCGTAAGGCACCGTAACATCGTCGAATTAATAACGTAATTTTTTTTTTATTAAACTACTGCAAATATCATGGGCATAAAATGAGATATCACCGCGCTAATCACGTGCTACCATAGAAATATAAATTTAAATGTTGTAAAAGGATCAACATGCGGTTCCTCTGCCGTTGCAATGGAGTTGAATGATGATACGGGCGCGCCAAATTTTTGTATTATCGGGTTGAATAATCGTCTACTGCCAGGACAACATCTTAGCCACATAGCACGGCAGGTTGGAAACAAAGAGAGGAAGCCACAGTGGCTCGAATTTCTTTATCTTTTTGTTATTTGCAACTGTTATTTCTGTAATTTCGCTTGGTAAATTTTAACTGTGCGTAGTTAACTAAACGGAGAATAACTGCGAACGGAATATTCGTTTCGACAAGTATTGAAGCTTTCACATTTTTGCTTATTTGATCAGTAATGTGAAGTGTTCTTTTATTTGCTTAGAAAGTACCGAATAAATACTAATTTGCCTTCCTGATGGTGACGTGGAGTAGTGTGTCACACGCCAAAGCAAGGCTACTATCCTTTTTATGAGAGCAAGCTACCGACCAAAATTAGCCGGATGCATTGTTAATATGCTAAGCATGGACTTTAACTTTATTGTTCACCGATTCTAAGTATCTGAATATTAGCTTTCACATTTTTACATAAGAAACCATGATGTATGGGACTTGAACATGTTGAATTAGCACAAACTCTACACGGCCTTAAGAAAAAATGCTACAGCGCGAAATAAAAGACGGACACAGAAAGACGACGGGACGAGCGCTGACTTCCAACTAAATTTAATACGATGAACCTTGCACCTTTCATACACATTCTTCATGTTAACATAACTACAACTTTCTGTGTACGGGTTTTATTTCGCGCTGTAGCATCTTTTACAATGAACTACCAACTCGCCCAACAGTACACTTTGAGAAGAAAGAGGTAGACAGACCACCCCTCTGCGGTCTGTACGTATTTCTTCTCGCATCCGTGCTGAGTTTGCGCTAATTCAACGTGTGCAAGAACCACTACCAACTAGCCCAATTGTCGATTCTTCTATAGGAGATTGGAAATGGCCAGGCAGTTTCTGGCTTTTAATGTCCAAGTAATAGCTATTGAGTGAGTGAGTGAGTGAGTGAGTGAGTGAGTGAGTGAGTGAGTGAGTGAGTGAGTGAGTGAGTGAGTGAGTGAGTGAGTGAGTGAGTGAGTGAGTGAGTGAGTGAGTGAGTGAGTGAGTGAGTGAGTGAGTGAGTGAGTGAGTGAGTGAGTGAGTGAGTGAGTGAGTGATGGCAGAAATACGGAAGAAGGACAAAAGCGCATCCAAGAAGTTTTGGAGCCATGTAAAATCACTAAGCTCAAAAAACGATAACCATCAAAAATTCCTGATTGATGAAAAGGAGGAACATTTAGAAGGAGAGCACGCGTTGGCGCATATTCATCGAGTGATTAGTGAGAAGTTTAGGACAATAGTGGTGGGGAAACCAGCACCGATAACATCAGCGCCACAGAAGACTGCGGAAAGGGAAATAAGTTTGAGCAACCTTGATTGGAAAAAAGCAGAGCAAAAGGTTTCCCCCCAGACAGCAGTGGGCCCGGACGGAATACCAATGCAACTGATAAACCTGCTTGGACCTAAAAGTAAGGAATCGTTTATGAGGGCAATAGATAAGGTGATAGAAACCAAACAAATACCAGAGGACTGGTTAGAAAGTAGGATGAATTTAATATATAAAGGCAGAGGAGACAAAGCCAGTATTGATTCATACAGACCACTCACAGTAACGTCAGTGGTGTATAGATTCGTAATTCAGGCGATAAAATCAGAAATTCAAGCATGAATGGAAGAAAATGAAATACTTGGAGAACTGCAGAATGGATTTAGACAAGACAGGCGACTGGATGCCAATTTGTTCGTGGTAACGCAATGCATTGAAATTGCGAAAGCACAGAATAGACCACTATGGATTACGTTCTTGGACATTAAAGGGGCATATGACAACGTAAACAGAGAACGGCTGTGGAGAACGCTGAAACTCCAGGGATTAGATCACGAGTTAGTACAGTTCCTTATAGCAATCTATAAAGACCGAGTGCACCTTACTTGGGAAGGACAGAAATGCGCCCAGCAGGTCAACATCCATCGGGGACTGAAACAGGGATGCCCTTTGAGCCCAATACTGTTTATGCTTTACATGGCAGGGTTAGAAAAGAAACTGGAAGAAAGTCAAGTAGGGTTTAGCCTAACCCATATGCTGCAAGGCGAAGTGGTACAGCAGCATATTCCGGGAATGTTATACGCAGAAGACATTGGTCTTTTAGCTGATAACCAAACCGATATGCAGCGGCTAATAAATATTAGCGGCCAGGAAGCCACCGACCTCGGGTTAGATTTCAGTGCAGAAAAATCAGGAATAATGGTTTTCAATGACGCTACCACTGATGTAGTGTCTATCCAGCAAGGCGAATTACCTAGAGTGAAGGAATATAAATATTTGGGAGTGTGGATAAACGAAGGGGATAACTACTTAAGAACTCACGAGGAGCATCTTAAGGTTAAGGGAAAGCGAAACGCAGTTATAATGAAGCATAGAGCTCTGTGGGGGTATAACAAATATGAAGTAGTAAGAGGAATGTGGAAAGGAGTAATGGTTCCGGGTCTCACGTTTGCGAATGCTGTACTCTGCTTAAATCAGACGTTCTATCAGGCCTTGAAGTAAACCAGAGAACGGTAGGACGTTTGGCCTTAGGCGCGCATGGAAAAACAACTAACGAAGCAGTTCAGGGAGATATGGGCTGGGCGTCGTTTGAAGTTAGAGAAGCTCAGAGTAAAATATGCTTTGAGATGAGGTTGAGGGCAATGGATCAACGAAGGTGGGCAGCTAAGGTTTTTAGGTACCTATACTTGAAAAGCGTGGACACGCAGTGGTTAAGAAAGACTAGAAAGGCTAACGATGAAATACGGAAAGAACAGTGGAGAATCCAAAACAGCCAAGGTAACGAAAAAAGAGGCAAGGCAGATTGAAACGAATAAATGGAGGGAAAAAATGGAAGCTAAAACGTCGTTAGAGATGTACACGGCTGAGAAATTGAACATCAGAAAGGGAAATTTCTACGATAATTCCCAGGGCAGTGCTTTGCTTTTTGAGGCTAGAGCAGGTTGCCTGCGAACTAAGAGTTTTGTGGGGAAGTATTCACAAAATGATGGGGTATGCGTGGTCTGCGGAAAAAAAAACAAACTATGCGGCACATAGTGTTAGAATGTGAGGGTATCCATCCAAATCTACATGAAGGGAATATTGGGCTTCCAGAAGCCCTAGGATTTAAGGGTATCACAGAGGAAGTTACCTTCGAGGCTGTCGAGGGGACGAAAAGAAGATTAGAATGCTGGTGGACGAAAAGCAGAGAGGGGAATATTGCCTAGGACAGTTACCACCTGTAACAGGGAAAAAAAAGTACTTCGGGCCTAATAAGCTTTAGTGCCTGCCCTAAGCAGCGCTAGTATTAAACCAAAAGTGTAAAACATGATTATATTAGTCCTTTTTGGTAAGATGACATGTCATCACCCCGCTTCAAAGGGGAGACCAATAGCAATCATCATCATCATGAGTGAGTGAGGGAGTGAGGAGTGAGTGAGTGAGTGAGTGAGTGAGTGAGTGAGTGAGTGAGTGAGTGAGTGAGTGAGTGAGTGAGTGAGTGAGTGCAGCTCCGTTTTTCCGTATGAGACTATGGCACGCAATGTACTATCTGGACTATCTTGGAGGCTCTCCTTCAAGTATGAGCTATGAGCTGTGGCATCCAAATGAACAATTAATCCCGCCAATCTTCAACGGCCTTACGTGATATGAACGTTATGCAAGCAATACCAAGAAGTACACTCAATACCAAGTGGTAACGCCAGCTGAGGCTGAAAATAGCGTAAGTTCATACATGTACGAAAAAGGTAAGTTTGAAGCGGAGTGTTAACCATTAGTGCAAGGCACAAATTTTTACTACCGAGGCCATTGTGGTTTGCGGCGCCTAATGAACCAAACCATAACTCAAGTGAATAAAATGACTGGACATCTTCGTCACAGTCATACCTCCAAGGGTAGTGGCCACGTCCCCTCCCCCTTTCATGGCAAATTAGCGCACGTTAATTTTCAGCCCCAAAATGGTCGCTTTATAACAGCTATGCTAACAGTGTAGCTAGAGACTCAGGCCGAGTCCCCTCCCATCGCAAAAATGTTCGCACTCTAAATTTTTGCCGGTCTGCTTCATGGCAATACAGATGACTACCCTAATACCTGCCTCCAATTAGGCAACTTAAAGAAATAATGAGGCCAGACGCACAAAGTAACTAAAAATTGTAGGACAGCTAAGCAGTCTTCATTATGTAGTGAATGAGAAAGCATTGGGGCTCAATTGCCGAACTGATATCACGGATCGGGCCTCTGCAACGTTCGTCCGCTCCCGCTACTCTTCGGCGCCGAATTGGCATGGACGGCCACATTTTACTCTTCCGGTTAAGGTAAGTGGTTCACAGTACATCGTCGTACAAACCGCACCGACGCAATTCTAAGTACGGGTATCACATGGAGCTTAGCACGCTCATTCTGTGTACAATCATGACGCGGTGCCTACAGTGGCGCCACCTTTTCGCTCTAGGCTTCAACGGTACGTGCTTAGTAGTTCTATTGTGTCATCTGGTTACCATCGTCATGATGCCTTTCTTTTTGGATCGTTGCCTTCTTTTCTCTTACTATGACTGAGAGGCTTGGCCAATCGCCCTTGTCACCCTTAGATATAAGCTATTAGCGTAATACTGCTTGACTACTTCTACGACCAGTATGCCCCCATTGCTCCCGCAGGCCTTGCGTGTTTCTAACGCACGTTTCTAAGTAGAAGGTCACAACACATTAGGTCCACCTTCAGTGACCTAGAGCCAAGGGTTGACCATGGTTTGGGGGATGCGCGCTCGACTGGCATTCAGGAAACCCGGGGCTCGAATCGCAGTCGCAAATTTACGCAGTTTCATTTTAAACTCGATCACTTCACTGTTATTCTTTTTTCGCCGATGGTCCTGTTGTCTGCCGTTTCTCGGTCACGGCGACGACGACGTCAAATTTTCGACCTACCGAGTGAACTACAGCTGTTGCATTAAAACTGTTCACGTGATGTGGTACGAGCTTCCGCGTCCGCAGTATGTTAGAGGCCCGTCTGAAAAGAAAATACATAGAGGATCATCCGAACGGAATACGACCTACATAGACAGATGTTGCCGTACGGCTATGCTATCATGATGATTCTGCAAGGGCAAACTTCATTGCGGTACGCCCAAAGGTTGTTGTCTTTAAAATCGCGATCGTGGGAATGGAAGACGTGTACACATGTGGGTATTGGGTTATTGGCCTGCGGCGGGTGACCTCCAGGTATGCTAGTGAGGTCTTGGTGTTTTGGTTGGTTCTCCCTCTTGATCGGTGTTTCGCGTCACGTGTGCGCAGACTTGGGTGCGGAGGCGTATTTGACAACCCTGGACGCCTATGCGCATTCCACGTTCTAGAAGCTAAATGCCGACTATTCTAATTTATGTCAACGTTTCCTTCGATGCGTGCACAGTCAATAGACAAAAAGCATCGTCATTCCCATCGCCTTCGTCATCGACCGAGGATACGGGCCGAAAGTTAAATATCAGCCGTCGTAAATTTCCGAGTGAACATGGGAGAGGTTTTTTGTTTTTTTTTGCACGTGACCTCACTTTCACTACAGTGATCGTGGCTAATCAGGGAGCGGTAAAGTTGAGGCCGGTCGGTTAAAAATGAGGACATACTGCTCCTATAAATCGATGAGAGTAGTCTGCCTTGATTTTTACCCAACGGGTATAAAGGTTACCGCTCACTCGCTATTTATAATCACGGTGGTGGGGATGGGATCAAGTGGAAAAAACCTCTCCGCGTGTTCATGGTGATTGTCATTCGTTCGATGGCGGAGGGTATTGCCCAGGAAGCTAACCGCATGCAGTACAATAGTCACTGTCGTCTACGTTGTCGACGCAAGCAGTCAGTAGCCAGACAATAACCATCATTGTCCTCGTTGTCTTAATCGACGCAAGAGTTTGGCCAAAAGTATGAACAGGATTCCCACACTCAAAAGACGGCGTTAAAAAACGCAAAACTGTGCTTTTGAAATATCATGCTTTTGAAATGAAATATCAACATCATTTATGTGGTCATTTAAAATATTTTAACCCATGGGCCGTAGCAATTACGCTGCAAATTATTTCGCTTCGCAAATGCTTCAGTCTTATTGTGTAATCACAGGCGGGCTAGTCCTTAATTCTTACATTTGCGAAATGGAGACCAGGGGTGGTTTTGTACTTCGAACAATACCTCAACAGCTTCTTTAATGTAATGAAGGAAAGTAAACCATCATTGGTTAGGGCTTTGCTGCATCTAATACGTCATGATATCAATGGTCGTTCGCATTAAACTTCGCTCATTGGTGGCCAATAAGCGTTGGTGACCAAAAGAAATGTTCCCTTCGTTTCTTAGTACACCGAATAAATTTAAAAAGAAACTCTCCTCCCTTTCCTCTATACCTGTGTTCTCCATCTTCCCCCCCCCCCCCACGCAGCAGGCCTTCCGGTGTCCACCCTTAGGAGACGAACTATGACTGCTAGAGGTCCTTAATTTCCATTTTGACAATAAATTCATTCATTCGTGCTGGTAGTTAAAGAAAAACCGGGGGGGGGGGGGGGGACGGAAACTCATTATTGGTTGTTCTTTCGAGGTAGTGGTCGCTTCTCGTGGTAGGCCACGATAATATAAAGTAGCCGCTTCCAATCCAATCCAATCCAACCCCATCGTGGCTAACAGCTTTCATTATCCCAAGTATTTAGCATTACGTACCAAAATTGGTACCTATATGTTAATACTTGAGTGTTAACATAGGTACCACAGAGGTACTACATAGTTAAAATAGGTACCACACAGGTACTACATACTACATAGATACTGTCACGAAGCCAGAGACGACGCAGTTGTCTTGAAAGAAAACACATTTATTGGAGCGAACTTGTGCTCCCCTAACAACTCAAAGAATACACAGGCGGCGAAGCAGCAGTCAACAAAGTGACGTGTGCGAGCGAGCGTCGACGATCGCAATGCCGTGGCGTCTGCTCTGCAGGCTTTTATCTTTCGGCGCGAGTGTTTCTGGAACCGTCGATTTACATCCAGAACATTGTAGATTAGAGAAGATTATTATGGGCTAGTGATGTTAAGACGAAACAGTCTGCTTATCTGAATGAGACAGCCCGTTCGGCATAAAAATAAAGAATGCAAGACGCGCTTCGCTTGACACAGATAACAGGGCCGGGCGTGGCCAGGCAGTAAAAACAAACAATAAATAAACAAAAAACACATACATTGTTCGCGGCATTATCCCCCCCCCCCTCTAAGAATGCATTGACCCGATGCTGAAACAAAAGACAGTCCGAGCAAACAACGAAAAAGTCCGTCATCTTGCATAGTAAGGTTTCAAGCGAACCACGTGGATGACTTCGGGCCGCGTGCGTCGTCGTGATGTTCCGGAATCACCATCGGGGATCAACCTCGTAGGTAAGTTGGCCGACACGTCGTAGATCTGGTAGGGTCCGAATACCGTCGCAAAGCTTCTCACTGAGTCCGCGTCTTCGGATGGGAGTCCAAACCCACACACGATCCCCAGGGTGGTACTCGGCGTGTCGGCGTCGAAGATTATAGCGTCCGGCATCCACCAGCTGCTGGTCCGTTATACGAACTCGAGCGAGCTGGCGGGCCTCCTCCGCACGTTGAAGGTATCCTTGGACGTCGGCGTTGAGGTCGTCGTCTTCTACGTGCGGAAGCATGGCGTCGAGCATCGTAGTCGGCAGTCTTCCGTAGACAAGTTCGAACGGTGTCATCTGCGTAGTTTCCTGCTTCGCTGTATTGTACGCAAACGTGACATACGGGAGGTCTTCGTCCCAAGTCTTATGCTCAACGTCGACGGTACATGGACAGCATATCCGCAATCAGTCTTGTTCAGACGTTCCGTTAGTCCGTTCGTTTGGGGTGGTACGCCGTCGTTCTTCGGTGATCCGTGTTGCTGTAGCGTAAGATCCCTTGCATAAGTTCCGCAGTGAAGGCAGTTCCGCGGTCCGTGATTAGGACTTCAGGGGCTCCATGTCGCAGCACAACTTGGTTTAAAAGAACTTGGCGACTTCTTCTTCAGTACCCCTCGGTAGAGCGGCGGTCTCTGCGTAGCGCGTCATGTTGTCTGTCGCTACGACAATCCACTTGTTCTCTGATCGTGACGTAGGGAACGGGCCTAGAAGGTCCATTCCAATCTGTTGAAAGGGCCTGGATGGGACGACGATCGGTTGCAGAAGTCCGGCGAGTCTTATCGGCGGCGTTTTTCGTCGCTGGCAGTCACGGCAACTCCGAACGTAGTGGGTGACGTCGGATGTAAGACGGGGCCAGAAGTACTTCGCCTTAATTTTTGCAATAGTGCGAGCTGTGCCGAGATGTCCGGAAGACGGGTCGTCGTGGGACGCTTCCAAAATTTCGTCATGAAGGTCTGCGGGGATGGCAAGTAGATAATTCGTTCTCGTTCCGGGGCTGAAATTCTTCTTCACGAGGACGGAGTTTTTGAGGCTGAATGCTGGTAAGTTCCGCTTGAACGCCCTAGGCACGGCGACGTTGCGTCCTTCTAGGTAGTCGATGATGACGCGCAAGTCGGGGTCGGCACGCTGCTGGGCGGCTAGGTCGCTCTCCGTAACGACTCCGAAGAACGCGCTGTCGTCATCGGAGTCTTGTAGTGGTGGGTCGACGGGGGCGCGGGACAGGCAGTCGGCGTCGGAGTGTTTCCTGCCGGATTTGTAGACGATTGTAACGTCAAACTCTTGCAGGCGCAAACTCCATCGCCCAAGACGGCCAGAGGGGTCCTTCAAATTGGCGAGCCAACACAGCGCATGGTGGTCTGTCACAACCTTGAACGTTCTACCGCACACGTATGGGCGAAATTTTGAAATGGTCCATATGATAGCCAGGCACTCTTTTTCGGAGGCAGAGTAGTTTTTCTCCTCCTTCGACAGACCACGGCTTGCATAGGCGATTACCTTTTCGCAACCGCTTTGCTTTTGGACGAGGACAGACCCAAACCTATATCGCTGGGCGTCCGTGTGCATTTCCGTTTCGGCGTTTTCGTCGAAATGAGCGAGCACGGGCGTGTTGTGCAGGCGTTGTTGTAGCTCGCAGAATGCTTTTTCTTGGGCGTTTTCCCAGCTGAAAGGGGTGCTATCTTTTGTCAGGCGCGTGAGTGGCTCTGCAATGCGTGCGAAGCTTGCGACGAAGCGCCGGTAGTATGCGCACAGTCCCAGAAATCTTCGCACGCTGTTTTTATCTTTCGGTCTTGGGAAGTTCGCTATGGCTGATGTTTTCGCCGGGTCAGGCAGGACTCCCGCGGAATTGACGACATGGCCCAAAAACTTGAGTTCCTCGTACGCGAAACGGCCCTTTTCGGGCCTCAGCGTTAGCCCCGACGAACGAATGGCCTCGAGTACAGACCTGCAACTTTGCAAGGTGTTCGTCGAAAGTCCGGGAGAATACCACAGCCTCGTCGAGGTATACGAGGCAGGTGTGCCACTTCAGGCCAGCTAGCACAGTGTCCATGACTCTCTGAAACGTTGCTGGCGCCGTGCATAGCCCAAACGGCATCACCTTGAACTCGTATAGGCCGTCCTGGGTTTATGAATGCAGTCTTGTCTCGATCTCTCTCGTCCACTTCAATTTGCCAGTAGCCTGTCTTCAGATCCATCGATGAGAAGTACCTCGCGTGGCAGAGGTGGTCGAGGGCGTCGTCGATTCATGGCAGGGGGGTACACGTCCTTTTTGGTTATCTTGTTCAATAGCCGGTAGTCAACGCAGAACCTTAGTGTGCCGTCTTTCTTCTTTACGAGTACGACCGGCGCAGCCCACGGACTTTTCGATGGCTGTATAATGTCGTCGCTGAGCATGTCGTCGACTTGAGTCCGGATGGCTTCGCGCTCGTGTGAAGAGACGCGGTACGGTGACTGTCGGGTAGGTCGGGCTCCATCCTCGGTTATTATCCGGTGCTTCGCCAGAGGTGTCTGACGTAACTTTGAGTTCGACGAAAAACACTCGCTGTAGCGACGCAGCAAAGCCAATAGCTCGTTCCTTTCTTCTTGCGGTAGCGCCGCATTTACGTCGAAGGGACGCGGAAGCCAGAAGGTATCTTCGGGTGCGCGTTCAAAGTCGGCGACTGCGATCACGTCACTAGCTTCTTGCGTTTCTTCGAGGAACGCAATTGCAGAGCCCTTGTTTAAATGCTGGTACTCCTCGGTGAAATTGGTGACCAAAACGTGGGATTTGCGTTGCTTAAACCGCGCAATGCCTCTTGCGACAGACACACCGCGGTCGAGAAGCAGCCTTTGGTCACTCTCCACGATAGCGTCGACGTCGGGAGCAGCACCTTCACAATAGACGGTGATCATCAAGATTGCGCGGGGTGGCAGTGTGACATGATCATCGGCGTTCCTTACAGCTGCACGGTGTTCGGGGTTCGGTTCTGGCGTCATGGAGTGATCGGAGGAAAAAGTTATCGACTTGGTCTGCAGATCAATTATTGCGCCGTTGTCCGTCAAAAAGTCAATTCCGAGAATCACGTCGCGGGAGCAGTTAGGCAAGATAACGAACGCGGCAGGGTACGTCGTGCCGTCTAGGGTGACGCGGGATGTGCACGTTCCACTTGGCGTCACGAGGTGGCTTCCTGCTGTGCGTATGGGCGGACCGTCCCATCATGTCATAACTTTCTTCAGCTTAGACGCAAATGGTCCGCTCATTACTGAGCAGTCGGCTCCCGTGTCTACGAGGACGACTACGTCGAAGCCGTCGATGGACACCTTGACGTCGGATGCCGCCTTCCTCGAGTTTCGGGTGCGTCGGGGCGTCGCATCTCGGCTTGTACGTGTTGACGGTCGTGCACTGTGCGTCGCCGTTGTCGTCGTCTTCTCAGCGGCAGTCTCGGTCATGTCGGGTACGCGTCGCGCCGTGTAGCTGTCGTCGTGTTCGGGAGTCTCGTCAGGGTTAGGTCGGGTCGTCGGGATGAGGGCATGTCGTGAATCACTGTCTTCGGCGCGTCCTCGCGTCGTTGGAGGGTTTCCGGTTTTTCGACGTAGAGCAACTTCACCTCCAGAAGTTGGTGCTTTTAGTTTCCCCCGCGTGGGCTGGGGGACCTTCCATGTGCGACATCAGCATTGCCACGGCGGTTGGGTGACTGGTATGGGTGGGGCGACGGCGATCGGTTGAAACGGGCTGGTCCACGGCTGGTGTTGGACAGGTATTCTTCGATCTCCGATGGGCGCTGGCCGGGTCGGGGCGGGGTGCGTCGATGGAGAACCCTCCCAAACCGAGCTTCTTGTAGGGGCAGCGACGGTAGATGTGGTCGGCCTCTCCTCAGTGGTAGCACAGCGGACGATTATCGGGGGTTTGCCAGACGTCCGTTTTCCTTGGGTTCTCGTTTTGGGCTGCAGGGGGCCGTGCGTTCGACAGCGGACGGCGGTACGGCGGGGCTTCTTGACGACGGGTTGGATCGTAGCGGGGTTGACGAACAGCCGCGGAGTAGGTCATGGCTTGTGGTTCGCGGAGTGCTTCCGACTGCGTAGAAGTTCCCAGTGCGTTTTGGACTTCTTCTCGGATTACGTCGGTCAGGGAAGCCAATAGAGGTTGCGGCGTCGTTGGAAAAAGCTTCCGAAGCTCCTACCTGACCTACCTGACCACTGTATCGGAGCTTCCAGTTGCGGCACCGATGGTCTCCGAGAACAGCGCGTTGACAGGGCGGTCGTACTGCCTTGTTGGAATTTCTAGCGTCTTCTCCAGCGCGGCAGCTTCAGACGCGAATTCGGCCACCGTTTTAGGGGGGTTGCGGACAAGACAAGCAAAGAGTTCTTCCTTTACTCCCTTAATCAGAAACCTTAGTTTTCTTTTCCTCCGTCATTTCTGGGTCCGCACGGCGAAAAAGTCGCTGCATCTCTTCGACGAAGATCATGACCCCTTCGTTGGGGTGCTGCGTTCGAGTTTCAAGCAAAAGCGCAGCGCGTTCTTTTCTGACCACGGTAGTGAAGGTCTTAATGAACTCGCTTTTGAAGTGAGCCCAGTTGCTCAAGGAGCTCTCTTGGTTCTCAAACCAAGTGCGAGCTGAATCTTCCAAGTAAAAGAAAACATGCCGGAACATTTCTGCGTCGTCCCACCTGTTGAATTTCCGGACGCGCTCCAGTTTCTCCAACCATTCTTCTGGGTCTTCTGTGGGGGCTCCTCGGAATGATGGCGGTTCCCGTGGCTGCTGCAGGATGATTGGTGATGTTGCTTCTTGCACCATGGTGTGGGTTGCAGCGTTCGTTCTCTTAGGCCCTTCTGGCAGAAGACCGAACTCGGGTAGCAATCCTTGCAGTCGGCGGCTTTCCCTGGTTGGACTGGCGTGGCGGCTTCCAGATGTCGTAGAGAGCATGAAGGGTGCGTACCCAGCACCTCCACCAGATATCACGAAGCCAGAGACGACGCAGTTGTTTTGAAGGAAAACACGTTTATTGGAGCGAACTTGTGCTCCCCTAACAACTCAAAGAATACACAGGCGGCGAAGCAGCAGTCAACAAAGTGACGTGTGCGAGCGAGCGTCGACGATCGCAATGCCGTTGCGCCTGCTCTGCAGGCTTTTATCTTTCGGCGCGAGTGTTTCTGGAACCGTCGATTTACATCCAGAACATTGTAGATCAGAGAAGATTATTCTGGGATAGTGACGTTAAGACGAAACAGTCTGCTTATCTGAATGAGATAGCCCGTGCGGCATAAAAATATAGAATGCAAGACGCGCTTCGCTTGACACAGATAACAGGGCCGGGCGTGGCCGGGCAGTAAAAAAAAACAATAAATAAACAAACAAACGCATCCATGGTTCGCGGCAATACTACGTAGGTACGACATAGGTAACACATAGGTCCGGACTGCGCGGACGCGCAAGTCTACGATGCCCATGTCGAGGCATTGGCGTCCGAGCAATCCGAATTCCGACGCGACGCGGGAAAATATCTATACTCGGTTACAACTCAAGAACGGCACCACCTCATGTAGTGTATCACTCCGCCAAAGCGCCGGACCCGTGACGTCAGTGCGCGCGTGTTTTGAAAGGGGTTTGCTATGAATGCGTGATATCGTCTGCCTTGTCTCACGCAGTTTGTTTGTCGACACTGGAGTCGTTGATAAGCATATTAAGTCCGAAAAATCACGGGAACGGCTCACGCCATGTTCAAAATATTCCCAGTAACGCCCTACTTGCGCCGCGCGGAGAAACAACCGGCTACGGTGATAAGGCACAGCGGCAGTACTGCCCGTTTGGCGTGCACACCGAACGGGCAGTACTCGCTGCTAACAGATCGTGAGGTGCGGCAGGGAACTTGGGCTTGAAGTGATAGACGGGAACAGGGTAGTGGGCAGCATCGGACATAGACAAGCTTTTCAGTGGGACGGGATTCACTTCAGCCCCAGGCTAAGAAACAAGGTGGGGTGGCGCTTAGGCGGGAGAGCGGTAGCTTTTTAGGGGGCCCCGCGCAGCTAAGGAAGGCAAACTAGGAGACAAAGGGGAAGCAAGGGACACATGCACACTCAACGCTGGGAGGCAGCCAGGCCTAGAGCTATACGGAGAACCTACAGACGTAACTGAGAGCGTTGACGGAAGCCATTTAAGTGGAAACAATGGAGCAAACAATTTTGTAAAAGACAAAAACAGACCCCGTAAGCGGAAAAGGAAAAACAAGTGCAATAAATATTTAATCAGCTACATAAATATGCAGGGAGGCTGAAAGCCAGATAAATGGGTGGAAATTCAAAAGCAACTTGAACGGGAAGGAATAGACGCTTTAGCCGAGACTCACCGCCGGGACCTAGAAGCTCCACTATTATAAACAATTATGTCTGGGAAGGTTGCAACAGGCCCACAGGAATGAAGAATGGGGGAGGTGTTGGCATGCTCATTAAACAAGGGACCGACTGGCAGAGAGTGCATGAAAGCTGTAAAGTGCATCTATGGGTAAAAATACATGGTTAGGAGTGGTGTATCTGTGGACCGGAAGTAGTGCTAGGGAGGAAAACGAGGAAATGGTAAACTGTTTGAGAAGAGATATAAACGAGTTCAAAGATTCGGGTGAAATAATCATAGTTGGAGATATGAATGCCCATATAGAAGGTTTGCATGGATACACACACCACAACGGTTCTCTAGCGATAAATCTATGTCAGGAAAACCGGCTTGTAATAGTAAACACGGAAATCAAGTGTGACGGACAAATAACGTGGGAAAGCGGTAACAGACAGTTCAGCATAGACTACAGTTTAGTGTCCGAAACAGTATACGGAAGGCTGCGGAAAATGAGGATAGATGAAAGTGGAACAGACAGCTTAGGAAGCGACCACAAGCGGTTTAGCTTGCACTTTGGAGGCAGAACCCGGACAAATGTAGAAATAGGTACAATAGGACGAACTAATTTAAATAATGAGCAGTTAAAGATCATCTCTGATAGATTGGAAGATGAATCAATAAATACCCAGGCAAAAAAATTGGGATTACGACGAAATGATTGCGTTCATAAAGGGTAAGATGAATGGAAGCCAAGCAACGAAAACCGATGGAAAGGAAGAGAAAGCCGAGAAGCTGGCGGAATAAGGGAAATAAAAGAGGCTATTGACCAGCTAAGAAGGCGTCCAGAGAACATAGAGAAGCAAAAAGAACTGGCATGGAACCGGAGGTAGTGAAGAGAAATGGGATATCTACGTGGGAAAAACACCCGCCCGCATCTTCCCATGGGGAGAACTCGAGTAAATGTGTCGCAGAGTGGAGGGGGTATCGCGTGAATGTTTGCGTAAATGGGTGTGGTTTGGGAATGCTTAAATTGTTGTTTCATCTTTATTATTCTTATTTATTGAAGTGAAGGAGAAGCGAAGGCAAGGAGTGTAAAGTTAAGTCTGTCTTTATTGCTTGGTGCCGTCAAGCAAAGCGTCAAGATCAAGCGAAAGCCAAGCAAAGACGGCCCTTGACTGAATTCCGAACGCGCGCTCCGCCGCTTATATACACAACCGCCCGCGTTCGAGGGAGAGGAGTACGGGGGAGAGACGCGCATGCGCACACTTCCGTACACAAGCGCGCGAACTTTCCACGCACCCACCACGCCGTTATCACGTGTACACACCCTGCCGCCGTTACTGTTGAGTGCGATGCAGCGCACGGGTAGCTACGACGCATGCGCGCACAGACGCGCTCCCCCCGCACCGCCGCAGCTGTTGTTGAGAGCGACGGAGCGCACGGGGTACACGCGCTCCTCCCGCACCGCCGCACCTGTTGTTGAGAGCGAGGAGCATACGGGGGAGAGACGCGCACCTGCGCCTCGACGCGCATGCGCAGTGAGCGTGTGGACGGCGCCGACAACATCGACGAGTGACATCGCGAGCCTAAGAAATGCTCCGCATTTAAAACTAGAAGTGCAGAAAATGGTGCAAGCATAGATCAAGCAGAAAAGCGAACAATGGATGGCAGAAATACGGAAGAAGGACAAAAGCGCATCCAAGAAGTTTTGGAACCATGTAAAATCACTAAGCTCAAAAAACGATAACCATCAAAAATTCCTGATTGATGAAAAGGGGGAACATTTAGAAGGAGAGCACGCGTTGGCGCTTATTCATCAAGTGATTAGTGAGAAGTTTAGGACAATAGTGGTAGGGAAACCAGCACCGATAACATCAGCGCCACAGAAGACTGCGGAAAGGGAAATAAGTTTGAGCAACCTTGATTGGAAAAAAATTCACAGCATATCCACGGGGTGAATGATGATGAGTGGGCGAAGCTCCTGAGGGGAAATCATCGGTAAAACCGCGCGCCGCAACCTCCACGGCCGCCGTGGAGGTTGCGGCGGACGCCGTGGTTTGACGCGCCGCTCAGTTTTCGTCCACCCCAACCTCCATGCAACGTGACCCGGCGAACGCCGCCGATGGAAGACAGGACAGGAAGTACAACGAAGTACGAGGCTGTGATTGGCTGCGGCCTCAAAATGCAGTTTGCCGCTTCCGGTCGCGTTCGCCGCCGCGCGTTCGACATCTAGCTCGCGTAGATCGCCGACGAACAGCCGTATTTCGACGCCGGCGGCGGAGCGGCCGCCGCCGGGCGACGTTCGCCGCCTTTTCGCCTACATTTCGCTGCATGGAGGTCGGCCTTACCATCGGGCGACTCCGAGCGCGCGCCAACAGCGAACGGATTTTATTACAACGCTCCCCGCCATCTAGTAAACAATCCAAGAACTAAACTAGAGGTAGCCACGCCATCTAGTAAACAATCCAAGCGCATCTTTTCATCATATACAAGTACCGCCATCTAGTAAACAATCCAAGACTAACTAGAGGTAGCCACGCCATCTAGTAAACAATCCAAGAAATAAACTACAGGTGGCTACATACATACGTCGAGGATGTACAGACCCACGCCTTAAGGAGCTTCGCCCCTAAAAAGCAGAGCAAAAGGTTTTCCCCCAGACAGCAGTGGGCCCGGACGGAATACCAATGAAACTGATTAACCTGCTTGGACCTAAAAGCAAGGAATCGTTTATGAGGGCAATAGATAAGGTGATAGAAACCAAACAAATACCAGAGGACTGGTTAGAAAGTAGGATGAATTTAATATATAAAGGCAGAGGAGACAAAGCCAGTATTGATTCATACAGACCACTCACAGTAACGTCAGTAGTGTATAGATTCGTAATGCAGGCGATAACATCAGAAATTCAAGCATGGATGGAAGAAAATGAAATACTTCGGGAACTGCAGAATGGATTTAGACAAGACAGGCGACTGGATGCCGATTTGTTCGTGATAACTCAATGCATTGAAATTGCGAAAGCACAGAATAGACCACTATGGATTACGTTCTTGGACATTAAAGGGGCATATGAAAACGTAAACAGAGAACGGCTGTGGAGAACGCTGAAACTCCAGGGATCAGATGAGGAGTTAGTACAGTTCCTTATAGCAATCTATAAAGACAATAGAGTGCACCTTACTTGGGAAGGACAGAAATGCGCCCAGCAGGTCAACATCAATCGGGGACTGAAACAGGGATGCCCTTTGAGCCCAATACTGTTCATGCTTTACATGGCAGGGTTAGAAAAGAAACTGGAAGAAAGTCAAGAAGGGTTTAGCCTAACCCATATGCTGCAAGGCGAAGTGGTACAACAGCATATTCCGGGAATGTTATACGCAGACGACATTGTTCTTTTAGCTGATAACCAAACCGATATGCAGCGGCTAATAAATATTAGCGGCCAGGAAGCCACCGACCTCAGGTTAGATTTCAGTGCAGAAAAATCAGGAATAATGGTTTTCAATGACTCTGCCACTGATGTAGTGCCTATCCAGCAAGGCGAATTACCTAGAGTGAAGGAATATAAATATTTGGGAGTGTGGATAAACGAAGGGGATAACTACTTAAGAACTCACGAGGAGCAACTTAAGGTTAAGGGAAAGCGAAACGCAGCTATAATGAAGCATAGATCTCTGGGGGTATAACAAATATGAAGTAGTAAGAGGAATGTGGAAAGGAGTAATGGTTCCGGGTCTCACGTTTGCGAATGCTGTACTCTGCTTAACATCAGACGTTCTATCAGGCCTTGAAGTAAGCCAGAGAACAGTAGGACGTTTGGCCTTAGGCGCGCATGGAAAAACAACTAACGAAGCAGTTCGGGGAGATATGGGCTGGGCGTCGTTTGAAGTTAGAGAAGCTCAGAGTAAAATATGCTTTGAGATGAGATTGAGGGCAATGGATCAACGAAAATGGGCAGCTAAGGTTTTTAGGTACCTATACTTGAAAAGCGTGGACACGAAGTGGTTAAGAAAGACTAGAAGGCTGATGATGAAATACGGAAAGAACAGTGGAGAATCCAAAACAGCCAAGGTAACCAAAAAAGAGGCAAGGCAGATTGAAACGAATAAATGTAAGGGAAAAATGGAAGCTAAAACGTCGTTAGAGATATACAAGGCTGAGAAATTCAACATCAGAAAGGAAAATTTCTACGATAATTCCCAGAGCAGTGCTTTGCTTTTTTTAGGCTAGAGCAGGTTGCCTGCGAACTAAGAGTTTTGTGGGGAAGTATTCACAAAATGATGGGGTATGCGTGGTCTGCGGAAAAGAAACAAACTATGCGGCACATAGTGTTAGAATGTGAGGGTATCCATCCAAATCTACATGAAGGGAATATTGGGCTTCCAGAAGCCCTAGGATTTAAGGGTATCACAGAGGAAGTTAACTTCGAGGCTTTCGAGGGGACGAAAAGAAGATTAGAATGCTGGTGGGCGAAAAGCAGAGAGGGGAATATTGCCTAGGACAGTTACCACCTGTAACAGGGAAAAAAAAGTATTCCGGGCATAATAAGCTTTATTGCCTGCCCTAAGCAGCGCTAGTATTAAACCAAGACTGTAAAACATGATTATATTAGTCCTTTTTGGTAAGATGACATGTCATCACCCCGCTTCAAAGGGGAGACCAATAGCAAGCATCATCATCATCATCATCATCATCATCATCATCATCATCGGTGCCGTGCTTAAGTTGTCACCGAGTATAGCACGTGGGACACGCTAGGGAGCGGGCGATGCGGCGGGTCATCCGGCAGCCAAACCGGCTTTCGGGGCGGAAACGCGTGCGGGGACGAGTCCTTTTCCGCTCATGTGTTCGAACCTTTAGCGGTGCGCCTTCGCTTTACCTGCCGTGTGCCGCTGAAATGGACTTGGTATCTTTCGAGTGGTGAAAATTCTCGTGTGGATGGTCATGCCGTTAACCTGTTGCATTTCTGGCTGCCGATATGACCACAGAGAAAACGCTATTTCGCTCTCCTTGTGACGCCAAGCTGGACGCCAGATGGAAGCGTGTTATTCCCAGGGAAGAATTCAGCCTTGATTTACTGCGCGCCCACGTAAGTAAACAAAGAAACATTTTCGCACGTCATGTATCTGTCGGCTTGACAACTGCGTCATGAGTGTAGCAGAATGCAGTAGCTTTTCGCACCTGTAGGGGAACGAAGGATAGTACACATAAAAGAGCAATCCGTAAAATCCTCGAGTTGAAAAAAACGAACTTTATGTCATTTAAAAAGGACTGAACACGATCCTTGTGATGATACGCACAGTGCACAGGCTATGGGGTGTACCCTGTCAACCACAACCACCACAATGGCTACCGATCAATTATTATGTACCCCCTCCGTCTAATGACGATGATGGTTGAACGCGAAGCTTTCTCGTGACAGATTCTTTGGTTGTCATCTCAGTTTGCACTGAGTTTCACATACGACTAAATGGAGCAATCTTTTTTTTAGGAAAAAAAAAAGACTAAATGGAGCAATCGGATAGATGCCGGATTCATAACTCGAGGGACACGAGTTCGATTCCCACTAGTGAAGCGTTTATTTTTTTCACCTCACCCACGATCGTTCACCATCATCGTAAGAGAAAGTTGGTTTCCCTGCTTACGGGTTACGGACGCCATTAGTACGAACACTAAAGCTTCGCTTTAAAAAAAAAACGTGCACGACACGCGACCCAGGACAAACCTGATGATGATGTTGCTTATAAGTCAGCGTCACCTCGTGCCTACAAAAGTGGCCGAAAAAACTGGCCACGAATGCTTTCGAAATTTCTTCCGCCGCACACCAATGCAAAATTATGGCTTCCAAGATCAAAGTTTGTTAACCCGGCGGGAGTCAAGCTAATCCCCATCCAAGCGGAAGGTAGACAGGTGGCTTAGGATTCAAAATGACGTCGTCCTTGAGTCGCACTGTAGCTCTGTGGCAGAAAATTTTGTCCAGAAAATTGAACTTTTGGCTTTATTCTGCTCGAAATATTCGTTATTCATTTCCGTTACTCCTATGGCAGAACTTGCAGCTCCTCGGGAAAGTCCGTAATATCCAGCAAGTCCGAATTTTCGCCTACTATAGCGTGTTGATGAATACGAAGACATTGCATACTCTTCACAGTTAACTGCTGCTGCAATGGTCGGATGCACGCTGTATTTTGCAGGTACAAAAGGAGCGGTTGTTCACTTCTTACTGCAAAGCATCATATGTCTAACCCCCCAGTTTTTATTCCGGTGTCATCGATTTACTCGGCGCCGGTCCGGGGCTCCTCCCCGGCCCCGCTGACATCTCTTTCACAACTACTTTTCCCTCTCCTCCGCCGATGCCCCTTTGGCAAATTGCGCAGTCGGCAGCTAACGGCGGTTGTGTGATTATCAGATTATTGTGAAAAATGAACAGAATCACAAATGGGCGTTAAAAATGCTCTGCAGATTACAATACTCCGTAATATGAAATTTGTGCGTCGAGCCTACAAGATCATCCGTCGAGCCTACAAGATAGCCCTGGGACTACCGGCTTTCACTTCCACCAACAAGCTCCTTCAACTTGACCTACATAATTCACTCTCCAAACTTAAAGAAGCCCAAAGAACCAGCGTACTCTCTCGCTTTACGCTCACCCCCACAGGCCGCACAGTTCTCCAGAATTTAGGCCGTCCTAAACCATAACCCATGAAGCACTACAGCCGATACCACCTCATATTCGGGCCACCATCACAGTCACCCCCATTCCACGACATATGCATCCCGAGTAGAACAAAGGACGTCGCTACGCTCGTGTTCACTACCTACATAAGAAGTACTCATCGGACAACGACACCCGCTACACCGACATCGCTCACTCAACTTCCCACTCAACCCTAGCGGTCACCGACACCAACGGCACCTTATACACTGCGGCCACATACCGCCACCTCTCCCCATCTGCAGCGGAAGCTATTGCAATAGCCCTAGCAATGCATACAGCAACGTGCGACTAACTCACAATTATCACGGACTCGCAGCAAGCCTGTCGAAGATACCTCCTTGGAAGAATTCCTCTACCTGCCCTCAAGCTTCTACAAGCCGTAGTATCGCCTCCTAACGTGGCCATCGTTTGGACCCCATGTCATGCCTCCCTACCCGGGAACGAAGCAGCCCATGCTGCGGCCCGCGAACTTCACTTCCGGGCACTCCCGACGAGGCCGGGCGACTTGGACACCCTGACTGACACGCTACACCCACTACCAGCCACCTACTCCGATATCTTAGCGCACTATCACCACACCCGCCGAGAATACCCTCCCCCACACCCTGCACTTACCAACGAAGAATCCCGCATCTGGCGACGTCTCCAGACAAATACATTCTACAACGGCACCATCCTCTCCCATATCTCCTCCAGCCGTTTCACCTAAAACTGCCGTGACTGCCACACCCCAGACACAACCCCCCACCTCGTATTCTTCTGCCCACACCACACCACCCCTCCCCACTCCCCACACCTACTCCCGAGCAGTGGGAATGCGCGCTGACCAGCTCGGACCTGCAGGACCAGCAAAGCCTGATCCAGCGGGCCACCCGAGCAGCGACAGCACGCGGCTACCTGGACTAAGGCGGCCGCCCATCTGCTCTAAATATGTAAAATAAACGTTTGTTCCCCCTCCTCCTTGTCTTGTCGTCTGCTACAGACCCGCAGCTCGACCGGCAGACTGCACCGACGACTTTAAGGGGGGAGACGCGTTGTTCGG
Source organism: Haemaphysalis longicornis (assembly GCA_013339765.2). NCBI lineage: Eukaryota > Metazoa > Arthropoda > Arachnida > Ixodida > Ixodidae > Haemaphysalis > Haemaphysalis longicornis. The sequence goes on along the minus strand of CM023448.1, from coordinate 121,024,743 downwards.
CGGTCGCCGACTGCTGTCTTTTCGTCTGCAAGGCGACAGCTGTTCAGCTTGTCACATAGTACTTTTCTGATGTTTGTTACTCCCTTCGCGTGCACACGCTTCGGACATCGGGATTTTCTGGACTGCAGCAACACTGAGGCTTTAAAGAAATGCAAGATAAACGTGATTGATTATGGTAATAGGTTATTTCTTACTCTTGAAACAATCAGCTGCATCTTATAAAAACGCATTAGAAAGGCACACGCTAATTAAGGGATGCGCTGACAGCGCCGCATTTCCATTTTACTTGTCCTTGAAGGAATTTTTGTTCGCAATGTTTTTCACCCGCCTGGAGTACAAGTATGGGTTAGAGTGACAGTTCGCGGAAACAACAGAACAGCTTGTGGCGTATAACTTGTGTGTATAACACACACAGCGGATTGGCGAGACGACGATGCAATAATTGGTAGCGCGCCAGAGGTAATTCACGCGGAAAATTCAAGCAGAGGGCGCTGAGGCGGGTTATCTCATCTTTTGTGTCCCCTTCCCGACATAAGGTGCCTCGATACCAGCGTAGCGGCCCCCTAGCCCGACACCGCAGACAACGCTCCTCTCGGCGAAAGTCGGTGCCGAAGCCGAGGCGAAGGAGAAAGAGAGAGAGAGAGAGAGAGAGAGAGAGAGAGAGTGTGTGTGTGTGTGTCTCCGTACTCTGGTCATCCTAGTCGGAGCACCAGCAAATCGGGTCGCAGGAGGGGCTCCCGCCGCGCTCACAAGCGCAGCTGCCGAATGCAACTGGCGATGTTCCTCGAGCAAGCCCCAGTGACAAGTACTGCCACCCGGCTTTGTTTACCTGCTCAAACCTGCTTGCCCTAATCGGGTCAGCTGTTGCGGGCCCATTTGCCCACTGACTTTTGTGTCTGGTTGTTCGAGCGAAGGAGAAAAGGATACGACTACGAGCACCGACGTGGCCATGACATCTTCCACCAACATTGCTACGAACGCCATAAGGGTGACAGCAACGGCCGTAGTAACCTTGGCCCGTGTGAACACCGTAATGTTTCAATTTAGAAGCTGGCCGATGCAGTCGCACTGACTTCGTTTCGGAAATAACAATGAAACTTATCCTATCCCGTACGTTTCCCGTTGACATATTTTAAATGGATAATGAAGACAGAGCGGGCCAGGCAGCCGGGCAATTCCCGTTGTCTAACTGCTCACCCATTCAATTGCAGGCATGTCGCACTGCATGCATACCCCTTTCTGGACCCGTTCTTCGTGCCGCAGGCAGACACGGAGAAGACAACGCGCAAGCGAACCTACATCAGCGATTGAACACGTGGCATCACCCGGGAATCCGTGCCTTGGCGGACTGCGCAGCATCGGGGACATCGGGTTCGACTAGATAAGGGGAACTGCATCTACCGAAGACACACCAGAGCGGGCCAGGCAGCTGGGCAATTCACGTTGTCTACCCGCCGCGGTGGCTCAGTGGCTAAGGCGTTGTGCTGCTGAGCACGAGGTCGCGGGTTCGATTCCCGGCCGCGGCGGCCGCTTTTCTGGTGGAGGCGAAAAGCAAAAACGCCCGTGTGTGCGAGATTTCGGCGCACGTTAAAGATCCCCAGGTGGTCACAATTAATCCGGAGCCCTTCACTACGGCGCGCCTCATCACCTGCGTTGCGTCGGCGCGTTAAACCCTACAATCAATCAATCAATTCACGTTGTCTAACTGCTCGCCCATTCAATTGCAGGTGGGCTTTAAGACGCCTGTATTTTGCTATGGTAGTCATTGAAGGCCAGTTGCTGGTCTGCTCTGAGAAGTTCTTGTGCCTCTGCTATTGTGAATTGTTCTTGCAGTTTAGTTGTAGCCATGGGTGATGCTGTCGCAGATTTTGCTAAGGGTTAGGGCGAAAAAACGCCCGGCAGCATAAAGGAAAAAAACAAAGGTTTTGGTTGAATTGACAAATAGATTCATGGCGGCGCTAGCCGACCTCAACCCTGAGTTGAAGAGCATGGATGTTTCTAGCAACGCCATCAAAGCTGAACTCGCATCAGTCATAAAATCAGTGGACACTGTTAGCAAAAGCTTTGATGAGTTCAAAAACAACTTCAAAATGTTCCGCCAAGAAGTTGCAGAATTGAAGAAACAAAGCCTAGACACTCAGAGCGCTACGCGAAGGCTCGCGAAAGAGCTCCAGGAGACCAAGAAGCAGCTAGGCGAACTAAAACAGTACATCAGAAGGAACAACACTGAGTTGAAGGGAGTTCCTGTGGTGGAGAACGAGGACCTCACAAGTGTAGTTAACAAGGTGGGCTCATGCCTGAACGTACACATTTCAGCCCAAGACATGGATGCTGTACACCGCGTTCTAACCAAGGGTCTCCCAAACATCGTAGTGAAATTCCTTTCAAGATCACCCTCTTGATAAAGTGTTGCTTGCTGCCAAAAAAGCCAGACTGAACGCGTCAATGCTGGGCTTTCAATCGAATGACTCGGTATATGTCAATGAACGCCTCTGCCCTGAAAATAAAGTACTTCTGGGCAAAGCTATTCAGGCGAAACGAAAAAAACAACTGGAAATTAGCCTGGGTGTGTGATGGCAAAATACTGATGCGGAAAACATTAAGGTCTTTCACGTGGCATGTGAAGACGATCTTGCGAAAGTCGCCTAAGTAGTACCAGAGTCATTCAAAAGCATTGAAGGACTCTGGTAGTACCAATCGGGTCTAATCTCCTGCACGCACCATCTTCTTGCGCGTGCTCCTTGCCACAAAACGAGCTGATAAGTTATTTAAAAGCAATGCATTTTTCATCCTTTATTGTAATGCTCGGAGCATAAGGAAAAACCTTAATTTGGTGATCGCTTACCTTTCGCAACACCAGGAAGCGTCCGACGTCATCGCGGTATCGGAAACGTGGTTGAAACAAGGCAAAACCGTGGTCCTCCCTGGCTATTCCGCATTTTCTATACCACGTGACACACACAGTCGCGGCGGGGGTGTGGCAGCTTTTGTTAAAACTGTGCATGCTGTTACCACCATGCCATCTGTATCCTGTAGCTGCGCAGATCTTGAGGCTATTTTTGTCTGAGTAGAATGTTCACCGACAATTGGTGTAGTCTATCGCCCTCGAAATTCCAATCTAGCTTCCAGTCTTTACAAACTTGAAACCATTCTGTCTACGTTAACCTTAAACAACGATGCGCCTGTTGTGATTGTTGGTGATTTTAATATCGACTCCTGTGGCTCAAGGAATCGAGATTATCAGTATTTGCTAGATTCCTATAATTTCCGCAACCTAATTACAATGCCTACGCGCATCACCAATACGACGGCTACCCTAATTGACCATGCTTCAACAAATATCCCAACCAGTATACGAGCAGGCGTTTTTAACGAACCTGTTGCAGACCACTTTCCTCTTTTTGTAAAGCTTGAACATAGAATAGACACCCAGCGTAGCTGCTTGAAACATTCAGTCGGAACTAACCAACGATAGTTACGGGAGCGAATTTGGCTATTAATGCTGCCGATATTATTAATGAGGACGTTTACATAGAGGTTGACAATTTCATTTATGCCCTAATGAACGTCCATGCCAAAATCAATGTCAGGGTGCCCAAACATTCATAGGAGAACCCATTATGCCCCTGGATGACCAGTCAGATTATCGAAATGCTTGAGCAGAAAGATTACTGGTACAACAAATGGCGAAGCAATAAAACTAGCGAATATAACTTACGACAGTCCAAGAATATTCGCAATATCTGTGTGTCGGCACTGAGAACGCAGAAAAAACTGTACTATGCACACCTTATTCATCAAGAAGCCGGTGGCACCAGGAAAAGTTGGAAGATAATTAGGGAAGCCACTGGGAAGGGCACTACGCAGCGTATTGGCCCATATAATATAAGTTAAAATACCGTAGAATCTTTTAACACATATTTTATAACGATAGGCCAGCTCCGATCTCGATTCCCAGCTTAGGCTAGTGGAAAGGGCCATGGCGGCAGGGGGTCTCCAATGGAGTCCTGGACTGAGGGCCCCACACCACATTACGATGCTGTCAATAAAGTTTATCCTCCTCCTCCTCTCCTTGTCAAAGCATATTCAGTTAGGTATTGATAAACCAACATTTCCAAGCAATATAGCTAACAGTTTCGTAATGCTGGACACAGAAGTGCAAAAAATAACGTCTGTGGTCTCCAGTATACGTCTAAGCAAAGCGGCCGGGCTAGATAACATTTCTATGCGTCTAATTAGAGACAATTTTGACGTTTTGAGCCCCATTATGTGCCATTTGTTTAACCACTGTTTGCAAGATTGTGTCTATCCTACATCGCTGAAGATGGCCAAGGTTACACCAATATATAAAGACGGGGAAACTTCAGACCCGTCAAGTTACAGGCCAATCTCAGTTTTAAGTGCGATTAATATAATTTTTGAAAAGCTCCTTGCAAAACGCATTACTTCATTTCTTGATAAGTACCAAATCCTTTCCCCTGAGCAGCACGGGTTTCGTTCAAAGCATTCCACTTCATCTGCTATAGTCAAGCTCACTCAAATTATCAACACTGCCCTTAACGACAACAAACTTGCTGCAGTCGTATTTGTAGACTTAAAAAAGGCCTTCGATACCATCGATCACCAAATCTTGCTTTTAAGAAATTACAACAGTGACGCTGTGGATTCAGAGATAAAATGTACAAGTTCTTTTCTAGCTACCTTCACAATCGTCAGCAATTGGTTGTGATGGACGATATCAGCTCAACTCCACAGCTAAAGCGCATGAGCGTTCCGCATGGATCGGTGCTGGGCCCGATACTATTTTCATTATTTGTAAATGACCTTCCCAAAGCATTAACATCAAATGATGTACGCCGACGACATGGCGCTTGTCGTAACTGATGATAACGAGCAGGAAATACACGCAAGAATTAATACGGAATTAGAAATCATTGCTTGGTGGTTTTCGCTTAAGACTCACCATCAACGCGAAAAAAACAAAATGTACGATATTTCATTCTCGAAATAAGAACCTTCGAAAAAAACTGGTCGAAATATCAGTCAACAACTGCTTACTTGAACAGGTGGCCTCAATTAAATACCTAGGAGTTGTTGTGGGTGCTTATTTGCATTGGCAGAATCATTTTTTTTTTTGCATGCGCTGGGCTACAGTGTTCTTCGTTACGGTATTACAGTGTACGGTCACTGCGCAGCTCGGTGGCAGCAGAGGCTGAATTCCATTCTAAGCTCTCTGCTAAAAAATGTACCCTATAATCTATGCCTCCCCGGAAGTGCAAATATTTTCACAGAGTTGCAATTGCCCAATTTTACTATGCTGTTAATGAAAACAATAGTGTTAAAACATTTTTGGACGAATGACTACAAAGAAAAATACATTCCTACGCGTAGCCTTAGGCCAAGAGATCTGTATCGGGTATCACGGTGTCTTACAAGGTATGGTAAAGGAATGCGGAGCTACTAGGTTCCGACGTCCTTCAATAAATTGCCACCCAGTGTTTTTGAAGTGAGCAGTCGTTGTAAGCTGAAAAATCGCCTTCGTGCATTCTGCTGTGAAGTTGCCTAACTCTGCCTCCTGCTGATGCCCACTTCTGTTGGCTTGTTTTCCCGTCACTCTGTGGAAAAGTGTAGCCTGTAATGGTTTTACAGTTCGCAATGCTTTGTATTCGAACTAAGGTTTATATTGTTTCATCTTGAATAGTTGATTCTGTTACTTTTATGTTCGCCTATGTGCACGGATTTCTGCTGCCTGCCAGGCGCTGCCCTTCAAGCCTACTGTGGCTTTGGCAGGCCTGTGATTTTGTACAGTTTTCTTTTTCCGTGTAATAAAAGTATCATTATTATTATTGTGTAGATGCTATCTGTGCAAAGCTAGCATCTGCTTGCTACGCTTTACTGCAAGCCCGTAACTTATTTTATATAAAAATACTAAAACGATGTATTACGTTTTATTCAATAGTCACCTGTCCTACTGCATGGTTTCTTGGGGCTGGACGTACAACACCTATCTTAATCTTATACGTCGCCTACAAAAACGGGCTTTGAGAACAATCATGGGCTCAACACGGGACGTACCTAGTAAACCCCTATTTGACGCTGTCCAAGTTTTGACATTTGATCAATTACGTCTGAAAAACCCAGCCGATTTGGTATGCAGTATTTTAAATTATAGTACTCCTTTACACAGATTGATATTTTATTCTTCATTGCGCCAAACAAGAAGTTCTGCCGTAGGCAACCTTAACCTGGCCCCTGTTAGTAATGTGTACGGGCAGCAACTGCTACAATTCATTGGGGCCAAAATATGGAACGAAATACCACTTGAACTAAAAAAATCGAAAAGGTTTAGTTACAGCATGAAAATACACTTGCATAAAGAAACCTAGTAAAAAACTTAGTGCCCTTCCACTCTGTGAAGATGGGTGCCCTGCAAAGCTGGACACAGTCCACGGAGTGCACGAAACAAAACACGTTTGTTGTAATTTGCGTTGGAGCATACTTCCTAGCCAATTAGCTGAATGAACCTCTGGAAGATCCAAGCTTTGTTCATGAAGACAAACCTGAAGCTGCCTGTGTCCCTTCCTCGTCGTAAGCATCTTACTGTTTGGGTAACACGCCAACTCAATCCGCTCTACCACTAAAAACTCTGAATAGGTCCCTTCGGGCCGTTTGTCTTCTGCGTTTAAACCTCGCACCAGCACAGCGGACGTGCCATCCACCATTACGGGCATATAACCTATAGCTGCTCGTGCAGGCTTTCGGAGAGCACGACAAGGTAGTTGAGTGCTTCGGTCTCGAGCAGTTTTACCGCCGTCTACCAGAAAACCGGAGACTCTGGGTGCAAGATAGGCCAGGGGTAAATACTGTGGATCAGGCAGCTCAGCTAGCCGACGAGTTCGTCGCACGTCGAGGTGCGCAGGGGCCGAAAGACGGCCAAAAAGAGTTCAGGCCGAGGCCTGATAAGTCAGGGCCTAAAGGCAGAGTTCCCCATGAAGACGGTGGAACTAGCGAAGTCGTGTTCGTGGATAGGGAAACTGGCCGCGAAAACGAAAGAGAGCAGAAGACGCTGAGGAGCAGCGCAGAAAGAAAGCTTTTGAAGCGCGCAAACAGGCTGCGTCTTACAACTGCGGCGAGACGGGACATTTCGCTGCGAGTTGAAACAAGGGAAAACTCGTCTTTCACGTGTTGCTTTCACGTACTAGACCAGAGTGAGGACAGCAGGCAGTTTCTGGAGCCGTACGTACGTGAGCTCGTGGTCAACGGTAAACCGTGCCGAGTTCTTCGCGACTCCGCGGCGACGGTAGACATGATCCACCCTTCGTACGTTGAACCGGATCAGCTGACGGGACAGTGTGTTTGGGTGAAGCAGGCCGTAGCAGCACGAAGCGTGCGCCTGCCAATTGCTTAAGTCAGCATCGGAGGTCCGTTTGGTTAACTTGTCACGCAGGCGGCGGTATCCCCACAACTTCTTCCAGAGTACAGGTACCTATTCTCGAACAGGTCGGATCAACTGTTACGCTACAAGGGGTACAATTTCGAGAAACTGCTGAGGAAAGAGTCAGCTGCGCTCGCTGCAAAGGGCTCAAGTAACGATAGTGTCGCCACCTCTGAGAGGAATGGCGAGACTCAGACAGATAGCGAGGATGGGGCATTTCTGGAGGCTCACGACAGAGGGCAGCGTAAGTACACTGAGTGTAAAGACCCTATAGTGACCGGAGATGTTTCGTCGTCATGTTCGAAGTGCCCAGGTTCACGGGAGGCCTTGAAAACGGCTGCTGACCCTAACGTGCGCAGTTCGCAGGCTACCGACGTTCCCCGGGAAAGCCTAAACCGGGACGTTAGCGAAAGGGGGAAACACGAGGCCATTGAAACGACGGTTGTTTCTCCGGACGCGAGTTCCGAATCGAGCTACGCTGTGGCAGAGCCGGCAGTCAAGACACTGAACGGCTTTCACGGGGAAGCTAAGCTTAACGACGACGCCGCCACTGAGCGAGTCGCTAGCATTCCACCTCCAAGTCAGATACTCGATGTAGAGCAACGGCCAGCCAAGCTCGTAGTCATTCCGGTGTCGCCTGTGGGTGAGCCGTCTTCTGAGACCGGGTTGCCCGTGCCTAGATTGGCCTTGACAACCCGAAAGGAGAGCGAAAGCACCCTGCGGTGTTCGCTTGCTGACAGTGTCGCAAATAAGTGTGGCGAGAGCTCCTATGCGGGCCTGCCGAGTGGCAGCGCCGCTCGCCCGCAGCGGACCACGCAGCGGCCGAGAACGAAATCGCACGCCTTGCTCGAGCGGTGGAAATAGGGCAGTTTTCTCCGCGCGCTCGAGACACGTCTCGGAAGAAGGCCGATGTCCTCTCGACCGGTCGCAGTCGTTTTCAGAGAACGGGCGCACCTAAAGTGTGGTACAAAAGGGGGAAAGCTCAGGGCAATGATGAGAGCTCAAATCGCAGCTCGCAGTGCGAGAAGCGGCCTGTAGACGCCTGAATGTCTCAATTTCAGTGTTTTTCCTGAATCAGGTTTCGCCCTTTACGATTACATTTCTTTTTGTGTGGGACATTTCCAATCACGCGAAATGTCACCCTTCAAGTTTGTGTGCTTGTCTAAAGTAATGCTAGGCTAAAACATAATTAGTGTAGTTAGTATAGCGTATTTTATCGCAACCAAAAACCTGGTAGAGCTTCAGTGTGGATTTGTCTTCGCACTTGCCCGCGATGTGGTTGTGTCTTCCTGTGTTGTTCTGTTGCTTGCCAGACCACGCCAGAGACGTTCTTGGCAAGCCACCATTCGTCCAGTGACCGGCCCGGTGAAGCTCCAGCATGGTGTCGTACAGCCCAGGCCTGTAGTCTACCGTCTGCCGAGCACTTCACTTCGAAAGCACCCCTCCGGACAACGGTTGAAGACCCTTATCCATCGGGGTCTCGGACCCGCGGCGGAGAAGCTGTTACGAATCGGCCCGCCGCCGCACTTTTCTGCAACACTCCTCGGCTGTGCGGCGAAGCCTCCACTGCGCGCGCCTTTCAAGCAGCCCCCCCCCCCCGTGTTGGTGACTCATGCCTGCATGTCTCGACAAGCCTGGGTCTCTGGCGCCTATCTTTCGGCTCGTTTCAAACTGGGGGGTTGGCGACGAGGCAGGCTTCAACGTGCCCCAAGGACACGGAAGCCCCGCGTCCGCAGCGGAGTCCTCCTCTATCCTTTCTCTCGGACTCAGCGTGCGCCGCTACTACCAGCCGCTCACGAACTCTGAAAAGAGTGTTGTGTGTGTGTGTGACTTCGTAACGTGCACAATCTAGAGGAAACGCTGTTTTGACCGTTACCGCTTTGGGTATAAATAGACCCCGCCCAAGCGCTGTAGTTTCATGTTTGAGCAGTGAATCAATGCTGTCACTCTGCTCAAGTCCTGTACTGTTACCTCGCCCGTCAGGGCATTGTTCTTTGGCTTCGGCTCACCTCTCGCTATGAAGTAAACAGTTACGTTAGCCTACGGCTTCTGGACTTCTTCACGGCTGCAACAGCGGCTGGCCGTTCCCTTCACCACGCTACCACACGTATGTCGGAGGCGACGGAGCTCGGCTCGGATCGGCCTTCCCGTACGAAACACCGTCCTTCGGCGACATCCCCTTGCTGACCCCCAGGCCCCCGGTTTCGGCGTCGTGTGTGCGCGCGCAGCGTGGAACGACCAGTCGAGCCCGTTTCTTCCCCACGCACTGTCGGAGTGGACAAGAAGCCCTGCACGCCCCTCGACCAGGCTCTCCACCCGCCGTCGTCAGAGCAGCCGTAGGAGCCATCCGAGAGCGCGTTCCCGTATCCCGGCTGAGATCGAGACGATGGTATCGCCGCCTCCCTCGTGGCCAACCTACGCAGACCAGCGAGCCCGCAGCAGCGCCTTGAGTCCCCCCCCCTCCTTACGGCCCTACAGCGTATGTGGATATCACCGCGCCCCGGAACGAGAGTCCGGACTACGGTCCTGACCTTCCCGGGCCAACAGAGCACGCGCACACCGGCCCTAGAACGAGAGGTCCCATCCCCGAAGCCCAGCCGCCAACCGCCTTCCTGTCCCGCTCCTACGAGTCACACCCTCTCTCTGGGCGAGCGCGTCGGCACCATCCCCACTTCATTGTTAATTAAATTGTTTCTATAGCCCTACCTGTGTTGCCTATTTCCCCTCAGGTCTGTGTGGACCCACCTAGTTGGTAGCATAACGCTACCCCCCTATCAGGGGCGTCCCACTACTAAGTTCGGTCTGGGGCTCGAACCAGCTTCCATTATGGATTGCGGGGGGAGGCTACTTCGCAGTACAGTCAATGATACTGTCTTATATTTATAGAATACGCCGTACAGGCTAGGTATGGGAGGGTATATCCTTGCGTGGGTGAGGTGCGGGAATCAAGACAGTGGGCGGGAGGTGAACCTGTATTTATTGCGGTCTATGACACCTCTATTTAATGCCTCCGGGGTTATCAGGGAGACGTCTTGCAAAGAATGCTTTAAAAACTGCCTTCAAAAGCCTTGCCGTAGGATTTAATATAAATATGAGGGAGGTAAAAGTAATGCAAACGGACGTGCAGAAAGCGCTCCCTTTAAGCCAAGGCAGTACAATACGAGAAAGGATGGGTGGCTATAATTATCTCAGCCAAGTTATGCTTGCTATTAACGTAGTGAGAAAGAAATCAGGTGTAGAATATTACTGTGGGCTGAAGAGCATTCTGCAAACACTATGAAACAATGAGCAGTAGGAAGCATCTGTCACTAAAAAGCAAGGTATACATCTTGTCACAAAGGCAGCACAAAGGTATGTGTGCTGCCAGTGATGATTTATGGGGCAGAGACTTGGTAAGAATTTTGGAACAAAGCTTAGATCGGCCCAACGAGCCAAGGAAATCAGAATAATATGAGTAACGCTTTGAGACAGGAAACGAGCGTCTTTGGACCTAAAAATGGTGATATTGACTCACCCCTGCAAACGACGTCCGTCCTAATCCAAAGGCGTAATTGTGTGGCACTTACAAGGGGTGAAAACCCTCGTAGTCTAATGCAACTGCCTACTATATCGGTTTGAACCCTGTCGTTCAGTTCTACCCAACCACATGGCTTCGTTCGTCTTCACGTAAAGTAAGACGGTAGTGATCCATTGCAGCAACATCATCGACTTCAACCATCTTGTCTGAGCATCGTGTACTGGGGCGAAAGCCTTTAATGGCCTTTAAAAAGCCTTAAATAAAACTTTGCGCCCTCGTTCGTCATACGCAAATGTGTGCAATGAACCAGAATGAAAAAATACAAAGAAAAAATACCGAGTCAGCGTGCGCCTCTTGAGGAGTGCCCCGCGTCGGCCAGCTCGACCTTCGAGAACACTCTGCCCAGTGTTCGTGTTGGGACCTCTCGCATGCTGTCCTCCGAGCCAGTTCACATGATCTAGGCAGCACAGTCGCCGAGCTCACGCTACAGACACGTAGTTCTTGAAGCCAGTTTCCGCGGGTTCGAGTGCGTGCTAACGTGGTCCACTATCGTAGAAAAATGAAAGCCTGCGGACGAAACGATCCGGGCCTGTTAGTCATGGAGAACTTTCTGCGGCAAGTTCGGAACTCTATGGGAGGTGCAACAGCCGGGTCTCCGACGATGGAAGGGGGGCCGCCAGCGCTGCTGCTTCTACAGCCTTGCACCATAGTGCAAGCTGCGCCACTTTTTATTATAAGACCGCATGTATTCCTATAAAACGCTTTTAGACCAAACCCCTTTAAAGGCGACTTCAATACTGTGCAAAATGCCTTGGTAGGTTGACATTATTAAGGGTAAATGTAACAAATCCTGTAATATATGAGTGCCCTGAGGGTCCTGCAAAAGGTGCCTGTATAATACTCGGTGCATCTGTATGGGCGCTATACTCCAAGCCCCTTTTAAGGTGTACTCCGCTAATTACATAAATGTTCTTCAGGGAAGACATTTATGAGAGGCAATATACGGCGTCTGTTATCTCAGTATGAAGGCTGTGGTGCCTTTTCATAATGGCATTTTGGTGTGCGGCGATAGCGTGACATATCAAGCGTTACAAAGATGTACAGACGGGTTTCCCAGTAGAGTCCGCAGAGAAATGTTTAAGCATTTATTATTTGAAAGAATGACTCATCACTAGCCACTTCTTCGCAGTGCCCCTACGATGTCACAAAGTACCGGTTTTGTAACTGGCAGGAGCTTGACGTGTCCGAGTTGGTGGAACATACTGAAGAAACAATAACACAAAAGACGGGACGAAACACAGTACAACAAACGGGCGCCAGTTTCCATATAGGCACTGAAGGTTTATATAAGCACAGATAGGCGTGGACATGGCGGAATCGCCGTCTCCTACCATGGCCGGGTGTCCAAAGTCAATGGGGAATGTCTCGTCGGTGTTTTCTTGCTCCATGCTCCCTGTCCTGGGGTGGCCTCGAACTCGAAATACCAGCAAGCCTGGTCCACAATGGTCACTGATAGGCGTGGACATGGCGGAATCACCGCCTCCTACCATGGCCGAGTGTCGAAAGACTATGGGGATGGGCTCGTCGGCGTTTCTTTGCTCCATGATCTGTCCTGGGATGGCCTCGAACTCGGAAGAGAAGCAGGGTCCGCAATGGTCACTGATATGCGTGGACATGGCGGAATCTCCGCCTCCTACCATGGTCGGTTGTCGAAAGACCGCGGGGATGGGCTTGTCGGCGTTTCCTTGCCCCATGCTCCCTGTCCTGGGATGGCCCCGAACTCTAAAGAGCAGCAAGCCTGGTCCACAATGGTCAGTGATAGGGCGTGTACATTGGCTGAATCGTTGCCTCCTACCATGGCCGGGTGTCGAAAGACCATTGGAATGGGCTCGTAGGCGTTGCCTTGCTCCATGCTCCCTGTCCTGGGTTGGCCTCGAACTCGAAAGAGCAGCAAGCCTGGTCCAAAATGGCGCCGGGAAAGCCAGTGAGCTCGCGTGCGTCTTTTCCTCGTCGTCGTCGCAGATGCTCGTGCGTGACGCTTACATCTGTGGTGGCAAGAGCTTCTTCACTGTATATTCTCATAAAATCGTTCATCTTCACCGAACTTTCCAATGCTACTGCGGCCTGGACCGGGGATGGTCGCCTTGCAGGAGGGGGTTATGTAAGGTTACGCCATCGAAGACGAGGAAGACGACAGTGGCGCGTAGCGTCATCCACGAGCATCTGCGAAGACGACGAAGCTAAGTGGGGCACGTCGCCTGGCTTGGTCTCACCCATGGCAATCTTGTACATAGATCGTGTGTAAATAGATCCTTCATCATCCTTAACCATGGCTCGCCTCATCACTTCTGCCACCACGTAACATTATCAATAAATAGTTGGGTTTTAGTTACTTAGATGCACTCTTCTGAACCATGCGGTGCCATCTGTTAGATGTGTTAGATATGCTAAATTTTTTTTCGTCGCCATATGGCAACGCTTATTGCTACATCTGTAGAATGTTTTGCGAAGCGAGTTGCCTATTAGCTCGGCTGCAGTAAGTGTGCCTAGAGCTTGTACAAGCGCCCAAACCACTATGAGCAAACGCCTTGGCGCGAGTATGGAATGAAAAACGTGCACAAGAAGATACAAATATCACTTTACCTGAGTACGCACCGTAGTGGAAGCATGGCAGCACACAACGCCCTGAATCTAAAACCTGGTTACGCACACATGTTATTATCTTCAAGACAATCAAAAAAAAGGTTTCGAACAAACACATCGTCCATGGCATGTGCTTTGAGGCCGAAGCGCGGAATTAATAGGTGATCGATTGCCTCCTGTTCGTCGTAAGGGTAGCACTCGCTTCTTGAGATTTTACGGGGCCCAACAAAGTCCCTTCACTCCGGCGCAAGCCGAGAAGGTTTTTAAAAAAATCCCGGCCCAACTCCAATAACGTGAAACCGATGCATGCAGTGTATAAGTGTATTCTTGGTGCGTTGGAGATGAAACCGTTGGGCGTAGAGGTATGCAGCTTTTCTGCAATAAGTCTCTTGTCTCTGAGCACGAAGCTCTCTAGCGCGAGGCATAAACGAGTGTCCCGGTGTTTTTTTAGTACGCGTTACGAAGCGCTCCAGCGCGAGGCGTAAACGAGTGCCCCGGAGTTTTTTTAGTACGCGTTACGTTCTAGCGCGAGGTTTAAACGATTTCCCACTGTTTGAGTACTGTGACTACATGAGATGACGTTTATGACGACGACAGGAGACGCCAACAGCTCCAGCCCAAAAACGGGAAGCCCCATAGGGGCTGGAGCTGTTGGCGTCTCCACTCCCATAAAAACGATACGACAGTTCTGACCTCACAGCTGATTTTAGGAAAAACTGTAACAAAACAAGTCATTCTTTTAAGTGCGGAGCTCTTCAGGGGCCCGGCTTGTCGCAGCTCGTCCGTCGTCACGCACGCAAAGCACGGCATCACGCCATCACGGCACCCAAACAGAGGCGTCGTAAGGAAAACCGCTCACCCTGGTCGGGATTGAACTTGGATATCGGAACTTTGATCTCTGAACTTGAACTTGGTACAGCTTTGCTGTAAAAGTCTCGCGTATTTGAAGCACGAAGCGTTCCTAGCGCGAGGGGTTGGAAAACGAGTGTCCCGGTGTGTACTTTTAGTACGCGTTTTTGCCCCGGAGATGAAACTTTCTAGCGCGAGGCGTCGAAAAACGAGTGTCCCGGAGTGTTCTTTTAGTACGCGTTACGTTCTAGTGCGAGGCGTTGGAAAATGAGTGTCCCAATATTTGAGTACAGTGACTACATGAAACGACAACGGCGACAGGAGACGCTGACACTCCGAGCCCTTAAGGGGCTTCGCCTCTAAAATGTTGAAGATATGAACCGCCCAGTACGGGACGTTTTAAATGTGCCACATGGTGCTATAGCGCATTAAGCGGAAAAGAAATGCAGCGCTGAGTGTACTTCGGAAATGCCGATTATTCTGCGACGCTCCCGAATGATCGCATAATGTGAAAAAATTAAAGCCGTTCCACTCAATGTGAAAGCTGTCGGAAGTGCAGAGCAGTGATTCGCCATAATGGGTTGTACCGCCGTTATCCGGTTACTGCTACCACCCCACGCAATTCAAATTAAGCGTCTTCACAGTGCTCGCGTGCCCCCTGCCTGAAACTGCGCCAGCGGGAGTTCTGTTCTCTTTGTGATTTTCTCCCCGCACGTCCCGGCGTTGCACTGCCACATTTTGCGTTTACTGTCCTAAAAAACCAACCCAACGGGCGTCCTTAAAGGAGCCATGAAGAGAAAACACAAGTTTGGTTCATTCGAAAGATTGCCTCGTTAGAACCATAACGACACCACTTATAACGCAAACTTCGCTCAAATAAGCTACATAATTAGGAAAAACGGGAATGGTCATGCGACCCACCAGCTCATTTCCCGCAACAGAACCTATGCCGTCACATGGGCTAAGCTCTGCGATTGGCGGAGGCCGGCAAAAGCAAACGCATGTTAGGCAGGGCTTACAGTTTGCATAACGAGCTAAATGCCCGTGAAACATACTGCACATTCTTTTTATGACAAAGAACGGTGGAGTAAACGGTTGAAGTTCCGAACGAACACGCAAGCGTGTGCGCCAATGCGTACGAAACAACCGCCTGGCCGAGCTCGACATCTCGCCGTCGCGCAGACGAATTTTCGGGTTCGAGGCGCTCTGACCTTGGAGGAAAAATGCCGTAAACACCGCGCATTGACGCTCGTATCTTTCTGGTCGAAGCAGAGAGCTCGCGCGAACGGCTTTCCATACACGACACCGGCCAACTGGCATAAGCGATACTGCTACTGAAGTTGAACTATTATTAACCGTAATAAAAATACGGCACATACGTACCAGTCTGTATTCGTTGCTGACGAGGCAGCGGTGCCGACGGCAGGGCGTTCGTCTGTTGTGGCTATCGCGGAATGGTCGCTTTCCCGTCCACCGCGTATCCCACAACTCTTGCCGCTCGTGCACTTAGAAGCGTTGAGCGTTCAAGTGGTGTGAGGTTGTTAAATGCAAGCCCGAGCTCCTCGGCGAGAGTTTTGTTCTCCGGATCAGGCGATTCCATGACTAGGGCTGCGGGTGCACTAGGTTTTACTAGCATTTTTAAAATGGCCGCCGTCTCGGTCGACTCCCGCGTGTGGGTGCTATATGGAGTCGACATACTAAGTATCTGTTTCATGGACCGGCCCGTGTGACACCATTGCTCACGTCACCAAATGTGCAATTTTAGCGGGAGATTTAAAATTTTGGCTTAAATTGCCTTATTTCTCAGTGAATAAAGCATCATTTGCTTCCGGGAAAGCGCTTGGGGTACTATGAAACACCTAATCTTTCGAATAAAACAAACTTTTGTTTTCTCTTCATGGCTCCTTTAACTAAAGGAACGCGGGCGCTGCCGGTTAATTACGTATATGTTTCCTCAAATGTACCTGTAGTTTTCTTTGCGCTAAACAACGGGAATATGTATGACAAGCGCCAGCGTTTCACGAGTTTCGAACGCTTATGACTATAAAAACCGCTTGGCTTTCGAAGCCTCTGGGGTACGCCGCGAACAGCGTTACTTGGATTTGATTAGATTGGCTACACTGCCCGAGGTGACCAGTTTCGCGTAGCTCCTCGAGAGCCGTACTGCGCACGCGCGAGGATAGGATAGGATAGGATAGGATAGGATAGGATAGGATAGGATAAGACGCCGCGAACAACAGCGTTACTTGGATTGGATTTGATTGGATTGGCTACACTGGCCGAGGTTGACCAGTTTCGCGTAGCTCCTGGAGAGCCGTGCTGCGCAAGCGCGAGGATAGGATAGGATAGGATGGTATAGGATAGGATAGGATAGGATAGGGTTGGATTGTATTGGCTTCACTTGGCTTGGATTTGGATTGGATCATAAGCAGCAGTAAGCATGATAATCAGCTAATCCAAGACAACCAGCCGCTCCTGTCCTGCGCTGCTCGAGCCCACAGTTTACCCCCGAATTTCTTTATTCTAGAAAAACCAGCTGAACCTTAGCTCACGCTACGTATATCCTGGCATAGCCGCTTGGTTTTCTAAGCCTCTGGGTTGCGCCGCGGTGAAAGGACTGCGACAGGCTACACCGTAACGCTGTGGCGATATGCTTGGTTCCAGCGAGCGAGCTAGGACGAGAAGGCGAGCGCCTAAAGTGCTCTGTACTTAAAATAACGATGTTGCCAACTAAGGCCGTTCGTCTACGCGGGTACCTCCGCGCGCATCGAAGCAGCTTCTGCAGCCGGCGGCCGCCGCGGTTGATTGATTGATTGATTGATTGATTGATTGATTGATGATTGATTGATTGATTGATTGATGATTGATTGATTGATTGATTGATTGATTGATTGATTGATTGATTGTGGTATCCCCTTTGTAACGGGGTAATGACGTGTCATCTTTCACCGATGATCAGCGCCACTGCAGACGCTGTGGCAGAAGTTGAAACTAACGCCGTCACTGGCGGAGTGGCGTATTCGGCTGGCCGGTCGTTGCTAACAACGCAAACGATGAAAGCCGAATGTATAACGCTGTGTTTAAGCATCGTGCACTTTTGACCCATGGTGGCTCTTTTCAGGACGGACACGAAGAACAGAAGCGTCTATATCTATGTATGGGACTCAAAACACCAATTTTTGATGTGAAATCATAAATGGCCTGTTGATCGAAAAAGCCGATGTCAGCAGCAGTGAAACGAATTTTGTGGCAGCAAGACGGCACTTGGATTCCCACTAACTACGAATTGTTCCATGACGCTTGGATTATATAAATTACGACCCCTGCCCTCCGGAAAGGGGGTGCACGCGAAGATTGTCCTCAGTGAAAACGAAAACAACCAAATGACCGCAAAACTGAAATGGAAACGCTTTTGCCGAAATCGAAAGGCAGTGACCAAAATGAATACGCAAAACCGTCGATCGACCAAAAAGAGACCCTTTCGTTTCGCTGAGCTTTACCAAAAGCAACTGTTTGGAATACGTTATTGCAGATAATTCTTTGGTGGTTATAGGGAACGTTTACTTTCTACAATGGCTGCCCGCTCGAACCACACGCGGTCTACCCACGCGGCGTTAGAAGGTGAACTGCCCGACGAGATTGAGCGACTGCACCTGTGATGGGACGTGATGCAAGCGGCAAAGCCGATTAGCTCCCATTCTGGCATGATATACGTTGTATTCATTGGCGTAGCGCTCATGCCGACAACCATGTGTGTCACCTAAGCAACGGGGACGCGCTGGCTTGGGCATGGCGGCGCACGCTTAAAGGGGCCATGCAAACAAAACACAATCTTGGCTTATTCGAAAGATTGTCTCGTTAGAATCATACTGCCGCCCCTTTAACGTAAACTTCGCTCAAATAAACTTCATAATTAGGATAAAAGGCAAGGGACATGCGACTCACTAGCTCTTTTCCTGCAACAGAACCTTTGATGTCATAACGCTCAGCTGTGTGATTGGCTGAGGCCTGCAAAAGCAAATGTTAGTTATGCAGGGCTTACAATCTTGCAGCACGAGATATTTTCGCTTAAACGTAGTGCATATATTCATTTTATAGAAGTAAGAATGTTACGAAAGTACACGTACACATTGAAGTACCAGAGCACGTACTGCGCACACTTGGCTGGTTATAGCTGCACGGCAGTATGCCGCGTTCGGTTTTCTGACACGACTCAGGTCGATAGGCGGAAGCGACATTGTCTTACGCGACCCTGTTTGTCGAGTATACCCCATGTTTCACAACATGAGTACTTTATACCGGAATGAAAACAAGCCAGGCACAAATACTGTCAAAAAAAGGCGGGCAAAGGTCAGCCACGGTATGCTAGCGCCATCTGGGAGGACTGACGGTAAACAAGGCTCTGTAGTTCCCTGAATTCCTAGTGCCGCGTTCGCGTTCCCTTAGAGGCCTGCTTTCATGACGTCATCGCAAATGACCTCACGAAACACAGGATTTGGCGGCAGCATCAAAATTTAAACTTAAATTGATTAATTTCTTAGTGAATAAAGCGTCGTTTGGTGCCGGAAAAGCGCTGGGGGGCACTCTAAAACACCAAATCTTTCGAATAAAAGAAGCTTGTACTGTGTCTGCATGGGCCTCACCTCACGTGGACGAAAAACAGCCCTCATAGTGCTTCAGTAAGTCGAGGAGCACTCGGTGCTTTTCCCACGACAGGTTGGAGCTAACTTGCGAGTTCAGCGTTCGCCGCTGTGGTGGTCCCAGTTAGGAGCAGAAAACAGCCTTTTGTGTCGTCAATACCTTCAAACAAAGCTACGGCTGTGTTGGCGTTTATAGGCGAAATCGGTGAGCAGAAGATTGCCGCGGCCGCCAGACAGGCGCACCCGGCCCCTCGCAAAGGCAAAGCCGGTATCAAGGAAGGGCGGTGCAAGGACCGTCGCACGCTACTGCGACAAACGCACACAATGGTTGTTGCACGCTTACGTCGTCATCGGCGACAACCAGTGGCACACGTCGCTGCGCGGTACTGCACTGGAGGCAGGTTTTTATTTATTTATTTATTTATTTATTTGCTTATTTATTTTGAAGAGGTGTTTATTGGCAGGGAATTGTAGCATTTCAGGTCACGGTATTCATGTAGGCACTGAGAGGACTAGCCGGAGCGATGATCACGATGCAGCGAGCTATCAGAGATCGTGGCGCGTTCTCCACGAGGCCGGTGCTATCTCCTCGTCGTCTTCACAGTCCCCATTCACTACATACCCATTATTGCCCATGGCCACCGTATTAGAGCATACCCACACGGGGCATAGTGCGTCCTTCGCAGTGTCTGATAGCATACTCTGAATGGGCGAATCTTTTGCACTACAATTTATTTATTTATTTATTTATTTATTTATTTATTTATTTATTTATTTATTTATTTATTTATTTGTTCATTCATTCATTCATTTATGTTACTGCATTTTCCCCGAGGCAATTATTGAGGAGGAGACATCTAAGACTGTATCCAGTCCAAAAATAGAACTATCAATCTCGCACTGAGGCAAAAATATTACAAGCATAAAAATACAAGCATTTTAGTATGACAAATAAAGCTATTTCAGAGCTAAGAAAAAGCTAAGACATGTCTTGAAGGACTGTAGCCAAGAGCACTGTGCAAGATAAAATGACAGCGAAGACAAAGAAAATGAGATGGCAAAAATTGGCTTCAATCCATGCTGTGAAGGTGGTTGGAAAGCAGAGCTTTAAACGACACCCACAACAATTACCCCTGTGGCGTCACTTGAATTCACACACGTGGCATCCACTCACTGCTACCACCCATCACCCTCTTCGCATCCCTCTCTCACTCCTCTCTTGATGAATTAAACAGGAATTTATAGAGTGCAATTCAAATCTCCCGCTTTCGCAGAGTCCGTGCGCTCCCTGGCTGCACGCCAGCAGGAGTACTCTTCTTTTTTTTTTTTTGCTTGCGTTCATATTGCACGTGCCGGAACCTTACTGCGCAATTTGGGACGCGCCTTTTGTGACGGCCACTTTTAGCCTCCTTGGCGACACGCGCGTCTTTGGCGTCAACTTCCACACGTCTGGGCGTAGCTTAGTCGACAAGCCGTCGGGCTCTCGCTTCTCTTCTCTTCGTGGGGGCAGGTTCGAACCCTCTCGGCAGTGCCAGCAGCTTATTTGTGTAGCCGAGGTGTAGCCAGTAGCCAGTAGTAGCCTGGGATGTATGTCTGTGCAGCCAGTAGTACCCTGGAAGTTTTGTGCTGACGCGACCACGAAAATTTCCTTGGCTAGTCAGAGGTATACTGCTTCGCAGTAAAATAGAGAAAGAAGAGAGAAAAAGGCGAAACGGAAAAAACGAAACATGGTATAAAATCAGCCACAGGTCTCATGAAATCAATGCAAGAAGCAGCACTACGCAGCAGTGTAATATAAGATATTGCCGCGAACCATGTACGGGTTTGTTTATTTATTGTTTGTTTTTAATGTCTGGCCGCGCCCGGCTCTGCTATCTGTGTCCCATGCGAAGCGCGTGTTCCATTCTTTATTTTTATGCCGCACGGACTATCTCATTCAGATAAGCAGACTGTTTCGCCCTAACGTCGCTAGCCCAGAATAATCTTCTGTGATCTACAATGTTCTGGATGCGAATCGACGGTTCTAGAAACACTCGCACCGAAAGATAAAAGCCTGCAGAGCAGACGCCACGGCTTCCTTTCGACGACACTCGCCCGCGCAAGTCAATTTGTTGACCGCTGCTTCGCTGCCTCTGTATACTTTTGAGTTGTTAGGGGAGCACAAGTTCGCTCCAATAAACTTGTTTTCCTTGAGGACAACTGCGTCGTCTTTGGCCACGTGACAATATAACAAAAAACAGGAACAAGTTCACGGCAATTCAAGTTATGCAGCGTTCCATGTTACCATCGTGACCACGCAGATAACGCTAAAACGTTGTCGGTGTGTCAAATCTGACACCACATGCACAAAAGGCGTTGTCCGGCAGCCCGTTCCAATCGCCATTTGTGAAAGGAAGAAAAAAAAAGACCATTTAAGCGAGGTGCGGCAATAAATTCCCTGATCTTTTTGCTATTGTCTCCTTTTCGATACGTATGCAGGCGTTTTTAGATAAGTGTGGTGGTTAATACCGGTTTGTTTTAAATGCAGAGCATTTCTTTAACTCGCACTGTCACCGTCGTCCCTCGGCGTTGTCCGCAGCCAGCCCCTACACACTATTAAAAAAATAATATTTACCGGCGCCTGGTTTCGATCCCACGACCCTGCGGCGGAACGCAAGGTACATGGTGTTCTTCCCACTGCGCCACAAAGCCGACACAGAATCAAACGCTGCGAACGCGCCTTATATCCTTGACTCATTCAAACTACGTCAAGAAGCTGCTGATACAACGCATTCACTACCTGTGGGCGGAACGCGAGGTACATGTTGCTATTCCCCCTACGCCACAAAACCGACACAGAATCAAAGGCTACGAACGCGCCTTATACCCTTGACTCATTCAAACTACGTCCAAGAAGCTGCTGATACAACGCATTCACTACCACCAACTCCCCAAACACTAACGTTAACGCAATACACCCACCCCCTTATGCGACGCATTTACTCGAGTCCCCCTCGCGGGGAGATGGGCCCAATTTTTTCGTTAGCTATTCGTCATTAAGCTCCCAGGGGCTCGCCGATGTCTCTAACGGCGTCGTATTCACGCAAGAAATTCGTATCCAAGATTAGGCCTTCGCAGCACCAAAATAGAACGACGAAGTGCGCACAAAGTCAGTGCCTCCTAGGCGAACCCTAGCCGTGCACTTCCCGGCTGGTGTCAAAAGGTGGGTCTTTACCTGGTACAAGCTCTCGACAAATTTTTGGCTCACGATGGAATAATCTTCGCCTGTGTCCAGAAAAGCGATCACCTCTTGCCCGTCGTTGGTAACCCTGAGCGCAGCATTAGCAAACTTCGTCTGCATTTAGTCTTCTTCGGTGTGTGTGTTCCCAGTGCGGCAGTACTCCATCGGTGCTTTGTTCTCGCCGAGTCGTCGTCGCAATTCGGCGGGTTGACGTCAGAGGCCGTTGAGGGTGTTCCGAACTTCTGCTATCAGCAACCTTGCCTCCCGATACTGATTCGTCTAGTTTCCGCGCCTAGGGCTGGAAAAGCGGACTTCGGGACCATCTCGAGGGCGTTACAGGTCGGCGGGACGTGCACTGCAGATAAGGTAATCGCGATCGACGAGTGGGTGACGTGGTTTTGCGTGCGGTGAGGTAGTCGGTGATTTCGGTAGGCCGCTGGCCAAGCCGGGGAGAAGCCACGGAGCCCAATATCGCGGCATTGGCACCGACTGTAAGCGTGGACACGTTCACAGCACTGATATCACAGCAGCCGCCGGTCAGCTGTGCGCCACAAACCCGTGTTGCGAACAGGGTACGTGGTAATGACGATTTCCGGCATGGGCTACGACTGCACAGACGGGTGCGGCTGACGGGATGGGACAGTCGACCGAAATGAGGGCTGCTGGCGCGTTGCTGCAGCTGGGAGGGAGCTCTTGAATGGGAGGTCGGGAGGCGAAAATGCTTGTCGTATCCTCACGCACAATTCTGGCCAGAGAGGGCACCGGCTGTGTAATCGCAATTCCAATTTTGCCTAACTCTTCGCGCAAAACCGACTTTATCAGTTCTCGCAAATAGCTGTCGCCCCTCGGCAAGCTGACAGCGTTGCCGGAAGCATACTGGCGGTTTCGCTTATGCACAGCCCGGTCTATAGCGGAGGCCTCCTCGATAAACTCTTGCACGGTGTGCGGTGGGTTTCGTACAAGGCCGGCAAACAGCTGCTCCGATGCCGTGCATCAGGTAGCTGATTTTCTTTGCTTCAGACATGGCAGGATCAGCGCGGCGAAAAAGGCGCGGCCCCACGTCCTCGGCACACCTGTGACACTCTCGTTTCGTTTAGCTTCCGGATTCTCGAATCCAGCAAACGCAGCGCCTGGTCACGACAATCCCTGCTGGAAAACGTTTCCTGCAGCTGCTGGAGGAGGTAGGTCCAGGTCGTCAATGTGGCCGCGTGGTTTCCGCACCAAGTATAGGCGCTGTAATCCGACGTGAGTCATTTCGCAATTTCTGAGAATTGTCCCACTTGTTAAAACTGGCAACTCGTTCGAAGGGAGTAATCCAGCCCTCAAAACCCTCAAAGACATCTTCGAGGAGCGTACCCGGGTTGCGAGGCTGGTGAAACGTCAGCTGGGATGTGGCCATAATGGGAGCTTGATAGGCCCGGAAATTCAGGAAGGCCCGGGGATTCAAGAGAGACATCGAGCCAGAGTCGACTGCACCGGTGCACCGGGGTGTCGACGAGACGCGGCCTGTCTGTGGTGGTGCCTGAGAAGGACCCCGGCATTAGCTTCACCAGTGTTGAGTCCTCGTAGACGCAGGCGTAAACAGCAAGTTGGCGATGCGCCTATTTATTAGGCATGGTGCTTGAAAAATCATTTCCTTTGCTTAATTTCGTCTGCTCGAGCAACGCTTTAAGAACATAAATTCCAAACATTTTCACAATTCATTACTTCTCGAATTTAGGAGACGCATTTGAAATGCTCGTTTTAAGGCTCATCGCAAGCGACCATACGATATCTTCAGTCGGCAGCCCAACTAGCCGTGACGTCATGTTAAGAACATTCGAGAGTTAAACGCTCTTTGTTTATAATATTTTGTACAGCTGTAAACACGATATTTTATAGATGATGTATCCTATTGGTTGCCATGAACAGTTTTCTATTCACGTGCCGGCGGCGCGACCGCTTCAAGTTGTCTGCAATCATTGTTGCAGAACTCAGAGCTACGGCCTGTTTGTACTCAGTTTCACTGCTTAGGTTCACGTTATTTTGCCGAATTCTCTTCGGAATCTTTCTTTTTTAGTATCAAACTGCAGAAACCGCCAAACAAAAAAAATGTGGTTGATCCATCTTTCATAGGAATCGGCAAAGCTCGAAAGTGAAATGTGCCTTCACAGGAACAGTTGAATGTTTATTGTGCATCTATATCAACTCGCACATCGCTATTTATATTTCGGCAGTACGCCACCGTTAGGCGCATCAACATTACACACTATATTACACGCACCGAAGCATTGCGTAAATCCCATTGAAACCCCAGGCGCTCGCAAACCGTGCGAACGAAACCGAACGGGTTGTCAGCGCATCGTTTGGTGAAGTCACGGTCCGCTACAGTGAAAGGAGCGTGATTTGCGGGACGGCAGCGGTTTTGTGGGTGTGCTTGGCGAGCGACGTCCTGCTGGCGGATAGCTTCGGCACAGGTGCGATCACTTCGGCCCTGCTCCATGGCGTGTACGGCAGACGCTTTTGTTGCGACTAGCTCAGCTTGCGGAACGCGAGAGGCACAGTTCGTAGCAATCGGACCGCGAATGCGTGAACACGTTCCGCTTTCCGATGGCGTGTCTCTCGTCGCACCAAACCAGTCACGGGAGCGACATTCGCCAGTCGGCGTCGTTGCCGTTCTGCCCTAATGCAACAGTTTTCTTACACGGGGCTACGGTGGAGAGAGAGAGAGAGAGAGAGAGAGAGAGAGAGAGAGAGAGAGAGAGAGAGAGAGAGAGAGAGAGAGAGAGAGAGAGAGAGAGAGAGAGAGAGAGAGAGAGAACACTTTATTTAACCAAGGGTTAGCGCAGCTTGGTGGCCCAAGACCGTAGAGCTTCGGCGCCCGATCCGTGAGTGACTTCTGGAGATCCAGGCTTGAGCATCCCAGCGCTGCTTCCCACTGGTCGAGGGAAGTGATGAGAGGGTAGGGGTCACACTTGCAGGCCCACATATGGTGATGTAATGTGGCCCGTTCTCCGCAGTGCTGGCAGAGTGTTGTGGGGTACAGTGAGGGGTGAATGTGATGAAGTACGGCTAAACAGGGGAGGGATTCAGTTTGAAGCTGACACCAAAGGCGTTCCTCTTCCACTGATAGAGATGGGTGGGTGGGAGGGTATTTGCGGCGGGAGAGGCGGTAATGTTCCGTGATTTCTCTGTACGTGAGTAAAGTATCACGGGTTGATCTGGCCCCATGAGAGGCAGTGCTGGCATCACAGGCCCGGGAGACGAGAGCTCGGGCTGCGGTGTGTGCCACTTCATTTCCTCCAATACCCGTGTGGGCAGGGAACCAGATCAATTCTACAGGATCAGTAGGTGGTTTTTGATTAAGAATTTGGTGGGCCGGCGAGATCTGGCCTCTGGCATAGTTTAGAACGGCCGTTTTCGAATCTGAGAATATGAATCCGTGTGTTGGCCTATGTGTGAGTGCAAGTGCTATCGCCGCCTCTTCCGCCACTTGAGGGTGACGGGTTCGGATGGTGAGGGTCGTGAGTGGGGGAGAATCGGGTGAGTTGATGACTGCCAGGGCAAAAGCGTCCACATGACGATACTCCGCTGCATCAACATACAGTGTGCCTGGATCAATGGGGTATTTTGCTGTTAATGCACGGGCTCGTTCCGCCCTTCTTTGGGAATGATATTGGGGGTGTATGTTTCGAGGAAGGGGCCGAATAATGATGTTTTCTCTAGTCACTGTTTCTATGAGTGATTTTGCCTCGGGCTCTTGTAGGTAGCCAATGCGCAGGCTGTCTAGGAGGGCTCTACAGGCTGCACTGCGCGTCAGGTGGCCAAGCTGCCCCGTGCGATGTCCTTCGATTAGCTCTGTAGCCGTATTGTACACGCCTGTGCTCTCCACCGAATTAGGCAATCCACTTTTCGAATTTCCGTTTCCGTGAGGCTAAGATACGGGAGCGCATATGTAATCCTACTTATTAGGAATGCTTGTATTAGTTTTAGCCTATCTTTTTCTTTGAGGCCATGTCGTCGTGCTACAATTCGTCTAAAAAGGCGATTATTTGCGCTGCATGAGCCGAAAATTTCCTGATGTACGCTGTGTTTCGGCAGTCCTGTTTTAGAGGCAGTCCAAGTATGTTTATTTGCATTACCCGTGGTAAGCGTGTACCCCCCAGCTGTATCGTGATTGAGGGGTTTCGTGGTGCTCTAGATTTCTTGGGTGGAAAGACTAATAGTTCGGATTTGGCTGGTGAACAGTGAAGGCCAGCCAAGGCCGCGCCTTCTTCTACGGCTGTTGCTCCAGCCTGTAGGGTGGCTTCAAGTTGAGCATCACTACCTCCATGTACCCCCAGAGCGTGATGGTCGTCCACGTAAAGGGTGTAATGCAATTCCGGTATCTGATCTAAGGGTGATTGGTATATGAGCCACTGCTAGGTTATAAGAGCAACGGGGCAATCACGGATCCCTGAGGAGGTACCGCACGAGTGACGCTGTATATCGGTCAGTGTGGAGATTTCCCAATCGGAAGTGTGGGCCGTCCTTTGTGTTAGGAACGCGCCACAGACTTAGTATATATACTCGAGCTCCCTGGTCTCTATGCGTTTCCAGACCTCTCAGTGGATAGCATCGTGGGTAACTCTATCGAAGGCTCTGGTTAAATCCAGGGCTCTAAACAGCTGTGGATTAGGCGCCGGCGTACAAAAAAGTGGTGACACTTCTCATGGGATCTGCCGGAAAACGCTCCGCACAATAACGCAAGGCTCGTCTCGCTTCGCGGGCGCCGTGTAAATGCGACCCGGGTTTCTTCACGTCCGGAAAGCCAGCCCGTGAGTGATTCAGATATCAAGGCCGCTGCTACGTGGCTGTCTGAGCTATGCCGCCCAGTCAGCTGAGAAGTCGAAACGCGAGTTCGTTTCTTCACTGGGGCGGATGCCCACTCGTTCAGGCGTGACACGCTTCGACAGCTCGACAGCAGCAACCTTCCCGATACTCGATGATTTTCAAAATGCCCTAACCTCGAGATGTATAAAATGCTCTAACGGGACGGCAGTATTGGTAAGCTCGAAAGCGTGCTTTCCGGTCCATTAATAGCTTGGAAATTGACTACTTCAACCACCTCAAGCTATTATACCCTTTCTTCTTTTTACTAAAACTTACTCAGGCCTTACTTAAAACCATCTTATGTTCGAATTTTACGCCATCGTAACCTCCCGAGTTCTCTGCAAAATTGCGTAATCTCCCGTGATTTATGTGCGCATTTGTAATGTTCCTAAAACATTAGTAATGTTTTATCAAACATTAGTGCGCATTAAAAGATTAAACATTAGTGCGCATGTAATGCTTACTAATTTTGCATTAACCTGTCGTGGAAAAGGCGTGTACGACGAGCAATAGCACAACTGATATTATGATCAAGCGACCGGACAGCGAGTTCCAAAGTTGGTCGGTAGTACCAATATAACATCAATGTATTGTGGTTGCTTTCAAGCCCTTGAAATTTCCCAATTTCTTGTTTCGCAGATGGGGTGTCCCACCAGAGATCGTCATCTGTATGCACCCCTGGGGGGCGCTATTGCGATTAATCACTATGCATACACCGCAAGAAAGTTAGACAACTACGTAAACTTGCATAGCATGAGCCTTAAATTAATTTGAAATCATTCCGAGCGCTTTACTTCGTTCAATTACTCCCGATGGCAGGCGTTAACCACAAAAAATAAATTATAAACCTGCCTACCATATCACTTTCGCAGCACAGGAGATCTACCTTACCATTCCCTCTCTTAGGAACTCACTTTTATAGTGAGTCTGATAGCATGTCGTGTTTTCTGTTTGCTTTGTTATTTTTCCACGCGGCATATAAAAGGAGCCGTAGAAGAAGGGATGTAAAAGGAGGTGGCAAAGTAAGGGGAACGACGGAGATATGACAGTCAAAGACCGTAAGGAAAGCATTAAAAGTGGTCTTGTGGGAGGGCAGGCTCATAAGAAGACATAAAGCCCAATTTTGCGTAAAAGCTTCAGTAAATGCTTCTAGCAAGTGCGTTGTCATGCACCCAGTGACCGTGGTCAGATTTTTAGGTGCGGAGTACCTTAGGACCGCACAATGTCCGTCCGCGTCCGTGCGCATAGCATTTACAATCGCAAAAAATCACACAGGCACCAGCAGGATTCCAGCCTGTGTCTGGTAGACCAGACAGAGTTAGTGTCAGTCGTCTTACCCATTGGGCTACGACCGTGAGTTAGTACCCGAGAGTCAAACGGCTTACTCCCTCGCCTGTGACGGTGCGGAGTACGTTAGGACCTCCCAATGTCCGTCCGCGTCCATCCGCGCGCACACCACCATCAAGCGAAATTCGATTTGAGCCGTGAGTTGCTGTTTCATTTAGGGAATAATCAAGGTGCAACTCACGGCTTCAGTCGAATGACGGTCGGGGCGCAAATCGGATGTCACAAGGGTGCAACTTGGATGTCATTTAGGGTCCCCGTACTCCGCACCCTCTCCATCATCTACGGAGTGGAGATGCTGCCATTTTTTCTCAGCGTCCGCGTGTGTACATAACTAACCCAGCGTTACACACCCAAAGAACAGCACACAACTGCAGAGGGCATAGACCAGTGATTTCCCCGTATTGCCTGGTACTCCTAACGTTATGCTTGAGGCGTAATCATGTTACCAGGTCCACTCAGATTCACGTGAGTTCTTCGGCACGTCAATCGGCTCAATGTCAAGGCTACCTACCATTAATCTTAACAGGGGCCATAGCACATACTCCCAGAGGTGTACTGGCCAACGCTTTTTCCGGGATCTTACTTTTTGTGCGAACTCCGAAACTCACACACTTTTGGCGTCCACAGCGAAGGCCGCCCGATCGTCGCACGGACCCCTAGGCTGAGAGATCACTCGCACGAAACATATCAGTAAATGTTTCTGTTAGCACCACCACCAACATTCATTTCAAAACACATATTTAGAACATCACGAAAACCAACTTTGAATGGGTCTGACAACAAGACGACACACCAATGGTTATTGTGGGTGACTTCAATGTTGGTAGTGCAGCATTAGTAATTCAGAGCCGTTGGTAGTGCACCGCTGGCTTGGGACACTGACAGGCCTGGTCGTACGTTCATCAGGGAATTTATATGCTGTTCTGACACAAGGACCATATTTCGCATATTCTGTGGATATGATGGCACTATGCTGTTTTTCGCTGCAACAAGGCCGTACTTATTGGGCTGACGCGGAGACAAAGAAGGCGCCAGCTTTTATGTAATTGCACTCCTGCCCTTAGCAGTACGGCACACGTCTTCTCTCCTCTCCACTGTTCCCGGCAGCGCCACAATGAGAAACTGTACTCACCCTGTCCATATCCATAGAAGGCTCCATCGGATTGGCCCTGATTGTCGGTTATGTTACCCCCTGCTACTCATCGAAGCCACGCAACGCTGTTGTCACCGCCTGCGGGCTCGGCGTGGTCGTCACCCATCGATAATAGCTGTGTTCCAGTGACCATTCCACATGTGATCTGCACCTTTCCATAATACGCGAACCCGCGAAAGAAGTTAGCCACATATGTCATTGGCCCGTTTATTCCATGGGGTATGTCCGAAAACGTCCTGCTGGACCGCTGACCGAATTCGCCGCAGGCACACAAGCCATTCAAGGATGTGCTGACGCTTTTGCGAAGCAGCGGTTTGGCAGCTAGATTGTAGCTCAGGCCCCGTGTTGGTGAACGGATTCATACCCTCATCTCTCCCTCATCTTCTCCATCGCTGTCATCCTCCTCCACGTTCTTTTTCCCAATCTTCTTCCCCCTAATGGAGACACTGGTCGACTTCTCTGTGTTCTTTATCTTCCAATATAACGACTGTATCTTCTCCCTCCCTCTTTCTCATACATGCACACGCACATGCACATAGCGTAACAATGTGATTTGCGCACCATTATTCTCATCACTGCTTCCCCCACCTCTTCCGTAACTGCTGCGGCCTCAGATAAGCATGCTAGGTGATTTCCAAAGACTCTTGTCCTACTCTTTTTTTCGCGACCATTAACGAGCCTCTCAAACACATACTGAAAATACTGAAAATTTTCCAAAAATAACCGAACGAGAATATCTTTCACGCACTTAATACATTTTACGTTATCAATGACCTCATTAATGGAGACGTGGAGAAGCGCCGTTGCCTTTGTTACAGGGACATTCAGGGACACTCTGACGAAAATGCGCTCGTGCGATGCGATATGCAACATTATGGGGATGTAGCTGCCACACGATACATCCCTCATTGTCAAAAAACTTCGCGTTCTGAGTAAAACGCCCACCGTCTCTTCCCACCACCCCATTCACAAATAACCCGCGACGAAGGAACCACTTTCCAGCACCTACAAATCAATTTCTATTCCCATAACACCCCACCCAATAGTCCTCCACGTGTAACCTCAATCCGGTTGCTGGCACTGTATACCACCTGGTAGGGGAGTGCCAACGAACCCCTACTCCTACCCCTAATCCCAATCAGATTTATGACGAGTGGCAGCTGACCGTCTCCGAGCTCTCGGACCAGCGACAACTGGTGGAGCAGGCCCGGACGGCCAGCCCGCCACAAGGCATCTTGGACTAAGGATGCCTCTCACTGAGTGAAGACCTAACAACATCCTCTTGCTCACCAGCCTACAAAACGTTTCTCTCATCTTCTCTCTCCGAGTAATGGCAGGCATATTCCGAAATTTAGCGTTCATGCGGGTGCTCCTTTCCTACTATAAAATAGACTGTTTTGCCAGAAAGAGGCCGCTGCCTGAAGAGGCTCTCGCGTGCCCCGTATAGAGAGCCCTGTAGCGTTTTATCGCCGCATCTTGAGCTGGAAACCACATCGCGACATGATCATGCGGCCGTTTTTTTTTTTTTTGATCTGGCGTTTCTTTTTTTACGTCTGAAAACTTTTCGTAGGTGGCTAGTAGCGACGATACAGCCAATGTAACGTCGCAATGACCATACCTGCTATTAACCTGCTTAATTTTATTTGCTGCAATAAAAGCCATCGGTAGCCGCTTCAATGAACACCACAACAAAAGCAAAGCCCATAAAAATGTATAAGAAGAGACGGTGTAAGGGAGAGAATGGACAAAAAAGAAACATGGTACCTGCTTGCCCCCCCAGTCCCAATTACGCCCTTCAATCCGCTTCACTACAAAGCGGAGAAATTACCAATTATTGTGGTCAGTCAAACCTAGACCGATTTCAAGGTCCAAAACACGATCTGACTCGAAAAATTAGCCTGGGCTGTGGTGTCACTCAATGCAAACTTTCCCTATTTAGTAACTGCGTCTTGTCAAAAGGCAAATGAAATTTTTAAGCGAAATTGTGTGTTGGGCATCCTTATTGGTTCTTAACTCCTAGAAGGTTGCAACTGCTCATTAGAGGAGGAAATGTAGACCCACGCACTTTTTTAGACTGCTACAATAATGCGTCGTACGACGGCCAATCCATGGCAGCGGCTTCTATGGAACGGCCACGATCGGTATGTGAACACGGCGCTCGGGAGCACGAGCCCAGCTTCAGAATAGGAAGCGCTGGCACGCGCCACGTGGACGGAATCGAAGCAGTCACGGTGACGAATGCACCTTTGTTTTGAAGCCCGCTTGATTCTGAGCAGATGTAAAGCACAAATGTGCAGAGAGATCTGCTAATGCGCTCAAAAATCCGGAATAAACCGTTCGTGCAACTTGAGCCTTCAATGCGAACAGGCTTGCCAGTTCGGATCAGAAATCCCCCGCGCCGAAGAAATGTGTGAATGTTCGCGCACAGCCAGCGGTCCCCAACCGCAGGCCTTGTAGAGGGGGCGCGGAGCGCGAGCACCGAGCCTGCATACTTACTTGGTGCTGGGAGTGTCAGCGATCACGAATGCTGGCTCCCTGAGGCGAGGCCTTCCATTGCACTGCGGTCGGCTGAGCCTTACCACAATCCCAAACGGGGGTTGGTGGAGCATGCAATTTTTGGTACTGGGGGACAGGCGTTCGCGCCGTCCCCCCACCATATCAAAGCCAAAATCAGAACGCAATGTACACACTTACTGCTGTAATTTCCATGGGAGCTTTCCAAATGCTAGAAAATATATAGCGGTCCGTAGGGATTTATAGGGTTTTTTGGAAGCGTTTATTGTATGGCCCTAGGGCCTTCATGGGTTTCTATAAAACCTCCTATACTGCACCAGAAAAAATGTCTTCTCAACAAAGCACCTGGAAATAGTAGCGAAGCCGATTTTAAAGGGGTTCATTATAAGCGCTTTATAGGGATAAATGGGGTCTTATGGAGGTATCAAAGGCCTAAGGGCCTTTCAACTATGTTATCACCCTGCTTATATGGCGCCTGAAAAAATGTCTTGTCAGCAATGCATGTGGGTAGTAGCAAACCCGACTTCAAAAGCGATAGGGCTATAGAAGAGCGACTTATGCATTAATTTAAAATTCCCAGAATATCTGCATTTTTTTGCGATTTCAACTCCATTCGATCATTCTTGACACGAGTTCTGTATGTCTTTGCATCTTTCCCCACACTCTCCGCGTCACTATTCTCCCCACTAAAATCCTCATCAATATTTTCTTTGCACTTGCCGTTTCTCGCACTCTTCTGTGCTCTCTAAACCAAGCCATGCCCGTAAATATTATCGGATTTACGAATTTTAATTAATTAATTAATTGAATGATTGATTGATTGATTGATTGATTGATTGATTGATTGATTGATTGATTGATTGATTGATTGATTGATTGATTGATTGATTGATTGATTGATTGATTGATTGATTGATTGATTGATTGATTGGACCTTATTGTAACAGAAAGCGCAGCCTTTGGGTGCTCTCCCAGTCAAAGTTGTCCTTAGCATAGGATGCCTTGATGCTCGCTGGAAAAATGGGCCCTGTCCACCACTATACGCTAGATAGCAATGGCTGAGCTGTTCAGCAGCTCCACCAACTGCTTTGGTGTAATTATAGTGCGCTGCAGAAAGCGGGTGGTGTTGGTGTGTGTTGGTATGCGACTAGTATGCGGTAGTGAGTTTCTTATTCGGGGCAGTGTGGACATGTACCTGTGTACTGTGTAGGAAACAGGGCGGGGAGGTATCGGTTCTGAGGCGGGGGTTGATCTATAGTGTTCAGAGTATATGGTAGCTCCGCGTTCAGACTGTGGCGAATGTTGTGGTTTGAGACAGCCAAAGAGAACAGCGGATTAGAAGCCACAAAGCTTCTTTGCAGATAAAGCTTTAAAGATCTTATTGAGCAAGGGAGCAGGCGTCGGCATTGTCCGCCGCCTGAGGCGGCTTCCAAACCCCTATGAGCTGCGTCACGTTCCATGGCGCGGACCTGTGCCTCAGAAAAAAGAAAAACATCTAAGCATCATTAGCTCTCATTAATACGAAAGCATTTTACGGCGCCGGCAGCACAATAAAGTGGCTGCGGTCTAAATTGAGCTTATGTTGCTGCTGCGAGAAGTTGTTGTGGAGCTTTCTAGGAAATTCATTTCTGGGCACGCTCGGACAGGCGTTCTGAAAGCGCCAGGCTGCAGTTAGCAGGTGGTGCCGACAGCGTTTGGCCGAAACATCGGAACGAAGGATTTGCCGTCAAGAGTCCCGATGGTTGGCTTCGTTGTGGACGACCAGTGGCGACCCGTATCTAGAGAAGTAGACGACGATATTTTCATATGCTATGGACGGCCAGCAACATCAGAAGATCATACGGGGACGCCGCCATCATTTTCAACGATCAAGAACCTGGTTCAATGGCTATTCAAGGGGAAATCCGTTTTTAGTGTTCTATGCAGAACATTCTAAAGGAACACCCCGTCCCAACAGCCTATGTACGTGTCCTCTATACTGTCCTCCTGGATTCCTACAAAGCAAAAGTCAGAGGCCCATCAACGAACAAAACATTTTCGAATCATTCCAAAGTTTTAACGGGTAATACTCCCGCGTGGAACTTAAAGAAACAGGATTTAAAAAATGGCTCCGCCATAATCCCATGGGGGTTGGGGGAGAGGAAGTATGAAGTGTATATCGTATAGGATTTTTAAATGCAGAGCATTTCAGTAACTCACGATGTCACCCGCGTTGGTCCCGTCGTAGTCCGCACCGTCATTGTCCGCACCCCTCCCCCTACACTATATAAAGAAAATACTATCGCGGCGCCAGGTTTCGATACCTCGACCCTGCGGGCGGAACGCAATGTACATGGTGCTCTACCCACTGCGCCACAGAGCCGACACAGAATGGGACGCTATGAACGCGCCTTATATCGTTGACTCATTCAAATTACTGCTGACGAGCGCTCTCTCGTCAGCAGTTGCCGCAAGTGCAACAACATTAACGTAACGCAAACTACTTAACGTCGTGCGCCCCCGGAAATGCTCTGCATTTGATCGTGCCTCCCGCGAGGGGGATATTTGACGCTACCTCTTGCAAGACCGAGTGCAAACGCCGAGACAGGTCCCACGAGCGGCGCGCGCGCCGTGGGACTGGTGGCGCCATCTGTCACTGCGATGCGAACTACCATCAAGGCAGTCAGAAAACCGAACGCGCGAAATACAAACTGGGCTTTAACAAAAGAACGCTGTTTTAATGTTGGTTGGGGCATGGGCGACACTCGCTGAATCCTGGTCACCCAAGAAGGTACCACGCTACCACGTGAGGACATCCTCTATACCACCATCACCAGCCCCTACCCCCACCGCAAAAACATCCAGCGATGCCTACACTGCCTCAGTCCGCCTCGTCCAACCGACGTTTGCGCATCCCGTAGAGAATTAGTAGGCGACAGGGGCTGCGGCACTAAATTTCCATCCAGACCAGGACCCAACGGACACGCCCCCCGACTGCGAAGTGTGTGTTTTCAACAGTGACGGAGATTAATCCGCTAATAAGTAATCTTGCCAGGCTTGGCCGCTGTCACTTGAGCCCTTTCACGCTACGCCTTTCACGCAAATTGCTGTGAAAGGCGTAGCAAAATAGACCGCGATCTCTCCGATATCGGTCATTTTTCTAACCAGGACAAGTTGGCTGGGACGTTCCCTGCAACTAGCGGCATAAGGCAGTACGTGACTCATTCCCAGTAAGATACGTTATCGGAGATGCAAGACAGTCGGGGTTTGATTTATTTAAAGACTGGTTGGCTTTCTTAGTCCAGACAGCCACGAGCAAGCACAGCAGCAGCCTGGGCGCGAGCGATGAGGAGCTCGTGGTCCTCGCACTGTGAGCTGGCTCAAGGTGCTAGGACAAGGAACGCCAATATAGGTTGTTTTTAAAGACGATAGTCTTTCTTGGGCTACTTTTTTTTTCTTTATTGCCTTCTTTGACAGGATGACAAAACAAAGACACACGTAACTGATAATCTGTACACTCAATACTCAATACAAACACTAGAACTGCAGCCCTTCTTGGGCAAGCGGGTGATTTCAATACTCCTTCATTACCACAATGCTTCAATTGTGGTAGCCACTCTGGTTTAGGGGCTGAAGTTTTTGTATCTGTACAAAAGAACCTATTGACTCTTTGAAGTAGTGTCTGATGAGCCTGGCATCTGGGTCGGAGTAGCGTACCGCCATCCTGTTTCTCCAGATGCTATGTAGTCCATACAGCATAATGGTGTCAAGCGGCACACCGTCCTCATTCTCAAACATTCAAACACCTAATACCGTAAGCATCGACAGGCAAATCTTTTTTGAGTGTTCGCTGTAGGATGTCCCAAAAGAACACCGCTCCCCAAACAGTCCAAGACACGTGCTCAATTGTTTTCTGGCTTTCGACACAGGAAAACAGTGCACACCCCATGTCACAAACCATCCCTTTTCCTCCATCCAGGTCTTTACTTCCAGTGTTCCAGTATGGAGTTTAAAAAGAAAGCTTTCACTCCACCTGGGACCGTCATTCTTTTCACTCGCTTAAGTACATTCTCTCTCAAGGCCTTAGATTACACTTGCTGCGGTATATTGGCACTGGCCATACACTCTCGACGATATCTTTGTACAGTTTCTTCCGACTCACCCCGCTTAAGTACTCTAAAGAAAAACGCGCAGAAAGAAAACGGTATGACCACACCACCTACTTAAAAAATCCACATACAGTTCCCCTCATGTACTCAGAGCTCACAACAAATTCAGGCAAAAAGTCTTCCAAGTCGCAGCTGACAAACCGTCCTAAGAAACGCGTCTTCAATATCACGAAGAAGAAACAGAACTCTATTGACCACTTGCCTAAAAATAAGTGCGATAAAACCAAGTCCGCCTTCACGCACTTTCAAAAAGAGGTTCGTTCTGTTCGTTCTTTCCCATGATGAACTCCAGATAAACACGGCGACCACACGATGAAGTTTCTGAATATTATCCCTTGAACAATGCAAAACTTGCATTACATACCACAGCTTGCTTATAAAAAACAAATTGCAAACTGCGGCTCTCGCAAACATTGATAAACCCCACCCTTTCCACTTCTCTGTCTTTTCTCGAAGTTTCCTTGAGTTGCTTGGTCCAGTAAGGGTCACTGTCTTGATAACTGTCTAGTGGCACCCCCAGGTGCTTAACAGGACTTGTGACCCACTGGATGTTGGCGAAAACGCTTTGGCGTGGACTGCCATTCGCCATGCCAAAAGCCTAAGCATTTTAGACCAGTTTACTGCACTTAAACCCAGAAATTTTGGTCTGTCTGTATGTCTGTCTCGTCTGTCTGTCTGTCTGTCTGTCTGTCTGTCCACCTGTCTGTCTGTGACTCGATTCTTTTTTTTCTTTATTGCCTGCTTGGCGACAACACACAACGCACTGCACAGTACACAAATTAGTAGCTCCAGCCACCAGTCGGCTGATGGGGGGTGGTTTAAAACATCTTAACTGCGCTAGAACATCAGAATGGGTAACCACTCAGGTTTTTTCCGGCATGACTCTAAACACTTCTCTTATATAAACAACGCTTTCGATGAATACTCCCGCACCGTGCGAGCATCCTCTTCAGCATTTTGAACTGCCACTCGAGTTTTCCACATACAATGCATACTAAGTGCCATGAACATATCATAGGGCACGCCTCCATCATTATTTACGGGCAAAAGCGAATGCCATAAGGCGTTAATGGTAAGTCTTTTTTCAAGGTTCGTTGGAGGATGTCCCAGTGGAACACCGCGTCCCAACAGTCCAGAAAGATGTGCTCAATTGTTTCCAGCTTTTGGCATAATCGACAGTTAAGTGTCCATGGGTGCACATATAGTCCTTTTCCTGCAGCCAGGGTTTTACCGGTAGCGTGCCGCTATGAAGTTTGAAGAAAAAAGATTTAACGGATGAACGTACTGCATTCGTTTCACTCTTTTTAGAACATCTTTTTCCTGAACCTACTGCATACAACTGACGATAAACCGGTACAGGTAGACACACATCAATCATATCTTTGTATAAACTCTTCCGTGGTACACTACTCAAATACTCCGGGGAAAACCTAACCCTCAAAATCTTAAAAGCATCCACGACTTCGCGCAAGAACCCACGCACACGTACACATCGGATTTCAGAAGTTGAAACTACATAGTCTGGAATAGCATCACGTAGTCGGACTTGCACCACAGTACGTAGAAAGCATCTCTCTGCTCTCTCAGAAACATAAACCGGGAAACTATTTGACGGATAAACAAATGTGCCAGTCCCAATCCACCACTTTTAACCGAGCGAAACAAATTAGTTCGACTCATGCGCTCCCAACTTGAGCCCCACAAAAACACCGCGAACACTCTGTGCAGCTTTTGTATGTTCCTTCTTGACATACAAATCGCCTGAAGGACGTACCATACCTTGGCAACGGCAAACACATTACATACTGATGCACGGGCAAACATTGACAGATCCCTTCCCCCCCATTGTGCTAATTTCTCTCTAACTCTATCAGTTTCTCTGTCCCAGTACTCGCTAGCGTCCTGATAGTTTTCAAGCGGGATACCCAGGTATCTGGTCGGAGTTGTCGTCCAAGGCATGTTCTCGAAAAACGCTGGCCTACTTTGCCAGTCACCGTGCCAAAATCCTATGCACTTGTTCCAGTTAACTGCACTGGCAGACAACTCGCAAAATCGCTTTAGATCATTTACCACCTCACTCACACTTTTCTTATCACTACAGAAAACAGCGATGTCATCGGCATATGACAAAATTTTAACTTCACTGTAGTGCAAACGGAATCCGTGTATATTCTCATTTTGAAGAATCTTTAAACAAAAGGGCTCAAGATAAATCGCAAACAACAAGGGGCTCAAGGGGCACCCTTGCCTCACCGATGACAGTATATTAAAACTTTCTCCCACTTTTTTGTTTACAATAACACTAGCTGAGCACTGAGCGTACGACATCTTTACACCTTCGAGGATGACGGATCCTACATTAACGTGTTCTAACACTGAGAAAAGAATGTTATGCGCAACACGGTCAAAGGCCTTCTGCAAATCAATTTGAATCATCGCCACGTGGCCTCCTAGTGCGTCGCAACACTCTAATACACTTCTTGCGACATGAATATTGGTAAAAATAGATCGTCCCTGAATTCCACATGTTTGATGGGTTCCAACAATTGTTTTTATTACTCCTTTGCAATCTTCTAGCCAAGACCTTCATGAAAATTTTGTAATCAACATTTGTTAAGCTGATTGGCCGATACGACTCTACCGCCAACAGCTTTTCCGGATCATCAGTTTTAGGAATTAACACAATATGGCTTTTCCGGAACGAAGGCGGTGTTCTCTTGGATTCATACGCTTCCATTATTACCCCGTACAAAATTACTGCTATGTCTTCTTTGAAGAACTTGTAAAACTCGGCTCCCAATCCATCTGGCCCCGGCGACTTTCCTACGGTTAATTCGTCGATGGCTTTATTTATCTCCTGCAAACTGATCGGCGCGTCCATGCTTGCTCTGTCATCATCACTTAACTTTGGCATTGACGGCAAAAAAGTTTCCTCGTAATCTTTACTACCTTGCTTTTTACTTCCCAGCAGTTCCTTATAATGCTCAAAAAATGCGCGCTCAATGACTTCAGAGTCTCCAGAAACCACATTATTGTATCGAATAGCTTTAATTTCATTCCTCTGCGCATAACCCTTTTCGTCACTCAAGGAACGTTTGGTTGGCGTTTCGCCCAACCAGAGGCGCTCGCGCGTGCGCGCACTATGGCACCCCTGTACTTCTCGATGTCGATGACCTCCAGCTTATTTTTAACCTGTCTTATTTCTTTTGTAAAAGTTCCAGGCTGTTGGGCCTCAACCCCTAGCAAGAAGTGCAATTGACCTTGTAATTGTTTTTCCTCCTGCTTTTCTTTATGACGCATCATGGACGACCTTTCTATCGCACTTATCTTAACGTCACTTTTTAGCTGTTCCCAGACAGTGATAAGTGAACCGCTTTCTGTTCCGATTGCCTGCTCTAATCTCTTCTTTACACCAGTTGTGAACAGTTCATCATTTAGTAGTTTGACATTGAATTTCCAGGTATCCCAGTTAAAGCAAGTTTTCCTATGCTTCTGACCTATTGTAAACGTCACCATGCTGTGGTCGCTGAAGGACACTTGTAGGCCTCGCACAGAGGAACAAGACCCAGTGATACGTATACTCTGTCCAATCTTGCATGACTTTCACGTTGAAAGTGTGTATACTGTGGTACATTCATATTCGAAAGAACACACGCCACGTCCTCCAGTCCATACTCATGCACTAGGCTATTTAAAACCACCGCACTCGAATCCTGTGTCGGTGGTCTTCTTGTTCTATCAACGCTCGAACAAACGCAGTTGAAATCGCCAAGAAATATTACGTGCCTTTCGCAGTTTAAATACACTTTCAAACTTTCAAAAAAAGGGCGGCCGATCCACTTCCTTATTTGGCGCATACACACAAATCACTCTCCATGCCATTTCCGAGTACAAAAATCGCATACTATAAAGCGACCGCGTTCGCAAACACCGACACTTTCTTCAACAATTCCCACGGAATTGCGCAGAAAAAGCGCACACCCAGCCGACGCGCCGAACCGAGTGAGACACGCAAACGTTATATCGTGCTCCGAAAGTTTGCACCATCCGGTTCCGTTTGCTCCTGACTTTCAATTTTCGTCTCTTGAACGGCGATTATATCGATATCATCCTCCAGAAAAAGGCGGTTAAGCTGGTACTGTCTCCTTTTTGACGACAGGCCCCTGACGTTAATTGTTGCCACCTTAAGTGCTGAAAGGAGATTCGCTGCCATTCACGTTAACGAGCGGTGTGGACAGGATGGGTGCTTTCATACGTGCCAGGAAGAGTAGCGAACCGGTTATAGTCGGCCAAGTGCACTGTCTAAATGTTATAGAAGCTGTCCATGTGCCCCATACCAATTTATGGCACATGTTCCGCCCTCGCCAAAATCCTTACGTAGTCCTGCCCCCACATACACTACAGACAGCACCACGAGTACGGGCGTTGACTCAAAAGCAGCGCAGAAATAAACTACTGCATTACGGGCCAGGAGCCTCGAAGACACAAGGATGACCGACGCTGGCGCACACCACTCGCGCATCTACGTCGGCGTCTTCGCCGGCGCCGACGCTGTCGCCTTCCTGTCCGGGGGAACGCTACGCTTGGGCTTATGTGTGGAAACGCCGCCCTGGCACCCGCTTTCCAAGGCGGCTCGTCGAAAGGTCGCATTGTCGCCTTCTGTTCGTTTCGGTGTTGCTCTCGTGTCCACGTTTTCCGCAGGGGCTGCTAGCGAGGTCGTTGCTCGTGTCCATTTCGATGTTGTCATCGTCAGGCTCCTTCCCACCGTCCGCTTTGGTTGCTTTCCAGGATGCTTCCTCCCTGGGCTGCCTGCTTCACTTGTGGCTGTGATAAGTCATCTGTATTGAAGCTCGAACGGTCATTTTCCTTTCCCTCGCCCTCCTTATCAGCTTGTACGTCAGGTGAGTTGCACGCTGGAAGGTCCTTGAGCTCTTGTGTCGACGCTGGTTCGTCTCCCCCGCCTCCAGCGGCGACTTCTTCCGCTTCAGCTTCATCCATGAGGTGCTCAGACTTGTCGTCACACCCCACTGGTCCGGCGACAGTGGCGTAAGTTTGCACGCACTGCGAGACCTCGTGGCCAAAGCGGCGACAAACGAGTGCAACGCGGAACACGACACTCCCGTCGAACGTGGCCAGAACGCTGACACCGCAGGCAAAGCGGCAGGCGTCCCGGAACGACTACGAGTGCGTTGTCCCCGGCGATTCGGAGCTGGTGGGGGACGTCGTCGGGCGTGACGCCTGCCTTGAGTTTTAGCGACACAAGGCGCGTCGTCGAGCCCTTGTCGCCGCACCCAGACACACGCCACCGGTCTCTTGCGACGTCAGTCACTACGCCGTACGGCGCAAACGCGGCTCGCACCATGTCGTCGATTCCAGCCAACCGGCCAAAGCAAAACAATGCCTGCGCAATAGTCTTATATAGTCACAGCTAAATCTACCCGTCTATGTCCGGTTGTAAGGTCATACTTGTCAACATTGTTGAAGAAGAACAAGACATTACGCAAATATGAGACAACAAATCAATACAGAAGTGATATTTGCAGTGTTCCTTTATAAAGAAATCAAACATGCTTGACTTTTACGAATTAAATACTTCATCAACTGCAGAAAAAGAATTCACCTCCGCCGTCGCCTGCTGTCGCCCGCGCCACTATACCTTCTGGCGCCATTTTAAGAAATCAAACCGGCAACAGTTACGCAAGGTTCCACTAGATAGGTTCCACGTTTCTGCTTGCAACGCACGTGGAGTAGGGAAACGCGGTTCTATAAACGTTTGAAGTAGGGCGCCTCGATTAACGCGCGTCTTCGCCGTACAGCAGCGTTCGCAGCGAGACACCCGGTTTGGAGCAGTGGAACGCGGGAAATTTAAAATGATTTAAGCAAACCTTTGGCGCCTTTACCTTGGGAGGAGCGCGACGCAAGGGGAACAACATGAGAGGTGAGCGGGAAAGCGAAGGGAGGCATTTACTTCGCAAAAGCCGATAAAGACTATCGTCTTTTGACGACATTTGCAACGAAAGTAGCAGATACGCGGCCAAATTTTTTAGTTTCAACATTCGCAGCAGCTTCGGTGACTATTTCTTGAATAACGCTTGTGCAGTAAGCGCCCCCAAATCTCTACTAATTTCAAGCCACTGCGCGCCTTAGGCAGTAAAAGCGTTCGAAGATGTGTGGTCGTGCGGCTGACCGTGGTACTAGTTCACCCTTAGCAAAAAGTGCTTCCCGTACCTTGGTTTTACACTTTACAATAAATGTTAAGGTTGATTTTGATTTCCTATAATTTATATTAACTACGCTGACACTCCTACCAGCTTTCATTGGCCTTAGATTTTCCACCAACGCACCAGTCGCTCTGGCATATGCAGCTTGCAGTTCCAGAGAAGCGAAGACAGCGAAGCGTCACATGCTCGTTTGTGTGCGGCTACTTTGACTTCATTGACTTTACTTAGCTTGGTACAGCCTATAATCTAACAAAGTAAAGTCTTATTCTTCCGGCCATAAATTTTGTCTTGGCGAAGAACCGCCGGCGGCCGGCCGACTGACTCTGTCGGAGGGTCGGCGAGCCGCACAGTAGCCACAGTCAAGCCAAGCCTGCTAGAGTAAGCGTCATAGCAAATCTACAAGGAGGATGCAGAAAGGAGAACCGCAATTTCGAATTCAATTTTCTAATCAATAAAGTCCCGTAAACGCACCCAGAGCGCTCCAAACATGTCCTAGGGACTCCAGATATATATTTACGCAGGTAATCGCACGACGTTTACAAATCACTTCAGTGTCCCTTTAACGGCCCGAGTCGTCACAGCGTAGGCACGGGTCGACGCGACAAGAGACGGAGAAGCCCAAGACTCTTCGGACATCCTAGATTACTAAATAAGGCAAAAAAGGCACGCGCAAAGCAGAATTGCAGGTGCCGTGCCCCTACGCATGTTGGAATCAACGGCCAATGCACCTTAGCTCAAGAGTGGCCGTGCGATATGCATGACGTACTGAGTGCTTCGCCGTCTAATGGTCGTCTACCCAGATCGCTCGCGCGCGCGTCCGAGCTGTAGGGAGAGGACGGAGGCGCCCAAAGATCACCCTCGCCCCACCAAGGAGAAGAGCGTCATCAGCGCCTCCGTCATCCGAGGGGAGGGGTTGCAGTCCCCACAAGTTTTGCCGGCTTGAATAAGTTCCAGTGAAATGTGCTGCCTTTTGCTTTCTTGTGCATTTACACCGAGAAGTAATATATCAAAGAGCAATGTGGACCCATGATTTATAGCCGCTGCAAGAAAGCGATAGATAAGATCGACCAGCATGATAAATCTGAGGGTCACGCGAAGAGTAGCTTATTCTGGAGTCGCTCCCTTTACAGCAGATCAGTTGTTTCAATTCCGAATGAACGCTTCGTTCGACGAGCGCCTCAAAAGAAAAACGTGAACAAAACTGTGAGGTACTAAAACGCCTACCTGATACCATGGTTCTGTTGCCAGTTGGGCAGGCCATTCCAGGGCACACTGCAGTGACGAAAGTGCAAAGCAAGGAAGGCCTGTTTTGAGACAACTATTTTAATTACAAGTATTTTAATAACAAATAAGAAATCCTTATTAACAAAGTCTTTTTATTGCACATAAGAGCAGTATAGTCGTCCTTGGCTGCACAAGTCTTCCAGCGAGAGCGATTCCTCCGTGCCACCCTGACATTGCTCTCGCCGCGACTTCCCGCCCGGCGGCGATGCAACGTAGCGCCAGCTGCTGTCTTTGAAGCGCCTAGACGGGTGTGCGTGCTGCCATATCCAGTGCTTCTGAAGCGGTTGCCGGTCGAGGCGCTTTCTTATCTTGCCGCGTCCCCTCCGTAGCTGGATAGCCCGCCCGCCGACGCCACGTCGGAGCTGTTTTCTTGCTCGCTCCAGGCCTAGCGACACCGTCGTTCCTGCCATGATACCCACCGCTACAGCGCCGAGCCAGGGTGACCCGTCGACATCCCATCAGCCGGAACCAACCACGGTCAACATGGAATTCGACGAGCTAAGTGGCCGCACCATTCCCCCCGATAATCCCGCCAAGCAGCCGCATCGCCATTCACTGGCAGGCACGAAAACAACTACAACGGCGCGCGTAACGCCGCCGCCACGCCTCCTGGCCTACCACTACATAATAATTTATCGACCACGATCCGGTCTCAATATAGCTGCCTGGGCTCCCCGCACCCTTGCTGCCAGTCTTGGTGAAGCAAGTGCCATTTCGAGAACGCAGTTTCTCAACGAAGTCATCGCGGAAGCTCAACAGGATCGCAACCTCTTGGTGGCAAGTACAGCCAATGCCCAAATGGCAATTCTGCTAAGCAAAATAACGGCGGTTAACCTCGGCAGTGCCAACTACGAGCTTGCACCGTACATGAAACCACCACCCAACACCTTCCGTGACGTCATCCACGGTCTGGAAGATGACATCCCCCGGGACGGCCTACAAGAACTTCCGAGAAGCCAACCGCCCGCTCCTCCTGCACGCTCGGCTCATGGGTCGCACCACATCTGCCCTCCTGACGTTTAAC
This sequence comes from Haemaphysalis longicornis, assembly GCA_013339765.2. Taxonomy (NCBI): domain Eukaryota; kingdom Metazoa; phylum Arthropoda; class Arachnida; order Ixodida; family Ixodidae; genus Haemaphysalis; species Haemaphysalis longicornis. The sequence goes on along the minus strand of CM023448.1, from coordinate 120,979,897 downwards.
GGCACTCGGGTGCCCTACTACGTTCGAGTGGGCTGTGTACTTCACCGCTGCCGACCATACCGCCGCATCGCCCAGGTTTGTCAACTCTGTGGTGACGTCGGACATCGTCAAGACATCTGCCCCCACCCGTACTCACCGAAGTGCCCCCGCTGCCACGTCGTCAACCCATCCCCCCAGCACGACTGTAAACCTACGTGGAGAACGTTCATCTTAAGCGCATAAAATCACACGGACACAGAGGACAAGGACGAGCGCTTGTCCTTGTCTTCTGTGTCTGTGTGATTTTATGCGATTAAGATGAACGTTATGGAATACCAACTAGCCTGAACGCAAGCCCTTCTACGTGCATACTATGCTAACAAACACATCCCACCGCCAGCAAGGATTGCCCGAAACGCGTCCTGCCCAGACTCGGCCCGAAACGGGTCATCTCACCACCCCCCGCTGAAACGACGAAGACTGCCCGCCAGAACACCCGCCAATACAAGACGCCCTCTAGCACCGCGCCCGGCCTCAGCAAGGTGAGCTGGTCCAACATCGTAGCGCAAACTCCCACTGCTCATGACTTCCTCCCTCTCCCACCCTTACTCACTACCCCCCCCCCCCCCCCGACAACTTCTCAGCAAACTCCCGTTGCTCATGACTCCTCCCTCCTCCAACCCAAAGCAACCAGCCCATCGGAAACACCTCAACAAGTCTCCCTCTCTCCCAACCTTCATGAAGTCCTTCGAAACATCCAGCAACAACAAGCAGCCCTCAGCGAACGCCTCAATTCATTGGCGGCAGCTGTAGCTGCTATTCAAAGCCCCTCCTTATGCACTAACCCACCAACAACTCTCCCAACACAGACTTTGCAAGCCGAGCATGCTGCGGCCATCCTTGAAGAGAACATACCAACACGAATAATCCCCCTCATCGACCAACGCCTGGAAGAGGCCATCGGTGACTCCCAATCGACCACCACAACATTCCCTGACTTTTATTCAGAAGATGGGCGAAGTGCTTACTGCCCGCATCACAAACATTGAGAAGGCCCTCGCTAGCAACTCTACATTTCCCATCTCGCAATCCAAGAAAGCCAAACTCCAACCACCCAGTATACGCACGATCCTATTGTCCTAGCAACTGCCCTCTCCAACGACGATGTCTAACTCCCCGGCCCTGAACATCTATCAATGGAATTGCCGATCCTTAAATAACAAAAAAGCTCAATTGGGATTCTACATCACCCCTGCCCCTCCCGATATCATCGCCCTCCAGGAAACCGACACGCCTGCCCCTGAAATTCGTGGGTACGCGGCCTACACCAAGATCCCTTCCACCGCACTGCAATACTAGTGGCCCAGCACCTCACCGCCCAAGAACATAAGCCTAACCTCCCCAATCGCCCACACATTTGTCGAAATTCTTCCAACTCGGCGAAACGAACCCAGCGTTTTTGTTCTAAATGTATACAGCCCACCTCTCAGTTTTCTGCAAGCAATCGACACCCTCGTGCACGACGCCAAGCGTACAGCGCATCAAAATCCTTTCTTTCTGCTCGGCGATTTTAACGCCCCTCACTACTCTTGGGGATACTCCCAGGCTACAAAAAAGGGAACAGCCCTCGTCCACGCCACCCAGCATTACGCCCTCGTTCTTTACTATGACCTGGCCACTCCAACCAGACTATCACGCGACACTTCCCCAAACCTCACATTCGGAGCCAACGTAGGGGCATTTGACTTGGCAAAGGACTCCAGACACCCTCGGAAGTGACCACTACCTCATTCAAATCGTGATACCTCAATTGCACACAACCCGAAAAATTGGTTTCACAAAGATCACTAATTGACCCGCATTCCGCAAGGATCCCACCGCCCTTCCTTCCATCACCGAAAACCTAGAAGAGTGGACATCGGCCCTAGAAAATCTCGTCTAGAAGCATACCGAAACAATTCCCCTCACCGACAAGAATCCTGCCGTCGACGCCCATTTGCTCCATCTCTGGGCAGCCAGCCGAGGGCTAGTCAAACGGTGGGAACGACAAAAGCATAACCGCACCCTCAAGAAACGTATTGAGGCAATCACTTTACAAGCGACCCAGTACGCTCAAACATTGCACACACAAAACTGGCACTACTTTTGCGACGAGCTAAGAGGCACTCTCAGCACCAAGCGCACCTGGCACATCCTTCGGAAACTAATGGGCGAAAAACCTACTCTAACAGCCACCAGCCACCGAATTAATAGACTCATGCATCACAGTGACCGGCCTCCCCGAGAACTCCTACGTTTGATCAGAGATCACCTGTTCGGTCACCCAGTCACGCACCCATCCCCTCCGGCCACCAGCTACACGGGTCCGCCAAACGAAGCACTTGATGCCCCGTTCACCCACGTTGAACTCCAACAAGCCCAGGGACGCCTCACTCGCAGTACCACCCCGGGTAGGGATGGCATTACCAACAAGCTCATTCGAAACCTCGACGATGAAACCCACGAATCCCTTCTCACTCTTTTCAACCACCACCTTGCCCCCTCAATGGCGTCACGCAGACATAACCCTAATTCCCAAACCGCACAAGCCTGTTACCCCCCCCCCCCCCTATCTGCGACCCATTTCTCTATCATCGTGCCTGGGAAAACTTTTCGAACACATAATGCATTCCCGGCTTACTTCCTACCTCGAAACAAAAGATATTTCCCCATACCATGCTTGGCTTCAGAAATCACTTGTCTACTCAAGACGTGCTCATCCAACTAAAAGAGCAAATTAACGACAACCTTAGCAAGACTTACCCAATCACCATCCTCACCCTAGACGTCCAGGGCGCATTTGACAACGTGACACACGGCGCCATACTACAAGGGCTCCTTCACACGCAATGCCGCCATCGAACCTTTGACTACGTGCACGCCTTTATTACTGACCGAACGGCCACTATCCTCCTTGGCCCATACAAATCCCCTACTTTCAACACACCAGCCAAAGGGACTCCCCAAGGGTTGGTCATTTCCCCCTTGCTATTCAATCTCGCCCTCTTTGAACTATCTAAGCAACTTTCCACAATACCGGATCTACGCCACGCCTTTTACGCGGACGATATGACACTTTGGATAAACAAAGGCTCGCCAGGCTATTAACAAGATGCCTTACAACAAGCAATCGACCTCACCCTCCAGTATCTCACACATCGCGGCCTAACTTGTGCTCCCCAAAAGTCTGCTCACTTGTTCCTCCGCGCCAGAACGCGTGGTCGACCCCCGAGCACCACACCAGATCCTCAAGTTACTATCAAAGATGCTCTGTGTGATGGTGTTGAGGTTAGGGAGAACACATGACGCGGATATAGATGTCAGGAGCAAGAAAATGCGACGCGGGTTCGATGAACGAGGAAAACGAACATTTATGCGGGACGGCAAGTTAGGGAAAGGGCGGACGCTAACCAGGAGACGTACACTTAACAAAAGCTACAACCTACAGTTCAACCTCATTAAACTAGCGTAAAGAGGGGCATAGTCCCGACACAAAAGTATGATACAAGGTTCTAGTGACTAGACAGAGTCTCACGTGGTCGTTGCACGGAGATGTTGCGGAGCTTGAAGGCGCGAACGATGCAGACGTCTTCAGAAGTGACAGCCGGATGAAGGCGCAGCTGCTGAAGATGCGAGGGCCAGGCAGCGAAGATGCTGTGGCATCGTCAGAAGAACAGGCGCAGTGGAGGCAGCGCCACGGCACGGCGTTGCCAATAGCGGCGTGGTGTCTGGACGTTCTTTACCAACGGTCGCAGAACACCTGGGTCCCCGCCGTCCTAACGACAGGCTTCCGGAACCCTCGGACTCCACTCGAGCATCGAGTCCGCCAGGCAATCCATCCTCCGAGCCCACTATTTCTTCCTGCTCGTCTTCCTCTTGCCTTTTCCCGGTCCTTTCAGCGCTATCCACAATGAGGATGATTTCTGTGATCAGAATGCGGTGACAGCTTGTGCTGGTCCATTCCTTCTTTAGTTTCGTTTTGATTTTTGGCACCTCACCACACACTGGTGCCGAAAGTGAAAACCCTGCGAATTCTCGGCGTGCTTTTCACGCGGATGGGTCTGGAGCAGCACTCCTCACTCAACTGCAGGGCACGATATCGCAACTTATCCATCTCATCCGGCGAATCTGCACACACCAACATGGATGGACTGAGGGAACAGGACACTTGCCGTCTCGTCCACGCCCTACTTCTCAGCCGCCTCACAGACAGACGTAGGGCACCCCCTACGTCTGTCTGAAACCTCAATAACAGAGCAAGCTGGATGCACTCATTCGCCGGGCTTACAAGATCGCTCTAGGCCTTCCAGCTTTCGCCGCCACACAGAAATTGCTTCAACTGGAGCTGCATTACACCCTCTCTGAACTCCTCGAAGCCCAACAGACAAGTCAATTGGCACGTCTGTCCCTCACTCCTACAGGCCGAACTATCCTCAGGGCACTAGGCCGCCACACGCTGAACCCTCATAACGAGCTACACCCCTTCCCTCCCCACACCCGGACCAATATCAAGGTGGCACCAATTCCACGACACAGGTAGTGGTTCGTTGAAAAGGAAAATAAATGGACTGGGGATAATTTTGAGCCCATCTGGGGGCTCACCGGCATACAACCCAGTCCGGGGGGTAGGGAATATAGAAGGGGGTGAATAGGATAGGGTAGAGAAAAAGGAGATAGGTAAAGAGAGAAAAGAGAAAAGGTTAAGGCGCCGCGAAGAAAAGAAGCGTTGCCACAGTCACTGGGGGCCACCGAGCACAGTACACACCACAAACACAGGTCCTGGCGTCATGCTGCGTCCGGGAGAACTTCTCGACGGGAGCGGTGAAGCGTAGAGGCGAGGCTGTGCTGCGATGAGTCGTGTACGATGGTCCGAAGTGAGGGGAGCTTGCTGGGTGAAATTCCAGGCAGACGAGCGGTTACTGGCGAGCGGGAGCTAGCGCTCGACGGCCCCACGCAGCAGACCGCGCGCCGCCCGAAACGATCACCCATGGCTCGCGACGCGTGGCCGGCATAATCGCGATACCGCCCCGGCCGCGCAGGAGCGAACAAAAACACGTCCGCACCCCACGACGACCGAGGCCAAACTCCAATTCCACGACACATGCATCCCGTATAGAACCCCGGCCGACGCAAAGAGAGTGCAGCACCTTCAACAGAAGTACTCCTCAGCCCCGAATGCTCGCTATAGTGACATCGCCCAAACCCCATCACACCCCCGCTCGACCCTAGCAGTCACGGACAACGAGGGCACCGTTCTCAACGCCGCTACCTTCATTTATCTCTCTTCAACCGCTGCTGAAGCCACCGCCATTGCCCTCGCGGCGGCCACGCACCCACCTAACCATAATCACAGATTCTCAACAAGCCTGCCGTCATTACCTCCTGGGAAAAGTACCCCCGGCGGCGCTCAAGCTCCTGAAAGCCATTACTGACCTACTTACAATAACCATCGTATGGACCCCGGGACACGCCTCACTTCCTGGGAATGAAGCAGCACATGCTGCGGCCCGCGAGCTTCACTTCCGGGCGTTCCCTACAGGGCCAGGCGGCTCGGACTCTACGACGGCCACTATCCATCCTCTTCAACCCTGCTTCACCGACCTCTTATCACACTACCACCACGCTCGCCGAAGGTATCTTCCGCCCCACCCTACCCTGTCCGTCGAAGAATCACGAATCTGGCGCAGACTACAAACTGGCACATACTATAACTCCACCATCCTCTCCCACATCTCCCTCTCACGCTTCGAGTACAACTGCCCGGACTGTCAAGTTCCAGCCACCACTTCCCACCTCGTCTTCCTGCGCCCTCAACACCCTGTTCCTCTCCCTTCCCCTACCCCCGAGCAGTGGGAATGGGCGTTGACCAGCTCGGACCTGCAGGAGCAGCTCAGACTGATCCAGCGGGCCACACGAGCAGCGGCGGCGCGCGGCCTCCTCAACTGAGAAGGCCACCCACAGTTTTTTTTTATTATTATTATTATTATATTATTATTATTATTATTATTATTATTATTATTATTGTTGTTGTTGTTGTTGTTGTTGTTGTTGTTCTCAATAAACGTTTTGCCTCCTCCTCCTCCTGCGTCGCTGGTCCCGCCGGCGACCGACGCTGTTACGATGCTCGCTGGGGCCGTGGGGCGCTGATTCCAGAAGTATATCTTTGTCGACTCTCTTCTTGCAAGCGTGGTCTTCATGACGACCCTGGTCAACGGGATTCAAACGCAGAGCAGAACCCGCGTTCAGCCTGCAGCTGATGTGCACTCGCGCACGCCGTCGCTGTTCGCGGATGGAGACCAGGAACGTCGCTCAACTTCGGTCATCGTCGCCGTTGCGACGGGCGGATAGGTGCTCTCAACGTCAAGGTGCTTGAATTGACGAAGCGATTCGGGCATGTGCACGTTTTGATCAAAAAGAGACAACGTCTGTTTCTTGTCGTATCGGTAAGCGGTTGGCCTAAACGGTTGGCCAAAGGCCTAGGCGTTTGGCTCAGGTGGCAACGATTGCGATCGGTGGCCATTCACCACGTGCAAGACGTCCGCGCTGCAATGGTCTTCGATCTCTTTTCCCGGGCTTGCTGCTGAATCCGGTATTCGGCGCACTAGCAGATGCCAGCGAGTCACCGGTATGCGAGGTGATGATTATGATGATGTACAGGTGACGTGGACGAAGTTTGTAATAACTCGTACAATGGTGGCGGTGGTGTCTTCTTAAAGGGGAGCTAAGGAAGTCGCGCGGTGCGTAGTTATAATGCTTACGTTTATAATAACGCTAATAATAATCTTACTATTACCATCATCATCATCGTTCACCGCTGCCGCTCTTGCTGCTCCTGGTTGTGGCGCGCCTCGGACGAATGTTTTTATAGTATCACGTTCTGAAAATTTCCACGGCAGTCCTCTGTGATTGGTTACTCATGCAACACTGCCGACCGCTTCCGTGGCTTTGTGGTATACTAATTAACCGGCAATGCCACTCCTGAAAGGGTTGACCGGAACGACATAATGCGTTGATGCCACAAACGGCCCCCTCCTATATCCCTCCGAATAAGTATACCATAAAATTCCGAGGGAATGCCCTCCCCCCCCCCCCCCCCCCGATACATTGCCCACCCCGTTTTTTGGGGTGAAATATTCAACTTACTAAAACACCCCAAAGTTTTCCCACGCCTAAAATCACGCTGCTTCAACGCCTTCGGAAGCCCTGGGAACTCCATCCGCGAAAACGTCCCGCGACCGCGAACACCGCCGATGTGTCGATTTTGAACAAAAGAGACACAATATATCCGGCTTTTTACTTGATATCTCCGATGTTTTGGTTGGTGGTGTGGCCATTTTTTCTTAGTTTTTCACACCTGATCCGAAAATTCGCCCATCCAGTATTTTTTAATTTATATCTCTGTAGCTTAGGTGGGCTTTCTTTCGGAACTTTACGGTACGTTTGAGCAGTGGGAGACTGCCATGCGCCGCTCAACACCTACAACCAAACATGGAGAAGGCGGCAACGGCACACGACCACCAGGCAGTTTCCACCACTCCCCCGCTGCTCTTAGTGCGGAGCGCTTTGGCGGCCCCTACTGTGGTTTATCTGAAGACCTAATACAGCGCGCATGCGCGATTGACCCAAAAAATAAAAAAAATAAAAATGAACCCAAAAGGTGCCACTAAGGAAAAGGAAGATTTGTGAATCACAAAAGTGGCGTAAGAATGTTTAAGCATTTAGTATTCTCGGATTTTCAGCACATTTTTTCCACTTATATTTGACGTATGAGCGGGAAGAGTGGAAGGATAAAAAGCGAAGGGAGGAATGCAACAGACGCCCTACCTTTCAATTTCACGCCTTTTTTTTTTTCTCACAAATAGACTAATCTTTAGAGAACAATATACGTACAATCAGTAATTTAGCACCGGCCAATAAATTCCCTCTTTGTGGGTAGGAGGCAAACCCATTAAGGGCACAATCGTCATCATCATCATCATCATCATCATAACGCCGTACATTATCGCAGATTCTGGACGAAAAAGCTAGTTTTAGCCGCAGCCCGCATGCTGCTCACTGGCGCAATCGACTGTGACAAACCATCCCAAGCTAAGGCGAGCAACAACATCCAACGCGAAGCTACATCCAAACACATGTCAACACATCAAACGATCCAGTACGCCTAACCATTCAAACCATCCAATGATAAATTTTCATGTTTAGGCACACAACGCAGGGGCCATGCAGACAAAACACAAGTTTGGTTCATTCGAAAGACTGCTTCGTTGAAAAAATACTGACACCACTTTTAACTTAAGCTTCGCTCAAATAAGCTACATAATTTGGAAAAAAAAGGAATGGCCATGCGACCCACAAGTTCATTTCCCGCAACAGAACCTATGATGTCATAAGCCCTGTGTGCGATTTGCTGAGGCCGGCAAAAGAAACGCAAATTAGGCAGTGCTTATAAGCTTGCCGAACCAGCTATTTGCCCTTAAATGTAGGGCACATTCTATTTATAGCAGAAAGAATTCTGGGGATAATAATTAAGGTTATGAACGAACACGTAAACATCGAAGCCGTTAGTGCGGCACTTTCCCGGCTGACACCGCTAGCCCAGCCGTCGGGCGCGCTGGACTTGTCTGAAACAACACTGACCAAATGACACAAGCGGCACGGTCGCTTACGTCATAGTTTGTTTTAGGAAACGTATTAAAAATACGGCAGGTGTAGAAGTCCGGCTAGAAGCAAGGTGCGAACACTGACACTTCTGCAGTATTGCAGCGCCATTTGTGAAAGTGGGCGATAAACAAGATAACCAAACACTGGTAACTTCAGCTAGAGTTCCTGCATACAGCTCCCCTAGGTAGTAGTAGTAAAGTCATTTATAGGGAAGGGACGGCCGGTTGGCCAGAGGGGGGAAATGGGAATAGCAGGGATGGAGGATTAACACTTCTTGAATCTTCAAGGGCCGTAGAGGATCTAATTGTCCATTGAGGATCTAATTGTCCAGTTTGAGGGACCAAATGGGTTGTAGGCCCCGGCTCACACTACTCGAGCCAGACCGCTCTCAAGGGAAAAAGTGCCTAGCACGGCAAGGAATTGGGGGTCATGGTATGGGGGATTAGCTGGTGAAGAACCATTTGAGAGTGCATTTTCGATAACATATCTATGGTCTGAGAATGCAGTGCAGTGCCAGATTAAATGGTTTAGGTCCGCGATAGAAGTCGTTGAACAGTGCGGACAACGTGGGGGTAGTGACGTCCCAGGGTGAATCCATTTGTATATTATGTGAGGAGTGACAGCAGCGTTCGCAAGAGTCTTATTAATGAAAATTTCGGCAGGGCGTGGTAGGGAAGGGGACGCCGTGTAGGTAGCCAGCGAAGTGCTTGATGCTAGGCGGCATCGGCGCGCGTGGCGAGCGTGGTCCAGCTGCAGGCGAAAGGGACATGGCAACCAGATCCGCGCACTCTGCGGCTAGGGAGAGCCTTCTCGTAACCACTCCGCTGGATGACCAATTCCCTGCTGCTGTCTCGCTCCCCTAGGGGAGCAGAGTTGCGCGTCCATGCGCCATCTTGATTTCCAGGTCGTGCGGAAAGCCACCCGTCCCCCGTGGTACGAGCTGCCGCTGGGTCGCCGCGCCCATGGCAGCGGCGAGGAGGAGTGGCGAGGAGCGGCCGGGCAAAAAAATTCGGCCCATCTCCCCGCGAGGGGGACTCGAGTAAATGCGTCGCACAGGGGTAGGGTGTGTAGGCGGCCGATGAGGCGGTGCGGCCGAGCCCACGTTTATTAAGTGGCAATGCACTTCTTAAGCGACCCTGAACCTGCGTCCACCGGCGATGTCCGCATCACATACCCACGTGGGGGGATTGGCCAGGAATCTCTCTCGTCTTCCTTGGCAACGGGGGGAGATGGGCAGCGCGCTGCCTGGCCGCTGACATGGCACATACCCACGTGGCGGATTGGCCAGGAATCGGGCGTGGAGAAGGGCTAATGCACCCGCTTAAAGGAGTACTGGACACGAAATTTCAAAGCTGAGATCCGCTCTAGCAATCAAGTACAACGACAACAAAATAGGTTGTCTGTGAATAAATGCATCTTTTCTTTTCTTTTTAGTTGTGTGTGTGTGTGTTATCTCTCTTTCGCGAACATTACCGAACCGCGCAAATTCAACTCGTGCATTCGCACTTTTCACATTCTTCCCCTCGGGGAAATGCGGGGAATTTTTTTTCGGTTGCGTTTGCTGCGCCATGGACAGGACGAGGCGCGTAGAACGAGGGTGCCGTTCCCGAGTGTGTGCCGGGTGCCGAGTGTCGCGTGTCCTCCCTGCCAGCTGGCCAAACTCCTGATGATGATCGTGCCGCTGGTGAAGATGATGATGGTGGCGCTACAGGGCTCCCCCCCTAGCGTGAAGCGCGGTAAAGTGAGAAATGTAAATAACAATGCAGGAAAATACACTATGCGCTATGTACAGGTATGTACAATTTGTCCGTAGTCAGGAAGAGTCCTTGGGCAGTCAGTGGTCAAGTTGGCAGTCAGACGGTTGACTAACGGCACGGTCCTGGTCGTCGGCGAGGGTAGCGTCCGGCATGTGGGGAAACCTCTGGTGGGCGAGGCTGGGAGTGCGGCGCCGGACGCATTGCGGGGTGCGAAGCGGCTGCTGCAATTGATGGTGGCGCGAACGGCAGGCGTAACTGGAAGGACAGCGACAAGGTGAAGCGTCGTGCAGCAGAATGACGACCGGAGTGGCTTGACTGTGCTGTGGTGTGAGCTCTGGGGATGTGTCGCTGTCTGGGCAGCTTGCGCACGCGTCGTGATAGACGGAGCAGCGGAGGGCGCCAACGACAGGCGTCTCTCGAACCACCGGTGTGTCGGGTTCCCTGACTTGCAGTGCACTCGCGCGGTTTCATCCGGGTCGGAGAGCAGAGCGCCTGTGACACCGTAACCGAATACGCTCCCTGTAGCAGGGAAATCGGTCGAGGTAGGGTGACCATTTCGTGGCGCGTCTGACTGCATAGGAACAAGACATTCTTTTGGCGACGTTTGTTGGCACGTTTGTCCCGCAATTGTTTCTCCGGTGTCTTCATCATAGCCAGGGTGTCAGGACTGTCGGGGCAGTCTGATCAGCTTCGAGTGTCAGTTGCACATCCGAGGATCTCGAGCTGTTTACTGCTGGAAGCTGTTTCACCGGTGACGGGGAAGAGGTCTCGCGTGTGCGGGGAGGAAAAGGGTCTGAAAGATCCTTCTCACCCGTGCCGTGCGGCGAAGGCGGTGAAGTTTCCCAGTTGTTAGCGGCAAAACAGTAGACACCTGGGTAGGTTTCTGCAGCCGACGCCACAACGTGTGGGACTGCGCCATGGTGTGGCGTCGAGTTGGCTAAGTGAAACGCCAACTCGGAAGTGCCGCAAGTCGTAGTCGGGGCTCGCGCTTGTTGGTCAGGCGAGGGTGGACCTGCCGGCGACGTGTAATCCACGGATGCCGTTGGAAGGCGTGGTGGTGTGGACAAAGGCGTTCCTATACCGTAGTGGTTTAGGACAGCGGCCTTCAAGTCGTCATACGCACCGGGTCCTGGGGTCGGCAGCTGGATCTGCTCAATGAGGTCAGCAGGTAGCTTCTGTAGTGTGACGTGGTACCTGATTTCCGGGGAGCAGATGTCATTTGCATAAAAATGACTCTCCAAGATGACGAACCATGCAGCGTGGTTTGAGATGGCGTCAAACGGAATCAGCAAGGGAAGGTCGGGTAGGGCGGGGAACGTTCTTCGCGTGCCGTCGTCCACGTTGTGTCTGGGGAAACAGCGTTTCGAAGCCATGGTGAAGCCGCTTGCCGGGTCACCAAATTGTAGGCGGCCGATGAGGCGGTGCGGCCGAGCCCACGTTTATTTCGGTTGCGTTTGCTGCGCCATGGACAGGACGAGGCGCGTAGAACGAGGGTGCCGTTCCCGAGGTGTGCCGGGTGCCGAGTGTCCCGTGTCCTCCCTGCTAGCTGGCCAAACTCCTGATGATGATCGTGCCGCTGGTGAAGATGATGATGGTGGCGCTACAGGTGTATTGCGTTAACGTTTAGTGTTTGGGGAGTTGGTGGTAGTGAATGCGTTGTATCAGCAGCTTCTTGACGTAGTTTGAATGAGTCAAGGATATAAGGCGCGTTCGTAGCCTCCCATTCCGTGTCGGCTTTGTGGCGCAGTGGGTAGAGCACCATGTACATTGCGTTCCGCCCGCAGGGTCGAGGGATCGAAACCAGGCGCCGGATAGTATTTTTTTTATATATAGTGTAGGGGGCGGGGTGCGGACTACGACTACGGACGTCAACGCGGGTGACATCGTGAGTTACTGAAATGCTCTGCATTTAAAACTGGCGCACGATATTGGACCGCTTATCAGATGAGCGGCCGCCGCTGCCGCCGCTTCCATAACCGCCGATACCCAGTTAGAACTGACTGTGCGCAGCACTGAAAGCGGGCTTTCTGTCGAACTGGAACCCGCTACAGGAACTCTAACTTCAGCAGTATTGCGCCGCCATCTATGAAAGCGGCCGATAAACAAGATGATCAAACGGACGCCTGTGAGATGGTACTAGCCCTGGTCAGCAGGCTATATTTAGTTTTAAGGCACTGCAATTAATACGTCATTGTCGACGTCCCGAATACACAAAATTAAGCGGGAGAATTGAAATTTTTACTTAAAATATTCAATTTCTCAGTGAATAAAGGATCGTTTGATGCCGAACAAGCGCTTAGGACCCTATAAAACACTAAATCTTTCGAACAAAACAAACTTGTATTTTGTCTGCATGGTCTCTTTAAACATCAAGAGATAGATAGAGAGAGAGAGACAGAGAGCATGCCTGGCCACCTGGCCACCTGCAAATACGGCACCTCTGCAAGCATACCGTACTGCGGGACAGTGTCAGTAGTATTTTTGAAGAGTCCGTACTTGTCTGATGTGGCGCATGTGCCGTGAAACCGGCGACGATTCTATACCCCCGTGCTACCACCGCCGACCACTGTGTACGAGACTGACGTGCGGTTGGGCAGGTGCGAACATTAGGAGTTCTTGCTCGAGACGAAGCCAGTCCGCTCTGAAATTCCCATGATTAAGTACAAACTATCCCCCATAGACACCTTAATTCAGTTCAGTGAGTTCATCGTACATGTATACGTGAGCAAGTTACGCGCGCGACATGCCTGTGAGTTAGCTAGAGAGAGAGAGAGAGAAAGGACTTTATTGTGATTCCTGCAGTCGGGGACGGATCAGGCCGCGCAGGGCTTCACCGTCCCGTAGTCTTCTCCGCTCACCGCGGCGTCGGGCCGACCCCGAGGACTGCGTCCGGTCGGCGCGGGCTACTCGGAGTGCCACCGCGATCGCCCCTAGCCCTCGCTCCCGCGGGAGGAGGCCGAGAGGAGTGCGGGTTCCCCTTTCGCCGTTGCTTGCCCAGGGCAGCCTCGAGCCGCTGGATGGCCCTCAGCTGGCTTTCGCGCTCCGAAGAGCGGATCGAGTTCGTAACGTCCGGAGGGAGGATCGGCCTCCTGTCACTCGGGTCGTGCTCGTCGCATCCCCACATCAAGTGGGCCAAGTCCGCATTCACACGCGCACAAACACTGCACACCGCGTCTTCGTACATGTCCGGGCACACGTAGCGCGCGAGCGCCGGCGTTAGTACCGTCCCGGTTTGCAACTGTCGTAGAAGCACTGCCTCCCTCCTCACGAGCCCCGGGCTAGAGCAGACTAATCCCGCTGGTGCGATGGGAAGCGAAGGAGATAGAAAAATAGCTCGTGACAGGCTGCGCATCCAAACGGAAAAAGCGGACAGCAACGTAGCAGCTGTTCCCTCTCGTGCCGCGGAAGAGCAAGCCATCAAAGCATGCTGAACATGCAATTGATACTGCCGGAAATACTGCCCTCTTTTGCGTTGGGAAGGCGGTTGTTTCGAACAAGATATATCCTGAATAAGCTACCACCCTTCAACAACAGTGACAGCTAGGTGACATGTTTTCCCCAGTTTTTAAGTTTTAACGCGTATGATAGCGTTGATCAGCTTCATATAAAGTTCATCGGTAACTCGGTAAAGCATCACTGGGCAGTTTCTACGTTGCTGAGTTTTAGAAATGGAATTTAACTGCCTCTCCAATCCAGGAGTGGGAATGGGCAACGTTAAGTCACTCCGAATAATTGAAAGTAAATGCACTGCGACAAGTTCTACTTCCCTCGGAAATGAATTTGAATGGAATGAAGTTGCTCATCTGCAATACTTCTGTCTATACATTTGTCAATTTATGTAGCTCCATCACTTAAGGGATTCTAAATATTTTACGGGTTCATTTCTCTTTATAATACCTTAACTCCACGTTTTCTTACCTAAAGTAAATAAAGGAATGAAGATTTTCAAGTTCCACGAAAAAATAAACTACAAAAGGTGCTTATCATTGAGAGAAGTGCTCTTGAGGAGTTTATTCGTGATGTTCCTGTACTCTTGATATCTCTTCAGCGGGGAATGCTAGGGGAGGGTTTGAGGCTGGAGACGTGGAGGTACTTTGTTGCGTTGAACTTGTTCCTGACGGCTTGCTGCGACCGGCTTGGCGCGTGAGAAGCGCTTTTCTGAAGGAAGGAGAGACACTCCTGGAAATGGGCAACCTCGTACCCAGAGTACTCAGCGAGCTCACGCCCCCACGGCTGCCGGTCGAGAGTGTGATTGGCGAGGCACAGGGCTGCGCCAGCAATCACGCTGGGGGGGAACCGCAGGTAGGGATCATCGTCCAGCAGGGCCAGCTCACAAAAGTACTGGGCTAGAAGTCTGACACGGTCCGGGGCCTGGCTGACTTGCGCAAAACATCGCAGGAAGAAGTAGACAGTTGGCGCTCCAATGTCGTAGTTTAGAATCTTGAGCATATGTCTTTCCATGCCGAGCACATCCTCTTCGGTATAAATGTTGCCGCTGGCGAAAAGTAGGTCGCTGCAACGTCGCTGGTCTCCTCCCTCGAACTTAGAAGCAGTAAAGAGAGCAGTTGTGGCGAGCAGTTGTAGACAGTTTCGCTGCACAGATGTCAGGGACAGGAAGCGGTCGATGTAGGAAACTGCCAAGAACAGTTTTTCATCCTCCAGGCCGTATGCATCGGCCAAGGCTACGAGCCAGTCCACGAGGTCGCTGCGCATGTAAGAAGGAATGTGTGGTCGTCTATGCATGTACAGATGGTCTGGCAGCAGTTCTTGCTCTAGGTTCTTCAGGTAGTTGTATACGTCCAGGGAGTACTGTTCACTCATCTCTTCTTCCGGAATTTTAGTGTCGGACAGCATGTCCATTGTGCAGGTGGTTGTGTTCAGGACCCCAGATGGCCGACCTTCAGCTTCGTGGAAATCGGGAAGGCTCTGGATCGGCGCTCCTTCACCTCCATTTTCGGCACCTCCTGTAGAAATGGTACCGGCATCGTCTTCCTTGCACGTGGCATACTGCGTGGAAGCGGTACAAGGCCCGTCACGTGCGTTAGCTTTTGCATTCCCCGTCGGATAATCGTTACAGCAGCCTTCCAGTTCATCCAGGAAGCTCGGGGGAAAGAAGTTTTCGAACGATGCAGCTCGTCCCGATGACCTGCCGGCCGGATCCTTCTCTCTCTGGCGCCAGTCTCCCCTGGGCGGCGGGTGGGCAGTCGCATTGGACGGGAGCTCCCTCAGGGCCTCCCTATGGGGGACGGTCTCTTGCGCGAATCCCCTCGGTCTTTTCAGGTTGCTCAGGAATCTCGTTGGAGGTCCTGTGGTTCTCGTCATGGTCGAAGAATATTTCGCCAGCATCACGTCCGGCCATGGTGAGGGTACTCGAGTGAGGGCCTAAGCTTTCTTCTCTCTAATGAGGCACGCTCACCGGGATTCTTCAGTGGCCGTCACCCTCCATTGGTTCACGTAGCGAGCCGAAGATCTTGACGGTCGCTGGCTGCCGCAATTGCCGTGTCGGCCCCGATGAACGACCGCGCGCGATGCTCGAGCAGAACCGCCACGGGCTGCTTTTCTTCCTTCTCCCTTTTCCTCGTTTAGTGCTGACGTCATTCGCGAACTATTCTCACACGTTCACGCTCTTCGTAGGCTGACCCGGCTTCCATGGAATCAGCGGAGACGGCAATATTTCGGTCTCCTCGTCCCAGGAGAAGATTGTGGGTGCAGCATGAGGGCAATAAATTCCTTTTAGCTTGATATTTTGGTCACTAAACGACAGCACTGTCATTTAAGAGTCCTCGCCTTGTGATCCAGTGCACTTCCGGTTTGATGCATCGTAATCCGTTTAAAATAATATACGAGTTTACTCCATGCAGCCCTGTTGGCAAAAAAATAGCGAAGTATTTTAAATTATATTGGTGACATTAGCCGAAGGAATGCTCCTAGCTTTCAACGCCGGATTTTCGCGAAAATTTTGAAGATAAGAAAAAAGTTGTATGGACGATGGTGGTTGAGATGATGATGTCGGAGTTATGTTGTGCACAGAAGCATAGACACACTTACATAGAATGGCTCAGTCCTGCCCGTTCGAGGTACGTTAACAGAGCTTTCGTCGCCCGTGGCACCCGTTTAAGGAACGACCAGGGCCCCAACGCCTCCCTGGTCTCAGGGAAATCCACTAGCCCGAGGAATATCTGCCTTTGCAGCAAAAACCCGGCTCTTTAAAATGTGAGAGTCTGATCGCAGGTCATTCCACAATACCACGCGAATTACCAGCCGGTTCCAACCTAACCTAACCGAAGTTAACCTAACCGAAGTTAACCAAACCTAAACCTGAGTTCACCGTACCTAAAACTGACCTATACCTAACCCAACGTAATATGACCTAATTTAATTAGCGTTGTTTTCAGTTTCATTTCACAGAAAGTAGCCTGATGCGGTGGAAGAACCTGCAAAAAGACTCCACTTAAAAACGGTTACACTCGCTAACCAATTCAAGAAACTCTACCTGCCGGTTACCCGATTAAGAATCGAAACGGAAGAACGAATATGCCCAAGAGTTCTATTGAAGCTCTGTCTGGTTTTCCAACCTATTCAGGTGTAATTGTTGCCAAACTCGGAATGATGTTTAATCCACCGAAGAAAATTATTTGTCCTATGTTGAGTGCAGTTTTTGTGGCAGATATAAATGCGGGTTGTGGAAACGGTACCATAAAAATTTCCTCTCGGTCTGAACAAATATAGTATTTTATAGCATTGTACGTTTTTCGTGCTTAATATGTATGTATGTATGTATGTATGTATGTATGTATGTATGTATGTATGTATGTATGTATGTATGTATGTATGTATGTATGTATGTATGTATGTATGTATGTATGTATGTATGTATGTATGTATGTATGTATGTATGTATGTATGCATGTATGTATGTAGTGATGATGTATGTATGTCATGTATGTATGTATGTAGTATGGGATGTTTATGTATGTATGTAGTATGTATGTATGTAGTTATGGTACAGCGACCGCAAACTTTTCCGTGGCAAACCAACCCCCCATATTCTATAGAATGTACCTTACAATTTTTGTGTTGCCATTGTTTTGTGTTGTCGTTAGGCCTTTTAACTTGTTGTATCCTTGTAGCTTGTTTTAAGAGCGGAGCTGTTGTTGCTGGCCGCAACGTGTGCGGTAGGCGGCGTCAATAGAAAACACCGGGTTATGGTTACTCCCGCCGTTTCCTGCATGCGTGAGCATGCGCCTTACGAAGAGCACCCGGCGTCGCCCAGGCTTGCGAGTGGCGCTCGCAAAAACACCAATAAGACAGTTCACGTGCATCCGTGCCTCAAGGGGAGCAGAATGACAGCTTGCGCTACAGACGTCCAGTTTGCGAAGCCGGCTACCGCCGGTTCTAGCGCGTGCTAACGCGTTCTCCTTTGGGAGAAATGTGAAAGCCTGCAGACAAAACTATCTGGGCCTGCCAGTCATGTATCAGTAAGGCGATGGTATAGATGGATCTGCTGATGACTCCTACTACCAAGTGAAAAGCGACAGACGGAACATGTAAATAAACAATTGAGAAGCTAAAGCAATGCGTGGTGAAGTGTCATTCATGCTACACCAAAGTACCCTAGCTTCGCTATGGTTCAGGCCTTGTGCGACCTAGTGCAAGCTTCTTTGTAAGTGTATTTTTGTGTGAGTTTCTTCTTTTTCAATTCTGTTCTCCCGAAGCTGTGTCATGCGAGTCTGTACCCGCCCACCTTACGTAATGCCCTCAGGCCTTTAAGGTAGAAATAAATGTGATGAAAAGAAATCAGAAAAAATACAAGTTTGTTTTATTCGAAATTTTCGGCGTTTTATAGTGACCCCATCGCTAGTCCGGCAGCAAACGATGCTTTATTCACTAAGAAATTACACATTTTAAGCCAAAATTTTAATTCATCCCGTTAAATCGTGTTTCACGACGTCACCGAGAAAGTGTTCAGAGAAGGTACAGTCTTTGTCAAAATTTTGTGGGCCACGGCGACCGTGGCCGGAGCAGGCGCGCGGCCGAGCAGGGGCGCTGCTCTTGCCGCTGTCGGCTGGTTGCGCGGCTAAAGAGAGCGAGGGGAACTTTTGTTCTTGCTTTTGTAGTGTGTCCGGCGACAAGTGCTGCGCAAAGTGCCTGGGCTGAAGCGAAGTGCGCCTTCTCTGAGAAACCGGCCCCGCTGCACTTATCGCGCCAGCCACACTACGAAAGGAAGCGCGAAAGTTCCCCTCACTCTCGTTAGCCGCGTAACCAGCCGACAGCGGCAAGAGCAGCGCCCCTGCTCGGCCGCGCGCCTGCTCCGGCCACGGTCGCCGTGGCCCACAAAATTTTGACAAACACTGTACCTGAGACGGATGTTAGTGCGTCGACTAAAGCTGCTGAGAACTGTGAAAGGGGTCTTTTGTTGTATTTTAATTACTGTCCGTCTTCACTGGGTGGCGCCACGACACTGGTCAGAAACCACCGTCTGATGTTCCTGTACTTTTTGACCAGAACCTGGCTTACTTTTGTTACGGTTAATAGTAATCATTCGGGAAAGATTGGGTATCCTCGATAAACTAGGTCACGTCACTTATGCTAGTTGGCCAGTGTCGTGTCACAGGCCCAATGTCAAGAAGCGCTTGCGTTCTGGCTATTTGGTATTGTTAAAACGTTCATCTTAAGCGCACAAAAAAAAACACAGACAAAGAAGACAAGGATAAGCGCAAGTTTTCTCGTCATTCTAATGATTTTGTATAATTGTAATCGTTTCTGTATCGCTTGTCTTTCTACTGGGATATATTGCACCCTGGTTCAAAAAAATTCAGTTGGAAATAGAGCTTGCCCTTGTCTTCTTTGTCCGTGTTACTTTCGTGCGCTTGAGATGAACTTGAAGGCCCAACCGGCTCGACAGCTGGGCAGCTTCAGCCGGCATAGCGGGACGTACGCACTGGTGCTTCTATGTTTACGCGTTCGTTCATAACTTCCATCGTTTGTCCAAACTTTCTTACTGCTATAAAAATGATATGCACTCAAAATTAATCGCAGATAGCTCTTTCTGTAAACTAATAGACCCCTGTTTATTTGCGTTGGATTGTGTCGGCCTCAGCCACTCGCAAGGAGCTGCCCATAAGTACGTCACGAGTTCAGTGGGAAGAGTGGCCATGGCGTCGCAAGCTTATTCTCTGTTTCCCTCATTACACAGCCTATTTGTGTGAAGTTTGCTTTAAAAGTGGTGTCAGTGTTTTCCCAACGAGGCAATCTTTCGAATAAACCAAACTTGCATTTTCCCTTGCTGGCCCCTTTAGTATCAGCAGGCTTTCGCTCTCAAAGAACGCAGGCAGGCTTAGGTAACCGAGGAATTTTAGGGGTGAAGCCCCTTAGGGCATGGGACTGTTTTCGTCTGCTGTCGTCGTCGTCGACGTAATCATCATTCGTCTAATGTAGTCACGGCACTAAAACACCGGGAAACTCGTTTGCGCCTTGGTGCTTGATCTGAAGCATGACGTCTTGACTTCTCACGTGCTCCCTGAACCCGACTATCGAGTATGGGAAGGCCTTCCTTCGCTCTAGGAACTTCTGCCATCGGTTGAGGGCGACGTGCTTTAGGACATTGCCTACGCAGGACGTCAGCGAGATGGGTCTCAGATTGTCAGGATATGGCGACTTTCCCGGTTTCCAAATTGAGATCATCTTCGCTTTCATCCACTAGGAAAGGGGGGGGGGG
This sequence comes from Haemaphysalis longicornis, assembly GCA_013339765.2. Taxonomy (NCBI): domain Eukaryota; kingdom Metazoa; phylum Arthropoda; class Arachnida; order Ixodida; family Ixodidae; genus Haemaphysalis; species Haemaphysalis longicornis. The sequence goes on along the minus strand of CM023448.1, from coordinate 120,959,743 downwards.
GGGGGAAGCACGCCCTTCTACCAGTACTCGTCGCAATATTTTGTGAGGCCTTCGACAGACCGATCGTCGAGGTTTCTGAGGATTCTGTTCGTTACCTTGCCCGGGCCAGGTGCCAACTTGGCGTTGACGTCGTGAAGAGCCGTTCTCACCCCCTCGACGATGATGTCTCGGCTTAGCTCATCGTTAGGCGCGCCGGCGTGCAAGCCGTGTTGCACGGCGGGCAAACTCGGGACGTATTTGTCCAGTAGCCGCTGCTTCACGGTATCTTCTCCCTGGGTCTTGACCGCTTCGTGCAGTAGTTTTGCGAGTGGGTCTCGTGTGTGTGTGTGTCTGCGTCTTCGTTTCGTCCAGCAGGTGTCTGAGAACGTTCGACGCCCTTCCGCTGTGCGTCTTTCCAATGGTCGCGTTGCAGACTTCGTGTCACTTTTGTTTGCATAGCTCGCTACAGTGCTCCTTGATGACCCCACTGAGCTCGACGATCTTCTTGCGGAGTCATCGGTTGAGAGTAGCCCCCGGGGGCAAGGCACAGAGTACCCGAAGTAAGTTCCACAACAGAGTTAAAATTTGGCTGACGATTACGATACACTTCCTAATGCGAAATATGAGCGCAGCGTGAGCCGCAATCATGTCGGTGACGGCGCGTAGCCGCTGCGTCTCAGGAAATGGTTCTGTCGTCAGCGGAAGCACGAAGACGCGTCATACTCTGGCGTCATGTCGCAGCGCGTCGCCGCCGCCGAGGATGTTTCGCGCGGCCTAGGCATACCGCCCCCCCCTCACAATTTTGCCATACTTTCCTTCTCCTTTTAAGTGCGAATGCACTTTAAGGCGACCCCAAACCCGTTCGCCCGCCCTTCCGGGGGGTGCGTCTTTCCCTAGGCAGGGCGGGGGGCAAAACTTCGGTAAAATTTTGTTGCGGTGCTCGTTTCCCCAGTGCCCGATGGCCCCCTGAGCTCGCCGTCTTCGCGGGTCGCGGCTGCGAGTCCCGCGCCGGGAAATGGTACAGAGTACCCGTAAGTTCCCCAGAGCTGCGCGCGTTTCTCCACGTTACGTACACTTCCTATCTGACCCCCGCTGGCTGCAATCTGTGGGTGCGCGCGCTGCCCTCTCTCAGGCATCGCCCCCTGTCTCGCTATAACGATCTATATCTTCGGTTTCCTCTTTGTTCGCTCGGTTACAACGAGGCCGACAGCGACAGACGACACGGAAACAGCAGGAGCTGGAGCTGCGCTCTAAAAAGTTGGTCATGGATTTTTCCCCTTTAATTTGGCTCCATTGTGGTCTACCAGTGGCGACCCGTGTGTAGAGAAGCAGACGACAATATTTTCATATGCTATGCAGGACCAGCAACATCAAAAGAACATTCGGACGCGTGCCATTATTTCCAACGGCCGAGAACCTGAATCAATGGCTATTAAACGGGAAATCCTTTTGAAGTGTACTCTGCAAAACATACCAACGGAACACCCCGTCCCAACAGCCTATGACTGCGTGTTCTACTGTCTCTGGCTTCTTACAAAGCAAATAGTCAGGGCCCCGAAGAAGAGAGAGAGAGAAATAACTTTATTGGGAGAGGCTGGTGATCCTAGGCGTCGGCCAAGAGCCCTTGGGAGCCTCTAGCAGCGTCTTCGGCCAGCTGGACGGCCCAGACTTGATCCGCTGGGTCGTGGCTGAGCAACATGGTCTCCCATTGCTCCGCGCGAGTGATTCTGCGCGCGGGTGTAGCCGCCTGCGGGCAGGCCCATAGCATATGTGCTAGATCTGCCCTTTCTTTACATTTGTGGCATTTGTCCGAATGTTGCCCTGGATAGCAGTAGCTATACATAACCGGGTTTGGATATGAATTTGTTTGAAGTAGCCGCCATACGACGGATTGCCTCTTGTTGAGTGACGGGTGAGCGGGGGGGGAAACGGGCCGTTCCAAGACGGTAGTGATTTTTTATGTCCCTGTAGTACACGAGCCGATCTCTACACGACCATCGGAGCGAATGGGCGAATAGGGTGTTAGGGTCGATATCAGCTCGGTCGGTGAATCCTCGAGCAGCATCGTGCGCGCACTCGTTCCCGGCCAGACCGGAGTGGGCAGGTGCCCATATCAGGTAGATTTTGCCGGTCCGCGCATCGCGACGGAAGCCAGATGTAAGGATTGTAGACGCTTCTGGGGAGATTCGCCCTCTCGAAAAATTTATAATGGTAGATTAAGAATCACTAATGACATATTTGATATTTGATTTGATTTGATTGATTTGACACTAATGACATATTTGTATTCTGTTTACTATTTATTATATATCATTATTTTTAATATATATTATATTATTTTTATTATTATTATTATATTCGGAGGCCGTCATTGCCAGTGCTACTATAGCCGCCTCTTCTCCCACTTCCGGTTCCTTCGTGCAAATCGAGCCGGAAGCTATGGAATTTCCCTGCCGATCGACTACCACGAACGCCATGGCGTCGCGGCCTTCGTAATCGGCTGCGTCCACGTATGCAACGTTCTCTGACTTTTTTCGTACTGTTTGTGGAGGGATTTGGCCCGCGCGTGTCTTCGCTCCTGATTGTGCACGGGATGCATGTTTTTTGGAATGAGTGGTATGGATATGCCATCTCTTATGGCTGGAGGTAGTGGGACCTTGGTTGGGGCAGTACTCGGATAGGTGATGCCAATAGAGTCAAGGATGTGCCGTCCAGTCGCGCTGTACGTTAGTCGTTCTCGTTGCGCTAAGCGTTGAGCTTCGATGAGTTCGCTTAGCGTATTGTGTAGCCCAAGTGACTCGAAGCGTTCGGTAGATGCGGTAAGCGGTATCCCGATTACCTTGACTTGTATAGCTCGCCGAATGAGAGCGTCGATTTTGTGTTCTTCGTCCTTTTTAATGTCAAAAGGACGGAGTGACCTACGTTATCCTGCTTAGAACAAAAGTTTCAACTAATCTTACTAGATTGAGTTCCTTCATGCCGTGATGGCGGTTTGCAATACGCGAGATGAGTCGGGTGATTTGAGAGACCTTCTTTTTGAGAGCGAGGAAAAAAAAAACCTTTTTCCATCATCCAGGTTTCAACGGGTAATACTCCCGCGTGGAACTTAAAGAAAAATTGCTGTGGTTAAATCTGCTTTGGTTAAACATAGTTCATAAAACAAGATAACCGTTGGTCATTAAGGGTAACAGAGTGGACGGCCCTATAGAGAAGGCAAGCGTGCAGTGGGCGGCAAAAGGTAGAGGGGCAGATGACGATCCAGAAGGTTTGCGGGGATAAATTAGTCGCAGCTGCACAGGGACCGGGGAGGATATTGGGGAGATTAATGGTTAGGAGCCCCTGCCCTGCAGTGGGCGTAGATAGGCTGGTGATGATGATGATGAACCCTTGTTGATAGCAAAAGCCTCACTGCCCGGGCTAGGCCCATTTTCAAGAGGTGGTCGAAGTGTGGTTTCGGAAGTCACGTAGCCATTGTCACGTAGCAATATATAGACATGTTTTCAATGAATACACTGCTTATTCATCATCTTTTTTCCTTCACGGCGTCGTTTAAGCGTCGGCGCCGTACGAGCGAACGCAGCTTTATGTTCGTCTTTCTCCATCGCACACGGCTCTGGGCCGCTCGTGGCCTCCTGGCCATCCTTAGTGGTGCGCGCTTATTGCTGCGGCGGCGGCCTCCTCGCCTCACTCCGTCAGGTGGCATCACGGGTCCCGCGCATGTCTCCGTTCCCTTCTGGCCTATCTCTCCCCTGCCGCCTATCTCTCCACACGCCATCGGGGCGCTGCTCCGTGCCGGGCGCTCCGCCAGGTGGCGACCTGGGTCACTCGCAAGGCTTCCGTTTCTTCCTCGCCTGTCTCTCGGCGGAAGGGTTGCAAGCTGGGCTAGTTGGAAAGACATTCTTGGATGAAACCAGCGCAAACTTAAACAAAGAAAAATTAAGTGGAACACAAGCTGTATCAACGTGCGTTTGAGAGAGCACGAATCGCCATTAAAGGGCCCCCATCATCCAATCTTTCTTCACATGTACTAAATTCAGCAGATGTAAACCTAATTTTCCTGCCACTGAAATATTATTTACGCACCGTGAACAAACGCCCCGTGAAATTAAGGAACCGTTCCATATAGCAGAAAAATGAGACAAGTGTATCAGCCAAGCAAGCGTGTGTCTTCATCTCCATGGGTCTTGACTCTCTCCGGTGTCTATCTAGTTGCCTTATCACCGTGGCTTTTGTAAACTTGCTTTGCTAATGCGCAGTGTTTTTTGTTCTTTTGTATAAAGTGTTTATATTCACCCTCCTTGATATTAAACTTTAGTTTTTAAACCGGCGGCTGTCCTTGCGTTTCACTTCCTTTGTCTTCGTTCAGGTTCGCCGTGGTTTCACCCAGGAATCTCTCCCCGCCATCGGGTCGCTGCCCCGTACTGGGCGCTTGCTGAAGGGTGTCTGGTTTGACGTCTAGCTTTCAAGGTCAAAACTGGTCAACCCGCGAAGAGCGCACGAGGTAGAGTAGTGTAGCTTTCGCTACAAAAAGATATTAAAAAGGGGGAAGTGTGAAGTGCATACCCTATAGATTACTTTGGATTGTAAAGCGTTTATTGAGCATAAAAGTGGGTGGCTTTCTTAGGGCAGATAGCCGCGAGCCAGCGCAGCACCCTGGGCGCAAACAATGAGGAGCTCCTAATTCTAAAGCTGGCCAGTTCGAGCTGGCCAGCTCACGGTGCGAGGACCAGGAACATCTATATACGGTTGATTTAAACATTCCCAGCAGCTCAATGACTATTTCTTGAATAACGCCTGTGCAGTAAGCGCCCCTAAAATCTCTACTATATTCTAGCGACTGCGTGCGTTAGGCAGGGCCGCAGGAGAAGCGATCGCAAATGTGTGGTTGTGCTTCTGACCGCGGTACTAGTTCACCACTGCGCCAAAAGTGCTTCCCGTAGCTTAGTTTTACGGTTTGCGATCAATGTTAAGGTTGATTTTGATTCCCTATTATTTATATTAACTACGGTGACACTCCTACCAGCTTTAATGGCCTTATATTTTCTACCAGCGCACCAGTCACTGTGTCATATGCAGCTTTCAGTTCCAGAGAAGTGTACTGAGCGAAGCGTCGCATGTGCGTTTGTGCGCAGCTACTTTGGCTTCATTGACTTTACATATCTTGGTACAGCCTATAATCTAACAAAGTAAAGTCACATTCTTCCGGTCATAAATCTTGTCGTTGCGGCGACCTTCCGGTGGCCGCCCAACTGACTCTGTCGGAGGGTCGGCGAGCCGCACAACATAGGCGCAGTCAAGCTAAGCCTCCTAGAGTAAGCGTCATTAAGAAATCGACAAGGAGGATGCAGAGAGGAGAGCCGCACATTTGAAGTGACTTTTCTACCAAATAAGTCGACGTAAACGCCCCCACAGGGGTCGAAACATGGCCTAGGGACTCCATACATGAATTTACATCAAGCTAATCCAACAATGTTTACAAATCACTTCAGCGTCGGAACGGAAACCAGCGAAAAGAGACGCAAAACACGAGGAGAGACGAGACAACACAACGCTGGACTAGCAACTGAAATTTGATAGAAGAAACCGACACACTCTGTGAACAACCAAGTCAACGCATGCGCCAACACGTACGCGTGAAACGAATGAAAATGCTATTGTTACTTAACTACCTCTGCTTTCGTATCAACACCACTCAAGTTTGAAGGAAGCCGATTTCTTTATCGCTGAGGGTGATAGACGGTGCGCTAATGCAGTTGCCTTCCTGCTCTTGTCTTATGAAGAAGGCCTCCAGTATTTCCCTCTCATTCTAAGTCCTGCCTTTTCCAAGGATCGTTACACGATCAAATAATGGTTCGCACTTGCACTGTCGACAGTGAAAGGCAAGGTGTCCAGCTCGTTGAGAACTAACTAAGGCGCAATGCTCCTTCATCCGCTCATTGACACATCATTGCGCCTTAGTTATAGTTCGGAGCATTGCGCCTTAGTTAGTTCTCAAGGAGCTGGACACCTTGCCTTTCACTGTCGACAGTGCAAGTGCGAACCATTATTTGATCGTGTAACGATCCTTGGAAAGGCAGGACTAAGAATGAGAGGGAAATACTGGAGGCGTTCTTCATAAGACAAGAGCAGGAAGGCAACTGCATAGCGCACCGTCTATCACCCTCAGCGACAAAGAAATCGGCTTCCTTCAAACTTGAGTGGTGTTGATACGAAAGCAGAGGTAGTTAAGTAACAATAGCATTTTCATTCGTTTCACGTGTACGTGTTGGCGCATGCGTTGACTTGGTTGTTAACAGCGTGTGTCGGTTTCTTCTATTAAATTTCAGTTGCTAGTCCAGCGTTGCGTTGTCTCGTCTCTCCTCGTGTTTTGCGTCTTTTTTCGCTGGTTTCCGTTCCGTCGATATCTACCAACTGGCCCAGCAAGCTGCACTTCTACACTTCAGCGTCCCTTTAACGGTGCGTGCCGTCAAAGTGTAGATAGGGGTCGACCAGACAACAAACGGAGAAGCCTAAGATACTTCGGACATCCTAGACAACGAACAAACGCAAATAAGGCACACACAAAGCAACACTGCACCTGCCATGCCCCTACGCATGTTGGCATATCAACGGCTAATGCAGCTTCGCCCAAGAGTGGCCGTCCGAAATGCATGACGTACTGAGTGCTGCGCCGTCCAACGGTCGTCTACCCAGATCGCTCGCGCACGTCCCGAGTCTCCCGTAGGGAGAGAAGGGAGGCAAGCGATGACCACTCTCGTCCCACCAAAGAGAAGAGCGTCGTCAGCGCTTCCGTGCCCCGAGGGGAGGGGTTGGCGTCCTCACAATTTACGCCGGCTTGAATAGAGGTTAGTGAAAAGGTGCTGCCTTTTGCTTTCTTGTGCATTTATAACGGGTAGTGATGTTTCAAAGGAAAAAATAGACCCATCATTTATGGTCGTCGCTAGAAAGCGATAGTTAAGTTCGATCAGCATGATAAATATGAGGGTCAAGCGAAGAGTATCTTATCTTGGAGTCGCTCTAAGGACAGCAGATTAGTCGCTTAAATACCGAATGAAGGCTTCGAACGACGAGCACTTCAAAAGAAAAACGTGAAAAAAATCGTGAGGGGCTAAAACGCCTTACTGATATCGTGGTTCTGTTGCGAATAGGGCAGGCCATTCCAGGACCAACAGGAGTCACGAAAGTGCAGAGCAAGCAAGGCCTGAATAGAAACAACTGTTTTAATAGCAAGTATTTTAATGAGAAATAACAAATCTTAATTAACAAAATATTTTCATTACACACAACAGCACTGTAATCGTACTTGGCAGCAAAAGTCTTCCAGCGAGCGCGCTTCCTCCCTGCTGCCATAGCATTGCTCTCCCCGCGACTTCCCGTCCGGCGGCGACCGACAGTAGCGCCAGGTGCTGTCGCCTAAGCGGCTAGACGGGTGTGCGTCCTGCCATGTCCAGTGCTTCTGAAGCGGTTGCCGGTCGAGGTGCTTTCTTTTCCCTGCCGCGTCTCCTTCGTAGCCGGACCGCCCAGCTGCCGACGCCACGTCGGAGCTTCTTTCTTGCTCGCTGCGTCGCTTGCCACGCCGGCGACCGACGGTGTTACGACGCTCGCTGAGCGCGTGGGGCGCTGATCCAAGAAGTATAGCTTTGTCGTCACTGTTTTTTGCAAGCGTGGTCTTCGTGCCGACCCTGGTCAACGGGATTCAAACGCAGAGCAGAACCCGTGTCCAGCCTGCAGCTGATGTGCACTTGCGCACGCCATCGCTCTTCCCGAACCGAGACCAGGAACGCCGCTCACCTTCGGTCATCGTCACCGTTGCGACGAGCAGCTGGGTGCTCCCAACAGCCAGGTGCTTGGATTGACGCAGTGATTCGTGCATGGGCACGTTTTGATCAAAGAGCGACAACACCTGTTTTTTGTCGTATCGGTAGGCGGTTGGCCTAAACGGTTGGCCTAGGCGGTTGGTCTAGGCGTTTGGCTCAGGTAGCAACGGTTGCGATCGGTGGCCCTTCACCGCGTGCAAGACATCCGTTGCAACGCACGTCGATCACTTTTCATTGGATTGCTGCTGAACCCTCTATTCGGCGAATCATCAGGTGCCAGCGACTCACCAGTGCGCGAGGTGATTGTGATGATGATGTACAGGTGACGTGGACGAAGTTTGTAAAAATTTGTAGAACGGTGATACATAGTGGTGTCTTCCTAAAGGGGAGCTAGGGAAGTCCTGCGGTGTGCACAGTCGTAATGCTTACGTTAATACTAACGTTTTTATTAATACTATTATTACCATCATCATTGCCGCTGCCGCTCCTGCTGCTCCTGGTGGTGGCGCGGCTCCGACAAACGTTTTTGTAGTGGCCAATTTCACTGCAGCCGTGACTATTACGTTCAGAAAATTCCCACGGCGCCGTACTACGTTCTCGTAATTCCCGCGGCAGTCGTCTGCGCTTGGTTACGCATGCAACGCTGATGACTGCTTCCATGGCGTTGTGGTATACTAACCGGCAATTCCACTCCTGAAAGCGCTGACCTGAACCACATAATTCGTTGGTGCCCCAGACGGCCCCCTCCTGTATCCCTCGAAATAAGTATACCGTACAGTTCCGAGGGAACGCCCTCATGAGAAACATTGCCCGCTCCCGTTTAGGGGTGAACTTACTAAAACACTCCAAAGATCACCCACACCTAAAATCGCGCTAGCTTATACGCCTTCGATATCCCTAGGAGCTCCCTCCGCGAAAATGTCCCGCGACCTCGAACACCGTCGATGTATCGATTTTGAACAAAACAGACACAACCTGTCCGGATTTTTTTACTTCATATCACTTTTGGTTGCCGGTGTAGCCATTTTTTTAGTTTTTCGCACCTGACCCGGAAGTTCGCCCATCCAGTATTTTTAACATCAAATCTCTGTAGTTTAGGTGGGCTTTCTTGCGGAACTTTACGGTACATTTGAGCAATGGGAGGCTGCCATGCGCATCTCAACATCTGCAACCAAAGAAGGAGAAGCCGGCAACGACACACGACATACAGGCAGTTTCCACCGCTCCCCCGCTGCTTTTAGTGTAGTTAGGAATCATCCCGCCGCAGTGCTTTGTGCAACACTCCTCGGCTGTGTGGCGAAGCCTCCACTACGTGCGTCTTTCAAGCAGGCCCCCCTGTCGGTGACTCACGCTTGCAGCCGACGGATTCAAACGCGTCGCTACATGATATGATGATGATTGCTATTGGTCTCCCCTTTGAAGCGGGGTGATGACATGTCATCTTACCAAAAAGGACTAATATAATCATGTTTTACACTCTTGGTTTAATACTAGCGCTGCTTAGGGCAGGCACTAAAGCTTATTAGGCCAGTAATACTTTTTTTTTTCCTGTTACAGGTGGTAACTGTCCTAGGCAATATTCCCCTCTCTGCTTTTCGTCCACCAACATTCTAATCTTCTTTTCGTCCCCTCGACAGCCTCGAAGTTAACTTCCTCTGTGATACCCTTAAATCCTAGGGCGTCTGAAAGCCCAATATTCCCTCATGTAGATTTGGATGGATACCCTCACATTCTAACACTATGTGCCGCATAGTTTCTGTTTCTTTTCCGCAGACCACGCATACCCCATCATTTTGTGAATACTTCCCCACAAAACTCTTAGTTCGCAGGCAACCTGCTCTAGCCTCAAAAAGCAAAGCACTGCCCCTGGGAATTATCGTAGAAATTTTCCTTTCTGATGTTCAATTTCTCAGCCCTGTACATCTCTAACAACGTTTTACCTTCCATTTTTTCTCTCCATTTATTCTTTTCAATCTGCCTTGCCTCTTTTTTGGTTACCTTGGCTGTTTTGGATTCTCCACTGTTCTTTCCGTATTTCATCGTTAGCCTTCTAGTCTTTCTTAACCACTGCGTGTCCACGCTTTTCAAGTATAGGTACCTAAAAACCTTAGCTGCCCACCTTCGTTGATCCATTGCCCTCAACCTCATCTCAAAGCATATTTTACTCTGAGCTTCCCTAACTTGAAACGACGCCCAGCCCATATCTCCCTGAACTGCTTCGTTAGTTGTTTTTCTATGCGCGCCTAAGGCCAAACGTCCTACCGTTCTCAGGTTTACTTCAAGGCCTGATAGAACGTCTGATTTTAGGCAGAGTACAGCATTCGCAAACGTGAGACCCGGAACCATTACTCATTTCCACATTCTTCTTACTACTTCATATTTGTTATACCCCCACAGAGCTCTATGCTTCATTATAGCTGCGTTTCGACTTCCCTTAACCTTAAGTTGCTCCTCGTGAGTTTTTAAGTAGTTATCCCCTTCGTTTATCCACACTCCCAAATATTTATATTCCTTCACTCTAGGTAATTCGCCTTGCTGGATAGACACTACATCAGTGGTAGCGTCATTGAAAACCATTATTCCTGATTTTTCTGCACTGCAATCTAACCCGAGGTCGGTGGCTTCCTGGCCGCTAATATTTATTAGCCGCTGCATATCGGTTTGGTTATCAGCTAAAAGAACAATGTCGTCTGCGTATAACATTCCCGGAATATGTTGTTGTACCACTTCGCCTTGCAGCATATGGGTTAGACTAAACCCTACTTTACTTTCTTCCAGTTTCTTTTCTAACCCTGCCATGTAAAGCATGAACAGTATTGGGCTCAAAGGGCATCCCTGTTTCAGTCCCCGATGGATGTTGACCTGCTGGGCGCATTTCTGTCCTTCCCAAGTAAGGTGCACTCTATTGTCTTTATAGATTGCTATAAGGAACTGTACTAACTCGTCATCTAATCCCTGAAGTTTCAGCGTTCTCCACAGCCGTTCTCTGTTTACGTTGTCATATGCCCCTTTAATGTCCAAAAACGTAATCCATAGTGGTCTATTCTGTGCTTTCGCAATTTCAATGCATTGCGTTATCACAAACAAATTGTCATCCAGTCTCCTGTCTTGTCTAAATCCATTCTGCAGTTCCCCAAGTATTTCATTTTCTTCCATCCATGCTTGAATTTCTGATTTTATCGCCTGCATTACGAATCTATACACCACTGACGTTACTGTGAGTGGTCTGTATGAATCAATACTGGCTTTGTCTCCTCTGCATTTATATATTGAATTCATCCTACTTTCTAGTCAGTCCTCTGGTATCTGTTTGGTTTCTATCACCTTATCTATGCCCTCATAAACGATTCCTTACTTTTAGGTCCAAGCAGGTTTATCAGTTGCATTGGTATTCCGTCCGGGCCCACTGCTGTCTGGGGGGAAACCTTTTGCTCTGCTTTTTTCCAATCAAGGTTGCTCAAACTTATTTCCCTTTCCGCAGTCTTCTGTGGCGCTGATGTTATCGGTGCTGGTTTCCCTACCCCTATTGTCCTAAACTTCTCACTAATCACTCGATGAATATGCGCCAACGCGTGCTCTCCTTCTAAATGTTCCCCCTTTTCATCAATCAGGAATTTTTGATGGTTATCGTTTTTTGAGCTTAGTGATTTTACATGGTTCCAAAACTTCTTGAATGCGCTCTCGTCCTTCTTCCGTATTTCTGCCATCCATTGTTCGCTTTTCTGCTTGATCTTTGCTTGCACCATTTTCTGCACTTCTAGTTTTTTCCCACGGTAGATATTCCATTTCTCCTTCACTACCTCCGGTTCCATACCAGTTCTTTTTGCATCTCTATGTTCTCTCGACGCCTTTCTTCGCTGGTCAATAACCTCTTTTATTTCCTTATTCCACCAGCTTCTCGGCTTTCTCTTTCCTTTCCATCGGTTTCGTTGCTTTGCTTCATTCATCTTACCCTTTATGAACGCAATCATTTCGTCGTAATCCCAATTTTTGCCTGGGTAATTATTGATTTCTTCTTCCAATCTATCAGCGATGATCTTCAACTGCTCATTATTCAAATTAGTTCCTCCTATTGTACCTATTTCTACATTTGTCCGGGTTGCGCCTCCAAAGTGCAAGCTAAACCGCTTGTGGTCGCTTCCTAAGCTGTCCCATTTTCATCTATCCTCATTTCCCGCAGCCTTCCGTATACTGTCTCGGACACTAAACTGTAGTCTATGTTGGACTGTCTGTTACCGCTTTCCCACGTTATTTGTCCGTCACACTTGCTTTCCGTGTTTACTATTACAAGCCGGTTTTCCTGACATAGATCTATCACTAGAGAACCGTTGTGGTCTGTGTATCCATCCAAACCTTCTATATGGGCATTCATATCTCCAACTATGATTATTTCACCCGAATCTTTGAACTCGTTTATATCTCTTCTCAAACAGTTTACCATTTCCTCATTTTCCTCCCTAGCACTACTTCCGGTCCACAGATACACTACTCCTAGTCATGTATTTTTCCCCTTTATGGTGCCTCTAACCCATAGATGCTCTTTACAGCTTTCATGCACTCTCTGCCAGTCGGTCCCTTGTTTAATGAGCATGCCAACACCTCCCCCTTTCTTCATTCCTGTGGTCCTGTTGCAACCTTCCCAGACATAATTGTCTATGATAGGTGGGGCTTCTAGGTCCCGGAGGTGAGTCTCGGCTAAAGCGTACACGTCTATTCCTTCCCCGTTCAGGTTGCTTTTGAATTTCCACCCATTTATCTGGCTTTCTGCCTCCCTGCATATTTATGTAGCTGATTAAATATTTATTGCATTTGCTTTTCCCTTTCCGCTTACGGGGTCTGTTTTTGCCTTTTACCAAATTGTTTGCTCCATTGTTTCCACTTAAATGGCTTCCGTCAACGCTCTCAGTTACGTCTGTAGGTCCTCCGTTTAGCTCTAGGCCTGGCTGCCTCCCAGCATTGAGTGTGCATGTGTCCCTTGCTTCTCCTTTGTCTCCTAGTTTGCCTTCCTTAGCTACGCGCCTAGTTTGCCTTCCTTAGCTACATGTCTCGATCGCTGTCCCCTCGCTATTGTCGTGACTCAAACTTCGGTGGCGACCGACGCAACACGCAGAGACTTGTCCGAAGGACACGGAAGCCGCTGCGGAGACCTCCTCTCTCCCCTCTCTGGGACTCAGCGTGCGCCGCTACTACCGACCGCTGAGGAACTCTGGAAAGAGTGTTGTGTGTGTCTGTGCCGTTCGTGTCGTGTGCACAATCTAGAGGGAACGCTTCTTTGACCGTTAGAGCTTTGGGTATAAATAAGACACCCCCAAAGCACTGTAGTTCATTCCTGTTTGAGCAGTGAATAAATTCTGTCACTCTGCTCGAGTCCTGTAATGTAAGCTCACCCGTCGGGGCATTGTTCTTTGGCTTCGGCTCATCTCTCACCATGAAGTAAACAAGTTAAGTTTGCCTTCGACGTCTGGTCTTCTTCAAGGCTGCAACATTGGCTGGCCGCTCGCTTCACCACGCTACCACACGCATGACGGAGGCGACGGAGCTCGGCTCGCGTACGCCTTCCCGTTTGCAGCAACGAGTAGTCAGCGGTGAGATGACAACGTCGCAACAGTGCGCACAACTTTGCCGGCTGCTACTGTGGTTTATCTAAAGGCCTATCTAACATAGCGTCCCTGCAATATTGATCCAAAAACAAAAATGAAAATGAACCCAAGGGTTGACACTAAGAAAACGGAAGGTTTGTGAAACAGAGAAGTGGTGTAAACATACGCATTTAGTATACTCGGATTTTTGGCACATTTTTTCAACTTATGCCTTATGCGCGGGAAGAGCAGACGGATACAAAGCGAAGTGAGGATTGCAACAGACGCCCTACACTTCAATTTTACGCCCTGTTTTTCCTGAAAAATAGACTAATCTTTAGAGAACAATCGAATTACAATCCGTAATTTAGCCCTGGCCAATCCATCCCCCTTGTGGTTACAACTCAAAAGCACCAAGGGCGTAATCATCATCATCATTTCCAACGTCATCATCGCCATCATCATCATCATCATAATGCCCTGCATTATCGAAGATTCTGGCCGAAAAAGGTAGTTTTAGCGGCTCTACGTATGCTGCTTGCTGGCGCAATCGACTAGTGACATTAGCGGAAGGAATCCTCCTAGCTCGGTACGCAGAATTTTCTCAAAAATGCAGAAGATAACAAAAAAGTTCCATGAACTGGCGATGGTGGTTGTGATGATGATGGCGGGGTTGTGTTGGGCCCAGAAGCAAACAGCAGTTACTATAAGTAAACGGTCTGCGACTGAAGATTACGTTGAAAAAGGCAGTGCCGACTTCTCAAAAACCTTACCGTTTTAAGCGCGTTAAAAACGCACTACGGTTTTTAGAGCCACAAAATCATCACCATCGTCGTCGTCCGGCGACAATTGTTTGAGCCCTCACCCTCACCCCCGCCTCATTCCCACCTTAAACACACTTACGAAGCCTCTGCGTGTGGAGACAGGCATGCTGTCGTCCTTAGACCCGGGAAGGGGGGGGGGGGGGGGGGGGGCAATAATGTGTTAGGGGACGACGGGGAAGCCCTTGAAGGAGGGATGTCTAGCACCCTGTTTTATTACCGCGATGGGGGAGCGAGGCAGCTTTTTTATACCAAGGGGTAGCAGCGTGCACACGAATGTAAGTATTGCGATAAATATGGTGGGAGTGCTAATTCAATATGTCCACCGTTTGGTTGTTTAGTTCGCTTGGAAAAATTCGACTGAAGGCCTCTTGCGAAGCAGGGAAGATTATTGCCGGGAGAGGAGGGGATGCAAGCGTCAATAGAGGAGTTCTGAAATCCTTAACAAATTGCACGAGCTATAACTTAAACGGAGATGCTGGTAGTAGTCCTGGTGGTAGTCCTAGACATTACCGAATGATTGAAGTCCCGGTTGAGGGCAATTATGGTTCCGAGGGTTGCGTTGACCCTCACGTCCACAAAGCTTGATTAGGAGATGATTTAGCGGCAAGTACACCGGAGCGGCTGCGTTTCCAGCGAGAACTGAAGCTCGCACCTTGCAAGCCGCACACCGGGCTAGTCAACAAACGTAAATATAGCGTTTATACAGCCACACTTGTCAAAAGTTTGTTCGGCAATCACTATTTTTTCGGCAGAGCATGGGGATTGTCGCCGACCACAATCGGTCAAAGGCGTATTTATGTATTCATTGATGCAAAATAATGCTTGGGTGTAAAACACCTGCTTGGCTGTGGCTGCGGGTGGGTAAAGCCAGTCCTGCAAACACGTGACCTGTTTGCTTTCAAAGAGGTGCGCTCAGCGTGCAGTCCAGTGCACGTCAAGAGTAGGTGATCAATGTTTGGGGTGCCGCCTGCAGGGGCACGTCACGCACGTGGGGAGAGTCATGGCCGGCGGCGGTGACTTGTTAGCGGCATTTCCAGTGAGGAGAATGGCTGGCCACCCTTTCGTGGAAATGTAAGAGCGCCGACCTAGTACGAGCCTTGTGGATAAGAACCTGGAGGCCCCGTGGCCGTCCTGGAGGTAAAGGGTAGTCGCTGCTAGGGACGAGTCTGCGGAGTCGCGCTCTAGCACATTGCTTGTAGGTGGCACGTGCTTCAAAGGGGTCAAAACTGGCGTCGTGATGGCGTAAAACTGGGTGGGAGCGGGTGCAAGCGACATCGATCGTCAGGGCAAGCGCCGCCTCTTTGAAAGAGTTAACGCAGTGTCCTGACAACCCGTCTATCCAAATTTGAATTCCTTTAGTATGATGTAGCCTCCTGGTAAGCATCTTGATGGAAGCACAGATTAAATCTTGATAAGGCACCCGGTTTTGCGCGCGGACTGCCTCCTGGCTCGCTCTGAAGGAAAATAGGCTGTATTTGAGGTTGGCTCCCAAGTGCCATCGATGTAAATGGCGCTATGTGCATTCCGCTCTGTAATTGGGGCCGTGCGTCTGCGTTCGTTAGTATGGGAAAGTTTAGGAACCTTGGCCGGGAGTGGCTTCGGGTAATGATGATGAAGTCATCCCATGGCGGAAGCGGCAAAGAAATGGGATATTGTGGTGCACTGATAGGTGTCAGAAGCGCAAGTAGCGCACCGCTGGTGAGAGTGGATGCTAACAACACGTCAATAAAACAAACGCTTACAACACGCCAACGAAACCCTGGTTTTGCGTGCAATTCAAGGCAGAGACATCGTTGAATGGTGAAATTTCTGCGGAAAGGTTGGTGTTATTGCCAGTTGAACAAAATGTACACTGAAAATGAAGTGACAGCAATAAAATTTTCGATGAAACCGACGTACGTGGCTCAAAAAACGGGCATTTCTTTCATGAAACGACGTTCGGTAAACTATCGGGAAACCGGCCACCGTAACTTAGGAGACCTGCAGTAAATGAAGCAACTGTCATCGTGAGCAAGCTCTTTTTTTTAAAAGCAAATCTCTATCACTAAATCAAAATAAATGAAGCTTATTTAGTGGCTCTAGAAATCACCAGGCCCCCCTCCTGTCCCTTCCTACCTCCTCGGTCTGTCCAAAAATACAGGAGGCAATGGTCCGAGCAACCATACGGAGCCTACGAGCTTACGTACTACAGGTGAGGTGCCCGAACCTGGAGTTTGTGGAACGACAGTAGCGCCAGCTTGTTGCCCTAGCGGCGTAAAATTGAAGTTCTGGACTGGCTATTGATAATCTCACCCATTATTTGCGCTGCGTTTTTTTTTTTTTTTTTTTTTTTTTTTGCGTGCGTTCCACATTGCGCACGTTCCAGTGCTTGCACCACCACAAATGAGGCGTCACATGACAGGTCCCGAGGGCACGCGTTCAGCCCAGTGAATGACCCTTATCACAGAATAGTCATAGTTAGTCATAGCTGGAGTTAAGCCTTAAAATGATGTCGTTCAGGTGAGTTGAGTGCCAATATATAGGCCTCGGTGAGGGGAATCACGTGGGACAAATCAGTCACACTGCTCATCAGTACTAGTTCGGAGTAGTTAACCTTCCGAATTCACTCCGTACGCTGAAATAGCCGCAGACGCGCAAATGAGATGTCAAATGAAAGGTCCCGCTGACGCCCATTTAGCTTGAATAATGACCGCATCATAGGTAGCCATGGTGAGTGGGTGATAATTCAGACTGATGCTTCTAGGGCGCGTAAGGTATCAAATTAGAGGACTCGATAAAGGGAATCACATGGGACAAATAAAAAAATGCGCTCCGGTTTTAATCACATAGATTGGGTCATAGATTGGGTTAAAATTCAAAATGGTGCCGGTAGGCTGTGTGGGGTATCAAATTAAGGGTCTCGATGAAGGGAATTACGTGGACAAATGAAGAATTGTTTCCTGGGTATAATCATGAGATAGTCATGGCGAGTCACAGATTGGGTTACAATTTAAAATGATGCCGCTAGGGCGTGTGGGGTCACCGAGAAGCAAGGCATCATGGGCAGTCACGCCCGCGCGCTGCGAGGATATAGTGAATATACTAAAGCGAGGAGGTGGACGAAACGAGGGAGTATCCATGGGAGTATCGCGGCGCGGGCGAAAATGCGATCTTTTGATTTGCAATATCTCCACTAAAACTCATCGCTTTATCAAATTTCTTAAAGGAGGTGATTACAAGGACATCAATTTACCTAAAAATGTCAACACCCATGCATCGGCAACACCTCTTTCAGGGCCCTTGAAGCGGGGCTGTCTGCCTACTACCGTGCGGGGAACTTGCATTGATCTGGTCTTTGTCAACTTCGACTTTACTGAAATTTGCAAGCCACTGCCATAGTGATCGTAAGGCCGTCTTGGCCAAGCTTAGCAAGAGGTCGGAGGCACTGATGATCAGGGATGATTGGATGCATCTACAGGTACGACCACCAGTTCGTTCTCCCCCGGAACAAGAAGTAGGTGAAAAAGTAGTGCAGGCCATCAACGGCGAGTGAGCACTCGACGAAGACTTTGCGGCGGCAGACGATAAATTATACGAGGACTGAAGACGGCACTATACAAATAAATCACTTGTACACTTAACTTCGTGTTTGATTTGGCGACGAGTGCCATGCATATACACAGGGTTAATGGTTCTCAGTGGCTTATATGGCGTTTGTCGAGTTTAGATTAGTGAAACGAACACAGCTCCACTGTGACATCAGGCATGTACCGTTGTGCAAGCTGGCTTAGATTTCTTTTCTTCATAACACGTGCCCACGCTCTGTTCTCGCTTATTAAAGGGATACTCAAAGGAGTTTGTAAAACTCTTATTTATGGAGGTACTGCGGCGGTTCGACCCATGTAATTCATAATCTGACTATATAGCGGAAGTATAGACCCTTCTTTTTTGTCTGTAATCAACGCCAGAAGAGAATATACCATGCGCTGTTCACGCTCGCTGCACCATCTACCGAGTGACGTCGCAGTAGTTTGCAAAACCTGCTTATGCTATCTAACCCCTCAATATTTCGATTTTCCCAAATTACATGGTTAACATAAACTTTAAGTTTGCTCACGCACAGGTTATACAGGTTAGCCACGCTCGCAATTTCCCAAGTTTAGTCCTGTGAATTTATCAGTGTGACGTCTTAACCGACGTCAGCAAATCGGCGGGGAGGAGGGGGCGAGGGAAACGGCACTTTCGAACGCCCGTTTCTCTTTTAAAAATGCTCGTACATTGTCCGGGAAGACTCCGAATGGGGCTTTTACGCACTCTGTACGTTAGCCGGGAAAGTAATTAGACTATGTTTAAAATACACTTCAATGTCCCTATTAATCTAATTGTGTAGAGACTTTATTTCTGAACTGGCTCGCCTTATTATAACAGACTTGTTCTGCTTGACATAAGGTCATAAGTTCGAGTCGTGGCCAGGGGAACTGTATTTCTGAGGGAAGCGAGATGCATAAACGTCGTGAGTACAGGATGTTGACGCGCGGTAAATATCATCAGGTGTTTGCAGTCCGTCGCCCTTCTTAACGGCGTGCCTGACTTCTTGGAAACAGCTTCGGTGCGTAAATTCCCAGTATCAACTTGAACACTTGAACAACTTGAAAACTTGAATACGATCCGAGTGAAAGATACGCAACACTTATGCGTGCCGCTCGACAACTGAAGCGTTCCCCTCACGCCTAGAAGCACACGCTCCACGCGAAATGAGACCAGGACCGCGGTGGTCTCAATATGAATTATGAATATATTCTTACAGGGCCTAAAGAAAACAAGCAACTGAAGAAGGTATGAATGATTTGCGGGGGGAAAAAAAGCAGCCGATAACGGAACCGTTTGCTAGGTGCCTCGGAGTAGGTTTCCTTCTGCCGGATTTAAAAAAAAAACAATGGTATACACAAACATGCCGCCAGATGTAGAATCCCCGCCAGCGAATAAAACTTTTAGTGGCAAATTAACCAAAACAAAAAAGCACAAAAATCAGGAGAGAGAGAGAGAGAGAGAGAGAGAGAGAGAGAGAGAGAGAGAGAGAGAGAGAGAGAGAGAGAGAGAGAGAGAGAGAGAGAGAGAGAGAGAGAGAGAGGAGAGAGAGAGAGAGAGAGAAGAGAGAGAGAGCATATTTGTGGTCGAGGTCTTCAGATCAATGTTGCGGCCGGCTGTCTTCGCCGCCCGCACTGCGTTTCAGGACAGGAGCTGGGCTACTCCCACTCCTCGCGTGAGGGGTTGGACAGCCGAGGTCACACGGTGCTCTGCTATGTTTTCACACTCACAGAGGCCATGAGAACGATAAGCTGGCAACAGAGTATATACGTTTTTAGGGGTAATCTTATGAACATATTTTTAAACACAAAATTGGCGCGCATCTTGCGCTTCCGCTGTCGATACTAACTTCATAGAAATTCACTCAACAACAATCGACAACTTTCGTGTAACCAGTCCCCAAAGTCACTATCCGAGACAGTTAAGCTCGTACAGCTCATCGTTGGAAATGTTCTGATACATCGGTGGTTGTCGGCCAAATTGACAGCGATTAAACACCGCTAACATTCATTTTAGGGTGAAGTCAACGGTTCAGAATGACATGTTACAATGTTGCTTTGCTGATACGGCCAGCAGAATTCTGTACGAACACTAATAATCGCCCAGTCGAATGCGATTTCTACTGTTAAGTTAGTACTTAGCTTTTCCAGTACATACGCGGGCAAGGTTTCAAAGACGACCTACGAAAAAGAACGCAAAAATAAACGCCCTTATTTTTTTTTTTTCCACCCTCACTCAGCGAGTCATTAACCTTGAACGCCCAAGCCCACCCCTTTCCACCGCCGCACAACTCTTTTGGGCACCGATGATGTCTTCCGGGCATCGTGCATCGACTGGGTCGGGTCGGTCCGCGCTTTTTGTTCGATGCAAAGCCCCGCCGACTGGCGAATCGTCCTGCGGCGGTCGTTCGCCTGATCTCGGCACATTTTTGCCCGCAGCAACGGCGTCTTTTGTGCCGACCCTTCCGGCCGGAGCCGACGACCGTCCCCGTTCCCCTGGCCACCGCTGCGGAGGTTCTTCAAGCCGGCCGCGCAAGGGCCAGTTTTGGAAAGGAGGTGGCAGCCAGCCGTCCCGCAGCGCTGGCCCACACAAGCGTGGGTTCCTCCTGCGCGCTGCCCGCGCGGCGTCCGTGTCGATAGAAGAAACGGAGCAAACACAGCGAGGGAGAGCGCACGGCCTCAAGCCCAATGACGTGGCTGCTACCTCCTGTATCTTTTTGTCCTCCAGTTTCACGTCTTTACTTTTTGACGCGGTTTATTTTTTTATTATTATTTCTTACCCGATGTTGCTGCGATCGTCAGCAGTGTCTGTCTGGGTGTGGGCTGGAGTGGGCCGCGCCGAGTGGCGTAAGCATGTCTGCAAGACCTCCGAAAGCCGCCCGCGACGAACGCTAGGCCCGCTCCTTGTTTCTCCTTCGCTAAATGGAACACTTGCTCCTGCTCCTCCATGATGCTGCCTTCCTCTTGCTATTGTCATTATTTTGTCGTCCGTGCTCTTCTCCTTAACCTAGATCGGGGTTGTTAATCAGCGCTCTTCCTTTTTCTCATGCTCATACGACAGGTTCGGTACGTGTTTATGAAGGACAATGGCAGTGTCTTAGTATTACTACGTATTGGTGGTACAACACACAATGGCCAGAAGAAAAAAAAAAGCAATGACCAGGCGCAGCACGCAATCTGACGCGAAAAATGTCGTGTGCGCTGTGGCACCGCAAGGAACAAGCATTACGTTTTCTACTTCGGGGTGTCGATATCGCGATTCAGAGTATGGCTGGCACCACAATTCGTAAATTTGTCCCGTAGGAGAGTTCAAAGCGCATTCTGGTACATTGTGGTAGAACGGACCCATTCGAATAGGTCTGCAGACGCAGCAATTACTCATTCAGGTGCAGTGTGGCGAAGCATACCCCGATAATTATTTTCTTTTTCATTCTACAACCTGTCATGTGTACCTTTTTTAAACCGTTTCTCAAACCTCTCCAAAAATTGTTTACTGAGTCTCATTGAATGGTGTAGTACCGTAGGGAGGAAGTTCGCACCCCCTGCCCTTTTATTTTGTGTGTGCATACGGGCGTGACCCGTGTACGCGCGTGCGCGCATGCGTGCATGCGCGTTTGTGTGCGTGTGCGTGTGTGTGTGTGAGAGGGAG
Organism: Haemaphysalis longicornis; assembly: GCA_013339765.2. Lineage (NCBI taxonomy): Eukaryota > Metazoa > Arthropoda > Arachnida > Ixodida > Ixodidae > Haemaphysalis > Haemaphysalis longicornis. The sequence continues at coordinate 120,938,329 of CM023448.1, read as the reverse complement.
AGAGAGAAAGAGAGAGAGAGAGAGCGAGAGAGATTGAAAAAAGGCGCTATTTTTTACTTCCAAACGATCCCGCCAGTAGGGTTTTTTAACGTTATACTTTTTTCTTACGTCATAGGACGCCCTATGGAAGGTGTAGACATCACCCGCATAAAATTGTACTCCGTGGTTTACTCACACTAGCTGGTATTTTTTTTATATCCCTTTGCTCTTGTTGCGTTGTTTCTTTGAAAGAATTATGAAGAAAAATACAACGCTGTTTGAAAGAACTAGCCTACAATAACTGACTCAACAACATTTCGGTCCCCAAAAGACGTTGTTTTCGCCAAGAAGAGATGCGAGATACTACAAAAACACTTCCTAATTTCTCTCCGCACAATGTTGGAAGTGGCGAATTGGTAAAATACTAAAAACTAGATTCTCATTTTGTTAACTCATTGTTAGCATTAAAATAGTAGGAACAAACAAAACTAGAGGAACCACTACAACCGCACAGTAATGTTGCTTGGCGGTGGCTTTGGTCAGTGGTCACCCATCACACTGACCCACATCATAAGAGCCGAGTTTTGGAAAGCGGTCAGTGAGCCGCCGTTGCTTTATCTGTTTTCCCTAACATCTAACGGACACTTCAAAGTAAACCCGTGTTTCAGCTTTCCCCCAGTGCACTGGAGCGACCAATCCATGCCGCCCACAAAGCAAATTCGACGAATGACAGCAACGAATACATGCCACTCGGCTCAAAAAGGCGATCGGCGCTGTGGCGCTGCGTATTAAAAAACGCCTTGCTTGTATTGCGTGATGCCAAAGCGCAGAGCGAACTTTTGAGCCAGATCGTGCGCTCGACATGGTCATTTCGTTAAAGGGACCTCTCAACGCTTTTCATAAACGCTTTCACTCTTTCCTTCGCGTCTGGAAGCACTGTGAAAGCTACAGTTATCGCCAGCACGGAGCGTCACTGCGTGATTTGCTCGTCGCACCACATACGCCTTCCATTTCTGCTTTGTTTTTGTGGCTTTTTTTTTTAAGTTGCTATCGAAAAGCCTTCATTGCCGCAACTGAAGGAAAACCGGCCAAAAGCCACTACATGGCCTTAGTGACGTAGTTCGAGCCGTCGAAGAACGTCAAGACCGGGAAAGAGAGAAGAATATTTTGAGCGAGTTTACAAGTTATCTTTTGGGCATAGAGCAGTAATTTTCGGCTGAGGTACTTTGCGACCCCCTAATCTAAGTGCTGGGTGTGTTGGGTGACTACGTTCTGCAGGCATTTCAGATTTCAAAAAAACGTTGAAAAAGTGTTGCAGGGTCCCTTTAAATTTCATTGTTGGCTGCATGGACGGACTGGTCAAGCGAGCGCATTGTGGAGAAGCTGAACATTAAGATTCTCTTCAAGTGTGGTGGAAAGTTAAAGCTGGAGTTGATATCCTTATTTCCGTACAAAGCAGTATTTTGAATGAAGTCAAGGGTTTGACGGACAACCGTCTGGTCGGGAGGGTACATTTGAGAGAGAAAGAGGGCACCGACCAAGTAACGAAAAAGAAAAACTTAAAAGACGTTTCGGCTCCCGCACGGGAGCCTTGTTCACAATGAATTTTATTGCAGAGAAAAACAGCCTTAAGTAGGCTTTAAAACATGACGTAGGCCGCGTGCATACATTGGGTGCAAGGTTCCGATGTTGCGATTGAGGGTGTTAGGCGTTGTCTGTATTATTAGCGATTCTAAATTTAATCTTGCGGCCAAATTCTTCTCCGTAGTGATGATGCAACATCGGAACCTTGCATCCAATGTATGCACGCTGCCTACATCATGTTTTAAAGCCTACTTAAGGCCGTTTTTCTCTGCAATAAAATTCATTGTGAACAAGGCTCCCGTGCGGGAGCCGAAACGTCTTTTAAGTTTTTCTTTTTCGTTACTTGGTCGGTGCCCTCTTTCTCTCTCAAAAGTATTTTGAATGAATCAAACTTGTATTTTGTCGTCATAGCCCCTCTAAAGGGGCTGTCGAATGCTTTTATAGCCGCACCAGAAAGGAAACCCGCCAGCAGCGTGCACACTCCGGCTGTGACGTCACATAAGGAATGCCTCAACCTTGAAGAACGGGGAAGGAAGGAGACCTCCCGGGCGAGTTTTTAGGTCAGATGATGCGCGTAGAGGACTAAACTTTGGCTCTTATATTCCGTGGCCACTTAATCTGAGGGCTAGACGCATTTATTCAACATGCTCGAATGTTTAAAAAAAAAATGGCGCAAAAGCCACCCGGGAGCCACGCGGTCGCAGCCTCGGCAGTAGCAAAAGGTGGCCGTCCACGCCAGTGCTACGCAGATACTCCGCACCAAAACTGTAAAGCAACTTTTGCAGCGTAAAACTCGGAAAAGCACACGGTGTAATAGCTGAGATATTTTTGCCCTTTTTGCCCCTTTCAGCGTTTCGGCGTTCCTGGTGATATTGCTCTCGGGTATCGTCATGCCACCAACCTCAAAATGGTTGCAGTGAGTTAAGGGGATGGGCGTAAGTTTATTGGGCATTGCAATGGTAGGTCTCACTTACTGTTCCCTTCTGGAGCGCAGCCATCCAATCCAATAGAATTTTTTTCCACTCCAGCCTCAGCTCTTTGCGGCAGAGAAGATTTGCGGCAGAGATTTGCGGCAGAGAAGAAGGAAGAGGAGGAGCAGGAAGAAATACTTCTGTTCAGATTTCTGAACGGCCCAGAGTGCAGCCCTGAGGAGTGATTCCTTCTTCTGTGGGGCCTATATGCAGTCCGCGTGGCCTGTGTTCTGTCCACCCGCTGAAGCTGGGTAGGTAGAGAGGGCCTGGACAGCAGCATCTCCCATTGCTCTTGTTGGGTAGTTGACTGAAAGACAGGACGGTGATCAGGGCTAAAGTCGCCCACCCTGATTACGGGGCGGAGTGTTCCTACTTCTGAGCAAAATTTACATTCAGCGTCGTAGTGATTCGGATGCATTAAGTGAAGACGCATAGGCTGTGGGAAGGAGCCCGGATTGTATGAGCCGTAGGGTAGTCTGTTGTTCTCTGGAAAGGTTAGGGTAAGGCGAATGTACGGTCTGTCTCAGAAGGCGATAATGCTGGGTTATCTCCCTGAACGTGACACGCGGGTGACTGTCCTCGTGCAGCTCCATAGCACGTGAGGTAAAAGCACAGGCTTGTTGGGTGGGCGTATTCGTTGCCCTCCATTGAAGCGTGAGGGGGTGTCCAGATGAGCTGAATGGAACCCTTTGGGGAGTGGTTTTTTAGCACGCGCACTGCAGGTCAGGACACGCAACCCGACTGGTAATTCTAGTAGGCTTGCTGGGAATCGGTGACTACCCTCCGAACCCCTGGATGAGTGAGAGCCAAGGTGACGGCTGCCTCTTCTGCTGCCATCATTTCTTGGGTCCTAAGCGAGGTACACGCAAGGAGGTTGGTTCTGGAGGTAGCCACGATGATGGCGTATTGCTGCCCTCGATGTTTGGAGGCGTCTGTGTAGATAACTGCATGATCCCCACCGACGGTGGTGTTTAGCGCTTGAGCCCGTCCTTTTCGGTGACCCCCGTCATGTGAGGGGTTCATATTTCTAAGCAAAGGGAGCATATTTAGTTTTAGTCGCCAAGAGTCTGGGAGTACGTCAAGCGGAGTGACATTCTGGGCTGCCCAGCCAATCTGGTGAAGCATGCGGTTACCCACCGCAGTTCTGAGACGAACCTTTTGGTTAGATAGATGGCCTTCTATCAGCTCTTCCACCGTGTTGTGGAGCCCCGTGCTCAGCAGCCTCTGTGTGAACGCACTCATGAGAATACCAATGGCCTGCTCGACCGCCTTTCTAATTATTACATAAATCATCTTTATGTCTTCCTTGTCGAAGAAGAAGACAGGGGGTTGACGTAAGTGACTCTCGAGAGGACAAAAGCTTCAATTATTCGAAAGGTACCGGGTTCCTTTAGGCCTCGCTTCTTGGTGCCAACTCGCCTGATCATGTGTATGATTTGTTTAATGCTGTTTTTGAGGCGCTGAAGGAGACGTCACTCTTGGTGTTAGCCTCGAGATGTAGGCCCAGCATCTTGATGCTGGGGCTTGGAGTGATGGCCTGGTCATCAAGGAGTATTTGAATGCATTCCTTGGTTTGGGGTGAGGGCGGACGACAAGGAGCTGTGATTTTTTACGTGAACACTGGGGGCCACAGGCTTTAGCACATTGGCGTACTAGAAGTGAGATGCCATGCATTGGTGTGAGCTTCCTTTAATTTTTGTAACTCTTAGCACACGAGCAAGGTGTGCACAGGGCCGCTAGACGGGCGTGAGTGGTCGCGGGACGCTTTCACAGGGCATTCAGCGAGAACGCAGGGGGTAAACCCGTAGATGGGCTTGGTGAGTACACCACCTGTCTTGCCCGTCGTCGCGTGGGCTCGTAGCCAAATCGGTAAGATAACGGGCTCTCGCTTTGTTGGTCTATTATTTCCGGGTTCGATTCCCGGCGGTGCCAGCAAATTCTTTTATTTGTTCGCTGGAGTTTTCTGGTGACACCAACGGTCGCGAAAGAACCCTTGGGGGGTAGAGGTAAAGAGCTTTGCTTTAAAACTACCATGCGCGGTTTGCGGCGGCCGCACCAACTAAGGCTGTGACGTTGGGAGGAGGGGCGCCGTGATTGGACTAGAGTGAACTAGAATAAAGGAGTGTCCCGAGCGGCGGCGCCGAGCCACTCCGGTTGGCGTCGACACCGCGAGGTGGCGCGACTGCGCCCTTTCGCAGCTGGTCTGGCGCAGTGAGACTGCGCGTCTGGCCTTGCACTGTTATGTTCTCGCGTTCTCTTTCGGTTTTCAAAGGCATTCAGAAGCTAAGCAAGATTCTAAACGACCAAACCTGATTTTTGCTTTACTTACTCCTGCTCCAGGTCGAGCACAAGAACTGTGGCCTCGATGAGGTGGTCCGTTCTGGTTGCAGGCACCTTAGTCCCGCTATCCGCGATTTTGATTCACCTCGAGCTTTATATCTGGCGCGGGCGCTTCTGAATGTCAATGAAATGTCACCTGTGTTCTCCGCAACACGCCGAATACTGCCTGACGAGGATAATTACTTACTTTTCGCGAACTGGCAGGTGTTCAGCATGGACCGTTAGGCCCTGCACAGGGCAGAGCATCGCGGTTCTAAAAACACGTCATTGCTCGTATAGCAGCATTTAAGAGCGACAAATTTTTAGCCGAGGTGTTGCAGTCAACTCTGATGTATTATTTATTCGGCGCATGTGCGCAAATAAGCCCGTTGACCCCCCCCTCAATCTCCTAAAAGGAAGTTTAGACGAGCCGCATAGCACAAAAACGAAACTAACTTCTGCTTGCTTGCCAATATGCCATGGTATGGAGTCTTTACGATTTTTTCAGAAATCAGAGGTATCATGGCGAAAGGCAAATTATTTTGTAGTTGTTTCTTGTTATAATTACTAGAAAAAAAGAACAGTACCTAACTAATGTTAACACTTACATGCAATGTTACATGTTAAGCAAAGTTGTGTACAGCTATTGTAATTTTTATAATATACATACAGTGAACGAAATAGAACAGATTACGTTTCAGTGAGCTGTCACAGTTTCTTTCGCAATTTGGTCCAGTACTACGGGCATTTACCTAGTTTAGCATACTTTGCAGATTGCCGTTTTTTTGCATTGCTTCTGCTGATGATTTTGAAGTAGAAGTGAATGCGGGTCGTGAGGTAAAACACACCTCTGCCGCAACAGCCTTACAATGATCACTGCACCCAAGTTCACACTGCTGCTTAGCCTTCACCACACTCAAAATGTAAAGGATGCTATCCCAATGTAGCTCATCAAGAAGACTGAAGCATTCAGTGAACGCGTTCTCCATGTTTAGCACAAACCTATGCAGAACGGCCTGTACACAAAGTGGAGCTCGCACACTGCAGCCTACGATTCTGTGAGGGGCTTGTCCTAATAGTGGCAAATACGTTTCCCCATCCAGTCACGATGCATCTGTTATTTCCCACACAATTCGACGGACAATGTAAATTCTGTACTCAACCAGGCACTCTATGGCACATAATATGGGAGTGCGCCAAGAACCCAGACCTCCCACCTCCTTTTCCTTCCCCTACTCCTGAGCAGTGGAAGATACTGCTGTCCAGCTCCCTCCCTCAAGATCAACTTCTTCTGGTCGAGAGGGCCAGTCGAGCCGGGACGGCACATGGTTACCTGAAATGAGGAACCACCCCACCTAAAAGCTCGATAAAAAAAGTTTTGTCTCTCTCTCTCCTGCCGGCGCAAATCGCGCTTCCACTTTTTTCGAACCTCTTCGTCTCTTGGGGCGGCAATCAAAGACGCCTTTGGAGCGCCCTGATAGCCGGCGTGACCAGCCTGGGCAAAACCAGTGAGCAATAAGTCCTTCTTTCGCCGTCTTCCTCACATGCTGGTCCTTGACGAAATGCACTCTCTCACTGTTTTGAAAAACACGTCAGAACCTCAGCACCAATTCAACCGAACGCACGTGCACCCACCGCCTTCCAAGTTCTACGTTTTGTCCGGTCTGATCGAGGGCTCCGGCGACAGCGCGGGCGCCCGGCGTGGCTGACCGGCTGCGAGATCGTGCACCAGCGCCACTAGCCACCCTAGCGGTGGTCGACGGCGCGCGGCACGCCGAAAGCAACGCCGTCTCCGCCCGCTCGGGCCACTCCCCTATTCTAGTTCACTCTAATTGGACGATGCCCAAGGTTAGCAATCACACAAGTTTCGGTTTCGGTTTCGGTTCTGTAAAACATAACCAATGGCTTTGTTGGATGGGCATTCTCAATATCTCAGTAATCATCGTACCGCGCTTCTGCCATGTTGTCGGCTGTAAAATGCACAAGATAAGCCTCCCAGGACGGCTTGTAGTCCGTAGCATCACTAGCCGAGACCTACGCAGTGCATGAACGCCCCGCGTACCGCAGACGCCCAAATGTCACTGCGCTTTCCCCATATTTGGAGCTTGCCTCCCTCATGCCTGTATCGTAAAAGCGTGTCTGCACCAGGCCAAGGGTCTGTTTATTCTGGCCTGTGCCCACTGCCTGCAAGCAGTCGGTGCTTATGGCAACAGCCCGCCAACGAGAACTCGCTAGCGCGCCAGTGCCAGCCTGCGCGCGTTTTGTGAACTAGTTCGTGTAGCCATGAACGTTGCGGCCCAAAAAAAGGTGAACTCAATATAGAAAACATCGGCGGAAAACAAAAAAAGTTTAATTACAAAAAAAAAAAAAGCACGTACCCGCGGGGATTCGAACTCGTGACTCGCAAAACTTTTGCGGTGAATCCTAGCGCCCCAGACCGCTGGGCCCACTTTTTTTTTTTTCTTTATTGCCTGGTTTGGGTCAATACATACATGCAAATCATCGACAAAATTACACCACGTGAAAAAACACTAGCACATACCTTGCTAGTGAGTGAGGTTTAAAAAGGCGGTAGTCTCGCCACACTCTCCAGCACAGTCAGCCACTCGGGTGGACTAGGCTCGGTTTTCAAAACCTCTACTATGTAGCGGACATTTTCACAAAAGTATTCCCTCCCTGGCCTCGCATCGACATCATTGTACCGACGGGCCATGCGAGCCTTCCATATACCGTGTAGGGCCAGTAACATTATGAAGTCGTATGGAACTTCACCTTCATTTTCTATGGCTAAAAACCGAATTCCATAACTATCCACAGGAAAATCTTTCTTTAAGGTACGCTGCAACACATCCCATAGGAAGACCCCATCCCAACAATCTATGAAGACGTGTTCGATGGTCTCTGGTTTTTTGCATGGGAAGCAATCAGGGCCCCAAGGCACAAATAAACCTTTCTCAATCATCCAGGTTTTTACAGGTAGTACACCACATGCAATTTAAAGAAAAAACGATTTAACATAGCCAGGAGCTGGCATTCTTTTAACACGCCGAAGAACATCTTGTCCCGGCCCCACACGGTATAGGGACCTGTACAGTACAGACCGCTGGGCCACGGAGAGGGACGCGAATGCCTTGCTAATATAGGGTATATATTGTACAACCGGTTTACACTTTTATTTAGTTTTGGCATTTCAAGCCGCTTAGGTGACTATTTGTTGTACTGCGATCGTGCAGTAAGCGTCGCCCGAGTTTCCACAGTAGCTCACGTCTAGCAATTGCATTTCGTAGACGGAAAAGCGTTCGCAGATGCGTAGTCGTGCTGCTGACCGCTGTGCTTGTTCGCCCATCGCAAAAAAAGTGCTTCCCGCGCCCTAGTTTTACGCTGTACGGTAAAAATATCAGTTGATTTTATTTGCTTAGTACCTATATTGACTTCGCTGACTCTTCTCCCGCCTTCAAGAGGCCTTATATTTTCCTACTGGCGTACCAGTCAGCGAAGCGTCGCATGTGCAGCGCTTGTGTGAAGCGACCTTGACTTGGAGCTAAATACAGTGTACAAACAAACCAAGTAAAGAAAGGCACATTCTTCCATTCACAAACGTGTCCTGGCTTCGTTTCAACTAAGCGAACGAATTGCGACCAAGCAATTTTTTTTTAACCTCCTTGATTGCGACGACCCGCCGGCGGCCGGCGGACGAAACGCTGGGCCGACTGACTCTGTCGGCCGGGGAGCCGTGCAGTAGCGCAGCCGTGGCGCAGCCAATTGCCAGCTCATCCCCTCCTGACGTCACACGAAAACGCCACAGAAAATGGGCGAGCGCAAAGAGAGGAGGACAGCGTTTTCGAATTAGTTTTTCTACTAAATAAAATCGCGTAAACGCGCCTAAAGTGGTTGAAACATGGCCTGGGGACTCCGGACTACAATTTGCGCTAGTAATCCCGCAATGTTTACATATCACTTCAGTGTCCCTTTAAGCCTACAAGAGCTGAGCACTGCGAGATCCAGATAATCGCCCTTTCCTGCTGCCCCATTTTCTCTGTCCTAGTTATGCGGGGAGCCTCGAGAAGCTTCCCTAAATCCTTATCTGCTTTTTATCTTTCATATTTCATAGTCGTGTCTGATGAAATGCGAAAGTGCGTTCCCACGCCAGCTGGAGGCAAAACGTGCGCTTGCTAGTGTAGCTATTCTTTCCAGTGTGCTCTTTTATTAAAATTGCGGCTGCCTACGTTAGGTCAAGAGCTGTATTGAGTGTCATAATTAGCAGTTAGCATTTGTAAAGTTTGGAGCAACTTCACCTCATTTTTACGTAGCGACGATAGTTCGTTAACATGAAATAAATGTTCTTCATAATTACCCATTGTTATAGAGATCTAGAAGTCATGCCAGCGTTGTTTTCTTTAATATAAACTGTTTCCTAGTGCCATTCACAAGATATACCTTTTCTACCTCGAAGAATACAAATAATGTTGTGAAGGATGACATCCAACCAAAAAATTTCTTCCACGAAGAGTTCTCGCCACTTGCAAGACTCAGAGCCATGGAAATAAAACCTTGCGGAAATAAACTGGCACAAGTGCGTTACAAAAAACTGGTACAGCGGGGTTGATCAAAGCCGGAATTCTTACGTGATGGGCACATATGTGTATACTACGGACACACGTATAACTGTGCATACGAAAACACGTATACATTTGCATTTACAGACATATAGACTTGTACAATACATGCACTCAGTTCTCGGAAATGAGGAAAGCTGTACAGCAGTCAAGCTCAGGAGGACTTCTTCCAAACATAACGCTTTTTTTATGATGCGTTGTTTTCGTGAACTCCGTGGCACACCGCGCTCTTCTCACGAACGTATACCTACAAGAGCCATAAGCGAGATTCATAACAAACTTGCACTGCAAGAGAACTTGTCAACAACCTTCAGGGGTTTGCGGCCAGTTATCCGCTAGGCCAAGCGGTATAATGTTTCGGTGGAGAGCCCTCATGATTCACGCAGGTGCGTACGGTAGCGAGGCATGCAATGCAATGTGTGAAAACAATTGTCTGCACGTCTGTAAAAAGACATCGTAGCCGCCATCATACCGCGGAAGATGCGGAACGGGGGTGGGGGGAGGCGGAGAGCGGGATCTCGCCTTTGTAAAATAGGTTGGTGGAGGGGGAGGAGGCAGCAGAGTAAAATGACACGTCATTGTCATCAGTGTTGAGTAAAGTGATCATGAACCCTCTTGTCATGAGGGACAGCTAGTGAACGTTATCCAGAGGAATGAACAGCGGCATTGTCATTGCTCTCCTCCCATTTGCATGTCCCTTGCTCCTCGCGTTAGCGAGCAGCGGACTGAGGAAGACGGCGTGACGGCGCTTGCAGGCGTACCAAAGGACCCATCACATGTGATAGTACCATCGTACTAATCAAATATTCAAGGGTTTATTACCGCACTCAGGGACAGCACATATGTCTTAGTGTGGGCGTATGGATAAAAAAAGCACAACAAATAAAACTTTTACAATGAGCGATGTTTACGCACTATACATACTATGAAAACATGAACCAAAGTGTCAAGACACAACCGATCAGTTTTGGCCCACAGATCAATAAGAGCATGCACTCACTACAGACAAACGTGTAAGCTGAGAACAAGACTTCTTAACATGGACATCATAATATAGGTGAGAGCCACAAATCATTAACGCGGACAGCATGTGACGCAAACAAACAGATAAAAATGTGGTTGGTCCTTCTTGCATAGGAATCGGTAAAACACGCAAGTAAAATATGCCTTCACAGGAGCATTTGAATGTTTATTGTGCATCGATATGAACTTGCACATCGCTATTTATATTTCGTTCATATGTCACCGTTAGACGCATCGACATTAGACACCATGAATTACACGCGCTGGAGCATTGCGTAAATCCGATTGAAACCCCAGGCGCTCGCAAACCGTGCGAACGAAACCGAACGGGTTGTCAGCGAATCGTTTGGCCAAGTCACGGTCCACTACAGCGAAAGCAGCACGATTTGCGGGTAGGCAACAGTCTTGTGGATGTGCTTGGCGAGCGACGTCCTGCTGGAACGCGGCGGCGGCGTTCCACATAGACGGCGTGCGGACAAACACAGCAGCTTCCGCTGCCCTATCGAAGCGCCAACTATGAACGCTCATTCGCATCAAGACGCACTACTTCGCTTCACCTCTCCTAGACGGCAGCACCATCTGAATGAGATGTTAGACGGAAGGACATAGGGCGCGTTCGTACAGTTGGCAGAGCGTTGGACACCTCCCGTTGCGGACAGACTGAGCGTGGGCTCGAATCCTAGCGCCGCCGCTCCAGTGGAACTTTGTCTGGTGATGTCAGTTCCGTGACGGATATGACGTCGGTAAGCTTTGTGTACTCCGGCATAAAACACTTTCGTGGTAAAAAACCGACAACCAATTTGGAAGAGTTGAATCTTGCCGGGGGAACGATAACCTAGCTGGCTATGCCACGCAGTTTTGTGGAAATAACGGTAGTAATACGATAAGGTCAAAATGATAACAATAATAATCAATGCTTGGTAAATGATAGTGTGCACTACCGTATGCGCTTCCGAGTGGAAGTTTGGTAAATGAACTGAATACGCAATATTCACTAAAATCGTCGCCCTCACAGATCCACCGTGTTTTCAAGTTGCCTTATACTTACAGAGACGCCGAAAATCGATTGCAGCCGGTCTGGACATATTATGGGCAACACGTGCTCGAACATTCGGTGTTTGCTTTCTGTATATATTTTATTATTGTTCTGATGCGGCCTGACTACTCTGTTATCATTTTTATTGTTCGCGAAGATGCTATTTTATTGAAAATGCTGCCCTAGATAGCTGCATTATATCACCGTTGTGTATAGGGCCCTTGTGGCTCTGAATTAGGGTGTCTAAACAAATGTTTACAACAATTAATTAATTTCAGCCTAAATAGCCGCAGATAGAATGTCTCAGGGGGTAGGTATATTAACAACGACCTGAGACTGCAGTGGTCTGAATTGTCCGTAGTCGACCCGGATCTTGAACATCTTGAAGTACCGTGAACCCGACACGGACACGAGAAGAAGACCACTGCGCTGACTCGCTAATGAAATTTTATTAGTACCGACACAAGCATAAACACCAACAATCTTGCACCCAAGCGACGTAATTTCTTTCCGAAAAACCGGTTAAATGTCATTGTTGCAGACAATATCTAAGCAAAAACACATAAGATGACAAAGCGATGAAAGAGGCCATGAAATGAAAACAAGCTCAAAAGAACGCAGGCGTTCTTAATAAGTACACGTTGAACAAAAAGTACAGGTGCTGCAAGCAAATAAAATAAATACGCGATTCTTATGAACAGACCTAAATCAATGGTTGTGGGGTATAACGCGGCGAAGGTGCACCTGGCCTGTGAGGCGCTCCGTAGGAGAGGGCTCCGGATTAATTTTGACCACCTTGGGATCTTTCACGTGTGCCGAAATCTCCACACGGGCATCTTCGCTTTTCGCCTCCATCTGAAAAGTAGCAGCCGCTGCCGGTATCAAACCCGCGTCCTTGGGCTCAGCAGCACAACAGCACCGAGTCACCTCGGCGGGTTCAGACCTAAATCAGGAAAATAGAAAATGAAGGACGACTAAAAGGTGTATCGATCGAGCCAGAAGGCGAAGAAATCGGCAAATGCCAAACAAAGTCCAAGACTTGGTGTTTTCTAAAAAAAGAAAAAGAAAAAGGTGCAAATAAGAAACGTGTACAGTTAAAAGGAGCAACGGGGGCCGGGTAAAGTAGTAGAAGAGACAGAAAAAACCATAGCTGGAAAACAGATGTGTAGCGGAAATACACGGCGGTGCGAAATAAAATCTACACATTAAAGATCTTTTTAACATTTTTTTAAGTGACAACTCAGTAGTGGATAAGCCGTGGATGGTGAAGAATCCCGCAGTGAAATAGTAGCGGACCACAACGTTTGCTTTCGTTATTACTTAATCCGCGGAAATATAAGATTCCGATGAAAAGCAAACCTAGAGGTGCCATAAGTACGCAGAAAAGTTACAATATTGTGAGCATCTGCTCGAGCACTACCCGTCTGCTCTGCACCCTAGTCACCATCATGGCCCAGCCACAACTGGTCACCTTCATTTTCGTTCTGCAGGCACGAACGATCATCATCAGTGTGTTCGGTTCGTTGTGGCCTGGCTGTCGCTGGCTGAATAAACGCCGTCTACCAAGCCTCCTTGCCTGGCCTCTCGATATGTAAAATTTATCGGTTGTTGATTGGTAAGCAACTTTAAAACTACCACAGATAAATTATACTGGAACAGTTTTTGCGCGCATAAGGCACCACGTTCACGCAGCAGAACAGGCGCATTGCGGAGAAAATCCCGCAAATATTAATGCGAAATGCTTGATTTTGTACATGTTGAACGGAGGGATCATCTATGACACTGGTAGGTGTTGTCCCCTGCGACAATTGCATGATGATGTCACTGTGTATAAAAGCGATGGAAAGGGGCAGCAGGGCATTTCGTGAAAAACGGTCATTCTTTTATAAGCACGCGAATACCAAAGGTGTGTTTTTTTCATGTTTGATGTGAGAATTAAACTTTGGGTTAATACCTAGTAGTGCACCTCAAAACTTATAACGCGATTTCACGCAGGAATTATGTTAGGAGCGATTAGTAGATATGCTGTTACATGCATGTCGTAATGATGAGAATGAAAAGTTATGTACTGAATTTTGACATGGTGAATAATTAGATAGTTATCGTTGTACTATTCCATCCCGTTACCGAGTGAGGTATCTAACTTTGATATAACAAACGCTACTGGAAACAGAAGTGAGAGATCATGGTATGGTAGTATCATTTGCATATAGAATCCGGTAAATGTTGTAACTGGTGAGTGAAAGAGTGAATAAACTCCGTTTAGGCGAGCTTCAGGCGATGATGGTTGGGCGCCTGCCCGGTGGAAATAAAAAGCAGCGCACCAGTAACTGAGCCTTAGGGAACACCTCGATTAATTGTTTTAACTTTTTAAACAGGGCTATTGACAGACATGCTCCTTATATGCTCTGTTCGGCAAAGAGTTCGTAACAATGTTTAATTAAGGCTGGGCGTGTTGCACCATCTGATTTAAGATAATATTCCGTGGTTATCATGTCGCGAAAGCTTTAGCAAAGTCGGGAAAGATAGAGCCCCCACTATTAGCGCTATCGATGGCTTATTTGAATAGAATAATTAAATGAAAGTAAAGCCAAAACGCCATAACTGCGAAACAAAAACCAAATAAAAGCTTGGTTATTTTAATTTTCGATGTAGCTATCTAGATAATGGCTTTAAAAATGGCCGCTCAATAATTTTGCTAATTGAGAAAAGGATTCCTAAATCGGTCAATAATCAGTCATTGAAGGCTCGTTTCCCTTTTCCAAAACAGAAACCGTTTTAGCTGGTTTTAGAATACCCGTATATAAAAAGGGACAGTTCTGAAGAAGAGGTCAGTTATCTTCGCCTGATACATTGAGAAATGTGATGAGAAACTAGTTTTGAAATACGAGCAGGAATGTCATCTAGACCTGAGCCGGAGTACTTGAAATGGTGAATAGTCACATAAACGCCATGGGATGTAACAAGGAAAGAAAGAAGGGTGGGATGAACGTGGGAAGTACTTAATGTGGCGGCGTCGAGTAAGCCCTTGATAAGGGATGCGATCTAAATTTTCGAAACCGCACTAGATGATTGTGAAAGTCGTAGAATAGTTTGTTGTTTCGTACGGTTTCTTGGCCGCTTCATCTAGTGACCTAATCCCGTTTGGTATTTACTACTCTATGTGCATATGTACCTATGTAAACTAGGGCGTACATACCAAACTGGGCCATGCATCCATGTGTGCGCACGCCATATCCATCACGAATGTCGCCACTCAGGAGCCTACATGATGTATAAATCTGCTCGGGCGATCAAAAAATAAAATAGTTAAGAGTCTGTCTCTCTTAGTGTTCCTATAGAATTTCTTCCCGTTTTTCTCCGCTGTTTATATATGCTTTCAGACAGGTGTGTAGTGTTCGGTTTAGTCGGAGGAGGCTTCACGTACTAAGGCACGGTCGCTACATACGTTAACAGGGCTTAGGATGCTTCTCAGCGTTGGTTTGTAGCAGATGCCACAGTTTTTTGTTTTGTTTTTAATGGAAACTCGCACCTTTTCACTTAACACTGAAGACGCGACTACGCTCTCGCTCGATTCGGCTTTCGAAATTACGAAGCTTACTACCGCCCCAAGTGTTTGCTCATTTGAATCGAACGGAATATTGGCGCGGGTTTTGCTTAAAACTCGAATATTGTGGCTCTTCCGTGTACTTTTTCTTCGCGCTCGTGTTTTTTCCTCGTACGTTCCTCCCCTGCTGTGAGTAGAGCTTCTTATCTGGCAGCTGGCTCGAAGCGCCTACCTGGCGCAGTCAAAAAGATGCCGCTCATTGACGCGGCTCGACGTAGTGGGCTGGCCGGCGCGCGCTGTGCGGCTCTATCGCTCCTTCTTGGGCAAAAGGGAGCCGGTTTGCGGCGCCCGCGTACACGTGATGCCGTGGGTCGGCGCGCGTCTATAAAGGGGCGAGGCAGCTGTTCGGAGCGCCATACTTACGTCCGCTGCGAGCCCGTTGTCGTTCTGTGTGGACCGTAAGAAGCTCCCTTCTTCCACGTCAGCCATGGTGAGTTCACACTCATCCGTTGCCCACTTTTATGAGCCTCTTTTTTTTTTACCTGACTTTTCGTTACGTGATGCAAAAAAGTGCGCCCAGTTCTAGCTTGGCTAGCTCGTGATCTGTGTTCAGTGCCCTACATCGCTTTCGGAATAAGTGAAACCTATGCTTCAGCGGTCTGGAAATTCTTGCCGCTTATTCGTTTTTTTTTTTTTTTTTTTTTTTCGTTCACGCAAATGCCCCGCGGTCTCTCCAGCCCCACATTCAAGAGGTGTGTTCTGTTTGTTTTGAGCCGGCGAAAAGGGTTTCGAATTTGGCGCAAGACCAACGAGAGGAGTGGGCGGAGACGGGCGTGGTGATGCCTGTGATCTAAGTTGCTGCTGTGCGGTTCTCTGTTTCCCAAGAGCCGCCGTTAGTGGATCCTAGTTGCGTTATTTTTCTGCCTCTACCGTCTTCAAACAGTACCGCCTGATTTCTTGGTTTTCGTCATTTCTGTGAAACGTAACTTTAAAGAAAGAGGGGCGTGCAACCTTAATGGGCTGTATGCGAGAGCCTGTTGGGGCGGTGTCCTCCTCGTTACGACGGCAGACAATCGCCTCGTTTGAGAAAACGACCTCTCTCTTTATGGTCGGCAGTTGTAGGACGTATTTGGCTACTTTCGCCGAGCGTTTCCTGACAGCAGTAGCCTGACGCCTTCCCTTCCATATTTGGTGCTGCTATCGCGAGTCCTTGAGCAGTATCTGTACGCCCCCGGAACGTGGAGCATGCACGCATAGATAAGTTCAGAGGTGTGCATTGTTAACTTCACCAGCCTTTCTATTATCGTTTTACATTTGGTATTTGGCCCTTTGGGCTGATTGCTGCAGTAAGTGAAGGACCGGTGGGCATCAATTTTTTTCTGCCTTCTGGTTGTGACTCCTAACCGACCTGAATATGTCCACACCGATCAGTCGTAACGAATTTCCTTTTTTCGAAGTAAAAGAAAATCTGTTAGCTGGCCAGATTTTGCGAAAGTTTTCTTTCCTTCGCGGAGGCGTTCATGGGGATAATCGCGCTAACGCGATGCGAAAAGCGAAAACTCGTGTTTGTTCGAGCTTTCGGCGTACGTTAAAGATCCCCAGGTCGTCAAAATTAATCCGGATCTCTCCACTACGGCGCGCCCCATCACCTGTGTAGCTTCGGCGCGTTAAAAAAAAAAAAAAAAGTCACGCTACGCGTCCCGACCGAACTTCGGCGAGACTGAAACGCAAGGAAGGCGGTACATTTCGGAGACTGTTGCCCTGCGTAACATGGCAAGCCACGAATTTGGGCACTTTTCGATTTGCAGAAGTTGGGTAACAGTAGTTGAATGACCATTTTTGTGGGCAGTCAAGCTAAAAAAGTCTGCTGCCATATATATTAAAAACGAGACCGTAGCGCGAGTTCTCATTCTTACCGGAAGCAATCGCGAAGTAAAACAGAGTTGATCCGTCCATAATAACAAATGATAGCGTCGTTCTGAAAATTAATCTCTGCTTTTCCTTTCTAACTGGTTTGGTTGACTAAATGCGAGTACAAAAAACTCCCGGTGTGTATTCTTTTTATGGTACAAGCCCCCTCCATACCAAAAAAAAAAATCTATTCGGGTAACGCCTCATTAGGCCTTCTTAACGCACTGTATGGCATTTCAGTGGCTGGGCTTCGCCGAAGTGCACCTGAATGACCACTCGGAGCTTACAAGAGAGCAAGTTTTAAGAATAAGGAGTTCGACATAAGACTTTGCTTTAAAACACGGTATGTACTGAGGCGCTACGCGGTACAGAACGCCTTCCTTGCACTGTGAAATGTCAGAGATGACCACATTTTGCCCGAAAAGTCGTATGCCGGACCCCTCCGTTACGCCTTCGCTGCATCTTTCACAAGGATGGGTCATTCACTTTCGTTGCGGTGAAGCATAGCCGAGGGTGTTTTAGTTGAGCGCGGAGCGCCACCGCTTGTGTATGAAGCGGTTACTCCATTCTAACTCTGAAAATATTTCCTATTGTGCTATCGCATTTGCAATGCACGGTTGTAACCGGCTGTGCGTGTACGCCTCCTCTCCGGGGGATCAATGCTTGTGAATGAAAGTATAAGTATAAGCATGTGAAAGTATAAGCGGCCATCTCGCATTTGTGTCCCCCACGTGTAATCTGTAGGTGTGCGATTAATGTGCACGTTTGAATGTGCGTACGTGATTCCAGCGCTTTGAAACCACACCTACCTCTCCTTCAGGAATAGTTGGCAGTAGTCTGAAACGTATCAATTGGCAGTTTTTTTTCTTCAATAGGCTCCACCACACCCTCCACCAAAGTGTGTTAGTTGGTCACTACCAAAAATGCATTGATCGGCAAAATTTTTTTTTCTTTGGTTGTTGCTGTTCTCGTTGTTGTTGTTGTTGTTTGCAATAAGCGTCCAAATCCCCTGCGCCAAGCGCGTAATTATTTACCTCGCAAGCATCCCGTGTGTTATGAGCACCGCGTACTCGCAGTGCTTAGAAGCATGTCAAGGACTGCCGATTTATAATAGTCGTTCGTAGCGTGCATGAAGGTCGTGCAATGATTCCAGCATCACCACTTATGCACATGTTAATTTTCCGTGTGAAGAAAAATGCGTGCGTTGTCGGACCTTCCTCAAGCCGGCGTAGTACGTGCATATCTTCACACGCTTTTATGCAAATTCAGCTACTTTCGCCACCGCTAGACTTCATTGGTGGTCGTTCAACCGAGTGCCCAACGCCGACAGTCGTGACGCACGTTGACTGCAATAGCAACCGGCGCGAATTGCTTCGCATCGCCACGCTCGTGAGCCGTTCCTCCCGCCGGCCCCGTCACCGTTTTTTTTTTAATACCTCGATAGCCTACTTAGCTATTAGTCACACTTAAAAAGTAATTTGTTTTCCTTCCCGCCACCCCTTTGTAACCGAGTGCAAGGTTGCGGATTGGATTACCGTCTGGTGTGGCCGCATTTCTAACGGCGGAGAAAAGAAAACGCTCGTGCACTCTAGGTTAGTGCACTTCCAGAAAACTTTGGGTGATTCTAAGCTATTCTGCAGCTTCCCACTATACGGTGCGGCTAATAGTTCAAGAATTGTTTCTGGGCATTGAGCTCCACTTTTCACTTAGTCAATGCGCTTTTCATCCACGATTTTATGGTGGGGGGGGGGGGGGGGGGGGGGGGGGGGGGAGGTGATGGTGCGGGATATCCTATCTGGAAACAACCCCCATAGCACCCACCGTGTCTTCATTTGCCTAGGTGCTATGGTACTGCCGCACGAGGTCGCCACCGGTTTGACAAGTGCCCCCTTTTGTTCTGTTCGGCGCAGAGGGAATGCATCAGCGTGCATATTGGCCAAGCCGGCGTGCAGATCGGCAACGCATGCTGGGAGCTCTACTGCCTCGAGCATGGCATTCAGCAGGACGGCAATATGCCCAGCGACAAGGTGTCCGGCGGCATCGACGACTCCTTCAACACGTTCTTCGCCGAGACCGGTGCCGGCCGGCACGTCCCGCGCGCTGTCTTCGTCGACCTCGAACCGACCGTGGTGGATGAGGTGCGGTCCGGCGCCTACCGGCAGCTCTACCACCCCGAGCAGCTCATCTCGGGCAAGGAGGACGCAGCCAACAACTACGCGCGCGGCCACTACACTATCGGCAAGGAGATCGTCGACCTGGTGCTCGACCGTATCCGCAAGCTGGCCGACCAGTGCACCGGTCTGCAGGGCTTCCTGGTCTTCCACAGCTTCGGCGGTGGCACCGGCTCCGGCTTTACCTCGCTTCTTATGGAACGCCTCTCGGTCGATTACGGCAAGAAGTCCAAGCTCGAGTTCTCCATCTACCCCGCACCTCAGGTATGTCAGCACGTTCAGAATCTCGAAGCGGCGCATGTAAATATGTTTTATGTCTGGAAGATGTTTTTAGACTTCACTTCCTGGGCGTATTATAAAGTGTCAGAATTTATTCCGTCGATTTACACATTTTAGAGAAGTTGGTGGGTAGCTTGTAATAGGCCTTTATGCCTAGAAAACAACGCGAATAGCTAGCGTTGACCTTGTTGACATATATGTTTGCTGCCTACTTCCCACCGGCGTTCCATGTTCCTAAACGACTTACATTTCGTGTGCTATTTCGATGTGACAAAGAACGGCCTTTCCATTCAAACATTATATACAAACCCCTAATCCTAGCACCAAGACCACTACCGCTGACATGTACTTACGTTTGCTTTCGCATAACTTTTATACTCCAATTACATTCATCATCCTTCTTTGTGGTATCACCCTGAGACAACATCATGGTTCAGCTTCACCACGATGCGCCCGAGTGACCAATGTACGCCACCAACAAAGCAAGAGATTTGTTGAATGGCGACGCCTAGCATATGATTTGACTCAGAAGTCCGGTCTGCACTGCGCTATCACGCGATGCAGCGATTCGTTCTACCTTGCTCAGTGCCGCAGCTCAGATCACGTCTTTTAGTCATTTAATGCACTTTCCCGTTATTCGTCGAACTTGCTTTGTCAGCGGCATGGATCGGCCCCATGGGTGCATTGTAGTGAAGCTGCACCACGGATAGTCTTAAAGTGGAAATCAATAACTTTGTTTTGGGCACACCCAATTTATTCAATTTAAATTTTATTCCACTGTCTCTAATGCTTTCCAGCAACTTTTTTGTAATATGTAGCTATTTTTTCATGCTTGCTCGTCTTCTCACAGGTTTCAACCGCTGTTGTTGAGCCGTACAACTCAATCCTGACCACCCACACCACCCTGGAGCACTCCGACTGCGCATTCATGGTGGACAATGAGGCCATCTACGACATCTGCCGCCGCAACCTGGATATCGACCGACCAACTTACACCAACCTGAACCGCCTCATCAGCCAAATTGTCTCCTCCATCACGGCCTCTCTTCGCTTCGACGGTGCGCTCAACGTCGACCTGACCGAGTTCCAGACCAACTTGGTGCCCTACCCCAGGTTTGTTCCGGTTCGCCCGCCCGTAGCTATTTGCAACACCCTCGCTATATGAGCTTCTGTTTCATATCGAAATGCAAATCGGGCAGGCTTACCATTATTATTCAACTTTTACCGACGCTGGTTCTATTTCACGGATTTATATGTGGCTTGATACAGCTAGATTTCCCACCATTTCAATTATCCCTTGCCATTTCTACAACACTTAAAATTGATTACTTCCTAAAGTATCTCGACTTCAAACTAGGTGCGTTAACAAAAAAGAAATCCATCGGAACACGCTGTCACCATAAATAACCGGGAAAAATCTGAAATGAATAACTCTACATTCCGGCCAAGGGCCAGACTTCAAAACATGGCTTTTAATCAGCATGTCTATCGTCCAGTTCTCCACACACAGCCGAAGAATAACCTTAGGTCAGCAGCGCTCAATCGACTCCTTAATTATAACATGGGACTCATTTGGCCATACTAAAAATATGTGGTAACATGCTTATTTACACTGACATGGGCGACCCGGGGCGTTCTTCGCTTTTTTGTGTCTGTGTGCGTGACTTCGGCATAACCACGCGCACACTAAGTCTTGCTATATCTTACTTCATTCATAAAAGCCGCACTTCTCGCAATTCTTTTCTTCGTAGGAACAATTTGGAAAAAAAAAATCGCATTATTTCCGTATTACTCTATTCGCTTGGCAGTGCAGCAAAAATTGCGACAAGGTACGACTACCGAAAAAGAAACATCAATATTGTCCCGCATCTCAGAAGGCCGCAACAATTTATGGCTGCCTTTATTTGCAAAGATCTTACCTTCACCTCCATTTCCATCGGCTTTTAGAGATTTATCTGGACTTTATACTCAATCGGCCGATGCATTCGTAATCTTTCTTGCAGGATCCACTTCCCGTTGGTGACCTACGCGCCCGTCATCTCCTCTGAGAAGGCCTACCACGAGCAGCTGACCGTGGCAGAGATCACGAACGCCTGCTTCGAACCGGCCAACCAGATGGTCAAGTGTGACCCGCGCCACGGCAAGTACATGGCCTGCTGCATGCTGTACCGCGGCGACGTCGTTCCCAAGGATGTGAACGCGGCCATTGCGGCCATCAAAACGAAGCGCACCATCCAGTTCGTGGATTGGTGTCCCACTGGCTTCAAGGTAGGCATCAACTACCAGCCGCCCACCGCCGTACCCGGCGGCGACCTGGCCAAGGTTCCACGGGCCGTGTGCATGCTGTCCAACACGACAGCCATTGCCGAGGCCTGGGCGCGGCTGGACCACAAGTTCGACCTCATGTACGCCAAGCGCGCGTTCGTGCATTGGTATGTGGGCGAGGGCATGGAAGAAGGCGAATTCTCTGAGGCCCGCGAAGACATGGCTGCTCTGGAGAAGGACTACGAGGAGGTCGGCATGGACTCCAACGAAGGCGTCGACGAAGGCGAGGAGTACTAGAGGAGCTCCCGTCGCCAAATGCTGCTGGTTAAAATTTTTAATTAGTTGTGACTGAAACCTTTAATTTTTTATTGGTCCACATTTATTCGGTTGAATTGTTAATAAATTTCTGAAATATTAAGACCCGTAGTGTCGATTTGTTTCGGGGGGAATTGTGCCGGCTTGCAGACCATTTTTCCCCGGTCTGCAAGCGTCTCCTTTATGAAGAGCGCGTGCTTTCCAGGGCAGCGTAGGGAAGCGTAGTTTACCGAAGATTTTTTCCGGTTTTTTGAAATTGCTTTTCACACCCTAATACAGTCGCGGACATGTCGTCGTTGCTTTCTCACAGTAATGGGGACTGCATATTCAAACACTGATTACGACATTATCCATCTTAACCTATTCGCCTGGGTGCATCACGTGCTTGGCCTGTCTCACCACTCGTGCTTGTAGGCTAGTACCTTGAGGCCATTCTATAAGGCGAAGGTAATGTAGAGAGAAAGAGAGAATGGCCTTCAGTGAAACTGGCGAGGATAGCCTGGTGAACACTCCTAGCTTGCTATACGCCAGAATCCTGATGAATGAAAAAGGCGATGAAATCGATGTTTATGACGAATATGATGATGGTGATGATGTCAATGATCCCTATGCTTGCGTAGAGTTAGAGACAAACACTAATTCAATCCTGACTTCACAGAAAAGTCGGCAGATTTTTTTGTCACTCGGGATACGCGTGTATGCGACTCGACAAGGGACCTGAACACGTCACTAATTCGCGATTTCACAAAAAGTGGCAGGCCCGACGACACTATAACGGACGTTCTGCGCGCAGAAAACCGTGCGCATGCAGATATCATGTGGTCTGTTAGAACTTGAACTGGGAGCACTTTGTGTTGGCGACGTTCAGCCGCACGGAGTGTACACCGCTTTAAGAACGTTTGGTGAAGCAATGTGGCATCTTGAAGTTGCCATAGATAAGAGAGGGGGGTGGGGGGTTGAGGGCAAGTACTGACTGATGCAGAGCAACAGCCCGCAAAGGTTACTGAATGCTTTAGAGAACCCTAGCTGATGCAAGAACTGGCGTATCTTTTCTAGTGAATGGGATGGGTAGTTGATGGTGGTAGAAACAATTACTGAGCTGTTCTCTGAGAGTGATCCCTCACTCGAGGGACCCATGAGACGATCGGGCGGTCTCGGCTCTGGACGCCAAAAGAAGCTGGGTCGCCCGTTTGCCGCTGGTCATCAGGTTCTCCCACAGCTCAGAGATGTGGAAAGGAGGAGGTTTAAGAGGTGTGCACACCCTAACGCGATGCGAGGTAGGGTGCCTGTTACGGAGCAATATTGGCGTTCTGAAGAGTATCGGTTTAGGTCAGACTTGGCAGTAATGAAATTACAGTAATTAAATTACTTTTTGCTGTAATGAGAAACGTAATGAATTACTTTTGAGTGTTGGTAATTTAATAATGCAGTGAATTACTTCAGGCCAGTAATTTCCTGGAAATTACTCATTACTTTCCCAATTACTTTTTACTACTATATAGCCTGTCCGCTTCTCTTAAGGCATAAAAAGTTGACCAAGAGAAGTTGACCAAGTAGAGTTCCGATGCCCAGATAATCTCTGGGCATTGGAACTCTCACGAGGTCGCGGGTTCGATTCCCGGCCGCGGCGGCCGCTTTTCTGATGGAGGCGAAAAGCAAAAACGCCCGTGTGTACGAGATTTCGGCGCACGTTAAAGATCCCCAGGTGGTCAAAATTAATCCGGAGCCCTCCACTACGGCGCGCCTCATCGCCTGCGTTGCGTCGGCGCGTTAAACCCCACAATCAATCAATCAATTGGAACTCTACGAACGCGAAGGAAAGAACGCTTCGAAGAGAGCTCTGCCTGCTTTCTCGTGCCTTTTCATTCTCTTTTCATGTGTTCCGGAAATGCCGCGGCGACAGTCAGTCGGGTTAAACAAAAACGCGCAGATTGTGTTCAAGGCTTCGTTACACCGGTCACTGGTGTAAGCCCGCTGCTAGGAAGGCGCGTTTTTTTCATCCGGCGGGGATAAGCACGGAAGCGCGCGAACAGTTTCTCTCGTCGCTACAAAGCATTGCCCGAGTTCCTTGGAATATTTTGAACTCGTGCGGTCCTGAGAAGCTGGGCTTCTCAGGACTGGGCTTCAAGATGAGGAGGACCGGGCCCATTCAGTCGTGAAGCGATGAACTCGGGCGTTGAAGGAGCACCGGCATCGCTGATCTTACTGTTTTCGAAGGGTACCCGAAAATGAAAAGGTTCTTCATTACGTTCAACACAACCCTGCCCTCATCTGCGCCAGCGGAGCGTCCTTTTAGCATGGCAAAAGACACTCCGTCGTACAAACGGGACACCTTTCCGATGCCCACTTTGAATCGCAGCTTCTTCTGAGATGTAATAGATATATCTAACATATCAATGTATAGCGCTGCAAATAAACTGTACATAAGTTGGTGTAGAAACAAATATTTTTGAGATTGCAGTGTATATGTATATGAGTGTAAATAAAGTGTATATGGGTTGGTAGTGCATGAGTGATGAATTTCTGTCAAAGTAATTTCAAAGTAATTTTATTACTTTTGAAAAGTACTAATAATGTATTGTCATTACTTCTGCCCACCTGTAATTTCTAGTGTAATTTAATTACATTTAAGAAAATTCTAGGAAAGTAATCAGTAATGTAATTTAATTACTTTTTAGAAGTAATTTTGCCATCTATGGTTTAGGTACATGAATTGAGCCTGCTTGGGTAAAGGAAATTGTAAGTTTGGAGCTGCTGGGGGGATTGCTTTGTCTTGTTTGGGAAGTTGTGGATCTTAAGCAGGGTAATGTTCCTGAGGCAATCTATAATAATGCGTGATTTCTGGATAATACTGTCACACGAAGGCGGTACCGTTGATACTGCTGTGCCCACCTTGACGTCCTCAGTTATATACCACTGTGGTCGCAAGCCATTGATGTAGGAGAGACGAGCTTCCTGACTTTTCAAATTCCTTTCTGCGGCTCCACTGAGACATTTAAAATAACTTCTATTCATTTGTGCACATGGGCGGCGCCATTCAAGACACACACAGCCAGGGGCGCTCGAGCCACGTGGGAGACATGGAGGCCAAGTATTTTTGTGTGGGCTCAGCCCCCCCCCCTCTTAATGTACCATCGGCATTTTTTCGCGCAACTTACTTTTAAGAAGTCTGCGTTTCTATAAAATTGGCTGCTACACCGACTCGGTAGTAGGCTTTGATGACACTTACAAAACGCGAAAACAGGCACGGTCTGCCGGAAGAACACGCCGACACTGGCCAGCTTGGCGACAACTTGCTGTCGAAGAAGGCGGGCGCTGTTTGTTAATCTCCGTGGACAGTTTCAGTCTTTTTTGTACGAGATTACTTCCGTGTTGTGACGACTCAGCGTCGCGTCGCGGCGGCAATTTGTCAGGTGAGGTCGTTCCCTCCGCGGGACGCGCAGCAGAAGAAATGCTACCAGTCAGCAAATGAGGTTGACTTCTCCCACTATGGTTGTGAGTTTTCTTGTGATTGATGGTCAATTAGCTTTCCGAAGTAAACAAGGAACGCTGTGGGCTGACGTAGCCAGCCGGATGTGCAGTCTGGCAGCAATATGGGTTCGTGCGCGGACGAAGGGCCTTAAAGGGGCCATGCAGACAAAATACTACGTTTGTTTTATGCGGAAGTTTTGGTGTTTTATAGCGCCCCCGCGATTGTCCGGCATTAAACGATGCTTTATTCCCGAGAAATTAATCAAAGTTGAAATTTTGATTCTCTCGCGAATCGTGTGTCTCGTGACGTCTGCGATGACGTAACCAGGACAGGTCTTTCAGTGAACGTTAGTGCGCTGTTAGGCTCTGCAGCGGACTGCTAAGCCTTGTTTGCCGACAGTCCTCCTACAGTACGCCACCATGCTGCGCCGGACCGCTACTGTATTTGCACCTGGCTTGTTTTCGTTACGGCAGAGAGTAATCGTTTTGTGAAACATGTGGTATGCTCGACAAACAGGGTCACCTAAGACCATGACACTTACGCCAATCGGCCACTCTCGGTGCCACACTGATGTGCTCCCGGATTTCCCGATGTAAGGTGATCTTGTGTCCATGTTTATGGGCGTACGGAATGCGCAAGGATTCTAGGATGGTTCTTCTGGTGATGGTAGCTGCCAACCGATTGTATTGGTTTATACGTTGACTTTCAATGAGATCGTCCGAGGTGTTGTGAATGCCCATCTCTAGCAGCCGGTCTGTGGCGGCGCTAATAGGGGTGCCGACTGCTGCCTTGGTGGCTTTTCGAATACTTCGATTATTTTTTTTTTCTATTTCTGCTCTCCTGAGCTTCAGATATGGGACTACGTACGTAATTTTACTGATGATAAAGGTATGCACAAGGCGGAGAAGGTTGGGCTCCTTGAAGCCATGCTCTATGTTTGCGATCCTGGTGATTATTTTGCTAATCTGGGCAGCTGTATTGTGCAATGCTTGAATGGTTGCTGTGTTGGTGCCTTTCTCGTGGATCCGCAGGCCCAGAACGCGAATGCAGTCAGTCAGTTTTGGGGATGGCGGTCCCTTGGAAGAACACTTGAATATCTGGAGCAGATGATGGTCGCCTGCCTGGCCTTGTGGGGTTGTACAGAAGGATATCTAATTTCTACGGGGAACAGGTCAAACCTTTATCGTGTACGTATGTATGTACAACATCAGCGACTGCTTGCAGGCGTTCCTGTATCTCCGCATCACTGCCAGCTACTGTCCACACCGTAACGTCATCGACGTACAAGCTATGGCGAATTTTGGGGTTCTGGTCGAGCTGAGGAGGCAGCGCAAGCGCGGACACATTGAAAAGGAAGGGGGAGAGCACGCAGCCTTGTGGTGTCCCCTTGCTGCCCAGGCTTATGGAGTCCGATTTGAGATCCTCGATGTTTAGTTGAGTGGTACGCTGCGAAAGAAAGTCCGCAACGCCGGTATATGTCTTGGCCCCAACGTTGAGGTCGTTCAGATTATTAAGTATGGCCGCATGGCTCACACAATCAAACGCCTCCGTAAGATCCAGCCCCATGATGACCCGCACGTCGAGGGGGGATGCTTCAGTGTTGTCAATGATCTGATGTTGCAGCTGCCGCATCACATCCTGAGTAGATAAGCGGGGCCTAAATCCTACCATGGTGTGAGGAAATAACTGTCGTTCTTCCATGTGCTGATGATGTAGCCGACTGAAACTAGATGATAAGCAGCTTTTCAAGGCATGATGTTAGTGAGATTGGCCTGAGATTTTCCCATTTGAGTTCTTTGCCCGTCTTCGGAATGAGGGTGACCAAGGCATGTTTCCATGCAAAAGGGAGCTTCCCTCTATCCCACACCCTGTTCATGTAGTCGGTGAGCGCGGTTGTGGATGAGTCGCCGAGGTTTGCGAGGGTGCCCGGAGCCTCGGGAAGCGGCATTGCAAAGAGTAGAGGGTGGGGGGCAGAATGTGAGCTCTACTGGGATGGGGAAATGTGCTCGTTTGGATGCCTGGGAGGTGCCGTTCTTGTTTTTAGAGAGGCTTTTGTGCGTAAGAGAATTTGGGGGTAGATGAGGCTAAGATGACAGGCTGGGGGTAGAGTGGCGCCCAGGGATGATGTGATTCGGTTCGTGGGGACGGGGAAGGAAGGCGGCGGATGTGCGCAGTGTCTCACCCTCCTCGCGACACGTGCGACCAGTGGGGTCAAACCTAAATGAGCTTTAACTAGCCTCATTAAATAGCTAGTGTCATTAGCTAGTGTAATTAAATAATCTAAATAGTGTCACGAAGCTTATTTAGTGGTTTTAGGTCAAACCACTCGCGTTAGTGTAGAGGCCTGAGTGGCCCCAGAGAAAGCAGAATCTGCTCGCGAAGACGTCGGAAATCGGGCATGTCCAAATGATGTGTTCCGCTTTCGCCCATGTACCGTATTTGGTGCAGTTTCTTTGATCGAGGTCATTTCGGTATAATTGCTAGGTGCGGTGTGTTTAATCGGTCTGCCTGCGCATGTCGTATGATTGCTTGTTCCTTGCGGGAGAAGCTGCGAGGCGGGTTTCGGCAAGTTCCGTCCGGATTATTTAGGTGTTTCAAAAAGGGCATTTTATAAAGCTGCTCCCTGGCACAAATTTCTGCAACATTCATCTCCACAGGGATTGTGGAGGTCTCTCCGCTATGTAGAATGTCCCCCTCTATCTTGGCAGCCGGGAGGCTCGCGCCTCCCTTCCGGATCACCTGGCGGTCACACAGGCGTGTGAACGCACACATCAGAATGTTTTAAGGCTCATTTTTACAACGTAGGTTGCAGCCGTTTTGCAGATCATACTCTGGCTTGGTCGCTGGCATAGCCCTCGCGCGTCGGGCCGTAAAACAGAGCTGTCATTTATTTCTGCCCTCATAATTCTTACTGGTGCATGGTCGGAATTTTGCCTCTGTGTTCGCTTTCTTGATCTTTTGCTTTTTGGGGGTAACTACTTTGTCGTTTCGTAAACGCTTCTTCACATCTAATAGCGGAAAAAAGGGTGGCATGAAGGAGGTGTATGGGTCAGTCGCTCCTTTGTCCCGCGTCTGTTATCACGTGCCGAGCATGCCACCACCTATCTCACCCAGCAGTTTAATTACCAACTGAGTGAAACGTGGAACTTTTCAGGTTCTTGAGAATTTTTGCACCATTTGCGTCCTTTTCTACGCGTTCCTCTATCGCCACTTGCACGACTGAGAAGTGATATGCGGGGTATGATTGATTGATTGTGGGGTTTAACGCGCCGACGCAACACAGGCGATGAGGCGCGCCGTAGTGCATGGAGGGCTCGGGATTAATTTTGACCACTTGGGGATCTTTAACGTGCGCCCAAATCTCGTACGCACGGGCTTTTTTGCTTTTCGCCTCCATCAGAAAAGCGGCCGCCACGGCTGGGAATTGAACCCGCGACCTCGTGCTCAGCAGCACCACGCCTTAGTCACTGAGCTACCACGGAGGGTTGATATATGCGGGCTCGGTCTTTGGTGTATGGAAGTCGGTACCACATCAAATGGGGTCTTTCTACACGAGTGCACGAGTCTTTGGACGCCAGTCCAATTGCAAAAGTGAAAGCAACACCCCACGCATGCTTGCGCTAGATGCACGCAAACAAACAACCAAACAAAAATAAACGAACGGACAAACCAAAGCCCACTGATGCTTTTAAACGGCGTGCAGCTAATATGGTCGTCAAGAATGCTGATCCCCAAACCTGAAAGTTAGCGGCACCCCTCTCACATCGTTGTGTACAATAAGGTGGTATACTAACACTTAAGGCGGAGGGGAATCAGTTCAATTCAATTCAATTCAATTCAATTCACTTTTATTCAGCAAAAAGTAACGAAAACATTCGCATAACACTGCGCGGACCCATAGCCAAAGGCTAGTCTCGGGTCCGAACGAAGTAAATACATAGAGGTGGGTTTTTAACACAAAAATAATACTGAATATTGAAATATTATTAATATATAACTTAAGATAGTACAGCATTATACGTGGTACACATGCTTGGGAATACGTATGGAGCAATGCCAACACGCTCACAAATTCACAACATGTTGCTTAGGCATTAACACACTTATATATGAAATTGTAGAGAAACACACAATGACATTCAAACAGTCCTTAGTCTTGATCTAATAAATGTTTTTTCAGGGTTCGAGAAAAATTGGAGACTGCTTGACAAGTACGGTACATCATTCCATGTCTTAACGCCGCTAAACTGCAGTAGCCGCTCTCCATACACATTGAAAACTGGCGCAAGGTTCAAGTTCTCCAGCGAGAGACTTCTGGTGTTACGCAACGGGTGATGAAAAATAGACACATTCAAAGGGCCGATTGTACCTTAAAACATTGTGCACACAGATAGATATTTTCAAACACAACAAGCGGTCGAAAGGCAGAACATTCATTTTTCGGAAGAGTGGTCTGCAGGATTCGTATAATCGGAATGGTTATAATTTTCAGTGAACGTTTCTGAAGTTGCCTTATGGATCCAAATATGTTTTGTACGTTCTTCCCCAAGATTCATACAATAGAAATATGGCTCGGATAAAGGCGAAGTACAACGTACGCAGTATATTTTGGTCAAAATAATCTCGAGCCTGTAGCAGGGCGTAGCAACCTGAAGCGAGTTTCTGACAGATGATATGAATGTGATCCTGCCAGTGTAAATGATTATCAAAAGTAACTCAGAGATATTTAAATGATACAGCTTGTTCTAGCTTTTTGGATTATTTCTATACAGATTAATACAATTGGCGGCAAACAGGTATTTTTTCGGGAGTGAAAGGTGACGAAATTGGTTTTCCTTGGCATTAATAGTCAACCTATTAGTTATCATTCAATTAACACTGAGTCCCATTCTTTGTTTGCCATGGTTTCAAGTTCATTAGGGTGTCGGCAGTAATTATTATACAGGTGTCGTCAGCATACATCAGTACTTCAGCAGTGTGAAGCGCTGATGGTAAATCATTGACGTATAATGAGAATAGCAAGGCCCGAGCACTGATCCCTGCGGGACCCCTGCTTTGAGATACTGCGATGAAGATGAAACGTTGTTCATTATTACGGTCTGTTGGCGTTCACTGAGGTAATCTAGTAGAAGGTGAGATGCACTGTTACGGAAGCCATATTGCTGAAGTTTTTTAATTAGGATATTGTGATTGACCGTATCAAATGCTTTGATAAATCTAGAAATATGACATACACAAGCTTACGTTATTTAGCGCCGTATTAATTAACTTCGTTAGGGTTAGGACTGCGGTTGAAGTGGAGCGGTGCTGACGAAAGCCGTGTTGTTGTGGGCAGAGTATATTGTATTTATTTATAAACTTGTGTACCGGTTGGCAAGAACTTTTTCAAAAATGTTATTAATTATACTAAGAATTGAAATTGGCCTGTTAATTTAGAGGGTCCCGAAGTGTCCCCTTCTTTATATATTGGCACAACTTTCGCAATCTTCAATGACGATGGGTATATAGAAGATTTAACAGAGTGATTGAACAAGTGGCATAATATGGGACCCAGAATGTGAAATTTTCTTGGATCATCCTGGAGAAATGCCATCTATACCAACAGATTTGTTAGACGTCATATATGAAACGACGTGTTGTATTTCTTTTAAATCTATGTCGAACATTGCAAAGGAATTCGGTAGGCAAGTTGCCAAACTAAGTTCATCTGATGCAGGTGGAAGTTTCTGTGCGAGTGATATGCCCACGGAAGCGAAAGTGTAATTAAAGGTACCAACCGTATTGCTGTCAACAATATCGGGAAGTACACGAGGTTTGAGTGGTTTGCCTGCGACTTCCTTGACGATATCCCAATTTTTTTTAGTATTACCGTTAGCTTGTTGTATGCGGCTTGCGTAATACTCTTTTTTGCGGGTTCTTAACATTGCCACCAATTTATTCCGCATATCCTTAAACTGAATAAAATATTGATTTTTTCTATTGTGTCGCCATTTATAATACCAATAGTTCTTTGTTTTAATTGCTTCAAGAGTGGTCTTGTTCATCCAAGGGCAAACCGGCGTATCGCGGGAGCGCGGAGAAACGTTCTGGGTGCTTTTTGCTAACGCGCCAGTAAGAGCATTGATGAAGTTGTCATCACCCTGATTCACTTAGTCACCCACTTTAATTCACTTTGATTCACTTTGCTATACCATAATTCACACAGACATCCACGTAGTCAAGTTGGATCGAAGTCACCAGCAGCACGGCACACGCACTAGGGGATTTCCTGCGCAGCCGCGGGCAAGGTGGTGATGTAGGTAGGGAACTTGGCTCCTACCCGGAGACCCAGGGACCTAGGTTCGATTCCTAAACGCGCTCCAATGTAGCCAATTTATTTTTATACATACAAAGAATTTTTATATACGATAGGTATTTACGACCGGTTTTCACTCAGCTCGATTAAGCGACGAGAGATATAAGGCCTTTATATATGTGCCATTCGAGAGAGCTGCGCATGACTCATGCATTTGTTATTGACCCTGTTGTCGGCAGAGGAAACAAGCAAACAAAGATATTACAGAGATTAACGTTGCGCTCGCAATTCAGATTGCAAGCTTCTGCTCTCCCACAGTGGATATCTATTGCTGATGCTCTCCCCGGCATTTTCATCGACAAGCGACCACTGGATGCGATAGACAGTGAGAGTTGCCTCGTTTCTGGTATTCCGTACTGGTGGTACAAAATTAAACGTTTCAAGTTTATGTAGAACTTTAAAACAGACTCGGAGACCTATTAGTTTCCATATTACGAACTTCATCGGACGCTATTGCTGTTCTGTCAAGAGGGATTTAATACAGTGCGCTTGACAGACATATACAGGGTGATCAAAGTTAAGTCGACAGGTATTTTTAAAATTAGACGCTTAGATGTACGTGAAAACCACCGCTACAGTGAGGTTATGCGTCAAGGGGGACACACAATGAGGTGGTAACTATTGATGTCGGTGGCTTAATTAACTAAAATTGATTAATTATTTTTTTAGCGACTGCAGTAAGCAGGCATGTCTGTATTGAAAAGTTAGAGGCAATCGTGTTTCCACGCAGTTCAATTTGGCAGAATTCTTCTAGCGCAACCGTACTCCGAGATATCGAACTGCGAAGTTTAATTGCCGTTCGCATGATTACGCCTACAAGACAGTGAACACGGGTGCAAAGTTTCTCCCTTTTGTGACGCGACTGCTGTGTACGTGTTAAATTAGAGAACGGGGTGGAGGCATAGGAAAAAAGTGATAACTGGCACCCTTTCTGTCTTGGCTGGCGTTATCGCAACCTGCAGTACTCGGAACCGCTATCGAAACAGAACAAAGGGGAGGAGCTTTGCGCCGGTCGTCACTTTCAAGCATGCGTAATCATGCGAACGGCAATTAAACTTCGCAGTTCGATATCTCGGAGTACGGCTTCGCTAGAAGAATTCTGCCAAACGGAACTGCACGGAAATACGATTGCCTCTAACTTCTCAATACAAACATGTCTGTTTACTGCAGCCACTAAAAAGTTAATTGTTCAATTTTAGTTAATTAAGCCACCGCGACACCAATAATTAGCACCTCATTCTGTTTCCCCCTGGTCGCATAACCTCACTGCAGAGGTGGTCTTCACGTAAAGTTAAACGCCTAATTTTAAAAAAAACCTGTCGACTTTATTTTGACCACCCAGTATATCGTACTTCTTCCACCATCCTATTATCTTTGCTTCAACCCATGAACTTTCCCGCCAAGTACCTGTCGGCCTTAGCTGCAGGCTCGTTTCGTTCGCTGATTCCCTACGACCTTTTGCTTGATTTGCATATATGAACCACTACACGCTCTCAGCGGACAAAACGGGCGGGCCATTGCTCACTTTCAGCGGCTCACGCAGCCTGCCCCTGCGTCTATCTTATCTATTGCGGCCTATCTGTGGTGTCGGCAGCGCGAGGTTATCAGCCGTGCGAAGCAGAGATGGAAACCAGCATGGAAGTGCAAAGACAGGGGACAGGGCTGCCACGATTGGGATCTTCACTGTAGTAACAACTTTCCCAGCACCTTTGAGATAAATTCGGGGACTTCTGCTAAGACAGGCATCTCATAAATTTGCAGTTCGGCTTTAAGGTGTCCACTCGTTTTATTTAATTTCAAAATTTCGCTGCCCTCTTCGTAATCACCAACCTCTTTCAATACGAAAGAAACCTTACGGATATTAAGAGCAGAGCTGCTGTGCTTCGGGTCATTTTTCAGTTACACTTCTCTGCCCACATTTACTGTAGGTACATTGTTGAAGTCGCGCCGCGTCAATATGCAAGCAAATGCATGATGTTGAGGATAATAGGTTTTGCCTTTGTATCGCGGCGTCGGTTGCAAACAACCATTTTGCCTGTTTAATTTAAGTAATTTGTTTTACACCTGACAAATTTGATCGAATTTCACCTTTTTCTCCTTTCATCTCCCTCCCCCGGCTGTTTTAATATTCATCTTTTTCTAGCACATTTACCGACCTTGCACATTTTCATTCCCTCTCATTTCGTTTTAAACTACATTGGCTCACTCCTCCTGCCCACTAATATGTTCCCTACTTTTCTTCCACCCCCCCCCCCCCTCAAGCCTCATTTTCGTCACCCCTACGGCTTTGAAATTCAGAGTCCTCCTTACTCCAAATCCCAGAGCCGGCTGTATATCGCTGCATTCCACCACAATATGCCCTATAGCCTCACGATCCCTGCTGCAGCCCTAACAGATGTCATCCCTTTGCCTATTGTTACGAATCGGCCCGCCGCCGTACTTTCCTGCAACACTCCTCGGCTGTGCCGCGAAGCCTCCACTACGTGCGCCTTTCAAGCAAGCCCCCCCCCGTGTTGGTGACTCATGCTTTCAAGCTCCGACAAGCCTAGGATCTCTGGCGCCTATCTTTCGGCGTGATCAACATTCGATGGCGTGCCGACGCAACAGGCCCAGACCTGCCCCAAGGACACAGAAGCCCCGCGTCCGCTGGAGAGACCTCCTCTCTCCCCTCTCTCGGACTCAGCGTGCGCCGCTACTACCGACTGCTCACGAACTCTGGAAAGAGTGTTGTGTGTGTCTGTGACGTTCGTGGCGTGTGCACAATCTAGAGGGAACGCTGTTTTGACCGTTGGCGCTTTTGGGTATAAATACGAGTCCCTCAAGCGCTATAACTCATTCCTGTTTGAGCAGCGAATCAATGCTGTCACTCTGCTCGAGTCCTGTACTGCAACCTCGCCCGTCGGGGCGTTGATCTTTGGCTTCAGCTCATCTCTCACTATGAAGTAAACAGTTACGTTAACCTACGGCTTCTGGACTTCTTCACGGCTGCAACAGCGGCTGGCCGCTCGCTTCAAACCACGCTACCACACGTATGTCGGAGGCGACGGAGCTTGGCTCGGGTCGGCCTTCCCGGTCGCAACACTATTTTTCGGGTACGTTTTAAAATAAAAGTTTCGGTTGATTTTAATTCCTTTTTACCTACATTAACTCTGTGGCTCTTCTCACGCCTTTATTGGCCTTAGAGTTCCTACTAGCGTGCTATAGTCGCACAGGCATATGCAGCTTACAGCTCCAGTGAAGCGAATTCAGCGAAGCGTCGCATGTGTGCTTGTGTGGAGATACTTTGACTTGATGGACTTTCCTAAGCTTGATACAGTCTACAAACTAACAAACTAAAACCGCATTCCTCCGAGAACAAATCTGGTCATGACTTCGTTTTATATGAGCGAGCAAGCTCTGACTACCGCCGGTGGCCGGCCCGCTGACCCTGTCAAAGCGTCGGAGCGCCGCGCAGTAGGCGCAGCCAAGCCAAGCCTGCAAGGGTAAGACTCACCCGAAACGTCATCGGAAGTCGGCAAAGAGGATGCAGAAGGGAAGGCAGCACTTTACAATTGATTTTTCTACTCAATAACGTCTTGTAAACGCACGCAGAGTGGTCGAAGCATGGCCTAGGGACTCCAGACTTCAATTTGCGCAAGTAATCCCACAAAATTTACAAATCACTTCAGCGTACTTTTAACATTGCAGTCAGTTTAGAACATGTGGGCTGCCCAAATTAGCCAAAGTTCAGTGTAATGTTCTTTGAGGCCGGGGTGGGGTGCCTAAGAAACTGGATATACAAGGGTAGACATCGATGTTATAAAGCTGCTTGAAAAAACGGCTGACTGAAATCTTAAATAGGCTAGCTTCTATTGAATCCACGATATCAAAACATGAATGAATGATAGCGGACATAAAAGACAGCCTCGGAGCAACTAAGAAACAAGTCGAAGACCCAGGTAGAGTAGTTGCAGAGCATAAGCGTGACATTTCGATTCTGCAGAAAGAATTCAAGGATTTTCAGGCTAATAACTGATTTATCTACCCAGACACATTCGAGTTCTCATTTTTTCCCCAAGCAATCAGAGATAGGAACGCGTTACCAGATAACGTGGTTGCATGCAGAACCCTTGACGCTTTTTATGTCGGCAGTATCAAGCCTGGACCATGTCTGAGCACTGCCCGTATAAGTTATCTATTGCGGTTTTCAGTCTGTCATTTTGGTGCGCATGTGCATGTGCGTGTTCATTATACCGTTCGCCCGTTGTCATCTTTATCCCCGATGACGAATTTTGGTTCACAAAAATGGTAAATCGTGTAATCTTGAATCGTGTACTGTCGCAGCTTTCCTAGGTCGTTGTCTTATTTTTCATGCTTTACGTTTCCCCTCTTCAAATACATTATTGTAAACGCGAAGTGTGATTTACAACAATGTATTACAACGTAATGTATTACAACGGGGTACATTCAGAACAATTACATAGCACACGTCAATTCAACTTCCGTAGCATACTTCGCGTCTAAAACGCAGGGATGATATAGCACACGCCAGAAAGAAATTCAAACGCGAAGTGTGCTTCGAATTTCTTTCGGGCGTGTGCTATATTATTGACTTCGCGTTTGAATTTCTTTCTGGCGTATCATTGCTCTGTTTTAAACGCGAAGTGTGCTACGAAAGTTTAACTGACGTGTGCTATGTCATTGTTCTGGATGTATCCCCCAATTCCTGCAAAAGCCTCCACTAAGAGGCTAGCAGTACGTTCTAAATAAATAGAAATAAAAGAAATAAATCTATAAAACACAGGTCGGGGACAAAACCTTTTGTTTTACGGAGTAGATAACAAAGCAGAAACGTGTGACCAATCCGAGGCATTGATTAAAAAAAATGGCTCCGTGGATGATGGCGAGGGTGCGGAGTACGGGGACTCGAAATGACATCCAAGTTGCGCCTCGAGTGACATCCGATTTGCGCCCCGACCATCATTCGATTTGAGCCGTGAGTTGAACCTTGATTATTCCCTAAATAAAACTGCAACTCACGGCCAAAATCAAGTTTCGCTTGATTTTCGCTTGATGGTGTACGCACGGATGGACGCGGACTGGCATTGGGAGGTCCTAAAGTACTCCGTACCGTTACAGGCTGGGGAGTAAGCCGTTTGACTGTCACGGTCGTAGCCGAATGGGTAAGACGACTGACACTAACTCTGTCTGGTCTAACAGACACAGGTAAATGCTATGCGCACGGACGCGGACAGACATTGTGCGGTCCTAAGGTACTCCGCACCTAAAAAATAGTTGGCGACAAGCTTGGAAGTCGCATCGTTTGAAAGGGCACATCGCATTGGTATATATCGAGAACAAAAAAAAAGCGATCGATTATCGCAAACTTCGCTTCGTATAGGGACCGGGCGGCCGTTGTATGGCACCACCGTCGCTTCAGCGAACAGCGCCGCCGGTGGTGAACCGTTCGTCAGTGGAATGCCGGTGGCGGTCAGCGCAGCGTAACTGTGCATAGCTTTCTTTCGTTTTTCTGCGGTGCGGCTTGCAAAGCGTACGTAACCCCACGTGCATTTTTCAGATCGGTAAATCTTGAGCGTGGATGTGACGTTTACGAGGCATGCCATGTGTGTGATTTACGCCCATACTCCGTATGTACAAATAGCAGACGACGCTCAATGCGCCAAGCTGGAAGTCAAGCTGGAAGTGAAAGTTCGTTGCTTCATGCAATTTTTTGATGCCTGCATGCAGTTTCGCGTATCGAGGAGTATACTGAAGCTAAATGCTCCCACAAAGCCGGTGTGTGCAACCGATCTAGGAATGCTGCGGCGCTGGCCTTGGGCAGTTGATGAAACGGCGTCGACGTCGTGCACAAGCGAAAGAAAAAGTTGGGGGGTGTCTTCTAAGATTTACCTCAAAACAGAAATCGTGATGGACAACGCTTCCGTAACTTCATTACCTACGGCTGAAACGTGTTTAATTTCACAGAAATGCTCTTACTGCATTGATCGGGAGTCGTTGATAGAATAAATACTGCATGATAGTAGAACGTTATTGCTTGTCGTGGAGAAGCATTGCTTTACAAGAATTGCAATGGTTGCTGGCTAGTTGGTAAATGGTTTTCCAAAAACCAATTCCTGCGTGGCTGAAGGACGCAAGACAGGAGGGTGCCCGAAACCTGTACTCAGCTTCACAACTGAATGCTGCGGTCGGTTTACAAGCTGCCACCTACGCTTGAAAAATCATGCACACCTTCGTCTAACGACGATGAGGGTTTATCGCAAAGCTCTATCGTATAAGTTTCCTTGGTTGCCTTCTGGATTTAAACTTTGACTAGTTGAGCGTCGAATTTGACCAGCACGCAGTTGGGTCTTTTGATCGCAGCGTCTTTGACTTTAACAATTTCCCATTCGATTTCGCAGGAAGAAAGCTTTGCGTTCAACCATCATAATCATTAGACGGAGGGCTAGATGATTTTGCTGTTTAATTTTGAACCTCCATGCCCCCTTCTCCAAATCTTAACTTTGTCCAGCGTGTCGGAAATGTGTCTGTGCTGGAGGACTCGGGCTGATGCACCCATATTTGAGGCAACTAATCGCGCGTTTTTGGTGTCTTCACCAGGCATTACACGATTTTTTTAGATATACTCTGTAAAGAATACTTAAGCATTAAGAAACACCGGCTGACTTTAACGCTGCCACATTTTTTAACTATCGGTGCCAGCCTTTATACTACGCAAGTGGTAAAACGGGAAGGCGAGGAGGGATGGTGGATGGTTTGTAGCTTGGGCTGTTTAGTTGGTGAATAACTTTGGCTCTTGATAAAATGACCACCACAAATGTGGGATTTCCACTTCGGCTTTCAGGATCCCATGCTGTCACAGTGTCGCTCACCAAAACCGAAGGCACAAAGCTCACGGTCACAGGAAGTGTAAACTACCGCAACATTTCTACGGCTACTCGTATGCAGGTGCCTTTCTATTTAAAGCACACGTAGCGAGGTATCCCATCGCTAAGGCTGGCGTGGAAACCGTAGTCATTGAAACCAGTCAAGATAATTTAAAGTGGTAGAAATGAATAATAATATTGCTAATAGCTTTATTCCTACTCAGATCGCGCGGAGCCAAGCGCAGAGCGCTGCAAAAAGCGCTCGTGTCAATGTAGCCCATTCCCAACCTTACAAGCATCCAATAAATTTGCGTAGCCGTTAGTGAATTTAAGAAGAAAATAATACTACTAACAGTAGTTTTATTCGTACTCAGAACGGGTGTAGCCAAGCGCAGATCGCTGCAAAAAGCGCTCATGCCATTGCAGCCGATACCCAACTTTAGAAGCGTCCGACAAGTTTACGTAGTCATTATTGCATCTAAGAACCC
Organism: Haemaphysalis longicornis; assembly: GCA_013339765.2. Lineage (NCBI taxonomy): Eukaryota > Metazoa > Arthropoda > Arachnida > Ixodida > Ixodidae > Haemaphysalis > Haemaphysalis longicornis. The sequence goes on along the minus strand of CM023448.1, from coordinate 120,899,135 downwards.
AACACATCTGTCTAGACTTTGTTTCACCGCCCATATACGCTCACAACACCACCAAAACATTCAAAGCACCGAAGCAAACACGACAAAAACAACGGGAGGCTGTGTAGTCCAATGCACCGGCTCATTCCACTGACGAGGGGAGCGCCGAGTGGTGGCGCCACCCGTCCAGCTTCCCGGTCCCTATAAAGAAAAACAAGAAATATTGTCTAATGCAAAACAATTTAAGGGGTCAGCGCTCAGTGTTGATGGGTATTTGGCGCCAGCTACTCGGGAAGTGCGAAAGCGACTGTGGGAATACGGTAAAGCCCACAAAACCGAGAAAACAAAAGTTAGGCTGAACTTTTACAGGCGTTTACTCTTGATGAAAAAACTTACGTACGGGACGACGAGAAGGTAGTCGCTCCACTCCGGAAAAAATGGCGCATGCCCCAAAAAAAAAAAAAAGCACGACACAACCTGGTCGCTGTTTTAATAAACTGCAGAAGTGTAAAGAATTAGAAGGAAGGATTGGCACGACTAATAGAGTCGGTTAAAGCTGGCGTAGTTACTGGAACGTAATCGTGGTTGCACCGTGATATCAGTGACCGCGAGGTGTTTCCAAGAGAATTTGTCGCGAACCGCAAAGATAGACCGAGCTACGCGAGCGGTGTATTTTTACTTGTGCAAAGTTCTTTGTAATCTGCCGTCTTACACATACCGTGTGATGTTTAATCTGTTTGGTGCACGATTACCGCGGACAATTCCTTATTCGCTGTAGGTGCACTTTATCGACCCCCAAACTCGGACTACAGTACACTTCAATCGTTGAATGAGATTATCTCGGAAGTTTCAAGCCGAACTTTCATTTTTTTGCTGGTGGTTTTAATCTGCCAGACTTAGAATGGCACGATGGAATATGTGTAAGAGGCACTGGGTGCGGTGCGAACCTAGAAATGAAAAATATAATTCACAACTTTGGCTTTACTCAGTTTGTTACTTGCCCAACTAAAAATAACGGTCTAGACCTTGTGTTCTCAAAATCACAAAGCTTGGTAAATAATGTCAATGTTATCCGACCATGTGGCTGTTGCTGCATAAATCATTTAAAAATAAAGTAAAAGAACCTCTAGTCGTGTAACAAGAAAGGTTTTTCTATTCAGCAGGGGTAACTACTCAAGCATAGCCCAAAATCTATAGAAGACGATTTCCCTTTGTTTGAACGCCTAGCTGAAAACGATAGCGTGAACAATTTATGGCTTAAGTTTAACGACAAGTTGTTAGCACTTGTAGATAAGTGTATACCTGCGAAACAACCAGACAAGCTTAATAAACGCAAGAAGCCATGGATTACGTCCAGTGTTTTGGGAGTAATCTGGAAAAGGTGACGGTTTTTTCGCAAATTAAAAAAATCTGGAAAAAGCCACCACGTGAAAAAATTACAAGCTTTAACAGAGACGTATAAATCAAGCGTGGAAAGCGCAAAAAAGAAATATTTCGAAGGGCTCAGCAACAAAATGAAAACTAATCCCAAGTCTTTTTGGCATGAATGATATCAAGGAGTGTGGATCTAATAATGTTGGAGTCAGTGAACTAAATTTGAATAATACGGTTGTTGTTGACGAGGAAGCTAAAGCCACACGTTTAAACACCCATTTCCAATCCGTGTTCTTGCCCAAGCATGACGTTTGTTCCCAACCGCACCCAAGCGCGTTCCCACTGATGCGTCACCGGTAGAACTAAGTGTTCGCGGTATATGTTCTCTTCTAGAAAGCCAAGATGAATCCGTCCAAAGTAGTTGGTCCTCGTGGTTTCTCTCCACGCCATCTGAAGCACTGTGCTGCGCCCATTTCCCTTTACCTTTACATAACTTACTCAAAGTCCCTTTTCACGGGAACTCAGCCCGAAGTTTAAAACATTTCCCATGTTGTTCCGGTTCATAAAGGTGGCTCGAAAAAGGATGTAAAAAATTATCGACACATTCATTAACATCAGTGTCATCAAAAAATTTTGAAAGTATCTTATTCAAGCACATGTTGACCCATCTTACCGATAATAATGTGTTGATAAATGAGCAGCACGGTTTTTGCAAAAGGTTTTTCTTGTGCCACGCAACTTGTACAGTTCTTTCACGAGCTGACTTCCAACGTTCATAAAGGTGGGCTAGGTGTTTTCACGAAAGATGAGACAGGAGTGTCCGGTCGACATCTTTATATATTTATATATTTACAGTTTATATATAGCTCTTTGTACACCAGGGAAAACATATGTAGAGTTATTTTGTGGGAAAAGAGTTTTCCCTTCCTCACAAAATTTCCAAAGCCGGCTTGGGTCACTGGCGCGTTCAGCGGCTGGCGGAAAATTTGAAGCTTGTACCACTGTAATACAAAAACTACTACAGCTATCACCCTAGTTCTTTTTAGGTAAAAACTTTCTATACTCTCAAATAATTTAACATATTTGTGTTTGGCTTGTGGAGTGAATTCCTTATAACAAAAATTTCCAATGTGAAAAAATTTTTGAGGATTGTCCAAATGTGGGGCCCTTTTTTTTTTTCAGAATCTAAACAGGCTAAGTAGTTGAGGTGTTTTAGTTCCCTCCTTGTTAAATCTTCTTGCTAATTTTAGTTTATGTGGTCAAGACGGTTCAATTTGAAAAAAAAAAACACACACTGCAGCTAGGTAACGCATTTTAGTGTATTTTGAAAGCCAATTTAAATTAAAAAGCCATCTTCGATTTTTTTTAAAATTTCACAAATTAACCCCAAGGTTTCTCTCTATCACCTAGATCAAAAACATGCTGCACTGTTTTTGTTGTTTCGCAGCTACAAAGCGCCATATATGGCCTTGTTAGCAGTATTGCGGTGACAGACTCGCGTCGTTTGTAGGAAGCTTATGACCGCCATTTAGGGCGAGAAATGGCCGTTACAAAAAAAATCATTCAATAAACATAGCGGTGAGCATGCTTCGTTGAAATTAAGTGTGAACGAAGTACCCAGCCTTTTAACAAGTTGTAGAAAAGCACCCCACGTGCATCGTTCAAGCTAGCGCACTCGCTCTTCCGGATGCATCTCTTTATGCACTGCTCACTGTTTTTGGTGTGCACGCTGGGTAGGTCCACTCGCACGTACAGAGATGGTAAGATGCGACCCGGACTTCTCGGGAGCGACCGGAGAGCACAGGCTATGGAAGAGCTGAGTCTAACTTGCAGCGTCGCAGGAAGCGCTCCGGCGGAAATAAAGTACTGTAAATAAATAAAGTACTGAAGAATGGCGGCTAAACTTCCTGCTTAGTTTCAGTAAAATATAGCCTCATGCTTCCCAGCAAAACTAAAAGTATCAAACAAAAAATATATAAAAATGACATATGACAGCGATAACCGGAGGCGGCTTGAAAAAACCGCCCCAGCTAGAAACAGTTTCTGCATGGTCATCGCCTGCGGCGATTCACGCACATCCACGAGCCCCCTGGAGGCTCAATGGCCCATGAGTAGTGAGTAACGCGTGCTTTGTGCTGATTATTTAAGAGGGCATACAAAATTGTCTCAAGAAGATTCTGATTGTAGGGTTTAACGCGCCGGCGCATCGCTGGCGATGAGGGGCGCCGTAGTGGAGGGCTCCGGATTAATTTTGTGGGATATATGAGGCGTTCCTCGGGGCGACTTAGCCAGTCCTGGCGTAAGCCACCACGCTAGCTCCCGGCGTGTCAACCACGCGGGCTCCCATGCCTACGGCAGCCCAGCGAGGTCCGCCGATACGAGAACACAGTAGACAGTAGTGCCGAAGCACAGGGCTTCTATTTATTTGGGGAATCCCAAAGCATACGAGCACAAGGCTCGACGGCGTCCGCGAATCACGCCGTCCGGGTCGTGACCGCGAACGGGAGGCAGGCACTCACGGCGCGCGACAAACAACAGTTCCCACCTGAGAGACATGGTATCCGCAACCGCCGCGATGCTCCGCCGATCTCGCCCCGACCGGGTCTCCGACGAGACTCTCCCGACTCCCGCCGTCCCGCGTGCACACGCTCGCTGCGCTCGCGCTGCCCGCGCCCGCGCGCCTATCCCGGCCACGGTGTATGAGTATTTTTACACCGTGATCCCGGCACACATCGGTGGTGCCATCTCTCGGGGGACGCCGACGAACCAGCGGAGCGCCGGACCAGTTTCAGCGCACAAGTCTCTCCCGAAGCGCGCGCCGGCTCGGGATCGCGGGTCGCGGTTCTCCACGATTCCCACAATTTTGACCACCTGAGGATCTTTAACGTGCGCCGAAGTCTCGTACACATGGGCGTGTCTCAAGAAGAAACTTCCGTAGCTTAAAAAGACTTGGGGACTGGAAAAAAAGATCACGTTCAGCCGACAAACCAGCATGCACATCCTGGCATATATATTTAAGGTCGCTAGATGGCTGCCACCCTGAAACTCTTAGTCTCTTAGCATCTGAAACGCTTTGGTTGCCACTAAACCCGCTATTGATAACTTGGATCAGCTTCCCTGCACTCCTCCTTTATGCTCAAACGAACGACAGTGAAGACGTGTGGCCTTGTCGGTACTAAGTGCTCTGCAGTATATGGTGCCACAGAGATTCTCGGAAACCAGCTCATGCGTACCCAAATTTTCAATGAAAAGACAATTGCACACGGGTGCTATTCCTGAAGTTTGAAGAGAGCGTGAGTACCAGATCAGACAACTACAATGCATATACCGTATTTTCGCGCGTATAATCCCCCCTGCATATAATCCGCACCCCCACTTTCTACCCGCCGGAAAAGAAAAAAAAATCATGGCGTACTGCCCGCACATTTTATTTATTTATTTGAAATACTGCCAGTCTCTTTTGAGACCAAGGCAGGCGGGCATACAAGGGTGTATTCATATACATACAAAAGTACTTAGTCGGTAGGTACTACGTACAACAGTAATAAGAACAAAATGTCAAAACAAGAACAAGGGTTAAGTAACTCTGGTATAAGCGTCATATTTTTAGATTACACATATTTATAAAGGATACAAAGGAAGTGAAACGTGTAGAAGGGTTGAGCAACGCATAATACAAGCATAATAATTTGAGGTTCCTCAGTCTATAAAGGATACCAACAAGAAAAGTGCACTCAAATAAGCAAAAAAAAAAGCAACTTGTGTAAAGAAAAGAGATGGTATACAGACTAACCATACGTTGCGCAAACCATAACGAACAATACCGCGCCGAGCGGAACCGTAAAAAAAAAGTCTCAAACCATGAGTAATCAAGTAAAAAACACTGCGGGAAGTTTTGCGCATGCGGGGTATATAGTATTCACAACAAAGCAAGAAAACAAAAGATAAGGAACATAAGGAACATTGTGAGGCAAGTCATGCATATTGTATTCCCAAAAAATACATTACAGATAAGTTAGTACAGTCAAAATTCGCAGTGACTTGAACATGATGCTTGTACGTTATGTAGACGCCGGTTTAGGGGTGCTCGCCGTGAAGTGTACAGAACACATAACATCCGAGTCCACACTTCATAAAATTAACGTTGCATGTTTTACTTTCCTGTTAATTGGTAATGTTAGCGATTCTGGACAAAAAATCAGTAAGTGAATCCGTGTTAGTAACCGATGGGGTCCAAGCGATTCCATTCTCTGATAGCAAGCGGGAAGAAAGAATATTTGAAGGCGTCATTATTGCAAGATATTCAGTCAAAGTGTGCGCGTGTTTTTGCCTTGTTTGCCGGGATTCTGAAGGGTGGATGAACTTGTATGCGTCGATTTTATAATGATTGTGCAATAGTTGAAAGAGAAATTTTAGACGGTCTTGTTTAGCTCTAAACTGAAGTGTATGAAGTCCACAGTCCAATAGCATATTAGTTGGTGAGTCCGTACGTTTAAATTTATTGCAGATAAATCTTACAGCTTGCCTCTGTACCTTTTCTAGTCTTTTTATGTTAGTGAGCGTATAAGGGAACCAAACGGTGCTGGCATATTCTAATACTGGTCTGACATAAGTGGTGTAGGCTAAAAGCTGATGATACAGGAAATGCTGCACCAAAGCTACTGCTCAAGCAACACATCACATACTATGTGTAAAGAAAAAGCATACATTTATAAGTAGAATACGCTGACTGCTAGGTGGAAGTCACAATTCACTCAGTGTTATAGCTCTCGTACAACAGTACATCGGTAGCTCAGTTCAGTACAATAGCTCAGTACAACATCGGTAGCCTTGCCGGATAAGGAGACAGCGTTTGAAAAAAAAAAAAAAAAAAGAACTGGTCTTGGTAATGACTGACACGTGTGGGACAGTGCCAAGTGATTCCATTATTGTAATGTCTGTATAATCGTAACCTTTTCTGTGTCTCTTGTCTTTTTGCTGGTATATATTTCACCCTGATTCAACAACATTCAGTTGGAAGTAGCGCTTCTCCTTGTCTTCGGTGTCCGTGCGTTTTTTGTGCGCTTAAGATGAAAGTTACTTATCTTGGTTAGGTGCTGAGAAAAAAGGCCCCACATTTGGAAAAATGTTTAAAATTTTCTAATTATGAATTTTTTATTCAAAGGAATTCACTCTGCGAGACAAATACGAATACGTTAAATCATCTGAGCGTAGGCAAAGTTTTACATAAAAAGAACTAGGGCGACAGCTGCAGTAGTGTTTGTATTACAGAGGTAGAAGCTTCAAATTTTCCGCGAGCCGCTCAACGTGGCAGTGACCCGAGCGGGCTTTGGAAAAAATTTTGAAGAGAATTTTTTTTTCCCGAAAATAATTCCACATGTGTTTTCCCCTGTGCACAAGGAGCTATATCTAAAATGTTCGTCAGAATTAAATATGTCAACCGGACATGCCTGTCCCATCTACACCCGCAAACAAATTGTGTGCACATGTTTTTAGATTTATACTTCAACACCGTGTCGCACTGCCTTCTCTCGTCAAACTACAGATTCTAAATTTTAACCAGAATGTGCTAACTTGGTTAGCCAATTACTTGTTTGACAGGTGTCAATTCGTGCTTTTGAATGGGAGGTGTTCATCCTACGATAACGTTTCATCAGGCGTGCTCCAAGGCTCCATCCTTGGGCCGCTCGTATTACGTAAGTGATATTTAGGTGGGCATTTCGTCGCGCATACGTTTATTTGCCGACGATTGTGTTTTATATCGGCAGGTTCGGAACGAAGGTGACGGTGTTTCCTTGCAGGACGATTATAAGGTGCTGCCAGAAGTGGCAAACGACGTTGAACCCCCAAAAAATGTGTTCACATGCGTGTTTCAAACAAAGAGAAACAAACAGAAATGGCGTACTCCATAGATACGTATGTTATTACTACCGAGCTAACGTGCAAATATCTTGGCGTTGTTTGGTCGCATGATTATTCATGGAATGCTGATGTTGATCATGTTGTTGGTAAAGCAGCAAGGGCTCTGACACCCCCCCCCCCCCCAAAAAAAAAAAAAGATATAACGCCTACCTCACGTGTATTACCCCGATTATGGACCCCCCCCCCCCACCAAAAAAAAAAAAGAGATATAAGCCTACCTCATGTGTATTACCCCGATTATGGAGTACGCATGCCCTGTGTGGGCCCCGATGCAGGCCAGGCCGATTGATAAGCTGGAAAATTTTCAGAACCGAGCTGCGTGGTTTGTTTTAGGGCGGTACAAGCGGACCATAGCCTCCTGTATAACCGAAGGCGTTATACAGGATGCTATGAACGGACAGACTGCTATGAAAGCGGAATTGGGTTGGGAATCGTTTTCCTTTGCGCAGAAAGCAACTGCGTTTGAAGTTTTTTTTTTTTTTTTTCGTGTATTTCATGGGCCCACTGAAATTGCCCTGTAACAACTACCCTCAGTGAACCCCGTTACATATCCAGCCGTAATGGCCACCGACACCAAGTAAGAGAGAGTACCGTGCAAGGACAAACAATGTTTTACAATTCGTTTTTGCGATGACCATTAGAGATGGGAACCGGCTGTGCTGTATGAACAAATAGTTGTTTTATCCAATCCTGAACCCCCCCCCCCCCCCCCTTCGCTGTAACATCTTTTTGGCAAAGTGGGGACTCGCTGAATAAAAAAAATTCCAAGATCCTTTTGTGTGTGGGCGCCCGTCAATCATGGTAATCAAATCTGTTGCTATCTCGGTCAGGGCGGCGACGAGGTGAATTTAATGCTTCGAACAGAGGCCGTGAATTGTATGGCGTCTCTCACAATAGAAATGACGCCCTGAACCACCAGGATATGGAAAATGGCGCTGCTGCTTGTGCGGCAAACATCAGCGCAACGTGCCTATACTAACGCGTACGGCTTCACAAGTTTAAAATGTTACCCGGACCCTTACTTTAGCACGAGAAATGCAGCACGCGCTCAGCGAAAAAAAGCACGCACCAGAGCTGCAGCTTCGACATGGTAAAAAGCGCACTAGACGGGGACACAAGAAAAGACAGTGACACGGGACGAGCGCTAAACATCAACTCAGGCTTTATTGACAAGAAAGGCTATATATACATACACACAAATGCGCAGAAACACTAAAAAGATACATAAGGCGCAGCTTCACAGGACATGTGATTGACGCTGTAGATAGGCCTTTTCTTTTGTGTGCAAAGCCAGCGACGGAGTGCTCCCGCATTCTTTTTCCTTGATAATGCAGAACGCCTCGAAGATTTCTCTTTGTAGTTGCGTCCGAAAGCTGCGCAGGACGCGCGTTTCCTGAAAGTCAGGCGTGCAAGTGCACCGCCGGCAGTGATCTGCCAAATGTCCTCCCCCTGCCAATGAGTTTTACGGCTGCAGCACTGCAGCGCCCTCCTGCGCCCCCTTTTCTGCAGGCTACATCAGTAACTCTGGCTGTGACAGCTTTCATTTCCTGTGGTGACAGCAGTGACAGCGTGATAGCTCGTTTCACTGCCTTGTCGCCATCGACGGCGGGTGTTACCTGTTCCGTGGGCATTTCGACCGGGACGCTGTTTCGAAGCCAACCTTCCTGTGCACATACTAAACGAGTTAAAGATCGGCGTGCCGCCAGTCTGGAAGCGAATCATTGATGGTTACCTCCCCCCAACGGCACCGGGCCAGGAGAACCGCACCCTGAAACGCCGAGCTTCAGGTCGCTACGGAAGCCCGTCGACGACAGGTCCGGTGAGTGTGCCAAGAACTCCCCGCAACGATAGTTGAATGTCTGATCTTAGCAAAAAAAAAAAAAAGGGGGGGGGGGGGCAGCTTCGCACTAGTGGCGCGAAGACTGCGCGAACAGCGAAGCTGGCGGCCCCACTAAGCTTATTCTTGGCGAGGCGAAGTTTACCCAAGAGATAATTTAGCTGGGCCCAGCTGGTCCTACCCAAACTGGGACCCGCGGGGTCCCAGTTCGGACCAGCCAAGACCAGCTGCGTGGTTTTCTGCGTGGTGTCGTCGTTGGCCTACCAAATAGCAATGAACGCCCCACCATTAAAGTATGTCCATCCTAAACAGCGCTTAATAAAACAACGACGAGGAAGAAAGGGACACAAGACGGCGCTTTCTTCCTCGTCGTTGTTTTGTTAATCGCTGTTTAGGATGGACGGATACCAACTAGCCCAGCTGTCGATTCCATTAAAGTATGGACAAGTATGTACGCGTGCCCATCGGCTTTCCGGTGAAGTTGCAGAAGTAGTAGAGGGCTCAGCGGGACGAGCGTTTGCTCAAAATTTTTTGAACTTTTTCGGTGACCACCTTTCGGATTAGGTGGTATCCGTGTGGTAAACAAACAAATAGAAGGGGTCCTATTCTACCCTATTGCCTGTTGTATTGATCTTGGCGTATTGTCGTGACTTTCGAGGATGTGATCTACCGTGATCTTTCAGATAGTAATTGTGCTTCTAATAGTGTGTGGACTAGTGAACTATGGAGAACTGTGGAGTGAACTGTGTTGGTGTAATTTGGCAAGGAGTAGTAGTATAGTGAAGTGGATAGATGCAGTGTGTTATGGTTTTAGGCGCCCCGTGTAGTATTTAGCACAGCGGGTCTTTGTATCGGCGATTAATAATTTTCTTGAGGAGTCACTTGGAAAATGAGTTGGCAAGTTCTAGGCGAAGGAAGCCTTCCTGTTACGCTTGGTCCACGCCGTTTCATAGTGGCCAAGAACAACATCCTGAGCATCACTACTGTGCCGTAGTGACTTTAAAATGAGTTTATGAACTCTTCTGTGAACGCATGTGAACTTTTTATGGATTGATTTCGGAAGTAGCTTGTTTTTACCACCATAGACATTTTTTCGTGCAAAGTGGGTGACTGCCCCCGGAGTACTTGGAAAACTGATTGGATTTTGTTTTTCTGTTTTTCTTGGCAGCGGGCTGTTACCACTAGTCGCTGCCTGCTGATATGTGGTTTTATAATAAAGGCTCTTCTCGCAGTCCTTCTCGAGCACCGTCAAAACTGCACACCGCGTCTTCGTCAAGCGACAGAAGGCGAGGCCACCCCAAGACGCGGTTTCCAAAGCCGTGCTTGTACAGTGGTGAGCTCGCTTAGGGTGAACATGGGAGCGCGTGGCCGCCGGTACTATCAGAGCAGCCTACCATACGCTGCGCGAGGCATCACGCATGCGTTGTGCGTGTCGTCGAGCCGAGACAGAATTTCCTTTCAGCGCGTGCACCGCCCGCGCTCTTCTGCTGACTCGCTTTCAACCTCGAATCCTCGATCCTTGTATGACCATGCCTAATAAAAATCACAAAGTTGCTCTTCCACCGTAAATTGAATCGAGGTTGTAGTGCCTGAGCGCACTTCGGGCTCTCAATTTATTTCTGATAAACATCGTGCACATGTGTTCCTTCAGTTTTAGTGGCAACCACTTCAAAATAAAGGGCTGTTAAAATGAGCGTCTTCATATCGAGTCTGCTTGAAGCAACCTGGCGAATTGTGATGTTACGAAACCGATTGCATTCAAGCTACTGAACGAATAACCGCTCACTCAAACATTTTTCATTGCGGATTCCAACTTTCGGTTATTTATACAGCGCCCGATTGCTCCCCCGCTCCACGCAAGATGAAGTTAGCAGACGGCGCTCAGATGACGCGATGCGCGCGCGGAAAGCACAGCCTCGCTCAACACGTACAGAGCATGCGTGCTGCTTCGCGCATCACAAGGTAGGCTGCTTTGACAAATACCGCGGTCACGCGCTCCCGTGTTCACCCGAAGCGAGCTCACCGCTGTAACAATTGTATCGTGCCTCCGACAGGTGGCGGCACGAGTACCGCCCGAGCGTGGCGAGGCAAAGCTACGGTGGTGTGCCGGCGCGCCGCGGGTGACGTCATCACCTCGGCGAAGTTTTTCCTGCTCACGTTCACCGGCCCATCGACAGCTCGCAACATCACTGTTAAAACAATCTGCCCGGCGAGCCTCCGCCCCGGGTACCGGAAAGGGGCGTCTCGGTCAAATAGTCTAAATGAGTGACAATCATACATGTAGCCAACACAATATAACTAGCAACCAGCTACACGTAAAATTCTCATCGTTCTTAGACTTCCATCCAGCTCCAGCTCGTCAGTTGTTCAAACTGCTGACTAATCTTTTCCACGTTATTGATTCGAGTTTCTCACCAATCACAACCCCGCTAGATTGGTTGCAAATTATATTTGTTTGCTTCCGTCAGCTTCCAAAAATTACGGTAAAATGACAATTTTTCCTGCTGGATGCACTTAAATTACTCATCTTTATCCCCATTTAAAATGTATCTTCCGGAATTTTGATTCATAAATAGCAGTTGTCAGCATTTCGTCACTTGGCGTGTTGCCGGGTCTATATCAAAATGTTTGTGCTACTGTACTGTTACCGGGATACAAAATATATTTTCTTGCTTCTCAGCTACATTTCAATTCTATTCTCCTTTAAGTTTTGCAATACTCAGCCATCGTACAAGGTTTGCTTCAGTCTCTTATGACATAAACTGTTTAGAGATTTCGCTTAGATGCGCTGTTTACCCATTACACTTTTCTGAAAATTCCAATGTGTTTTGCATAATACTGTGGTTGGACACGTACAATATTGCCGCGAACTATACCCTCTGGTTTGTTTACTCCTGTTTTGTTGCCAGCGTCTGACCGCACTCAGCTGTCTTATCTCATTTAGAAGTGAAGCGCGCACTTCCGTCTTTCGCTTGTATGCCGCGCCGGCTATTCAATTTGTTAGGGAAGTGTATCGCCTGTCGTGACTAGAATTGAATGTTCTTTGATCGCCAACGTTCTAGATCTGATTCGATAGTTCTGGAGGACAAATGCTCGCAAGGCGAAAACCGCGACATTCATTCTCCGACACTTACCCGTGCACGTCATGACTGCTCCACCGCCGCTTGTTCAATCTGAGTTCTAAGCGGAGCACAAGACGTTTGAAGGAAGGAGTGCAAGAAAGTTAACCTGGATAGAGCTTAGTTTGCTATCCTGCACGTGGGAAAAGGAAATTAGGCAAAGAGAAAGCAAATAATGGAGCAAAGTAGGCGCAGGCAGGTATGTCCAGTGCTGAAGCACTAAACGTTGAAGTTCAGTGATTGTCGCTGGAGTCTTTGTGGTGTTTAGGTTCGTCGCCCGTGGAAACCGTAAGAGTTCCATAATCGCCTTCTGAGCGGATGACAAAGGAGGCCAGTGACACAGAATCTTCTCCTCCGAAAATGGCCGCCGAGAGTCCAGGTTCCTCAGTGCCTACGACAGCTTCTTTTTTTCTGGCTAGTAGCGTGAGCACTCGCATAAAACTTGGCGTGTCGTCTGCGGCGTGCCGCACGTTTCGCACTCCTCACTTGCTGCCATTTCTATTAAGTATGAGTAAGCATTTGTGAATGCCACCCCCAGCCAGAGACAGCGAAGAGTTGCGTTCACACCGTGGAGGCTTAGTGGAAGGGAACGTTGCAGGTGCACGGGTCAAGGGCACCAATACGTGCACATGTGAATTATTCTGTAGACCATAGAGAGATTGTTGTTTCGCGGGCAAGTATGTGGACAATAGAATCCTAGACAGTGGAATCGGTACCGTCGTCGCTGTTTGATGCGCCAACCGGGCGGCAGCGTCCGCACTTTCGTTGCCGACAGTGCCGCAGTGACTGGGAAGCCACTGCAGGGTGACATCATGACCCGCCTAGGCAGCGCTGTCGCACACCATTCTTATTTCTGTAATTAGCTGTTTGTGAGGTCCCCGGCACAGGGCTGACTGGAGTGACTGAAGTACAGGCTTCGAATCACAGAAGATAGCCCATCTCCGGCATGACCTTAAGAAACCTGCGTCGTCCTTGTCTACGTGGCAATATAGTGTATTTGCTCGTTTTTTTCTTTTTCGAGCGAGTTGGCCTAATGTTATAGTATGCGTTTCTTGCTTCGTGTTCTTCTATTGTTACTACAAGCTGTAGTAGTGTAACAGTATTACTGCGGTACCTGAACTCTAAGGTATCTGCGGACTATGTAATTTGTCTCTAGATGCACTCGCTATATTTCTCTAACAATTTACCGAGGCTCCCTGTGCAGTCTGAACTATGGTGTACCCTCGTCTGGATATGTCTGCTCTTGTAACCTTCTTTTGCAAGAGTCGGTAAACTTCCTTCTTTCTTCTTCTGAACAGGACGAAGATTACGCAGGCAGAGCAAAGACAGATGCTCCGGTGTTGGTGACGAAAGGAACTGCTTCAGAAGTGGAATAACGCAGCGGGATGCAGCTGCCAGCTCCTAAGCGCTTGGCAGCCCAACCAAGTTTCAACCTCCGCGGCCCCCAAGGCATCGTTGGCCATTGCCAAGAGGGGTACCTTGGCGAAAGAAGTTCAAGCCAGTAGAAACGACGGCACCCAAAAACGAGACGCCTTTACTGCTGGAAAAGCTACAACTACAGTTCGGAAGCCAGCAGGATCTGCAGCCTCGAAAGGAGAATCAAACCTGAGCGGGACCGAAAATGCCGAATAGCGCTCTCAAACGAAAGCGCAGGAAGGCTAGGACAAAAAAAGTTCATGTTCAGAACCCTGCTTCATGGGATGTCACAACTGTGGGTGAACCTGCTTCACAGGCCGGAACAAGCCGAATACCAACAGGGCCCAGAAAGGGTGGTAAATGTCCGAAGCCTGCTTCATCGAGTGCTGAAGGAGGAAGTGAATGTGAATGCACACCCCAGGCAGGACGAAGCAGAACACCAACCTATGTCAAGCAGGCTCAGTTCACGGCGCCTCTGTCGAAAATACCAGCCAGAAAAGGTACCAAGAAGCGCAAAGCGAGAGTTGAGCATCTCGCAGAAGCGTTGGCCGCCAGGAATGCATGCACGACTTCTATTACGCCCACTGGGGCTTCAGTGTATATTGAGGGCAGTGTTTTTTGACGAGGATCCCTGGGCGCAGATGAGCGACTTGATGCATCAAGCATGATAACCTCCACCGCTCAATCACCGCATGTGAGCCCCGGCAGAAGCCGTTTTTTTTTTCTAGAATTACACGAGTGTGTAAATATCCGCCTCGCCTCCATTTGCCACCGCCATACTGTTGGGAATGGGGAAAAAGAAGGCTGTTTCCCTCCCCCCGCTATCCTCAGCGCCCAGCTTGCCCACAACCGGAAGGAGCACCCGCCGGTGAGCGCATGGGCCAAGGAACTAAAGGTGCTCGGGGAGGAGATGGAGAGGGAGAAGATGCGTGCCGACTGTGCAGGGTCCAGCAACAAGGGCTCGGACACGGACCGTTGAGGCAGCTATCAGCTGCCATATCTGCAGCTTTGACTGCATTGTGGCCCTTTGTTGTGTGCTGTGTGAACAGTTCCAATGGAAAGAGCAGCTTGTTGGGCACTGTAGCTGCAGTTTTACTGAACTGTCTTCTCTAAGGCCGGTTTCTGAGAACTTTTCAGTCATTTTTATGCTGCCTTTTAAGACTTTTACATGACTTGACTCTAAGCTTAATTTTTTTTAATCGCGATGAAGCATTTTTTATGCCTCTTTTAACATCTTTATTTCCCCAGCCCCAGCTGTTGAAGATTTGTTGGTTAATAAAATTGGAATTTACACTGTGCAGCATTTGCACTAGACAAAAGAACTATTTCTGCTTAAAGGGACACGCAACCAATTTTTGTGGAGTGCATGTCGTCTGGCTTGTATGAAAGCCAGTGATTTAAAGTGGGGTAACCGCAAGGAATTTCTGCGGAAATATTAATTTTGCACTAGAATTTCTGAAGTCTGAAAGGTAGCGCCACGTGGCGTCAAAACGTGACCCTACGTTACATGTCCAACCAACTCCGTCGATTTCAACGCGTGATTCAAAAACCGCATGAAGGAATATGAAAGGTTGCACATTGTTGTTCCAGCCTGGGGCAATTTTAAGTACCTTTTAATCTCGCGTGCACTTAAAAGTACGTTGCCGCACGGCTCCCTGTCATGGTTGCCAGCATTCCTTTTGGTGGGACACGTATGGCTGGTATATCTAAAAATTCCAATGCCAAAAGTTCTAAAGCGCTATCAGCAAAACCGTTTCGGGTTGAGGTGTTTAACGTGATGCCCTTCATTTGATCAAGAAGACTTACTCGACAAAAGTCGGTTGTCTGTCCCTTCAGTATTCTTTCACTTGTGGACATAGTGTTTGCACAACCACACAAAGCTCGGTGGCAGTAAAGTCCCTTCATCTGCTTGCTAAACGCCGATCAAGGGACTTTAGGTGGCAGGTCACGGGAAAAATGGTGGGAGGTTCGCGGTCAACTAGAAAAAAAAAAAAAAAACTGAAGTAGATGCCTTTACAGAAACTTCTCTTCGAGATTTAGAGGAGCCCCCAGCAATGCACGAATATATATGGCAAGGCTGTAACAGAACCGTAGGTACTAGAAAAGGGGGAGGGGTCGGCATGCTTATTCAACAGAGAGCCGATTGGCACAGAGTAAACGAAAACTGCGAAGAACATATGTGGGTTAAGGGCACGATAGCGGGAAGAGAGACGCTGTTGGGAGTCTCCTATCTGTGGTCAGGGAATGACAGTGAGGTTAGAGAAAAGAATTAAAAAATCGCGCCAATCCACCCCGTGAATGTGGTTGGAAAGCAAAGCTGTAAACGGCACCCATAACGATTACTCATGCGACGTTACTTAAAATCACTCACATCGCTTTACAAATAGTAAAACCAGAGAGAAGTGAAATGCACTTAACCACACCATTTATTACTTCAAAGAGATATTCTTGGTAAGGTTACATCAATGCATGATGCATGAACGGTATTTGGTTGAGTTGTATTGGTGTAGAAAGAGTGGAAACTTTTTTTATAAAATAAAAGTAAGCGCCAACCCGGTGTTAGACGATCTGACTTCTCCGTCTCTGCGCCGCGGACGGAGGCGACGAGACTTGCGGCTGAGAAGGAGGAGGAAGAAATACTTCTGTTTAGATTTCTGAACGGCCCAGAGTGCAGCCTTGGGGAGTGATTCCTTCTTCTGTGGGGCCCATATGCAGTCCGCGCGGCCTGGACAGCAGCATCTCCCATTGCTCTTGTTGGGTAGTTGACGGAAAGAGAGGAGGGTGCTCAGGGCTAAAGTCGCACACCCCGATTACGGGGCGGAGTATTCCTACTTCTGAGAAAAGTTTACATTCAGCGTCGTAGCGATTCGGATGCATTACGTGTAGACGCGTAGGCTGTGGGAAGGAGCCCGGATTGTATGAGCCGTAGGGTTCTCTCTGGAAAGGTCAGGGTAAGGCGAAGGTACGGTCTGTCTCAGAAGGCGATAATGCTGGATTATCTCCCTGGACGTGACAAGCGGGTGACTGTCCTCGTGCAGCTCCATAGCACGGGAGGTAAAAGCGCAGGCTTGTTGGGTGGGCGTATTTGTTGCCCTCCATTGAAGCGTGAGGCAGTGTCCAGATGAGCTGAATGGAACCGTTTGGGGAGTGGTTTTTTAGCACGCACAGTGCAGGTCAGGACACCCAACCCGACTGGTAATTCCAGTAGGCTTGCTGGGAATCGGTGACTACCCTCCGAACCCCCGGGTTGAGTGAGGGCCAAGGTGATAGCTGCCTCTTCTGCTGCCGTCATTTGTTGGGTCCTAAGCGAGGTAAACGCAAGGAGGTTGGTTCTGGAGGTATCCACGATGATGGCGTGTTGCTGCCCTCGATGTTAGGAGAAGTCTGTGTAGATAACTGCATGAGCCCCACCGAGGGTGGTGTTTAGCGCTTGAGACCGTGCTTTTCGTTGACGCTCGTCATGTGAGGGGTTCATATTTCTAAGCAAAGGGAGCATCTTTAGTTTTAGTCGCCAAGAGTCTGGCAGTACGTCAAGCAGTGACATTCTGGGCTGCCCAGCCAATCTGGCGAAGCATGCGGTTACCCACCGCAGTTCTGAGTCGGACCTTCTGGTTAGAAAGATAGCCTTCTATCAGCTCTTCCACCGTGTTGTGGAGCCCGTGCTAAGCAGCCTCAGTGTGGACGCACTCATGAGAAGACCAATGGCCTGCTCAACCGCCTTTCTAATCATTATATAAAGCATCTCTATGTCTTCCTCGTCGAGAAGAAGATAGGGGTTTGTCGTAAGGAACTCTTGAGAGGACAAAAGCTTCAATTAACCGAAAGGTACGGGATTCTTTTAGGCCTCGCTTCTTGGTGGCAACTCGCCTGATCATGTGTATGATTACATTAATGCTGTTTTTGAGGCGCTGCAAGGAGACGTCACTCTTGGTGTTGGCCTGGAAATGTAGGCCCAAGATCTTGATGCTGGGGTTTGGAGTGATGGCCTGGTCATGAAGGAGTATTTGAATGTATTCCTTGATTTGGCGTGAGGGCGGACGACAAGGAGCTGCGAATTTTTACGTGAACACTGGAGGCCACAGGCTTTAGCACATTGGCGTACTAAAAGTGAGATTCCTTGGATTGGTGTGAGCTTCCTTTAATTTTTGTAACTCTTAGCAAATGATCAAGGTGCGCACAGGGCCGCTAGACGGGCGTGAGTGGTCGTGTGACGCTTTCACGTGGCATTCAACGAGAAGGCAGGGGGTAAACCCGTAGATGTGCTTGGTGAGTACACCATTTGTCTTCCGGTGTTCGCGTGGGCTCGTAGCTGAATCGGTAAGACAACGGGCTCTCGCTTTGTTAGGCTATTAGTTCCAGGTTCGATTCCCGGCGGTGCCAGTAAATTCTTTTATTTGTTCGCTGGAGTTTTCTGGTGACACCAACGGTCGCGAAAGAACCCTTGGGGGGTAGAGGTAGAAAGCTTTGCTTTAAAACTGGTAGGCTGCATTAACCGGGACCTCGATCAGTTAAAATAATCGGGAGAGTGATCCTAGTGGGAGACATGAATGCCCACATTGAGGACCTGGACGGATACACAGACCGCAATGGCAAACTCGTACTAGATATGTGTGAAGAACATAATCTCATTGTAGTAAACAGAGAGAACACATGTGAGGGACAAATTACTTGGGAACGAGGGGAAAAGCAGTCCAGTGTAGACTACAGCCTCCTTTCAGAAGGAGTGTATGAAAGGTTGACTCTAATGGAAATAGATGAAATAGGTGCCCACAGCTTAGGAAGTGACCATAAACGGATAACTTTGACTTTTGGAAAAATGGAAGGTAACCAGAAAACGGTGGTACACGACTTCAAATTAAACGACCAGCAAACGGCTAATATTGCCAAAAGCCTGGAGACGGAAATCGAGAGACAACCTACGAAAGATTGGGAATACAGCGAACTGACTGGTTTCACTCAAGGAAAGATAAGGAACGCGAAAGAACGCAACTACTGGAAAGGAAAAAGAAAACCTAGAAGCTTGTGGAACAAGGAAATCAAGGAAGCTATAACACAAAGGCAGCAAGCATCGAGAGAGCACAGGGAGGCCAAGCGAGTGGGAATGCAAACAGAGGAAATAACTTTGAAGTGGAATTGGTACCGCCTAAAGAAGCTGGAAGTACAAAAACTTGTACAGCGAAAACTTAAACAAAAAGTGAGCGATGGGTCTCGAATATACGGGCAAAGGATAAAGGCGCGCCGAGAAAGTTTTGGAATCATGTAAAGGAGCTAAGTAAAAAGACCGAAGAAGTACAACGTCATGCCATAAACGGTGAAGGCCAGGTACTAAAAGGGGAAGAGGCGGTATTTCACGTATACGCTCAATGACACAAGATAAGTTCAGAAGAACGGAGAGAGGGCTACAGCATTTAGGGAGTGGGGCAACTGAGGTGCGTACAGATAGAGAGATAAAGTTGGAGACTCTAAACTGAAAAAAAGCCGAAGAAAATGTTTCAGCTAATGCGGCAACAGGGACGGATGAAATTCCTATACGGCTGGGCAACCTGCTGGATCCAAAAAGCAAGGCACAACTGATTCGAGCAATCGAAAAAAGTGATAAAAACTAAGCAAGTACCGGACAATTGGCGTAAGAGCAGGATGATGATATATAAAGGTAAAGGAGGCAGGGCTGATGCGGATTCGTACAGGCCTATTACAGTTACCTCAGTGACATACAGGCTGGCAATGCAAGCCATAAAAGCGGAACTACAGGCGTGGATAGAGGGAAACGGCATACTGGGAGAACTACAAAATGGTTTCAGACGAGACAGACGCTTAGGACCATTTATTTGTCTTAACCCATTGCATAGAGGTGTCAATGGCTCAAAAGCGACCACTATAGATTGCATTTCTCGTTATAGAGGGAGCCTAGGGCAATGTAGATATAGAACTTCGATGCAGCGTACTTGAGCGAGAGGGATTAGGCCAGGCCTTTATAGAGATGTTGCAGGGAATTTACAATGAGAGCGATGTGCAAATTACCTGGGAGGACCAAAAATGTACGGAACCGGTAGTCACAAATCGAGGTTTAAAGCAGGGTTGTCCTCTGTCGCCATTGCTGTTCATGGTGTACATTGCTATACTAGAAAGAAAGCTTGAAGGCAGTAACATAGGTTTCAATATGTTATACCCGCAAAGGACAGGAAGTGGAACAACATATCCCCGACTGATATATGCAGATGACATAGTACTACTAGCAGATATCGAACAGTGTCTGCAACAGCTCACAGATATCTGCGGGGAAGCCACTGAACTGGGGTTAGAGTTTAGCACAGCAAAGTCGGGAGTTCTAGTTTTTAATGACGACGCCCGTAACGAATCGGTATACTCGTTCGACAAGCAACAATACCGTGGGTAACGGAATACAAATATCTGGGCATTTGGATAAACGAAGGGAAGGCGTATCTAAAAACTCATGAGGAGCATTTAAGAATAAAAGGCAGAGAAACGCCTCTATCATGAAGCACAGAGCACTGTGGGGATATAACAGATATGAAGTAGTGAGAGGAATCTGGAAGGGAGTAATGGTACCAGCACTCACCTTTTCAAACGCAGTAGTGTGTGTCAAATCAGAGATTCAATCAGGGCTAGAAGTAAATCAGAGGGCCGTAGGTCGATTGGCATCAGGAGCACACAGTAAAACAACAAATGAGGCAGTGCAGGGAGACATGGGATGGGCATCCTTCGAAGTGAGAGAAGCACAGAGCAAAATATGTTTTGAAGAACGACTTAGAAATATTGATGACCAGAGATCGGCGGCCAAAGTGTTACGGTATCTTTACATGAAAAGCGTGGACACACTGTGGAGGAAAAGAACCAGAAGGCTTAGGACAAAGTATACGAAACCTGGAAGTACAGAGGACACAACCAATGCAATAAAAAATGAAGTGAAAAAAACAGAGACAACGACCTGGAAAAAGAGGTTGGATGCGAAAGAAGTATCTACAGGATCGGGCCAAAGGGAGTGCATTGCTTTTTGAAGCCCGGGCGGGTTGCTTGCGGACAAAAACGCTTATCCGCGAGCCGGTACAGGAAGTACTATGCGCAGGCTTCGGAAATGAGCCAGAAACCAAGCGACATATTGTAACGGAGCGCACAAGCATCTGTCCAGTCCTCATTGATGGAGCCATCCAGCTTCCGGAGGCCCTTGGCTTTAAAGGGGCACTGACACAAAAAATTTTGCATCTTGTTTTTTTTTGTTGCGATAAGTAGCTAGTGACAACCTATAGAAACCTCATTTGCTTCAGCGTGCGACGGCTGTTTAATTAGAGGCATTTTCAATGCGGCCAGTCGCAGTTTCGGTTTCAGCGAGTGCCGCGAAACGATGGATTTTGTGGATTTTGTGTGAACAAAGCTGACCACGTGACCGTCGGAGGGATATCAGAGCAGAGCCGCCGTAGCACTGTCGAATCCGCATCGACGGCAGGTTCTGCGAATGCCCCCACGTACTGATCTCGTGAGGCGCTTAATTAAAAAGCGACCGTGGATGTGACGCAGGCGCTGCGAGTGCAAATGCTACCGCGGCTAAAGAACGACGCGCGACGCTCGAGACGGTGGGTGGCAAGACGCGCGCTGGGAGCAGCCGGCCGGTCTGCCTACAGATGTGTTCGGCTTAGCACTGCGGCGGATATTCGAGTGCCGCTCTCGTAAGCGGTGCAGATGACAATTTTTAATGCAACCCGCCATCGCATCATTAACTCCTTTCTCATGTAAGCCACCATGGTCGGGACTTGGGGACAATTTCGTGCAGCGGTAACAAGCTATCACTCGAGCTACCTGCGCCGGCCTGGGCCACTTCGCGGCCGTGGCCGCCGCCTGCACAGCGACCGTGCGGCTAGCTCAGTGGGCTTTTCGTGCCTCCGGCGCGTTTTCGCATCCAATGGTAATAAACAGTAATAGAAACAGTGCCTGGAATCGCTGTAGAACTTTGGTCGCGGCCAGCTGCCCGATGAGCTGACGAAATCACGGCGCCTCCGCCGCCAACGATCGGGTCGTTCGTTCTCGAGAGCAGAAGCTCAACCCTCCGGCCCTCCGATTGGAGCGGCGAGCCGGGCGAGCCGGCGAAAAACGCGGAAGCGGCAAACACAAACTCGTGACGTGTTTGGATGTTGTTTATTTACACAATATCCTCGGGATGTCGATTGCGCGTGGTCCTCTGCTGGCTGCTCGGTTGCGTTTCGCACACTTTAAAATTGATTTTAAATATGCTCTAGGCTGTATTCGACGCTGATATTTTGCAGATGATGTATATGTGTTCCCACCAATCTATCTCCGAAGTTATCTCGCCTTCAAAATTTTGTGTCAGTGCCCCTTTAAGGTTAGCTGAAAAGTGAATGGACCATTTTCCAGTACTGGTCCCTCTAGCGGCCGCCACGGCGAACTAAAAATGGCAGTAAGGCACACCCCCAAGAATGTTTGGCTTTCGTAGAACTCGTGCACAAAATATCCTGTTCCTGCTGCCCCTCCCGCACTGTCCCGTCACCCGCACCTTTCACATGAATGTCACGGCACGGCCGCTGGATGAAAGGCGTGCGCTCTCATCCAGCGGCCGTGGTCACGGTAGCAGGCGAACGTTCTCTTGACTAATCTGCCGTGTTGGAAGCGCCCCCCCCCATCCCCCCCCCCCTTTTTTTTTAAATGCAGAGCATTTCAGTAACTCACGATGTCACCCGCGTTGGCGTCCGTAGTCCGCATCGCTCCCCCTACACTATATAAAAAAATAATACTTACCGGCGCCAGGTTTCGAACCAACGACTCTGCGGGCAGAATGGAAGGTTACGAACACGCCTTATATCCTTGACTCATTCAACCGTCGGCCACAGGTGCGCCATCTCCCCCGCGTCCTCCTCGCCTTCTCTCCGCTCGCAACGCCCTCTCTCGCCGCGTTCGGTTCGGGCGCACAACAGGTGGGGACGTGCACAACACCCTCTCTCGCCGCGTTGGGTTCGCGCTGATCAACAGTCGGTTTGCGCGCAAGAACAGTTCGGGGCGCTCGCATTGCGCTCTCTCGCCGCGGTCGGTTCGCGCTTAAACCACATATGTCGTTCGCGCGTGCTCCGGTCGCTAACATCTGTGGCGTGATCGTGACGTCAACACCGCGCGTTCGTGTGGTGGCGCGATTTTCGCGCTATAACACTCTCTCGCGAGGGGCATTGAATTGGATTCGATTGGATTGGTTTGGATTGGATTGAAGTGGATTGTGTTGGATTGTGTTGCGTCATAGCCGCTCCACGTTGCGTCATAGCCTCGGCAGGGGGTTCACGGCACGTTTCACGTTTCATCAGCGACTTCATCGACAATGTCTACGCTGGAAGACAACAATTACAACAACAACCAATACGTAATCCATACGACTTGAAGGCGCGCCCCCCGCGGAAATGCTCTGCATTTGATCGTGCCCCTCGTGAGGGGGATGTTTTTTTCTCTATAGCTTCGTCCTCACATAATGTAATCGTCCTTACCGAAACTTGGCTATCCTCCGAAATTCCGTCTAGCGATTTTTTCATTTTCCTAACCCCCTCACTGGCAGCCATGTGCTGGCAGCGTGGTCAGCCTCAAGCGTCTTCACCCCCTTTTCTTAGAAAGCCATCATTGTATGCACGTGCGAACCCACCACGAGGAGTCCAAAGTAAAAAAAAAAAAGAAAACGTGCAGATTATAGCCGCTCCCTAAGCAGAAAACCGAGGGGCGCGCTTTTGTGTATTTTGCCCGAGGCGCCTGCCAAGAATGGCGGACCGGCAGCCCGCGCATGCGCAGATCGCTTCTGGAAAAAGGTCCATTGGACAGCCGTAGAGGTTAGTAAAAGAAGGTTAGAATGTTGGTGGAAAAAGAGCCAACAACAATCTGACAATCTGGGAAGACATGCGAGCAAAGAAGTCAGACTAGCACAAAAATTTCGTAAAAGTATTTTCTTTTTATTTTGATATTATTTTTATTTATTCTGTTTGCATTTTTTGACGAGGTGATTGTACAGTGGCGTTGCGACTAAGGCCGCTGTACAACGCCACCCCGTTACAATGGGGAAGCCACTAAGCATCATTATCAGCCGTTTTCTGCCATTGGTTTGTTTGTGAACGTATTTGTGCCTGTCTTATTTTGTTCATGGAGACAATCGTTTCGTGAAACATGGTGCTCGCTCGACAAATACGGTCACGTAAGACATCGTCGCTTGCGTCAGTCGGCCAGTGTCGTCTGAAACAACCCCAAAGCCCCGCAGTCCTGTGCAGCTAAACCATAGTGCACGCAGTACCAACAGCAGTACGCATCGGTACTTCTATGTTTACGTGTGCTTTCGTAACTTCCATTGTTTGTCCCACCATTCTTAGGGCTTTAAAAAGAATGTGCCCTAAATTTAAGCCCAAATATCTCGTTCGGCAAGCTTCTAAGCTCTGCCTAATTTGCGTTTGCTTTTGTCGCCCTCCGCCAATCGCAGAGCTGTCTGGTATGACATCATAGGTTTTGTTGCGGGAAATGAGCTAGTGGGTCGCATGGCCATTCCCTTTTTTTGCTAATTATGTAGCTTATTTGAGCGAAGTTTACGTTAAAAGTGGTGTCAGAATGATTCTAACGAGGCAATCTTTTGAATGAACTAAACTTGGTTTCTCTTCATGGCTCCTTTAAAGGGACTGAAGCCTACTGATGTATTTTGTTTGAAAGAATTAGTTGCATTCTGGCTAAGAAAGACATTACTTTCAGATTTCCCGCAACACAATATATGCAGCGATGTCACTGCGAGGTGCCAAACTGGAGTGACCGGTGTGTAAGCTCAATGCTACTTTATTAAACGGGCTCATGAACTGAAACCCTTCCCGTTCCACCGAGGTATAACGGGTAAATTAAATACATGGAAAATGGTTGTTTGAATTTAAAATGAAAGGGCGGCAGGTGTCTGTGGCAGCCGCCAGTCACACAGTGCCTGTGTCAGGCATGTGTGTCAATGATAGGGCACGCGAGCACAATTCGTCACTAGGTAAAAATACGGGCGCGCATTGCGATCAGTGCAGGCCATTCAGTCCTTCGCAGTCCAAATGCAGACCTTTCTTTGATAAGATTAGTATTCTAGGAAGGAGTGAAAACACAATGGCCAGGGAGCTTTTGCAAACCTTCCATACCAAGAAGAATGGGGACCAGTGCGTCAGTGAGACATCGGTGTTGCTGCGTGCGAGTGAATTTCATTTTTGGAAGCTGCTCTCTGATTGCAGCTATATCACCAGTGTTTTTTTTTTTTTGTGGTGTTCTTGTGCGCATGCTCCGGGGAATTTCTTGCCCGCATATATATATATATATATATATATATATATATATATATATATATATATATATATATATTACCACTTTTTTTCTGACTCAAAATATTCATCTGTTTCTATGGCCAACCACAACCTCCCCTTTGCTTTCCGAGGTTTTCTTGACTGCCAACCCTTATTTTCTGTCTTATTTACCGGGCCCCTCATTTCCCATTTTCTGATTCGCTACATGCTTAGCGAGGACCTCTGTTCTGGCAGTCTTGGTGCCATAGGAATCTTAAGAGGGTTCAGCGCTGGTCGACCACTCTTGACATGTCGTAGACACTCGAGTCACGGTCCGAGGGTTAAAAAGAAGGTCCCCTTCACCCCGAGTAGTCCGAATGGCGCTGGCTACCACCCACTAGTGCAGGAAACAAAAAAATACCTTAACATAAATACCCCAGAAAGTGGAGGGGAGAATCGCCCCGCCGGTAGCGTAGTGGTTATCGCACCAGACCGGTATTCTGGAGGTCGTGGGTTCGGATCTCACCTGGCGGGCATTTTGTCTCCACTTTCTTTCTTTCTTTCCAAATTCTTTATCTGTTTCATTGACCTACCACATCACCACGTCCTCCCCTTTGCTTTCCGAGGTTTTCTTGACTGCCAACTCTTATTTCTGTCTTATATATCTATACATATATGGAACGAGGAGGCTTTGAAGATGGTCACCAGATAGAAATAATACTTTTGAGAAGGTAGCGGCCTCAGACCTCTACCAACGTTTCGACAAGGGGACTTGTCTTTTTCAAGGCATCAGGGTTCATCTCTGGCACACTGTTTTATAGATACAGATTGAGTTGGAGAGAGAGGGGGGATGTTGTTAAGAGCGGGGCCGGAAGGAGGACACCAAAGTGGGTCAACGGTCTATTGAAAGGAGCGAAATAGTGAGAGAAACGGAGGTGTGGTTATTGCGACAGGACCACGCAATAGAGAAAGAGGGAAGACTACGAGAGGGTCGGGGGAAACAGGGGGGAATTCTCAAACACGCTCCCTAACATAGACATCCTGCGGGGCCATTCAGGAGTGTGAATGGGCTAACATTTTCATTCCGAGGAATTGGAAAGAACTGCTGCATGTTCTAATTCATCTGAATGGAATTGGGCTGCCCATTCCGCAACACTGAAATTTTGAAGAATTCTGAAGAAAGTGCAATAAGCTTTTTCAGTACAATATCTCCTCCCTCCTTTAAAAGATCCACGGTTATGCCGTCGTCACCTGCAGCTCTTTTCATGCCCTTGAGGGCCTTTTGTAGCCCTGGTCTAACGTTGCTGGTGTAAAGTCTGGTGTAGAATGATTCTGATACTTTCATTATCTCGTCCATTTTGTGCGTAATGTTAACCTGCTCGTCTCTCAGTGCGTACATTGATTTTGCCGATAGCTAGCTTCCTCTTAGTTGCTCTCAGCGTCCTGAAAGTTCCAGCGTTTCCGCGACCACTGCCATGTTGTATGTACAAATGCCATTTGTCGTACACCTGTTAATCCATTTCGACCGCTCTGCTAATTCAATTTGATCCTCCGTACTCGACACTTCTATGTTCTTACGTTACACCATTAGCTCTGTCGTTTTCTGAGTTAGTTTTCCTATTTGTTTTTTTACGTGCATGCTGCTTCTCCCAATGGGCACCAAGTGATAAATTCGCGCGCAAGACGGTCAGCGTCACACTAGACTGTAATTTTCAAATCCGAACAGCGAGTCTCCATGTATTTTGCACGTAAAACATTTGTCGATCGATTGGTATGGTTGTGTAGTCGATCGCCAAGATAGCAAGGTTCTCCCAGGAGTATGATTTTTACTAGTGTCTTAAGCGCGTAGTTTATTCTTGTGGCGTGTACCACTGCACGATAATTCTATTTTTCACCCGTGCTTTGTTTAGTTTTCGTTTTCTCCTTGGTTGCAACCGCGGCAAAGTTATTGGGGAATGAAGGCCAGCAGGTCAGGCAGGAATTTTTCAGCGTCAGCTGCCGTTGTACTGTTCGTATAACAGGCGCCGTTTCTCCACCAGTTATACTATTTGGGACGGATGTGTATGGCTGTTGACGGCTGTCGTACCGTCATGGGGGAGACACCAGCTGAAAGACGCGCGCGCCCGGAAGTCACGCGTGAGCGGTGAAACTTTCCCACCCTGCACCTTTGCAGTAGCTGCCGTAATGGCATTTCAGAGAACACAGGTCCCGTCCACAACGTTTCGGGATGACATATCCTCAGGGGCATAACAATTAAACGGCGTTGTTCACGGTTTGTCTTACCGCACAATTGGCCGCTAACGGCGCTCTTGCAGTGCGTTTTGTTTGCAAGGCGAAATGACAGTTGTGGCCACGACGGCGCCCAAGCCGTTCGCGGGCAGTGAAAAACATGCCCCGGCGACGTGTTTTCTTTCTACTCCGACCACTGCTCCAGGGAGAAATGTGGGAAAATAGGTCTTCTTGCAAGGTACCGTGATCCCTAGTGGCACGGCGTAGGGACCCTCTTAAAGGAGCCATGAAGAGAAAACACAAGTTTGGTTCATTCAAAAGATTGTCTCGTTAGAATCATACTGACACCACTTTAGCGTAAACTTCGCTCAAATAAGCTACATAATTAGGAAAACGGGAATGGTCATGCGACCCCCACCAGCTCATTTCCCGCAACAGAACCTGTGATGTCACATGGGCTAAGCTCTGCGATTGGCGGAGGCTGGCAGAAGCAGACGCAAATTAGGTAGAGCTTACAAACTAGACGAACGAGCGATTTGCGCTTAAATTTAGGGCACATTCTTTACAAAGCAATAGGAATGATGGGACAAACAGTGGAAGTTACGAAAGCACATGTAAACATAGAAGTACTGATGCGTTCTGCTGTTCGTACTGCGCACAGCATGCTTTGGTTTAGCTGCACAGCACTATGGGGCTTGGGGTTGTCTCAGACGACACTGGCCGATTGACGCAAGCAACGGTGTCTTACGTGATCCCATTTGTCGAGCGAGCACTGTTTCAGGGAACGAATATTTTCTCCCAGAACAAAAACAAGCCAGGTTTAAATGCGGGCAAAAACAAACCAAACGCTTGCCACGGTATGGTGGCGCCATCTAGGTTACGGAACGTAAAGAAACGCGGGAACAAACCAACACCGCTACAGGGTGGAGACAACCTTTGAACGGTCCCGTGCCGCCGCAATTGGGCCAACGGGCTCAACGCGTTATTCTTTTCGTTTCCCACGAGACCTAGCAACGCGAAACAGACAATATGATTCAAACTTCTTCAGTAAACCGCGTTGCGGCGATAATTTTAGCGCGGTTTTGACACAATGACTTGCTTCGGCGGCGAGCGAGCAACTGAACATGGTGGCGCCAGCGTTACGTGTCTCTACCCTGTACGGCGGATGCGTGAATGAAGGTATTCTAGGCTGCAGAGCGGTCGGTTCCCGTGATGTCACTTGGAACCACGAAAACGCACGATTGAGCGGGAAAATCAAAATTTTAACCTAAATTGTTTAATTTCTCAGTGAATAAAGCACCGTTTGTATCCGGACAAGCGCTGGGGGCACTATAAAACACGAAATCTTTCGAATAAAACCAACTTGCATTTTCTCTTCATGGCTCCTTTAAGGGTTTAGCAATACCACACCTCACAATACCTGCTACGAACATCAGGCTGCTGCCATTGATGATACCGTACCATATACCAAGCCATACAATGAAGATTTTCGTTTTTAAGCGGCAACATGTCTTGTGGCACAAATGACGTTGAATTCAAGCATTCATGGGCACAAGTGTGCCACTTCCTCCTGGGGAATGCACGGAGTGAGAGGTGGTAGTCCCCAGGGCCAGTGCTGTAGACTCTGAATGCAATTTTTCAATAGCTAACCCTGCCTTAACCAGCACAGAGGCCAATGTTGTGCCATGTGTTCACTGCTTTGTGTAGCTTCTTACCTTTGCCTGCTTATCCTTACTAGATCCCACAAGTATATTCTATCAACTTCAAACTAACCTTAAAAACCAGAGAGTAAGTTCGGACACGCACTTGTACTATACAGTGTATATATTTGATGTTTCTGTCTTTTCAGTGTTCACACCTGCTTATCTAGTGGTGGATCGAATGGAGCAGCCGGAAGGGGCAGTTCCCCTCCCCCATTTTTGCCTGCTCATATCCCTTTTCCTTCAAGCGTAGAGGAAAGAATGCTCAGCAGAGGCACCTCCCCCCTCCCCAAAGACTTCTATAGAGGATCAGTATTGCTTCACTGCTATGGCTAATCATCAACAGATTTTGAGGTCCTTCTGGCTTTCGGCATTGACATGCCTAATTATCTACCACTTGACAAGTGGTGGCGAAATCTTCACAAAATGTTATGTCACGGCCTCTTCTGGCATACCTTCCTCATGCCTTCAACTTCGAGAAGTGTGCAAATAAACTCACCACTTCCCTTCCCCCGATTTGCCTTCCTCCTGCCCTGCAAGGCATCTGGATTAGCCTCTGTGGCTAGTATTTGTGTTTTAATCATACACATGGAAGGGTGTGGTGCATTGCGGTGTCAACCGGCCGACATGTGCACAAACTCTTTCGAAGCACCTGTTTTTTCACACGTTTCATAGAAAGGATACAAAGTCAGTTGAAGCATTACTTCATTGGTAAACTTCTTTATGTCATCAACAATCTCAAAATGCTGCGTACATTCTGAGCCTTAAAATTCCACACAAGCTCCCCATATCCAGGCCTTACTGGGTCACCCATCTAAATAGTCCAGTAATTCTAAAAAAAAAAAGACCTCTTCTACAACACATCCAGAAACTGTGTGTAACCCCTTCAATTACAACACATACAACAAATAACACAAACAATCATCGGTCATTAGGTATTCAATTATTTATCTATTAGAGATTTGGCAAACCACCATTCACTCCACTTAACCACACTTTTAAAGCAAACCTGAGATTTATCCTGTATTACAATACAAAATGGCTATTAGCTAAGCCAGGTTGTTCTTTACATTGGCTTAACTCTCTCAATACTTTGTTTTTGTTTTAAGAACCGAGCACATATTTCTAGGAAAATTCTTTTTTCCACCTGTAAATAGCTACAAAACAGCTGCAAATAGCCTGCAAATTACAAAACTAGGAATAGCTTTGTGGTTTTCATCCACCTTCATCACAATTTTTAACGACTAGATTGTCCAAACTTTCAACATACCCAAAACACAGGAATATCACGGATATCTATTTATCATGTGCTCTGCCCTCAGGCCCTCATACATGATTACACATCTTCTGTATGCTATGCATTATTTGCGTACAATACCATGCTTAGTGCTACATGTTAGGTCAGACCGTTTGTTATACGCACTGCAACAGGTATTATTGTAATCATCACCCCAATCAGTGCCATAATATTAAGAATGGTCATCTGAGTCCACTGCACTGCCCTTAAGTTTAATGAAAGATAGATAAAAAACACTACAGTACACATAATATGCACATTTTGTAAATGATATACAAGTGCACCGCGACCACTAGTTAGGAGGGATTTTCATGAATTCACAGCATAATAGATATTATTGTAACTATTAAAATCATCATAACATTATTGTAGCTTCTGGGACATAGTTCAGATTCTCACTATTCTCTGAGAAAAAGCATACGAACGAAAATTGCACAAGCTGCATGTGCAGTCTGCCCTACACAACAGTTGTTTATCAGTTCGGTGGGCTGGAGTCATTGCTGCATAACTGTGTTGAGGAAGACGTCTTGCGTATCGCGCTGGAAAGCAGTGGTTGCAGCTTTGGAGGTCATTGGCTGTGTGACTAAGGTTTTTTTTGCACTGGCTGTGGTCTATGTACGTAGAAACAGGGCGCGGTCCTTTTTGCAGGTGTTAGTGAAAAGTGCGCCAGCGTTCCTTCTACAGGAGGTTGGTGACAGTATATCCTATTGGCAAACACTCGCATGACCCCAGCCGAGCTTCGTGTGGCACAGAAAATGTCGGGCATGCCGAGCACAAAGTCCTCAATCGTGTTGTAGCCGAAAGCTTGATAATCAATGCTGCTCCCAAATCTGCGGGTGTAGACTTCGTCAAGCTGAAGCACGTCGACGCCACTCATGTAGTGGTCAGCCATTATCACGCGTAGGTTATCTTTGATCTCTTTAAGTACGCATGGTGGCTGCGAATTTGGTGGTTGCTGTAGTACTGCAGGTGTCCGTGGCACGGGCTGTGGCCGGCTGACACTGGGGACTGGCTTGGAGGTAGTTGGCGGGTTACTCACAAGTGGTTTAGATTTTGTCTGGCCACTGCCAAAGTTCTGAACATGCTGGACTTTCTTGAGGCTGTTGGCAGGCTTTAAGGTAGTTGGTGGGTATTTAACTAATGGTTTGGACGTTTTCTGGCCGTTGACAAGGTTCTGGACATGCTGGACTTTATTGAGGCCGTTGGCGTGCTTGATCCTAGTCGGTGGGCGGCTTACCAGTGGTTTGGGAGCTTTCTGGCCGCTGACAAGATTCTGGATATGCTGGACATCCTTCGTTACGGTTGGCCTGACATAGAACTCGTTTGCCTTACTCCCCTGCGTCAAGCGTACAGTGTCAGGGAGGCTCCGGAGAAACTCGAGGGGGTCGCCAAAGCCATGCTGTTTAAACGGAAGCTCCTGTCCTTCGCTGCTTTTGAATTCACACAGAAACTGGCGAAGAGTTAGTGGTCGCTTGTCTGCAATCAGCAAGGAACGGATGATGGCTTTGGTGGTTTCTAGTTCGTCACAGCCTTCCTTGGAAGAAATGTCGTGCTGTGGCATCTGTTGAAGAAAGACGAAAGTTGTTTATCACCACCAAGCACATTGAGATGACAAATGAGCCACCACTGCATTAGACATCTTCGCTTGTGAGCTGGGGGGTGACAGCACCTACCAATTATTTTGATGCCCTGACATGTGCACTACTGCTTGATAAATGATGCAGAATGGCATATGCATAATAAAAGGCGCAGCAAATGTTGAGGCCTGCTTGAGTATTGTGAAGGCTGTGCCTAAAGGAATCTGAGAACCTGCACCCATGGGCAGTAATAACACTTTTCATGTTATTTATGTCAACTTCTGTCATGCATTTTATGTTTTCTTTTGTTGCTTGTGGCCAGCACTATAGCAAGACAACACTGAGGTGAGCTGGTCACAAGTCCCTGCTGCTTCCCCACTGCTCCAAACCCCTTACCCTCACCTCTCGACTGAAACCAACACCCGATATTAGTACAACCAAACCATCACCCTCCTTTCCTACGCAGTCAAACTACAGAATAGACTAAAAGACTCGTGGAGTAAAATGCTGGAATCAGAGTCCAAGCATTGTCACACTAAATACAACTCACTGCCCAAACTGCAAACATCCAGAGCTGCTCAACCATCCCATACACTCTCCCACAAGAAGGGTCACCCCGCCCTGCCCGGACATCCAATAGAAGCCCGCACGTCTGCCTTCTGAGCATCTCTCTCATGATGGAGCAACAGATCGACCAAGAACTGACGTATCTCAAAGTGCAGGAAGAACCGTTCACCACAATGCCTATAAAACCCTCGATAACGCTAACCCAAACCATCTTCAAGCAAGGAGAAACATTCAGAGCCTGCATTATCAATCTCGAAGAAGCTCTTAACAACAAAATTGACAAGGTGTGCTTGATCCTGAACCACCTGCACAACAGGTGAGGCAGCCTAGTCGATCTGAACAAGGTGCTCAGTGTGATAAGGCTGCTGCTGATTATCGTCAAATGCTGTTATGCAGCAAAACCACCTAGCAACAGTACCCTTTTTTCTGCCACTCACACTCGTGAGCGCAACGACATGGACACTAAGGCATAATAACTGTAACACCACCTCCTCCTCACAACTTTTCTCCCCCTCCTCTTCTGCAATCCCAGTCTATCTCCACTTAGTCTATACTCAAACAGCCTTAACTCAAAAGAGCTCGAGAGAAATCCCC
Organism: Haemaphysalis longicornis; assembly: GCA_013339765.2. Taxonomy (NCBI): domain Eukaryota; kingdom Metazoa; phylum Arthropoda; class Arachnida; order Ixodida; family Ixodidae; genus Haemaphysalis; species Haemaphysalis longicornis. The sequence continues at coordinate 120,866,236 of CM023448.1, read as the reverse complement.
ACGCGAAGAATTCAGTCAGCACAAACGAACTACAGAACAAGTCTTTGCTGCCTTCGAAAGCAAAATGGACCTTATCCTTCCTTGTCCCGCTACTCCAACAAGCAGATTGCACCCCAGCAAATTACAACCTTAACTGAGGTTATCGATCACCTCACCCAACAAATAGACACGATCCCTGATCAGCAAGCCAAAGTGGAAGCCGAGAATGCCTCCTTCAAGTGTCAACTCTTTACGCTCCCTACCATACTCAATACCCAGTACTAGTATTGAATAATTCCTGCAATAGAACCTATCCAGCCACCTTCATGTGGAACTTCAGGGGCTTCAAACGCAAGTGCGGACTCTTTATTCAGTATATATATAGTATTCCTTATAGAGCCCGATAAACCATAGCGCCAATGAACCGGAACTTCTCAAGTCGTGGGCTACACAACTTATGAGCCTGAAGGCAATGATAAATACATTGCAACCCTCATTCGCAAAGGTACAGCTGCCACTGTTCGGGCACAGAACATTCATTGCCATTAAATAGCACAATAATTTAATCACCACTACATTGCATAATACTAATGCACAGAGCTCCCTTCATAAACACGGGGCAAGTTCACTTCCATGTACTCTGGACATCCTACGCGTCACTTCATACACCTTGTAGGCACAGAACTTGCACTACCAAAGACTGGAAGATCTACCGCCTCATCCATCACGAATGATTCAATTTCCTCAATGACCCCCTCATTAAAACATGCGAAGGGAACTTGACAGAATGTAACACTAACCTTGATCTCGCATTAATCCATGAGCACTTGCAAGCACGATAAAGTTTCACTGGAGAAATACTCACAAGTGAACACAGCGTCCTACATACTTAACTTTTTATTCCCAAGTAGTGCTGCCTAAACAAAACTGTGCACAAAACTAACTGGCACAAGCTTTGTCTGGACATGGTTGGAATGGTTGAACATAACCTACAACTGTGGAGTAACCCAGGTCAAAGAAGACCTTCAAGCTCGCACTAAGTGCATTGGGACAACTTTCTTGATGTAGATTTGCACTTACTAGACATGTTGGAGGCACGGCGCAGTCTGGTAAAGCATTGGAAATGCGATAAACTCCATAGGAGTCTAAAAACCCACATAACGTAGCTCGACAAGTAGATCCAAGAGTCTGCATCTCGCCCTACCCGCAGCAACTGGCATAACATTTGCAACAAGTGAAAGGTAAGCTTCGTCTAAAATGATCATTAATTCCGATTACTCTCGAACAGGCCTTGGCAAGCGCTTTGCTAATCTTGCATCTCATTATCAATGCATGGATGCACTGCTTCAAGAGTTGGCCGACACCTGCCCACCTCAGACTGACCACCCAGCATACAAACACTACGACTGCCCTGCCAATGACACTGACTAGCTCAACCATCTTAAACAGGCCATCGCGCCGGTCCCGATCAACTCTCCTACGGGGCCCCCAAAATTTGAACAGTGCTGACTTCCACCTGCTGCTAGGCATCATGAACGAAGTTTGGGAATAAGACACATTACCTGTTGTCTCGAAGGACGCCAAAGTCGTATCTATTCCCAAGGCAAACAAACCTATTGAGGTTCAGTACCTACCTTCGACTCATCTCTCTAGGCTCCTGCCTCGGTAAAGTGATAGGATGAATGTTTGAACACCTCACTAGTGCCTTCACAAAATCAACTGGTATGCCCATCAGATAGTCGGCTATATAGAATGTGCATATCCACTCACAACGTCCTTCTGCAGCTGTATAAGAATATCACTGACAACCCAAGTACAACGCAAACCCAAGCCATACTGGCCACAGACCTGTATAAGTGGGGTTGTTCCTTTTCGGGTTATATATATATTTTTTTTAAAAATAGGGGGGTAAAGATCAGGTGCTATTTTTCGAACTTATAATCGGGGAGAAATGGGTTTTGTTGTTAAACAATACCGAAATTCGGGTTTTTTAGGGTTTCATCTACAGATGTACGATGCGATACACACAGTTTATTTGACCAGAAGGTATCACAAGCTTCTTCTTAACTCTAACGCATTAAAATTGGTGCTTGTTCAAGCTGATAACCGGGAAGCATCAGCATTTCATGGCAAACACTCTCCGAAATTTGGTGTTTGTTTCGGAATGAATCAGTAATGATGACAGTAAAGAGCACTGATAACTTCTAAGAAATGATACATTTTATTTACAATAGGCTGGTCACACATTTTTTACACATCCTTCTTTAAATACATTATCATCTGCATGTGCAACACGTTGGTCTCCATTCGAGACCTGTCTAATCGTTGAACGTATCTCAGCTTGGAGAAAGTTCTTTCAACATCACAGCTTCCATTAGCTAGGCACAACAATGTCGGGGCAGCATTTGCCAGTGGGGTAGCGAGTGGTAGGGTTATGGCAACACTCAATGAGTTTGAAAGCTGTGTTTGTGGGGGCTCGCTTTCAGCAGGTGCAGGTTGGGAACGGCAGATCGCCAGCGCACAATGGTGTAGAGCGCTACTTTGAAAAGGTCCATTCGGGGAGAAATCGGGTTGCACCCGATTCTCCTGACACATGTTCGGGGTATAAGAATTGGGCAAAATGGGGCTTTATCCAAAAATAAACAGCCCCATGTATAAGGCTTTTGAGAATGTTTGCCACGATGGTATCCTCATAAAGCTAGAAGCCACAGGTTGTGGCTCTCATATGTAAAACACATTTGTAGCTTGCCAAAGGACTGAACTTTCAGGATCACCCTTGGTGCTCACTCCACACTCGGGTCATGGCAAACTACAAGGACCAGTGGTGCCACGTAATCTATTTACTTTACCAATTCCACCTATTAGATGGTGCCCTGAACCCCCAAAACACTGCCTAAAAACTGAAGTCCCCATTCTGGGGCTCAAGTAGCAAAGCAACAGGAAGTCTAGTGCCACCAATGCTCACCTCCCCAAACAGGGAGAGCAAATCATACCCAGCTCTGCCGCATCAACGACAGAATAACCGGCCTAAAAAAAAGTGTACAGTTCAGGGATGCCCTTCCCACCTTTCGTTTTTGCTATCCCCTTCCCTAACTCAACGTAACAGAGGGTGAAAAGAGATAGCTTGAAGCACTCATGCAAAAAGCCATGAAAGTGGCCTCAAGCCTACCTCTGATTTCCAGCACTGATGCCCTTTTGAAGACTGGATCATATAACGCGTTAGACGAGGCTATCAAGGAGCACAAAACGATCAACTTCAACACCATCAGACCCCCAAGGATGCCAAATCCTTGACACTCTGGGATGCAGCACATGAACACCAACAGACCATCAGTCATTGGCCCTCATCTTATGGAGGGCGCCAAGAGGCACTTTCGGATAGCCCCCTTCCCAGTCTTATGGACTCTATCAATGACCCTGCACGGTGACGCCAATGTGCTGTCCTCTTTCAAAAACATGTCGAAAAGGCAGCATTTATCAAGTAGACGTTAGCATCAGTGAACGTTGCAGCAGCCTTGTTGCACTTAACGTGCATCTGTAATCTGTATACTATTACCACAGAGAATTGCAATCGATGGGAGCACTCTGGCAGCCGATATTGAGCTCCCTGCCATCACTTGTGCTCTTTCAGCGCCAACACAACTCTGCCCCTTCTGATACTAGTCTACCAACCCTTACCTTCAGACTCTCAAGAATCTTGTCAGCAGCTCATCCAAAACAACCCACAGTGGCTTATTTACTCAACACTTACACCAATCAAAATTATGAAGTCATTTGGATCCCTGGACATGTTGGAATTTTTGGCTATGAATGGGTAAACGTGCTCAACCAATGTGGCTCATCTCAGGGTGCCGGACATGCCACGTGCACAGCCTCCCTCCCATACAAAAAACATACACAACTACGGCTCAACAAACAAGACCTCCCTCCGTCTCATGCAGCTTTATCTTGGGAGCAGGCAGTACTGTTCTGGCAAGCAGATTAGCGCACTCATAATGCGGGCACGTGCGCATTTCCTCTGCTCAAATGCATCCGATCCTCCATCCATTTGTGTACACTGCAGCAGATATTTAAATGGACAGCATATTCTATGGGAATGGCCAGCTATACATCCTTGGCGCGGCATGGCTGGCCCAGGCTGCTCGTTGTGAGGAGCAGCTAATACTGGTCGCTCACATTCAGCGTAGGCAAGACATGAGCTGCCTCGTTAAAGGGACCTTGGACTAAGGGACGTGCAGCTCTTTGAACCTTTTTTTTTTTTTTCAAAAAAAAATATAGGTAGGCATTACACTCACTCAGTTACTCACCAGCGGTTTGGACGTTTTCTGGTTGTTGACGAGGTTCTGGACATGCTGGACTTTGTTGAGGCCGCTGGCGTGCTTGATCCTAGTTGGTGGGCGGCTTACCAGTGGTTTGGGAGCTTTCTGGCCGCTGACAAGATTCTGGATATGCTGGACATCCTTCGTTACGGTTGGCCTGACATAGAACTCGTTTGCATTACTCCCCTGCGTCAAGCACACAGTGTCAGGGAGGCTTCGGAGAAACTCGAGGGGGTCGCCAAAGCCATGCTGTTTGAACGGAAGCTCCTGGCCTTCGCTGCTTTTGAATTCACACAGAAACTGGCGAAGAGTTAGTGGTCGCTTGTCTGCAATCAGCAAGGAACGGATGATGGCTTTGATGGTTTCCAGTTCATCACAGTCTCTCTTGGAAGCTGCCATGTCTTGCTGTGGCATCTGTTGAAGAAAGATGAAAGTTGCTTATCACCACCAAGCACATTCGGATGAAAAACCAACCCCCCCTCGCATCAGACACCTCCGGTGCTTTGTCTCTCAGCAAGCGAAAAATTTCCAGAAATTGGTATTGAAAGGGGGGGGGGGGTGACACCTGCCAGTTTGGTTGGCTTCATAGTATACTTTAATTTTCTGACATGCGCCTCATGTGAATATAAAAGACGGAGAATTATATGCCCTAGAATATGCATCATAAAAGATGCAGCAAATGTGAGGGCTTCTGCAGCCTGCAAGGGCATTCTGATGGCCACTGTTAAATCTCCCGCTGGGTACGCGCCATTCATCATCATCATCATCATGGAGAATAGACCGTGTCAGTAAAGTTACCGTCCCCGCTAAGGGCAGCCATGACCCAGGTCTCGCTTCTCTCGTTCTTCCTGTTAATATTCGCGCGTACCCAGCTGGAGATTTAACATCCTCCCGCGCCCGAGATAATCGATAGGTGCACAATAAAATCCGCAATCCTAACATTTTGTCTTTTCAGTCCACAAGGTCAACCTTTGTGACACGGTCGGGGAATGCTATTCACAATTTCGTTTCCACCGGTGCTTGCGCCGTCGTGCAGACCTCACGACCGCCAAGGGACGCCAAAGGTAATCGGACGACAACCAGACTGTGTGTGCCAGCTGCCCTCCAGAAGGTTGCAGTTCTTTAATCGTGGCAGTTCTTGTGGCGAAGTCGAAGTCGTACAAGTCGAAAATGTGGGCGAAATAGCTACTGTGGTGCAGGGAATCTAGTAGTGTTCTCCTGCCGGCCTTGTGCTTGCCTTCTGTTTGCTTTCCCACTCCTGACGAGGTCGTTTTCGCGCTTCTTGTAAGCTCGATGTATGGTTCGGAAGGTACTCCACCATGCCTTGCTGCCTCCTCGCACGCGGCAGACGTGACTGGATAGGGTTTCTCGCCTTTCCTAACTTCGCTGAGATGGAGCAACTCATATTCGTGGCTGGGTACAACCTTTACCAACATTTTGTCGACTAGAGCTGGTCGTCTTTTCATTACTTCCGGTAGGCGTTCGCTCTTCACTGTGTCTGAAACGAAGATACATTCGATTTCACACGGCGGTAGTTCTGCCTTCTCTTTAAGGTCCTTGGCATCTCCACGGTTTTGGTCGTCTGCTTGGAAGGAAGCAACTGCGTCGTCTTGGCCTGCGGCAAGCATAATCTCGTGTTCTCCACGTTCGTCTTCCCTTGGGACACTCGACGCTGTCTCGTAGCTGGCTCCCACTTGCATGCCTTCGCGCTCAGCCTCGTCTTTGGCATTTCGAAATGCTGAATCCTGTGGTACAACGACGGCTTGATCCTGTACGGAGACTTGAGAGACGTTTCCAGAAAAATTAGTCTTGATTGTCTTCTCCTCGTTCTGTTTGGGCCCAGAAGCCTCTTCTCGTCACACGTCGCGTTGGGCGGAACTGGATTTGCTTGCATCGCCGACCTAGAGCCAGTTGTAGTCCAATGAACGTCCTGGCTCATGCTATCAGAAGTCAGCATTGCAGACAGCGTGGTAGACGTGAATGTCGACGTATCTGGCTTCTGCACGTTGTCACTATCGGGAACGTTCAGGTGGCTGTAGGTCGTCGCGATCAACTTCGGCAGTACTACTCGCGACCTTTCCTGATATTGCATTACGTCGTAAAAATCATGTTCAAACTCGTCTCCTTCGAGAAGCTCGCCTATCGCCTCGTTCAGCTTGTTAAGTTCGGTGTCTTTCCGATCGAGCTCGTTGATTGCCTCAAGCAAGTCCAACGCAGACGGTGAAGGAGCTTGCCGGAGCTGGGTCGCTGCCTTTAGCAGCCTCGTAACGGCAGTGCGAAGAACCTTCCTCAACGAACGCAGGGCGTCCAGGTCGTCACCAGCTTGGTACTCGGAGGACGTGCAGCTGATCCCAAGCGTAGTACCCTGGACGTGACGGTGCGTATCTGCGTCCCGTTGAAGGTTCCCGTCGGTCGTATGTGGGTGGCCAGGGCCAGCCATGGCGACCTCCGGCTGAGGGCAGGGCAACGGCGGTCAACGGCAGTCAAATCACGGGTTTCTTCGAGCCTCAAGCCGAAGGGGACGTCGGTGGTCTCTTTCGCCGCACATGTTCATTCTTCCGGGTTTCGGCACCATAAATATTAACGGAAGAACGAGAGAAGCGAGACCTGGGTCATGGCTGCCCTTAGCGGGGATGGTAACTTTACTGACACGGTCTATCTCCATGATGATGATGATGATGAATGGCGCGTACCCTGCGGGAGATTTAACAGCCACATCTTAAAGAATTTGAAGCATACAACCTAAGCCTATGGCCAGATTACGACCCTTTTCACTGTTTTTATGTCAACATTGGGTAAAACACGCAAACCAGAGTCCAAGCATTAGAGTACGCCTTATTGCTCCAATGGAAATCCCCCCCAGGCTCACCCATCCCTCGCACTCTCCCACAGGTACCCATACCCACCCACAACATCCCAAAGAAGCACGCACTCATGACCCTTAATTGAGCCCCTAACTCTGATGATACAACAAAAGATCAACCAGAAACTGAAGCAACTCAATGTGCAGGAAAAGCAATATTTCTCCTCATTTGGAGAAATATTGCTCTTCCTCTATGTGAAAAGAAACCCCCAGTTTGAAGCAATGGGAGGGCTACTACTACTACTACTACTACTACTACTACTACTAAGTGGTTCAGGAGAAAAGGAAAGGAAATGCACTGGGGATATTATTGAGCCCAGCTGGGGGCTCACCTGCATACAACCCAGTGCGGGGGGGGGGGGGGGGGGGGGGGGGGGGGAGGAGGAGGAGGGGGGATGAAAGATTAGAGAAAAGAGGTGATGACAGAGATGGGTAAGCTAGGTAAAGAAAACGTGGAAAGCGAAGCAGCAGCAGCAATGGAGCGGACGGCAGACTGCCGTCTACAGGCGCTTGACCAGCAAGCCCACCAGCACCTACTGGAGGACAGGGCCCACCGGGCAGCAAAGGACCATGGCTTAATTCCTGGACCAAGGAGGACTCCTACCAAACGCTTATACCTTCTTTGCTTGATTCATTGCATCTAGTGTACCCACCTTGAACAGATGTCTCGAGAAAGTACTACACAACTTGCAAATAAAATAAACAAAAGAGCTGATTTATTTCTGGGCATTCGAAAGTAACTGCTGTGCTGCTGCTTTCCTTTTTCAAGCGATAATTACCAAATATAATCACAATAATTATTCACACTATCAATCACGTAATGTATACTATAAGGTGCAGGTATTGTGCTGGAACTTCAGTCCGTAGGGATATTTTGCAGCCAGTCGGTATTTTACTATCACAGAACACCGAATAAGTGTGGAAGTCATGCTCTAGATCACGACGTTGAAAAGGCATGTTATGTACGTACCTGATGTGGGCGTGTCACGAAATATAGTCAAAAGAACCATCATTGCTTCATCGGGACATCACGGGCCAAAGTCTCTTCCCTGTAGTCACATTAGTAACCAGTCACAAATCTTTGCACAGCATGGAGCTCTTCTGCCTCACGAAATCACACTTCGCAAACAAATACCCGCTCTGGCGATCAGGAATGCACAGGAGACGCGCACTTTGGGTGGCAGCAACAAGTGCCCGCGCTAAACACATCGCACGCACGTTGATATGTTCGGCGTGTTCGGTATCGAGTCAGAGCCGGGTGAAACCTCGCGCTCCTCCGCTTCTCCTTTGGGGAATGGGGGAATCCCCTGACATCGATGCCTGAATTCTTGCGACGGTGGCGGAGCCATGCGGCAACTAGCAAAAACTGCCGGGCTTTTCGATGTGCAGTTGGTACAGTTGGTACAGCCTGGTACAGTCTCGGACTCACCATAGAATTTCTTTCTCTATGGGCTCGCCGCGGACTGCCCGAGAAGCAGGCCGGCATTCGATTTTCCCATGTATCCTCGGGGAATCCTCGAACTATGGACTGTAAATCGAAGAGGCCCGGTACCAGCAGTTTTATTAAGTTGATTGAAGAATGCTGGCAAGCTGCATGAAATGCACAGTTATAGGGTGACGAATCGGCGCATGTGTCGCTGTCGCACAGACCAAAAGTAGAACATTGCGGTGATATGTTTTCTTTTAAATAAACTGAAAACTACAAATGTGCTTGCGATCGTCTGCTACAATGAAGCACGCATGTTGGGTGAAATTTTGTTCCTGAACGAGCCGCTGCTCTATTCGCGTTCAAACTACACACGGAGGTCGCATTTTGTGGTCTATTTTGTTTGACACCGGGAACAACGACGGTACTTAACTGTTTATTCAGAAAATAAATGAAAAGGATTTTCGCCGCCTATGGGAAAATGGCGCTAGCGGCGTGGCCGAGTTTGGTCGTGGCTGTATACCTACAAATAAAATTCCTACAGCTTATGAAAATATTGAGTTCGCTATTCAATACTACAGAGAAATGAAACCACAGACAATGCGCCACGGATTAAGCAAGAAATGCAAGGAACTGGTCGGACCAGGCGCTGAATCAGCCGCGCCGCGCACCTAGCGACGCCACAGCGACGCGGCGCGTGCGTCGCTGCGTGCAAGAACTCTCTTGCATGCTCTCTTGCATCTCTTGTTTACAAAACGGCGTTTGGCAGCATTCAGTATTCAGTAGTGTCCTCCCTGTTCTGTGGTAGTGTTTCTGGAGTGTTCCGTCGCGTGTGTTGTAACGTGCGTGGGGAGTTGTTGCTACCACCAAAAGAGCGCGTCCCCTGATAACTTGTAAGCGAATATGAACCCCTACATCGCAGACATAGGAATCAACTTGGACGCTGTGAACTCCGGTCTCAGGGCCGTTAAAGCCCTGCGATGCACTGTCGGCGAAGTGTTTCGTACGTTGACGGACGGTGTTCCGTCTTCCCAAGGTGACGAAAACAAAGAAAAGAGTTTCATTCTTGAACTTCAAGGGACACTGGCGGCAGTCATATCAAGGATAAGGTAGGCACTTTTTTATTTGTTTGCTGTCACTGCCCGCGCTTCCTTCGGACACATGGAGTACCGTTATGCTTCAGAGGTAGAATATGTGGGGTGATCTGTGTTAACGTGTATGCATGAAACGTGCAGGTTACTTGGTAGTACTGCTGCAGTGACCGGTAGGGTTGTGTAGAGCTTTCCACAGAGGCCTCGGGTAGCAGTAGCGTTCAGCTCCATATTCTCCCTTGTGCACACGCGTTTACTGGCTCTTTTCGATTTTCAGTTCGCAGTGTCTAGAGTGCCGTCCGACGGCTCTGCAAGCGTATGCTCCCGTGCCTTCCGGCCGGTCCGGCGCGTGAGCGGCTCCTGTACAGTCAGGAACAATTTGAAGGTTATCGCGGGAGCACCGAGCAAGCAAGACCAGAGCGCCGTTCTGTGGTACTTTTTTTCATTCGCGAAGATGAGATTATGCTGCCCTCCCTCACCCCTTGGCTGTTGCATAGAATTCTCTCACCCCCTTCAGCAAAGGCCGACTGCCGCAGTTTTTTTCTTCATTCCTTTTGGGTGACGTAACCGCGTTTCGTTCCTCGGCAACCTGATAACACCGAAGATACCTTGGCATTGCGGCATTGGGGAAGCAAATTACAATTTTTTTACACAACAATGCCCCGGCATGCCGGCATAGTTACCCTGAGGAGGCTGCGTATCAGTGGGAAGTATGTCAATGACAAGAGAAAAGGATAAAGACAAAAAGAAATGAGCGTGGCCTTTATCGTTTTTGACGGCAGTGCGCGCACTGCTCGGAACAGCCATGGGAGAAGCAAACTTAGCATAATCTCGTTGTGGCTCATGCTAAAAAGTGCCACGCTAAGGCGCTGTCGTCGGGGTTGGTCGGCGCTCCCACGATAACCTTCAAATTGATCCCGACTGTACGGTGCTTCAGAACGCGGCTTCAGAACGCGGCCAGCACGGCGCCTTTGAACTTCAGTCGCCTTAAGATACCTATGCGAAAAAGAAAAAAAAAAAGTTTCTTGCGAAGCATCATCCAGCTCAAGATGCTCGCAGGTGGTTATATAAGCCGTTGTGTTAATGTATCCCTGTGAGCAAGCGAGCTGAAACCACGGTGCAATGTGCGCTCACCCAGTGACTCGGGTGCTGGGAGTGTCGCGAGATGAGGCGGTGTTCGCACTTGCGACGAGAGATGATGCGACTGCATTTGGCTACAGTGTATTTTAGCGGAGCTACTACCCGACCTGTACGACTTCCTTGGTGCTTCAACCATTCGCAGTCAAAGAAAATTATATGTTACACGAACGCGACGAAAACAGGTAAAAATCACTCTAAAACACGTGCTACTAACCTGGCGAAAGCATTGTGGGTTGCGGGAGGAGTCGAAAATAACGATCTCAAATAGACACATTTCACCATATTATTGCGGGAAGAAATACGCACTTTGCTTTCACGCCACAATACTTATATCCCAGACCGCAAAGTTCGCTTCTTTTCACAGGCGCAGAAGTTCTGGCCCCTTCGAACTCCACGGTGTTTACTACTCGCTGATAGAGGTACCGAAAGGCTGCAAGTCAGCCCACGACCGGCTGTATCAAAATACAGAGGGTCGTGAGTCAGCCTACCGTCCCGCTATCCATCTAGCTATATACGAAGATTACTTGCTTTCGCAATTCAAACACGTTTCTCTAGACTGATGGGTCCCACGCTGTTCATCACTCGATTGGTACATGTGTACACTGAAGCCACTGACCAAAGAACCGGAGTGCACGGGATGCTGCTTGCCGGCCCAGCGGGCCCGCCTCGACGGGCCGGGGCCAACTTTGGCCGGGCGGCTACTCGCCGCTGTTTGACATGTCATATGTAAACAAGCGTGGTCAGCTGACTCCGCAGCCATAATTGGCTATCTGGTTTTGCGATGTCGTCAGTGCGACAGGGGACTTCGATCCGAGAGTGATTCGGCTCCGCCGTCACAAAGCGACGAAAAGCGACGACCGGCTCATCACTTTGCGACACCGCGCAGCGTGCTAAGTCGCCAGTGAGAATGTGCCTAAACCCGAGTGAGCGTGCATTGTGCCTTCATTTCGGCTCGCTTGCTCATAGGGATACATTAACACAACGTCTTATATAACCACCCGCGAGCGTCCGATCTTGATCTGGATGATGCATCGTTAGAAACTTCTTTTCTAAGATGACTGAAGCTCGATGGCGTCATGCTGGCCGCGTGATGAAAGCTCTGTACAGGAGCCGACTCAAGCACCGGACCGGCTGGACAGCATGGGAGCATACGCTTGCAGCGCCGTCGGACGGCACTAGAAGGCCCAGCTAAAGAGCCGTCGGACGGCACTCTAGACACTGCGTTTTCAGTTTCGGGCCTACCGCGGGTGGTCCAAGGACTCTCCTTGTCCTAGGAATATATGCGCAAAATGAATACGGAACACTGTTTTGAAAGAGTGTGAGAAATATTGGTTTAGTCGGTAAGCTCTTACAGGATTTCACTGAAACGCTCTCAAACACTTAGCAGGTAAAAACATACTGAGCATCGCAAAAAAAAAAAAAAAAAAAACGTGAGAAAGAGGACACGGACAGGCGCCACACTTCCAATTGTTTATTAGCAAATACTAGCATCATGCGCAGTAGATGTGCCAACATGCGTCAGTGAAAGAATTTGTCTAGAAGCCGTACCTCAGCGACGATATTGCCCAAGTTTCACTTGTACGTATACAATTGCTTCCCTTCAATCATATGCGATGTGCCTACAGCAATTCCCGGACCTTCTGATTTTTGCTTTTCCCCAGTATCTCGTTTTCGGAAAGGAAAATCGTGGCTCGCACTTTCTGCAGGATTTACAATGCGTGGTGAAATGTGCGCCATTATTAGACTTGATTAGACGCCGTCACCTAGCGGGAAGCACCGCCTCAGTGATCTACAGACAGCGGAACGTTTTGTTGTAGACGGAACTTTTTTCGGTCAAACTGAAAACTCAAATTTATAGTCTAGATAGTTTAACCTTGTTATTTCAAAGGACACAATGGCTAAACAATTATCAGCGGTATAGATTTCCTCTCTGCTTTTCTGATGGAGGTGAAAAGCAAAAACGCCCGTGTGTACGAGATTTCGGCGCACGTTAAAGATCCCCAGGTGGTCAAAATTAATCCGGAGCCCTCCACTACGGCGCGCCTCATCGCCTGCGTTGCGTCGGCGCGTTAAACCACACAATCAATCAGATTTCCTCCCTGACAGAAGAGATTGCAAATCGTGGATGCAGCGGAGCTTGTTGATATCGTTACGTGGTGGCAGGACAGATCTACGCTGAACCATGGTTGTTGCTGAAGCGATCTATTTACAAAAGGAGGTGAAAATTTATTTACAATGTGGGCCATCACAGCTTGAGGAATGGCCCCGCGCCACCTGTCTTCGTCGTCGTCTTTAGTGGATGCCCATGGTGCTACGCTCCACTCTCCACTTTTTCTCTTGTTACACTTCCCCCTATGGAATGCGACTGTCCTGGTTGAGGCCACAGTCAGTGAACCAGTGTAGTGAAGATGAAATGAATATAAACAGTGAAGTACTTGTCACGGCTGATGACTACGATCGGGTTGATGAAGATTGGCCCCAGAACAGCAATGTAGAGGGCGTTACACGCCATTCTTGCTATATATTATTGTGACCAATAAAGGTGGGCGTCATTCGTTCGGCTAGCACTGCTCGAGTCACTGGTGTGTGCGCTGCTAGCAGCCGTCAGCACTCATTTCCCTACATGGTGTCAGAAGTGGGATCGCTGAGTACGGTCGTCACTGCCGCTGCTAGCTTTTTGCGATGGCAAACAAGTCGGAGGCCGCATTTGCCGGGATACCTGGACTACATGCGCCACCGAGCTTCGACTTCGCCGACCCAAGTGCGTGGCCTACCTGGATTGAGCAGTTCGAAGACTATGGGTTCGCTACAGGACTGCACCAAGCTACAGATGAGGTCCGGGTACGAACACTTCTTTTCTGCATGGGTACTCAGGCACGCGTTCTAGCATCTTTGAACTTATCTGCCGAAGAAGTTCAGGCATACAGCATTGTGAAAAGCAAGTTCACTTTGTATTTCGTACACCCTGTCAATGAAGTTCATGAAAGTTATCGTTTTCACAAGCGGACGCAGCTAGCAGAAGAAAGCGTGGATGCTTTTTATTCCGCATTGTGAAACATGGTAAAGAAATGCAACTACGGCTCAGCGTCCGTCGAGGACAGGTTCGTTTGGGATCGATTTATCGTTGGTTTGTTGGACAGCAGGTTATCCGAACAGCTATGCCGCACTCCCGACTTATCGCTTGACAAAGCGCTCCTGCATGCACGACTGCACGAAGATGCGGAACGAGAAAAATGGGAATGCGAAACCCAGTTATCGGCCCTAATCTCCGTTGAGGCAGCAAAACACAGGCCAGCGCCAAGGCAGTCACGTAATCAAGCGCAAGGATCAAAAGAAACACCCCCCGTCGCCGCACACCGATCGTGTCATTTTTGCAAACGAGATGCGCATCCACAGGAATTTCGCCCTGCCAAAAGAGCCGTTTGCAAGTTTTGCAAAAAGAAAGGACATTTTGAAGCTGTTTGTTCACAAAGCAATCGCACACTATCGAGATGCATGCCGTGAACACCAGTCGCAAGGCGAAAGCCAAGTTTGTTCGTGTTCAAGTGAACGGCGTCCCATTCGAGTTCAAGGTCGACTCGGGAGCAGAAGTTACTGTTGTTCCAAGCACTTTTCTCGGGGTACCTGCGCAACTCGAAAAACCGGAGGGTCATTTCACTGGTCCAGGGAACTATCCCTTGAAGGTATCGGGCCAATTCACATCTACATTGGAGTGGAAGGGCCGCAGCTGCGTGCAGCCAGTGTACGTCATGCCTTCACAGACTACTCCTCTTCTGGGCTACCCTGCTATCCTCGCATTGGGTGTCGTTAAGTTCATCGATGCTGCCGAGCGAGGTGAAAAACAAGCTTGCTCTGCAAGTGACTCAGCCCCGGTCCAGGATATCTTTGAAGGGCTAGGTACAGTAGGGGAGGAGTACACGATTCGACTCAAGCCAAATGCAAAACCATTCGCTCGCAGTGTACCTCACAGAATTCCAGGAGCTGGACCAGCAGGAGCTGGACCTGATGGAAAGCAAGGTGTCATAAGGCACATTACGAAGCCGACACCATGGTGTGCCGGACTTGTCGCAGTACCGAAGGCATCGGGCGGATACCGAATATGCGTGGACCTAACGAAGCTCAACAAAGAGGTTCTCCATGAAAGACACGTGCTTCCAACGGTCGAATGGGTACTCGGGCAACTTGGAGACGCAAAAGTGTTCTCAAAACTCGACACCACAGCAGGGTTTCACCAAGTGCGATTGTCTCAAGAATGCCGAGAGTATACCACATTTGTCACGCCATTCGGACGCTACTGCTACTGCCGTCTTCTTTTCGGACTGACTTTTGCACCAGAGTATTTTCAGCGTGAAATGGCTCGTATTTTGGAGGAACAGTAAAATGTCGTCAACATGAAAAACGACGTCCTTGTCTTCGGAAAAGACCGTGAAGAGCACGACAAGTGACTTGCTGAGGTTCTTGAATGGCTGAGGAAAGCCGGCGTGAAGCTCAACAAGGCAAAATGCTGCTTTTGTCTGGCCCGAGTGGAGTTTCTGAGTGTTGTCATCGACGGCAATGGTATTTCGCCAAGTCCCGGAAAACTCGAAGCACTGTGCAACTTGGAAGCACCCAACAACGTTGCCGGTGTCAGGCGCTTTCTGCCCAATCTTTCGCAGGTAACTGCCCCTATTCGCGCCTTGTTAGGCAAGCGAAATGCGTGGCAATGGGGACTGCCTCAGGAGGCTGCCTTTAATCAGGTAAAGGCAATGCTCACCTCAGACCTGTGCGTTGTGAAGTACCATCCTGCTCGCAATACCATCGTCTCTTGCGACGCTAGCTCATTCGGTCTGGGAACAGTTCTTCTGCAGGAACAGCCATCAAGAGAGCAACGCGCTGTAGCATTTGCGTCACGGTCACTAACAGAAGCGGAACAGCGCTACAGCCAAACAGAAAAAGAGGCACTGGTGGTGGCATGGGCAGTGCACCGTTTTGACCAGTATGTTCGTGGCATGAACTTCACGGTGGAAACCGACCACCAGCCCCTGGTAACATTACTGGGGAACGCAGGCTTGGACACGATGCCCCCGCGCATTCAATGATTTCGCATCAAACTTATGCGCTACCAATTCGGCGTGGTCTACGTTCTGGGCAAACAACTGGCAACTGCGGACACTCTTTCGAGGGCTCCGGAGGAGAAGCCATCGATCAGTCAAGTGGATGTCGTAGAACAGTTTCTAGATCTCCAAGTTGCTACTGTAACAGACACGAAGCTGGTCTCTGTTGATGATGTTCACAGGCATCAAAAACTGGATGGTGAATGCAACTTGCTCGTCAAGTACTGCACCCAAGGCTGGCCTCGTCGAGACTGGCTTCCCGAACATGTCAAGAAGTACTGGAGTCATCGAGGTGATTTCTCTCTGTACAATGGCATACTGCTGAAAGGTAATCACTTCGTCATCCCGGCTTTACTGCAAAAGGATACACTTGAACTTATCCATGAAGGCCACCAAGGAATTAACCGATGTCGCCTGAGAGCCTAGGATTCTGTGTGGTGGTACGGACTTTCGCAGCAGCTACGAGACAGAGTCAACCGCTGTAGACAGTGTGCCGTCACACGGGTGCAACGAAGTGAGCTGATGGTGGTGACCCAGACTCCAGAGCAACCATGGCAGGAGGTAGGAATAGACTTGTTTTCTTTCAAGAGACAAGACTACCTACTCGTAACGGATTATCGTTCTCGCTACCCCGAAGTCATCTGCTTGCGGAGCACGAACTCTTGTGCAGTCATTGATGCAGTCAAAAGCATTTTCGCTCGTTTTGGCATTCCCGCAGTAGTGCGAAGCGATAATCATACCTGCCAGGTTTCCCAAATTTTCCGGGAGACTCCCGAATTTTCATGGTTTTGTACGATTGTATGACAGAAACAAAAATCTCCTGAAAACGCACCCGTCTTCGGCTTAATCCTTTTCCCAGTATGGCCACAATACGCCGGAGGTATACCTGACAATCCAACCTGACACCAGTTCGCATCATTATCAGTGAAGTGCTTAAAAAGCGTAGTCCGCCATGCGCAGACGGTGAACCTGTTCGTACCATTGTTAGCTTACTGTTTATAGAAACGCAGTGCTGCCACCGCTTTCATTTACGCACGAGCACGGCTGTTCTGAAGATTTAGCAAGTCTCCAGTGGTGTAGCCTGTTAGTTCGGACGAAAGAACAAAACAGTTCAGTTCCTGCTGTTTTGTATTGCGCTTGCAGTACTATTTCCAGGGCTTTCTAAAAAGGGCGGCGTTAGCAACGTCGAACATTTAAGTGGTGTAGCTTGTTGGTAGTTTGGGCAAAGAAACATTTCATTTCCTGCTATCTTGTTAGTAAATAAAAAAATGTGTGGAAAGTTACCAATTCTGTTGTTGGCTACTACCCCCCCCCCCCCTGGTAAGATCTCCCTAATGCCATCCCGGCAAACCTGGCAGGTATGGATAATGGACCTCAGTTCACATCGCATGCCTTCACAGCTTTTGCGAAACACTACGGCTTCCAGCACCTAACGTCAAGTCCAAGCTACCCGCAGTCAAACGGGGAAGTTGAAAGGATGATGCAAACGATCAAAGAATTGTTTACGAAAGCAGACGACCCTTTTCTGGCGCTGTTATCGTGCAGAGGCACAGCAGGCTTTACCGGGTACAGCCCAGCACAGCTGCTGATGGGAAGGAGCCTGCAAACCAGGCTTCCCAAGATGTTGGAAAGTCTGGAACCGAAGTGGTCTGCACCGGACAATGTCAAGCGGCAAGATGAAGAGGTGAGAAGGCGGCAGAAGAAAGACTTCGATCGCCGTCATGCCACGACCGTCCTTCCTCTGCTGCAGCCGGGAGATGCGGTGTGGGTTCGAGACATCAAGGCTACGGCGTGTGTTCTCAGCCCAGCTGCCAAGCCCCGTTCGGACGTCATGGAAACACCCCGCGCTGTGCTCGTGCGTAATAGGGTTCATCTAGTGCCCTATTCAGATCCAGCTACGCAGCCAGCTCGAAGTGAAAACGGTGAGGAAAAAGATCGGAGCAAGGTAACACCCACCACGGCGACAGCAACACCAGGAGTGTCCGGTGAATGCGCAGTGCGAGTTACAAGGTTCGGGCGTCGGGTCAAGACTCCGAAAAGACTTGACTTGTGATGTGTTTTGTTTCGTATGTGCTAATCTTGGGGAAGAGATATAGAGGGGGCTACACGCCATTCTTGCTATATATTATTGTGACCAATAAAGGTGGGTGCCATTTGTTCGGCTAGCACTGCTCCAGTCACTGGTGTGTGCGTGGCTAGCAGCCGTCAGCACTCATTTCCCTACAAGCAACACCCGCCAAAGCCACGAAGGAACATTAAAGCCCTTGGAATCGCACCAGAGAGCTGGGCAGGGGAACGTCATCAGCTTTTGGTTGGGTCACGGCTAGTCAAGTCGAAGGTCTCAGCGGATCATGGGCAGGGGACACCAGGCTGGGGAAAGATCTTGTTATTAGCTCATCGGGGCTGGGGCGGCCCTAATGCAATCCTTGAGCCTTGAGGTGGTTGCTTCAGGAACTGAGATGGAACGGAGCTGGAGAATATCTTGAAGGAACACTGAAAGTGTTAAAGTGAGGTGGCTGACGTAGGTGGATTGGAGGGCTGTGAATACAAATATACCACACAGAGCAGCAGCTTGTTTTTGCTGAAAACGCCCAAAGCACGAAAACGGGTATGGCCGCCGCATAACAGACTTTGATCGATTTGTGGCATCACAAATCGCTGAATGGTGAAACTATATTGGTGAAGCTTATCAAAGTGTTTTTCTGAAACCATCACAAAGGCAGGGGCATTCGAATGTAAAATGATGTGTGTTGGAGTTTTACGGAACACATCAACTAGCAAACATTGTAAAATAGGATGCCATTCCACAGACTCTAGGCTTTTGTTTCAGTTTCGATTTTATGGAAAAGTTTCGCCTTGCAGTATGCGCCCAGTCAAAAGGTGCATACAGGTGAACCCGAGTCTGCCATGCCTACTTACCAATGGTGCGCGTATGTATAACAGCCAGTTGCAACATTTGGGACATTATTACTGCAAACAGCTTAACTGCCAGGATGGCCATCAGCTATATTGATGGCTAGCTGCGCGCATATTTTGTGCACCTTCTCCCAGGTGGCAGCACCTACCTCACAGGGATGCTTGGCTAGAGGTGGCGCTCGATGGCCGCCAGGTGGTGGGTCCCATTCTTGACCTGGTCAGTGCACTGTCATACCAAGAAGGTGCCAAGGAGACCATTTCACTTAGACTTTCTGTCCTTGTGATGAAAGTAAGTGCCACAGAGACTAGGTTTTTAAGGGGGTTGCGGCAATAGAGTAACGTCAAGGGTAGGGCCCTGGCCCTCTCATATTGATGGGCTCTTTAACATCCTGAAAAAATGGAAGGAGAGCAGGAGAGAGAAATGCCTAAATTATTTATTTCTGCGCCAACAAGGCTTCATTGGCTTTTCAACTAAAGCCTGGAGAGATACGAAATGTTATCTTTCAGTTAAAGGCCAACCGCACTGATATTTCGTCTCGGCCAAATTTATTTTGGAGGTACAGTACATACCACCAAACCAACTGAGACATAACTGGTAGACCTGTGAATGAAATGCCTTGTTAGTCAGTTAGAAACATTTAAAATATCTCTGTAGCAGACGACACTGCACCTGCTGGCGGATTGCGCAAACAGCCATGACACAGCAGTGGCATTCTGGCTGGTTCTGTGCTTGGTCTGCCAGCCAGCCAGCAGAAACGGCCGAGCTCCGCTGGTGCGCTTCTCCCAGGGCTACTCTGCACAGGTTTTCTCCAGCCGGCTGGCCGCTCACTTGCAGGCTCCAGCGTCAAATTAGCCTGGCGTAATGGTTGCACTCTTCCCAATTTCGGTTTCAAAATCAGTGATTTTTGCTAGTTGTTCATGCCATGCGTGTGTGTATTTCAGCTGTCTTATTTTGTCTTGAAGCCTTTATGACATCACAGCTCACAGCATGGTTGGACATATGGGGTTGTGATGCCCATTTGTAATAGTATGTGTAAATGTTGCGGCTGCCTTCGCCTGTATGCTATGAGTGCATTAGTGTGGTGGTGATGATTTTGATTGGATTGTTCAAATGTCGTCTGTGCTGGAAGCTATGACGACTATGCTGATACTGAGATATTGATATTTCCAGGCCATAGTAGTATCTAACCTGTTCCATGACAACACGTTCAAATTGTTTTCCTGTGCAAGAGCTTGCAGATTAGTGGTCTCGAAACATCAGTCAGTCTCACAACCGGGCATTGGTGCCATTTGGAAGGAACCTGGAACGTGCGATGCACACGCGTAGAATCAGTGGACTTTGGCAGCAGCACAGGCAAGGGTATTTTGCAGCAATATCTGACTGATGTAAATAAATAATTCAGTCATTTAGAATCAGTCAGCGAGTTAAACCAGCCAATGTTTCTGTCGTCGATAGCGTCACTTGACACTGAACTTCACTGCACCCCAGCACCACAGAGGGGTTTTGGCCAAGGCCTGATTAATCAGCTAATAAAATAATTTAAAGTGGCGAGTTAAAATTAGTCAACAATTGAGATAATCAGTTTTCATCAACCAGTAATTTCAATGACAACTTCAGTTGATGTGGAAGCCACAGCACTGCTGTGTGGTCATATTTCAATTTTTTTTCTCATTGTTCTCTTTAACTGTTTCAATATAAAAAAAAATCTGAGCAGCTGGTGTAGATTTCATAGTAGGGAACATTGCAGAGCAAGTAATGATTAAGGCCATTTGGTGCAGGCTGCAGTTGCCATAGGGTTCTGTGTATTACCTAGATTATAGTGCAGTGGGACCTCAATTGAACAAAGTCGTCAAGTGAGAGCTTTTGTAAAATCGCGGAAGCATTAAGCCTACAGGCAGCTGCGGGGGGAACCTGAATTTGTTCATTAATTCAGAAAATTTGTAAAATTGGGCTTGGTAAAAGCAAGGTTAACTGTGTCGTGTTTACCGACTGCTAATCTCAAAAGGCATTGCTAGTTGCAGTACTGTGTAACATGCTTCCTGTCTTTTCTGCCCACTCTCCCTCTCCTTTCCTTTTCTTGCAGGGAGTTGGAGACAGCTGTAACCCTGCTTGGTTCCCCTACTGCTCCGTTGAACCTTGGGAGCACTGGCCACTTGTGTCAAGATCCCACCTTGGACAGAACATCGCTGTACACGGACATGATAAAGGCATACCCGGTGGTTTGACAAGGTATAAGAGATATTGTAAACATTTGTGGCTGGCACATGCCGGGGCTTTTTTTAAGCCATGTGTTTTTAAATGTTAGAGTTTTCTCCACCCTTTTTTTCGTGGCCTTATCACAGTGGCCTGGTGTCCAGGCTTTTTTGTGCCGAGGGAAGGTGGTGAGCTTGGCTGATAACCGCAGCTGCTGTATTTTGAGTATGGAAAGGTGGAAGTATCTGGGCACGATGTTTGGTGCTCATTACAGGTGGAGTTGGTTAATCCTGAGCCTTCCACTATGGCAGGCCTCGTAGCCCAAGTGCTGCCTCAGCGTTTAAAACCCAAATTAATATTTCACGTGCTGTGTCGAGCCCTTTTTAAAGGTAGCACTTTTCAGGCACGCCACACTGGGTTGGTGTGTGACGAGCGTGGTCTCTCCATGCATGCCTCTCCAAGCATACCACTTTGACTATGCAGAAAGGGAATAGCACAAAGGAGCAGGGAAGGGACTTTGCCAAACTTGTCACTGCGCTGTGTAGGCAACTCGTAGTCTTTTGCGCCACTGTGTAATGGAAGTCTGCAGCCTCGGTTCATTTCAAAAGCTGCAAAGGAAAACAAGGGCCCCATCGCCGCGGCCTCATTAACCACTGTGATGACATCACATGGTTTCGCATTGCGATTTGATGCTAGCCCAGTGTTGTGGATATTAATGTTATGAAACCTATTTTATGGTTATTATCGACTTTGTTTTTGTTCTGGTATAATTTGTAAATGTGTGCTGGCAATGGGCTGGATGATGCCGTGTGGACTAGTGCACTGCACGGGCCCGGGCTGGCCCGGAAGCCTGAGCCCGGCCTGGCCCGCGGGCTGGGCTCTGGCTTAAGTAAAACATCTTTTTGGCCCCCGAGCCGGGCCAAGGTGTGCCTGGGGCCCAGCAGTCATGTGCCGCAAATTTTAAATTGTTGATAATAAAAAGTTGGCTCATTGACCTTTTAGGTTAAGTGAAAAACAAAAAGGCGAAGTGCAGTCACCGTGGCGCCGTCAAAAAAATAACAAAATGACGTGTTGCACTCTTCAAGTCAATAAGAAAACGTATGCTCCATCAGCATTGTGGGAGAGAGCAGGTCAGAAAACGAGAACCCTTTGGTCATAGAGTACATGATTGACTTTTTCCCCTTGTTTTCCGAACTAAAAAAAACAAAACATGACCTGGACTTTGCACATGGTGCAGACCATGCCACCAAAGATAAGCTAACTTACCCTTGGGTCTTCTTTTCTTTCTTTCTTTCTTTCTTTCTTTCTTTCTTCTTTTTTTTTTTTTTTGCCATACAGGCGACCTTATCAGTAGACAATGTTCTGAGCATGGGAAGAACTTGGCTCTACTTGGATAGGCCCCGGGGACAAACCGACAAGGAACCTTCGCGAATTCAATTGAGAAAAGTACAAGTTAAACTAGCTCTTGGCAGAGTGGGCTAGCGTGAAAACAGGTAGGACAGAGAGGTCTTTGTGAAATGATTTGAATGAAACAACGAAGGGTGCAATATTTGTTCAAGAAATGCATAAACAAACAGATTATCCACTTTTCTCAGCATCATTTACTAAATGATCCTCTGTGTGCCTCGAGTTCAAAGACTGTCGCAAATGAAGTGCACATTTCACCGAGATTCTTGAAAAAAACATTTTCTAAGTCAGGATTTTTATGCTGTACATAGATGGGTCAAAGTTAAAACAAATTTAAATTCAATATACTCTCCCTATGCTTAATTTTTGGGTAAAGACACCAAACTTTTTCAGGCTCATGTTTAGCGTTTGTCGTGCTTGGGCTGTTATTAAAAACAGTCTGGTGGGCTCGGGCTTATTTTATAAAATGCTTTCGGGCTCGGGCCGAGCTCATATTTTAACAGTTTATCGGGCTGGGCTCGGGCTTTTGTCTCAGTTTTGTCGGGGTCGGGCCGGGCCTAGAAATTCTGGCCTGTGCAGTCCTCTAGTGTGGACTACTAAGAGCGTCATCACACCCAATGTCACAAAATTGGGCGGGGAAGGGGGAAAGGGAAACAGCACTTTTGAATATGCTTCTATCGTGAAAAAATGCTCTTGAATTGGCCTGAGTTTAGAGCGTGGGTTGTGCCCTCTAACGTTAAGAGGGATAAATTTATTGGGCAATGTTTGCAGCTCCCTTGGGGGCTTTGTATAGGAAACTAGCACTGGCTAGAGTTGGCTGTGATTACATTCTACCTCTAAATTCTTTCCCGGTGTGTAGGGTCTGATTAGTAAGTGAAAACATGGTACCCTGCGTATAAGAGACATCTCGTATAAGAGACAAACTGCTCCCCGATACGTGTCTCTTATAAAGGGGTTCAACTGTATCCAGTTTGGCATGCAGTTGGAGAAGTTTGGCTAAAATGTGCTTTTTCTCATTCTGGATTAATTATTAATAGACACACTTTAAAAAAACGTGAACTGCATCTCTTTTCGCTCCCCTGCTTGCTTTTGGCAGGTAAACTAGTTTGCAGTGGCCCCTTCCCATGGTGTACCATAATGGTGCTGTCCTGATTTGCAAAAATCAGGCACACGCGTTTGACCAGCATGAAGCTGTGGTGTACGATAACATTTCTGGTAGTCTTCATGTTATGTTCTCACTATCCACCAGTCTTGATTGTGCACCTTCTCACTGTGATCTTCCGTGGGTTTCTTTGTGCAGGTCCATGAGCATACTAGCCACGCTTCAGCCATTCTAAATCAGAACGGGCTGAAGAGGTCCAACAGCTCCCAGTTTTCGGCAAAGCGGCTGCGAAGACCACACAGTAATGGCCACAACTTTTCACCACAGTAAGTAAAGATCCCAGAGTGGCGTAAAATTATCCATAGCCTCGGGGACGCACTGTGGCCCATGTTTTAGCTTGGGCGCTTATGTGCGGCTTTCGGAGTGCTTTGCAGCTTAAAAGCTGGGGTGCTGGCAACCTGCTCCCTTCCAGGTTGATGCAGAGACTCAACCACCACGCTGTCATGCTGTCATGCACAACTGTCATAGTCACCCCAGAGCTTCTGCTCGGGGTTCCTTGACTCCTCTCTCATTGCCTTCTCTTTCTTTGTGGCTTGTCCGGACTGGCTTAAACTTCTGTCGTTTTTTTTTTTTTTTTGCATTGGTTTGCCTTTACTTCTCGTGCAAACTGTATTGGCCCAACTTCAGTGTTCTGGTGTGTCGTTGTTTGGTCGGCCTGTTCTTTAATTTTTTTTGCCCGTTTATTTGTAGCCACTCTCTACTTTCTGCTTCTTTCTTGCCTTTTATTTGCTGGTGGTGTTGTGTTCGTGGTTTTTTTTTTGCAAGCATTCATTACTTTTAACTGGCGACAAAGTGTTGGTGGGGTTAGCATTTCGTGGTACATTTGCTGAGAAAACAGTGCGAAGGGTGAAGGTTGTGGCAGCTTGTGCAGAGCCCAAAGAAATGACCTGCAGCTGGCAAACTGCTATCTCATTTATTGAAAGATAATACACAGGTGTGCATGAGTACGTGGCTGTAAAATAGGACGGCCTTAAAAACAAACAAAAGTGCAAAAGGTGGGCTGCGATGAGTCATCAAGTGTTTTGCGCTGGCCTTAGCACTTCAGCACACTTGGTGCCATCTGGTGGGGCTTACTACATAAATCCCACCAGATGCAGTGTGTATAAATGTAGTGTGTATGCTTATTTGTGTTTATTTATCGTAAAGTTCTGAGCGAACACCCACCCCCCTTTAGGGGTGAAATGTTCAATTTACTAAAAGACCCCAAAGAACGCCCACCCCCTAAAATTGATGGCTGTAGCGCCGATGAGTGAGCAAAATTTACGCGAACCATTTATTCATGTGTTGATGCGGTCACTTGTTTGTCCTTCCCGCTCTTGAGCTGAAAGTTCACCCATCTGGTATTTTTTCTCTTGATATCTCCGCAGTTTTGGTTGACGGTACGGCCACGTTTTTCTAGTTTTTCACACCTGACGCGAAAGATCGCCCATTCCGTATTTTTCACTTGATATCTCCGTACTTTGGGTGGGTGTTCTTTCAGAACTTTACGGTAGGCATGTATAGTTGCTTCTCTTCCTGCCGCTGGTGCTGTCAGGTGCTAGGGGCCCAGTCAGGCGACTATTACAGTGGCCTTTTGTCTCAGCACCTTGGCAATTTTATGAGTGTCAAAAGTTCAATAAATAAATAAAACAAAAACTACACCATCATGGGAATTATGGGGAAAGTACAGACTTCCGTTAGCTTCGGCAGTATTGTAACGTATTGTACTTTAACGTATTGTATTGTATTGTAACGTTTGCATGAGTGGGAAAACATGTAAAGGGCAGTGAAAAGGCCAGGAAAATTGTTTATGTGCATAGGTAAAAAAATAAGAACTTTGTAGCAATAAGAAAATGCAATGTCGCGCATATCCTTCCTTTTGCTCTCTCTCTTCTTGACGGGAGGACAATGTGGAACATTTTTTTGCCCGCGATTCTGACGGACCAAGCCAACCATTAAAGAGCTGATAATTTTGGCTATACCCTAGAAAAACACATTTTAATCATTTCACCGTTATTTAAAAAGGATAAATTATCAGAATGGTCCGTAAAAGTTATTTAGATATGCGAGAAAATATCCGGGCCACGGTATACTTTAAGCTAATCTAAGCTAATTGACATGCAGTTCGTAATGGCAAACAAACTGCATCAGTTGGCTTACATGCAGTTTTTCTGCTATTACAAGCTGCATGTTGGTTAGCTTAGGTTTACCATTGTTTAGCCCATTTATGCAGCTTGTTACACACAGTGTACCTCGGTTTGGAAATTTTTTGCAAATTGAAATTTGTAGCTGTTGCGATTGTATTTCCAAGATTCTTCTGTATAGCAGCTTGAGAAGAAAACAGCTTCCACGGGTGCTTTGACTGGCCCAGAGGGATGCTTAGATACAACTGGTCTGTCTATAAAGTTGAATTCTGGCTGTTCTCCTGCACAGAGCTGATGAAGCTTTCATTGAAAGGTTCTTCATTAGCTGCATTGGCCAAAACAACCATTGACTGCAAATTAACATTGAAAGAGAAATGCATGTGCAGCGTGAAAAGCGTGTCATTTACCGCGGTGTATACGTTTTAATATTTGCATTTCATGGTAGTGCAAACACACTTATCAGGTTGTACACCTTAGTTTAATTTTTTTTGCTTTTGCTATAATGGTGGCTTTTGTGCCATCGCTTGGAGCTTGTTATGAACTGTTGACACTGGCTGTGGCAGGAAAAAAAAAAAGTAGCGTCCTTTAATGGTTGCTTGTAACCTTCAAGAACTTCGATTCAATTGGTACAGGCACGTACCACATTTGCGCTGAGTGCTTAGACGTGCTACACAAATGCATTGTATGCTTTTTGGTAGTATACAAATGCTTTCAAGTGGACCATAGCAGCTCGTGGGTGTAAAATTTCTGCTTTTGGTTCACAGGAACGTGGATGCCTTCATCAGTGGTGTGCAGAGGCAGTTTGTTGATATGTCCATTGAAATCCTGAGACCGTGTGGAAACTCTGCTGTGCTCAAGGTATGCTGCTTGGGCCGCTATAGTAGTTATTGTTCATGCCTTTCCCAGTGTGCTTCAGAACCACAACCGTACTAATTAGAAACCTGTTTTTAGCCAACATTTACTGCAGCAATATTACTTGTCCTCTCGAACTTTATTCTATTCTTGCTGCAGCTGAGCAAATGGTCGAAAATATTTATCTGATTCTCATGGTTTATTTTTTGGATAAAACGCTTTGACGAATTAGTTGGTATATAACCAACTGGTAGCTAACAGGCTTGGTATTATGTTTTTTTGCTTCTTTCAGTCTTGCTGTCTTGAGGCAGTGAGTGAAGACCAGGTAGCAGAAGTGCATAGTACATTCAGCCCAGGGCAGAGTGGCAGAAATTATGCCAGGCAGAATGTCACGCATCATGGGAAGGAAGATAGAAATACTGAGTGCTTTTGAGTAATTCTTTGAGTTTCGTACGTGTTGTGATTGATAACTTCACAGGAGTGCTTAAATTGGAAACAGAAAGAGGGTGGTGAAGCACTACTGCAGGACAGGGCAAGTAGAAACTGAATGTTGATTGATTGATTGTAGTGTTTAATGCACCGACGCAACGCAGGCGATGAGGCATGCTGTAGTGGAGGGCTCCGAATTTATTTTGTCCACCTGGGGATCTTTAACGTGTGCCGAAATCTCGTACACTCGGGCGTTTCTGCTTTTCACCTCCATCAGAAAAGCGGCCGCCGCGGCTGGGAATCGAACCCGCGACCTCGTGCTCAGCAGCACAATGCCTTAGCCACAGAAACTGAATGTATCGCTGAATGAAGGAAACTTTTAAAAAAGTACATACAAGCACGTGGTTGTATGCAGCAAGTGTATAGTATTTGCTCGATTCTCAGCACCCCTTTTTCCACAATTGCTATGCCCAAAGTCGGGGGTGGAGCTTAGCTTCGAAAAATCTAAAATGCCCCCTTCCTCCCCCCTCCCCCCATTTTATTATTATTTTTTTCCACCGGCGTATCTCGACAAGGCGGACACGAGGAATAATGTTTCATTAAGCCAACCATACCTCGGCAAAACTGGGTGTTACTCACTCACACTCACGCGGAAAAATATATTTTTCCTCACGCACTCACTCACACTCGCGCTCACCAGTTGCCCTGTCCACTCGTACTCACTCGCACTCAGGATCACTACGCGCCCTCCACCACACGCATCCACTTGCGCTCACGCTCGCCACTTGCCGTGACCACTCGCACTCATTTGCGCTCCCGCTCGCCGTCACGACTTGCACTCACTTGCGCTCACGCTCACCACTTGCCATCACCACTCGCACTCATTCACGCTGACCATTCGCCGCCACTGCTCGCACTCACTTGCGCTCGCGCTCACCACTCGTCGTCTCCCCTCGCACGCAAGTGTGTGCAGCAGAACCTCCATGAGTCATTTAGTGCATTACAGCGTCAGAAGGCCATCCAAATCGTATTCCTAAATCAACACGCCACCAGAAAGCTAATTCTATGGTGCCCCATAGCAGGAGCTCAGTGACGACATATTTCCCGAGCTAAAAGCAATCCCGCCATTAACAACCATCACAGCGAGTGGCTCCTGCGACGAATAGCCAACAGCCAGTACAAGTGCAACAGTGGTGCTCACCGCGGTAAGCCCCGCAAATGGCGCAAGTAGCGCGAGGGGTGAGCAGGGCTCACGGCGAGTGGCATTCGCCCTCCGAGTGGTAAGCGGGCTTTCTGCGAGTTGCTCTCGCACTCGCGAGTGGTGAGTGGGGCTCGGCACGAGTGGCGCTCGCACTCGTGAGTGGTGAGCGGGGCTCACTGTGCGTGGGGCTCGCACTCACTTGCACTCCGACTCGCCAGTTTAAAACGATGGCGAGGCTCACTCACCACTCACTCATGGGTGGTGAGGGGGGGGTGTGTTAGTGCACTCAAAGTGTGCCTGCCGACCTATGAGGCCAACGTTCAAAACAAAAATACCTTGGTACATACAGCCTAGACCTGATGTTCAGTCACTCTTACTACCACTCGAGTCAGTTGCAGCGCTTGAGCCACAGCTCTCAGTACCCCACAGAAGGCCGTCTTCGGTTCTGTTGATGTGATTCGTTTTCGAACACTTCTTTAATGGTTTGGCCACAACGTCAACTTGGATGATCTCACTCCCTGAGCGGCTTCGGCCATCTGGACTGCTGTGAGTTGCTGCTGTGGGGAGGAGCTAACCAGTACAGTTTCCCAATGTTCTGTCATCTTCATATTTTACTTTTTAAGTGTATAGAAATCTGCATCACTATATTGTACTTGACATATTTTCTTCTCACCCATGAAGAAATTCTGAACAGACATGTGAGCATTGTTTAATCATATGCTCAACTATGAAGTTAGCAGTTTGCAGTCGATATTTTGGTGATACGGCCAGCATTTTTGGGAGTGAACAGACTGAGTTCAAAACTGTCATTTTTCTCTCGCTAATTTCCTCTCAGATACGGGACGACACACTACTGAGTCTGCGTGGTGGTGCTCCATCGATCCTGAACGAATTGACCCCTAGAACAAAAATAAAGCTGGCAATGATTGTGGAGTCGGTTAATGGTGAAATCGATAAGACTGAGCTCGCATCAGACTGTAGGCTATTTCACCATTGAAACCATTTCACTCGACATTCGATCAATTTCTTCAGTGTTTTCTGTTATCGATTTCCTCCTAAATTGAGTGCTGTAGGAAGAAATTAGAATGTGTGGAATGTGTGGAATACCTCAAAACAAAGGGCTGCTCAAGCTTTGTGCTTTTTCTTTTATGCTGCCTCAGTGTTATATTCATTATTTTTATGGGCAACTTGCAATGCAGTTTGCCTGCCCATAAAAATACAAAAAAAGAATGGAAGGCAGTTTACCGTCTCGCTGGTCGTGTTACTATCTGCAATGCTTCTGTTCATAATGAAACTCTCCGTTGCTGAGTCTGACAACGCTATGGCTGCTGAACGAAGTGTGTGGCATATAGCTTGTCTGGCCAGCAGGTGTGGCAGTGCAGTCATCATTTGGTTTATTAAAAAGACTGCTTTGTACCGATGACAGTGATACCAGTTTTGTCGCAAACTTCAAAGAAATAATCTAGCTGGCAGTGTAGCTGGCGTTCTTCCCCATGGCGAAGTGGCACCAAGCACAAAACAGAGATCAAAAAGTTCTCAAAATGGCAGCGAGCTATCCACCACTGACGCGAGTGACTCACTGACTGCTGCCGCTCAACGACGGGACCACGACGGCGACACACGACACGACAGCGGGCTGCGCGAACACCGTCTAGTTGCGCGCACGCGAAACCGGCTCAAGGACAGTGTCAAAACATTCTTTCCGATGCGTAATTTTTTATTCCGTGTGTGTGAGTAGCGTGTTAGGGTGCTTGTTAGGGAGTAGCCATGCAGGTTGTTAATGCGCCTGGATGGCCTTCGATACACAGCGCTCTCCGCCGAACCGAGAGGCGGCGAGGGAGGGCGCGCGTTGGAGAGCGCGTGCACAATGCGGGTTTCGCGAGCAGGCAACTTTCGCCGCTGCGAAGTTGGGGGTGCGAGGATTATGCGAGGAACCAAAAAATCCAAGTTTTGGTGGCTCACATTAGGGATATTAACGAAAAATGTAGCAATATCGACTCCCCAGCCACGTTTCGGCGATTTTTTTATGACGTCACAGAACCTTGTTTGTGCAATTGTTTACCACCGACCTAAGCTGCCGCTGGTTTATGAAGTGGGTGGGGGCGCCATCACGTGGTATTTTTCGTATTTTGCGGGGCTTCTTTATCAGTCAGAATAAATGAATTTAGTACCTAATTAGTTTGTCGCTGAAAATACCGCATTTCCCTTGTGCCTCATGGGTAGATGTCCCTCGTGGGTACCTTCAAGTGCCTCATTGACACTTCAAAGATGAGGGCAGTACTTCTCTATGCAGATAATTAATTACAATTAATTAATTAAATATTATTAACTAATAAATTACTGGCCACTACTCCAGTGTACTGGACACGTTATTCACTGGGTTTTCTTCGAGTAACGTCGTTGCTCTTTTTAAAAATCTTGGTGGATGATAGCTGAACACCCTGTGTGTAACCAGGCATACAACATTTGCAGAGCAACCCTAAGTGGGCGTGAAGTATGGCCAGACTTTAGGCTCAACAGTATTCAATAATAATGAACGCTACCACTCAACTCTTCATTTGATTTACATGCGACGTAACAGAAAAAATAACGAGTCTTGAGCAAGACGGTTCTGCAGTAGGGCCATCTTGAACAGAAGGTGCGGAAACTACCATGTGCTAGTTGGCTAGTGGCGTGAGGTGTAAAACTGACGTTTGGTTTTGGGTTCCCCTGTTTCTTGTGGTAAGGTGCTCACACTCTTGTGACTTGCTGTTGCAGCATATTCACCAGTGGCTTGCACTTTCGTGGCCTGTGCTTGTACACCGAAGCAGAACACATACCTAGCCAAAATGAAAACCGAAGCAGTAATGACCAGCTGTGGTGTTTAACGCTTCCGTGACCGCAGGAAAATTGACTGATATTTAGGGGTCCGAGAAAACATTTTTTTTTCTGCTAAAAAAATTGGTTAAGCACTAGTTACAGGAAGACAAAATGCAGATTATTTAATGGCCTTTCCTATAACGCCAGTTTTTAAAATTTTTTCATACATCATAGTTGTGAGAAAAAAATATCAAAATCAAAATTTTTGTCGAGTTGTCGAAGAAAACGATAAAAAAAGGAGTTGTGTATAACAAACCGCCGGTAGTAGAAAAAAATTAGAATATACATTTTGTAGGGAAACATTTCAAAAACATGCCCTAGAAAAAATGTCGACTTGCGCGGAATTGTTTGTCAGATATAAAAAAAAATGATAGCACGCGTGGTACTCGTGCCATGCGGTGATGCCCAGCCTCCATTTCAAAATGTGCAATTTCGGGTGGTTCCCTGGAAGAAATCTGGTGGTTTGCCATTATCAGAGGCACCAATTTGCCGCCACATAACATAAAAACATCTTGTCAATGACTGACTTTGCATTTGCAGTCAGCACAGTATTTGGGACAAGCACGCAATGCGGAAAAACATGCATGAAATTGAAAACGGAACTCCGTGGTTGATGCTTGTTGACGTGCACTGTCAGTTATGTCTCGAAACAGAAAGTTGCGCTTTATTATCATCTTCTGTTTCGCAATTGTAGCCTTGCTTGCAGGAATAAGGTGGGGTGCCCTAGAATCGTGCCCTGCAAACTCTGTCCGAGTAGCTGTTGTGCGATGAAAAAAGATTAGCACTACAAGCCTCCTCAAATGCAGCGCCACCTAACATGTTTCAAATGAAACAGTACAAAACTTAAATTTGAGACTCCTCCGTCCGAATAGACAGTTCAACTAAGAAGCAACACCAGGCTCCCGGAGATGCCCTCGTATGGAAACGAAACTGGCAGGCAAACAGCTGGCGGTGTGTAAGGCTGTTTTGAAGCACTCTCCTCGTTGGAACAGATATCTGGCGACTGGGTGTTATCTTTTGACTTGCATCGGAAGTTCTTATCGCAGAAATCGGGTTAGGGTTGGGTGAAATCAGGAGCAGCATGCTTTTTTCGAGGATCAGTCGCGGACGCGCAAGGTGCCACGGAAGGTAGGCTTGAAGTTGGGTAGCTGCGTAGTGGCGCCAAATACGAATTTTGCGATGCAGAAATGAAACGGAAACTATTGTATACTGTTTGCGAATGGTCCTGTGGTAAGTAGAACTACAACACTACTTAGAACAGCGTGCACAAAGGCAATAAAACTGCCTAAAATCATAAAGTAGCTTTGCAGACAGGCACTGCTTGACATTTTCATCCAATTTCAGGGATTATTACTGGCAGAGTGCAGACCTGGCGATTGAAAATCGTTTGCTGATTCACCATTCATGCCCTGATAACAAAACCTAAACGTTGATGCAGAGTAATTATGATTTGCATGCATTCTTCGTTGGTAGCAGTGACACGGGATGACTACGTCCCTCTTCCACACATAGGTGATGCAAACGCTTGTCAAAAATCACGTTTTTGTTGCAAAAATGAAAACAAAACTGATTTTGAAAGGGCATTTTCTGAGCTAACTCCTAATAGCTTTACTTGTTCCAGCAATGCCTGTAATGCTATGAAAAAGGGCTCCGAAGGTATCGTTCAAATTGAGCGATTTTGAATAGGCGCAGTCACGAAAGAGTTAAGCAGGAACAATCTGTTCGGTAATGCTTGCAAGCTGTAGTCCGGGGGTTTGAAGGCGAGTTGTAAGCCTCGTTCCTGGTTAGAAAAACGAGCTCTGCAAGAGTTCTAAGACAAAATACGTTTGCTTTGCATTTGTGATTGCTTATCTCAGAAAAAAATGACTCTTACTAGGTTTCTCAATCCCCTTTTTGACTTCACAGCTTGTGATGTCATCAGCCCTAGCGCAGAAAAATGTATGGGCAACAACTGCTGCTGCCAAAATTTCTGTAGTATTTACATTCTCGGCTTATTTATAGTATCTAGCGTTAAAGCCCAACTTGTTTTTATGTATTAGTATTTAGTGTCCTTGTAAACATTTTCTCAAGAGAGGCAAGGGTTGTAAGAGGAGAGGCACTGCTCAACGTTGCATTGTGTTCAAAGTCACACTAGTTGCACAGCTGCTTCAGACTGCTCCTGCGTATCACTAGCCCTTTTCAAAACTATTTTTTCGTGTTCAACATTGTGACCAAGAATTTATGCTGGTCGTCTTTAGAGTTGCCTGTTCTAACCTGCATTTGTTACTGTGATGGGTGTGTGTAATAATATTTCTTTCTTTTGCCGTTTGTGGGTCAATGCAGATCACCCTCAGCCGAACCCTAAGGGCGCTGGTGTGCCTCCGTGGCCTGATCATTGAATGGGTGTTGGTGAAAGCTTTCAATGAAGACTTCTATACAGATGACGATCAGGTATGTTGCCAAGGACCACAGATGGCTAACTTTAGTTAAGTAGAGGTCTTGTAGATGGTGTTGTTTAAAACTATACTGTTTTCACCTACCCAATGCTTTCTTTTACATTAGCTTGGGACTACATCAAAACAGGAGGCGAGAAACAACTTTGTAGTAGGGATGTGTAAATACCGAATTGTAACTTTCGAATCGAAAGTTGAATCGAATTAGGAACACTAGCCGAATATGGAATCGAATATTGAATATCAATTTTTTTTTTACAGGCGTCGATTTTTTATAGGTTTCTGTGCAAAAACAGCAGCTTACTTCGCATGTTCGGGAGTCGTGACGTCCTTTTTCAACCCAAAGAATGCACTTTTCAACTGTCATTCACAGCAGTCCAGTCGCCGAATAATAATATGGGGTGGTAGTTCAGGAATCCGGAGCGGGGACGATATGCGTTTGGAGTTGCTGTACGGCAATTATAAGAAACGACTAGACAGGGCCTTGTAACTCCAAAGTAAGCACTTTGCAGGCATGAAGAATTTGACGCAAAAGCACAGCACTACCACAATCAGGACCACGATAAGGCAAGAGTGTGAAGTTGGGCTTGCTGGTGATGCATTCTTGTAGGCTAAGTGCGAGGCAGACACAGGACGAGACAAGAGACGGGACAAGGGTGAGCGCTCGTCCTCGTCCCATCTCTTGTCTCGTCCTGTGTCTGCCTCGCGCTTAGCCTACAACAACGATAAGGCACTTCTTCGGAAGCACATGGGGAGCGTGAAAACGGAACAATACGTGGCTAGGGCACCCTAACACGTTGCAGAAGGAAAGCACGCTCTACAGTTGCGGTGCACAAGCCTGCGCTATCCCCTATGTACTAAAAAGGAACCGAACTGTTTTGGCGCTATTTGCCCCAGTTGGCCTTGTGCCATTAAAGGGGGGACACCGAAGTGATTTGTAAACATTGCGGGATTACTAGCTGCAATTGTAGTCCGGAGTTCATAGGCCATGTTTCAACCACTCTGAGTGCGTTTACGCGAACTTATATATATATATATATAGTAGAAATATCAATTCGAAGATGCTGTCGTCCTCTCTTCGTCCTCGCCCATTTTCTGTGGTGTTTTTGTGTGACGTCAGGAGGAAATGACTTGGCTTGACTGCGCTACTGCGCAGCTCGCCGACCTTCTGGCAGAGTCAGTCGGCCCAGCGTTTAGTCCGCCGGCCGCCGACAGGTTGTGGCAATTCGTTTGCTCAGCTGAAACTAAGCCACGGCACGTTTGTGAACGGATGTGCCTTTCTTTACTTTGTTAGTTTGTACACTGTATCAAGCTCCAAGTCCAGGTCGCTCCACACAAGCGCTGCACAAGCGCACATGTGACGCTTTGCCGACTGATACGCTAGTAGGAAACGCTAAGGTCACTTGAAGGCGGTAAAGAGTCAGCGAAGTCAATATAGGTACTAAGGAAATAAAATTAACTAAAACTTTTACCGTACAGCGTAAAGCTAGGGAGCAGGAAGCACTTTTTTGTGCTGGGTGAACAAGCACAGCGGTCAGAAGCCCGTCCACACATCTGCGAACGCTTTTCTGTCTAAAAAATGCAATTGCTAGACGTGAGATATTGTGGAAATTTGGGGTACACTTACTGCACGAGCGCTACACAACAAATAGTCACCTAAGCTGCTTGAATTGCTAAAACTAAATAAAAGTGTAAACTGGTTATACATTATATATCTTATATTTCTATTTCCGGCAGCGCTAGCTTGTGCCCGAGTGGTCTGGAGCGCTAGACGTTATTTTGAAAGTCGCAAGTTCAAATCCCCTGGGGTACATTCTTTTTCTTCTCTTTTTTTTTTGTAAGTTTATTTTTTCGTTTTCAGCCGATGTTTTCTATACTGAGTTCACCATTTTTGGGCTGCAACGTTCACTGCTCCTCAAGCGAGTTCGGAGAACGCGCGCAGAGTGACACTGACGCGCTGGCGAGTTCTCGTTGGCGTGCTGTTGCCATAAGCACCGACTGCCTGCGGGCAGTGGGCACAGGCCAGAATCGGCAGACCCTTGGCCTGGTGCGAACACGCTTTTTACGATACAGGCATGAGTGAGGCAAGCTCCAAATATGTGGGAAAAGCGCATGGCATTTGAGCGTCTGCGGTGACGCAGAGGGCGTTCATCCACTACGTAGGCTTCGGCTAGTGATTGCTACGATTCCAAGCCATCCTGGGAGGCTTGTCTTAGGAATTTTACAGCTGACAACATGGCAGAAGCGCGGTATGACGATTATTGAGATATCGAGAATGCCCATCCAACGATAACGTCGGATGTCAAGCATGTTGCGTTACAGAACTGAAACCGAAACTTTTTTGAATGCTAATCTTGGACATCGTCCAATCACGTTGCACCTCCTCCCGACGTCACAGCCTTTAGTTGGTGCGGCCGCCGCAGTCGGCGCATGGTAGTTTTTTCTTCTTTCGGGCTTTATCAAATAATTACCGACTTATCAACTGGATAAACAAAGAAAAGTGTGTTAATTTGAGCCAGTCTATGCAGTGCAAGCAAAAACAGGAGCTTGACAAATTCACTTCAGTGTCCCTTTAACATCCAACCATCATAAAAAAAATGCAATAAGCATACACCAACTGCATTAAAAAAAGCCAGAACCTCTTTTGATTTAAAGTTAACGGAGGCGCTATCAAAAGTGCCACAAAAGTGGCGGCGATTGCTTTACCGGAAGCTGCCATAACATGTAAACATCCAGTTGCAGAATTCAAAATGGTGGCCGGGGTAGACTGTGAGGGCATGAATAGATGATCTTATTGACACAATTGCAAATTACTACGTGCTGCAGAATAAAATTTACTGTCTCTGCAAGGCGTGGTCGCTGAAAGTGCGATTTGGATGAAACTTGCCAAGCAGACGGTATAGCAGTAGTGCGTTAGCGTGCGCTGACATCTTGCTTTTGCAGAGCCGGACATATGTATTCGGAAAACCCATTTGATTATTCGAAAAATCGAATAGTAGATATTTGATTCACGAATCGAATCATTCGCAGAGGTAGCATTCGATTTGCATTCGAGTATTCGCACACCCCTACTTTGTAGGGAAGATGAGCTCTTTGCTGAATGCAAAGAAATAATTCTAGCCATGTGACAGGGCAGTTGCTTCATTTATGATCCCATTGCGAACATGCAGGGAACTAAAGTATGGCTCTAATAACCCTTCGCAGTCCGGAACTTTTACCCACTCTGAGGCCATTCCGGTCTGCAGCAATCTTGCCAGTTTCTGGCGCTGCGAAGAAAAACGCGAACTGTGCAAGAAAAAAAATCGCGCCAATCCACCCCGTGGATCTGGTTGGAAACCAAAGCTGTAAACGGCACCCATAACGATTACTCATGCGACGTCACTTAAAATCACTCACATCGCTCTACAAATAGTAAAACCAGAGAGAAGTGAAATGCACTTAAACACACCATTTATTACTTCAAAGAGATATTCTTGGTAAGGTTAAATGAATGCATGATGCATGAACGGTGTTTGGTTGAGTTGTATTGGTGTGGCACAAGAGTGGAAACTTTTTTTTATAAAATCAAAGTAAGCTCCAACCCGGTGTTAGACGATCTGACTTCTCCGTCTCTGCGCCGCGGACGGAGGCGACGAGACTTGCGGCTGAGAAGGAGGAGGAAGAAATACTTCTGTTCAGATTTCTGAACGGCCCAGAGTGCAGCCCTGGGGAGTGATTCCTTCTTCTGTGGGGCCCATATGCAGTCCGCGCGGCCTGTGTTCCGTCCACCCGCTGAAGCTGGGTAGGTAGAGAGGGCCTGGACAGCAGCATCTCCCATTGCTCTTGTTGGGTAGTTGACGGAAAGATAAGAGGGTGCTCAGGGCTAAAGTCGCACACCCCGATTACGGGGCGGAGTATTCGTACTTCTGAGAAAAATTTATTCAGCGTCGTAGCGATTCGGATGCATTACGTGAAGACGCGTAGGCTGTGGGAAGGAGCCCGGATTGTATGAGCCGTAGGGTAGTTTGTTGTTCTCTGGAAAGGTCAGGGTAAGGCGAAGGTACGGTCTGTCTCAGAAGGCGATAATGCTGATTATCTCCCTGGACGTGACAAGCGGGTGACTGTCCTCGTGCAGCTCCATAGCACGGGAGGTAAAAGCGCAGGCTTGTTGGATGGGCGTATTTGTTGCCCTCCATTGAAGCGTGAGGCGGTGTCCAGATGAGCTGAATGGAACCGTTTGGGGAGTGGTTTTTTAGCACGCACAGTGCAGGTCAGGACACCCAACCCGACTGGTAATTCAAGTAGGCTTGCTGGGAATCGGTGACTACCCTCCGAACCCCTGGTTGATTGAGAGCCAAGGGGATGGCTGCCTCTTCTGCTGCCGTCATTTGTTGGGTCCTAAGCGAGGTACACGCAAGGAGGTTGGTTCTGGAGGTAGCCACGATGATGGCGTGTTAGCCACGATGATGGCGATGTTTGGAGAAGTCTGTGTAGATAACTGCATGAGCCCCACCGAGGGTGGTGTTTAGCGCTTGAGCCCGTGCTTTTTCGTTGACCCTCGTCATGTGAGGGGTTTCATATTTCTAAGCCAAAGGGAGCATCTTTAGTTTTAGTCAAGAGTCTGGGAGTACGTCAAGCGCAGTGACATTCTGGGCTGCCCAGCCAATCTGGTGAAGCATGCGGTTACCCACCTGCAGTTCTGAGTCGGACCTTCTGGTTAGAGAGATGGCCTTCTATCAGCTCTTCCACCGTGTTGTGGAGCCCGTGCTAAGCAGCCTCAGGGTGGACGCACTCATGAGAAGACCAATGGCCTGCTCAACCGCCTTTCTAATCATTATGTAAAGCATCTCTATGTCTTCCTCGTCGAGAAGAAGATAGGGGTTTGTCGTAAGTAACTCTCGAGAGGACAAAAGCTTCAATTAATCGAAAGGTACCGGATTCTTTTAGGCCTCGCTTCTTGGTGGCAACTCGCCGCCTGATCATGTGTATGATTAGATTAATGCTGTTGTTGAGGTGCTGCAAGGAGACGTCACTCTTGGTGTTGGCCTGGAAATGTAGGCCCAGGATCTTGATGCTGGGGTTAGGAGTGATGGCCTGGTCATCAAGGAGTATTTGAATGTATTCCTTGATTTGGCGTGAGGGCGGACGACAAGGAGCTGTGATTTTTTACGTGAACACTGGAGGCCACGGGCTTTAGCACATTGGCGTACTAAAAGTGAGATTCCATGGATTGGCGTGAGCTTCCTTTAATTTTTGTAACTCTTAGCACATGAGCAAGGTGCGCACAGCGCCGCTAGACGGGTGTGAGTGGTCGTGTGACGCTTTCACGTGGCATTCAGCGAGAAGGCAGGGGGTAAACCCGTAGATATGCTTGGTCAGTACACCATTTGTCTTCCCGTGTTCGCGTGGGCTCGTAGCTAAATCGGTAAGACAACGGGCTCTCGCTTTGTTAGTCTATTAGTTCCAGGTTCGATTCCCGGCGGTGCCAGTAAATTCTTTTATTTGTTCGCTGGAGTTTTCTGGTGACACCAACGGTCGCGAAAGAACCCTTGGGGGGTAGAGGTAGAAAGCTTTGCTTTAAAACTCACAGTATATTTACTTTTTCTCTCGCATTCTGCTTGCAACTCCTTTACCAATATTTGAGCAGCATGTGAAACGGCTCGAAGCATTCTCCTGGGTGCAGGCCAGGGTTGTTACTGCAGGTTTGGCAGATTTCCTCCCGCTGCCTTTTGATTTTCTGTCGCTAAAAACTGCACAAGAAATATTTTGTATCTTGCAGTCTCTTTGGGCAGACAATATGGTAATAGGGTTTTTCAAGAGGTTGAAATTTTCAGTGCAGTTGGCCTTTAATGGCGTGGTGAAGTTGCAGGGTACAGGCATGGTGGAGGGGCCAACTAGCCAACAAACAGTGCCACCGAGAGATTTCACAAAATGCCACCTCAACACTGTAGGTGGAGCCCATCTGCACCTCAAGTGCCTCCCACCGTTTTTCTGGCACTTGCGAGCACATATGTATGCGTAGGGTTAATGGTGCTCGGCTGCCATATTCTATCGTCACCAATGGTTGGCACTAGAAGATGACTGTTGTGACAACAATTGTGTGTGTGGGGGTAGGGGGGGGGGGGGAATTCGGGGAAAAACAAAAATTATACAGGGGAAAAAAATCTAATCTTTGAAGTCCTGTAGGGGGGAGCATTATGCGAGTAAATATGCTAATGTGAATGGTGGTCTGTAAAACATGTTTCTTAGAAGAACTATATGAACTGGTATCTGGACTGAGGCCCATCAAGAAGGTTAATAAGGCCTGCACCCTTCCTTGCTGCCGCTAATGTGTGTTTCATCACGGGCCATCACCTGCATTGCTTTTCATCACTAAGCATGCTAAACAGGACTCTTTGTTCCCTTGGAGACACGCACCATTATTCCCACATATATGCCTTTACTCCCCCAAGAACGCGTAAAGGACGTTCGCTTGTCCGCTGAACCAAATTGGTTGATCAACGGTTGCAGTGGAGTGCAAAAATATTTATTAAAATATGGCTCGTGGCTGCGTGGTGGGCGGATTACAACTTAAAGAGGAAATTAAGGGGAAAAGGACAAATGAGAAAAGGTTGCTTTATACATGCAGCACAGCTGTAAATAAAAACGGAAAATTGAAGAAAACCAAAGCTCCGTCTGTATTCGAGAACATGCCGGGTCCATCCGGCTCAGCCCTGTACGTAGTTAACCAGATCACAGCTGTTCACTGCTAATGTCTCTTTGGGTGTAGGACAGATGGCTTGGCACTTGTATGCTTCTGCATGAAGCCTGCAGTGCTGGTGAACTGAATGGCAAAACTCCGAGATGTTGCTAGCTGGATTACTGAATCCAGTGGTGGAGTGCAGATGAATCAGACGTACCGCTGGTGTGGTGTTGTCTGCTTTGTTCCCCCATATCGGAGCACACATGTGTGACTCTATGGGTGCTGCGATTGCAAAACTGCTTGGAAGTTTGCTT
Source organism: Haemaphysalis longicornis (assembly GCA_013339765.2). Lineage (NCBI taxonomy): Eukaryota > Metazoa > Arthropoda > Arachnida > Ixodida > Ixodidae > Haemaphysalis > Haemaphysalis longicornis. The sequence continues at coordinate 120,825,775 of CM023448.1, read as the reverse complement.
CCACACGCTGCCTGTGCCCTGGTGGGGTAGACTACAGAAGTTCTGAACGAGCGCGCAAACATATGCATCGCATGTGGAACTGCCACCCTCCAATGCTGCAAAACACTGTCGGTAGGCAGACTATTTTCTGACACAACACCGGCTGACTGGTGCAGTGGATCCCCGATAATACGTCTTTCAAGGGAACGTGCGGAAGAGTCGTATGATCAGGGTAGGATGATCAGGGTATGATGATCTGATGCGACAAGTGAGCTAAGAACTCATTTAAACTACTATATTTCACGAATTCTCACGTAATTTGTGAACCCTGAGCTAAAATACCAAGTTCCTAAAAGAAAAAAAAAAAACATATTTTGTGCCCTTATATCAGCGCTAGCCCGCCAGACATGTGTCGCTCGCCACACGATCCCCATGCCGTCCGGCGCTAGCCTGCCAGGGCTGTGCATCGTGCACGTGAGATAAGCTGGAAAGGCCGATGCGGCCGAGCAATTTTAGAGGGGAAAAGGTGAGAGTGTGAAACTGTCAAGGCCAGGCGAAACAAACAATAGTACGAGGCAGCGATGGAAAAAAGGCGGGAAACAAAGGTACGGAGTAACAACGTGGCTTCGAAAGACATTGATAAGCAGAGAGCAGAGAGAGAGAAAGCGTCGTGAAAGGAAGAAACGTGGATTGAGCGGGCAAGGAAAGCGGGTGTTCGGTCATCGCTGTGGGGGGTGCGTCACATGTGTTTTCATGTTTCTTGGCTCGGTGGGAGCTTCAAATTCGCAGTCTGCCGGCCATGTGGACATTGACTTCTTGCGGTTGGCACATTGGCGTTCTGCTGCCGCATAGGGTCGTCGCTTAACTCTGCCTCCAGTGCCCTCCTGCTTGCTTGCGTCTGTTCAGCAAGTGGTCTGGCCCACCTACGCACCTTTGCACCTCAAGCAGTGTTAAACGGAGGTTGAAAATAAAGAAAAGCCACGGTGAGGTGGCAAAGCAGTGTAAAAGGGGGGAAAAACGCCGTTTTATACCCGCCAGGGTCCATCGTATGGAGCAGACCGCGTGCCCTTGAGCGTTGTATAATCAGGGTTTTTAATGCATTGTTTCTGTGGGGACTTTGCCGAGACCGTAATAATACGTTGTAAGAAGCTGGTCATCGTGAGACCAGGGGACGTAGCGTCAGGGTTCCACGGTATAACTGACACCAGCACTTCCAGGACCCTACTTGTGGAATCATACCCAATGTCTTATGAAATGATTACTGTGAACTGTAACAATATATGACACAGACAGGTGAACTGTTGCCCAGCGATTGCGGGGCAGCATCACTGCACTATCTGGAAGGCCGACAATGACCAAGTGAATTTTGGCATGGCCACTTGCATGAAGGAAAGCTCAGTTCCGATTCCTGTTCGATTTCAGCATTTGGATGCTACATGCAGTCAGCATATGAACTCCCCATTTTAAATGCCTTAGCACATCACTGCTGACGTCATAAAACATGCAATCCAGCAGTAGATTTGAAAATTCTGCTTTAATTGTAAAATTTTTTAGGGGATAAAGCATCATTTACTGCCGGAGAATTGATTGATTGTAGGGTTTAACGCGCCGACGCAACGCAGGCGATGAGGCGCGCCGTAGTGGAGGGCGGCGGATTAATTTTGACCACCTGGGGATCTTTAACGTGCGCCGAAATCTCGTACACACGGGGCGTTTTTGCTTTTCGCCTCCATCAGAAAAGCGGCCGCCGCGGCCGGGAATCGAACCCGCGACCTTGTGCTCAGCAGCGCAATGCCTCAGCCACTGAGCCACCGCGGCGGGTGCTGCCGGAAAATTGCTAAGAGTACTATAGGATACCAAATCTTTTTAACAATATAAAGTTTTATGTTCTCTTCATGGCCCCTTTAAAGTTTTGATACAACTGTGAAAGATGTCACAGTGGGTGCAATAAACGGGAAAGGGATGGTGGCTACTGTCAACCCATTATGCATGCAAAATGGGTTTTTTATGACAAACTAAACATTGTATATATTCAACTCTGAGCGCGCGCAATCGGTCACCAAACGCCCGCCAACGCGCTTCTACGCCAGCTGCGCCTAGCCTCTGGGCAGCCGTGCTGCTGCCCGCGCTTCCATGAAACACAGCAGCGGGAGCAGTCCATGCCTTTTACCAGCCTCGCTTTGCAGCAGTCTGTTCGGCAGCTGCGTGCCATGTGATCAAGTACGCGGGAGCTGCTCCGGACCTATCGCGCTTTAGAAAAGAGAAAGAAAAAAGGTGGCCAGAACTGCTGTGCTGCTCTCCCGACTGCACCACTCTGACCGTACCTACGTTGCCCACGTTTCTGTGCACTTGCATTGTTGCACTTCATAGGAAGGATGATGACAAAGCAATGGCAAGCCTTGCCTCATTGCGACAATTTCGAGTTATTTCGCCGTGTCGAGCGTGGTGAAGAAAAGTCGGTTGTGGCAGCACATTTCAAGATTCCAAGGAGCACACTAAGTACAATCTTCAAAAAACAAGTAGGCCATCAGAGGCAATGCAACGGAACGCCCAAATGCTGACAGCCGTCACGTGTGCAAGCCGGCTGTTTCTTTCGTTATCGCGTTTTCAATGAACTGTTCACATTGTTTATAACAACTTTGATACTGAAGTTCATTCTAAACGGGTTTGATTATTTCGAACTACTTCGTATAGCGCACAAATCGCTTTGAATTGCGCTGTTCGTTAGAACCGGTTATGACTGTACTTGGTTTGGTTGTTTCTTGTAAAAGGGACGGCTTTGTTTTTTTTTTCCCCTCTCTCATCACGCAGTTGAACTGTATTGAATCAGAATCTTGTTGAGCTTGTGTTTTTTGCTATTTTGGTATAATTGTGTTTTCTTGTGGTGCCAATGTGTATATTTCTTTGTGTTTGCAGCTTGACATGTGGTCGAAGTCGCGTTACCAAGTGTTTCAAAAGGTGAGCCACTTTGTTGCTGAATGCGATGCTCTGTCATTCTGCATCAAAAGTGAGATTGAGCTCACTGTCAGCTTTTGTGCTTATTTGCAGAAATTCAATATCTGAGAGGCACATGCGACAAACAAACTGACCATGCATAGCCTGTCTCGGCTGGATCAGTGTTCTGTACATTAGTAGTATTGTATCTTTCAGTGTTTGGTTGAGAGAGTGCCTAAGGTAACCCAATTTTTAAAGTAAAATGGGCTCAAATGTGAATTTCATAAAACATATTACAGTATGGAATGCTGTAAGGATGGAAAGATAACCCTAGCACGTTATTTGCGCAGAAGTAGGCTCAGTTGAAGACGATTGTATTTTGGTATCGCACCTACTGTATTTACTTGACTCTAGGCCAGCCCCGACTCTAAGCTGACCGCTGAAATTCTGAAGGTCAGAAAACGGAAAACACATTTCCTCAAATGTAAGCCGGCCCAAATAGGCAAGGATGACAACGGCCACTAAACTAAAACGACATTTATTAGCAATGAACCTGCTTTGGTTCACTCAGTATTGCCATCGTCGCTGTCTTTGTGCTTTTGGTAGCTCTCACCCTCGTAGAGTGTGTGCACAGTATTCAGTGCTGTCAAGTGCATTTGCAATGCTGCATGTTTTCAATGAGCCTGCAGTCAAGCAGTTCGGGGGCACTATCCTGGCTTTGTCTCGAGACCTTCTCCATTCGAGACGCCTCTTTCACGAATACCGAGTTGCCACCTTGCCTGGAGGCAAGGCAACAGCCGAGCACTAGGCAGTTATTGCTCCAGCAGGAAGAAGACACACTGGGCAGTACTAGCTAAACGTTCTCTCACGTCGGAAGCTTAACAGGGGCACTTGTTATCCTCCAGAGTATTATGATTGATTGATTGATTCTAGGGTTTACCGCGCCGACGCAACGCAGGCGAAGAGGCGCGTTGTAGTGGAGGGCTTCAGATTAATTTTGACCACCTGGGGATTTTTAGCGTGCGCCGAAATCTTGTACACACGGCCATTTTTGCTTTTCGCCTCCATCAGAGTATAGTATTATGATCTCTGATTGGTGCAAAGATTACGTGCGCGGTGTTGCGCAGGCCTGCAATCTTTGCATTAGTTTGCTATTGCGGATAACTAGCAGAAAATGAGGAAACTGGAGGCTGCTAAGTTAGTACGATGTAATGGCTGCCTCATCTTGGTGCAAAAATAACTACATTTCTAGCATTTTCTTTCTCTTTTTCCGGCCTCTGAGTTGGGTGTTTGGCAGAATTTTTGTGTTTTCTTAGGCAGCAGTCTCTGAACAAGAAGGGCCGCTGCGTAGCTTAACTCTATCTACCATTAGCCTAGACCGCAGGTGGCTTTCTGGTGAAGGACTGGGTTTTTTCTCCCACAACTTATGCTGCAGTATTATGATCCACAGCTTCGTATAGTACAAGAAAGACTAACATGCGCAAGCGCTGTGCCGGCAGTGTTTTTCTCTGGTTGTCACCTTTTTCGTGCTGTACGAAGCTACGGGTCACCGACACCAGTGAGCCCAAACCCACGCTCTACTATGAAATGTTGTGCTTGTTCCGAGATGAGAATTTGGGCGTAGTTGTGGATTTACCAACTTCTTGTGCTGTTGCAGCCAGTTTTTACGTGTGCCAGTATAGTGGCGGCCGGCAAAAAGCACAACTGTAGAGAACAATGTTGGTTCTGGCGAAGAAGTATTCTTACCCTCACACAGGAAAGTGTTATCCCCTTCACCCCATGTGCACTGTTGCATTTTGCATTGTTACAGTCCCCAGGTGTAGCTTCGGTGCATAAAGCCCCCAAATATCCTTGTTTATTATTTTGCGTTATAGGGCTGCTGAGAGATGGGACTAAAAGTTGAGGAAGACCATTATGATGGTGGTAGAGCAAACTACCTAAAATGTTCTACAGATTTCGAAGGCCGCTGTTCAGAAACAGACCAAGTGTTCTCTGCTTTGAGTGCCTAGTCTCCCGCTGAGCACAGTGCGTACAGTGCAGTTCAAGGTGCAGTCCATGTGGGAAAAATCATTTGATGTTCCAACAACTTTGAGCAAATCTTTTCAACCTGTTATTGAAGTGCTGCCCTCAAAAGACTGATGGGTGCAGGAACTGAGATCAACTGTTTTGTTTTGATCGTACCGCACAATATCTCTTTTTTTTTTTTTTCCATAAGCGTTGGTTTTGCATGTACCTTCAGCCATACAGAAAAACTTTGCTGTGAAGCATGTTTTACTGCTAACATTGGAAGGGTTGAAACTTGGCACCCTTGCCTTAAATTTCCATGCACCTTTCCTTTCTTATTTGTTGTTTGAAGCTTGTTCTGTTCGTTAGTTGCCTAGGAGCCACAGCAGCACAATTCTCCAGGTGCTGCAATCAAATGCTCTTTTCTTTTGTGTGGCAGGTAACGGACCATGCCAATGCAGCGATGCTTCACTTTTTCTCGCCACAACTGCCTGACCTGGCCGTAAAGTCGTTCTTGGTAAGTGGCTGGTATTTGAAGCCAGTAGTCAAAGCAACAGCATGAATTTCTCGTAGATATGTCATAAAGAAAAAAATACTAGTAAAGCTTGCAGCCATTGCTATTGCTCATGTCTCTTTTTGATGGAGCGATTGGTGCATGTGACTTGTACAAGAGAAAGTTTTTTTTGTGCCCAACTTTACGAGTAGCATATGCACATGGGGTTTTCTTTGTTTGCCAGAGTCTAAACCTGAAAGTGCTGCTTGAAAAAAAAATGCCTTCAATGGACCTTTTATATGTTGCTGTTGCTATGACCTTTAAGTCTTGATAGTCTTTTCAACCACCTCTGCCTAAGATGTTCATGGCATTTCATTTAACCTTTACCTTTCTATTTCTCCTTTTTTGCTTTTGTGTGTTACTGTGGTAGTTGGATGAAGTAATGTTACATTGGCGTTTTTACACGTTTGTGATACTACAGCAATTCTTACCGGTTCGTTCAGATCGTTTTGCTTGAGCTGCTTCATTGAACAGAAAACCATGGCAGGCACAGAATATTTAAGGAATGGTTGGAGTGTCAGTGGCTAAAAAAAACCTCCCGATTGAAGGGTTAACATAAGCCCAGTATGGTCTACACTATTTGTATTCAACCAGCAACCCTGGTAGGATCCAAAGAGAAGAGACCTGTTGTTTTCCTAAGTACTGGGCCATAAGACGACATTTGATGGCTTGACACAGCAATGAAGCCCTTAATAAATTGGTCACACTAAAAGGGCTTCTATATCATCATCAGTAGCATCTCCAATGCCCTAATTTTTTTTTGCTGGAGAGAGAGAGATAAAAGTTTATTTATCTTAAAACTTTTTTTTTTCTATGACAGCTGCCATGGCAAAATGTTGATTGCAACATTCAGTTTGTATGGAGATCGTGCAAAAAAAAAAATTTTCTTGACCTGTGTCCACTTGCAACAGGGTGTGCACACGTCCTTGAAATCCTTGAAAAATCCTTGAAATTGAAAGATTAAGGCCTTGAAAGTCTTTGAATTCTTGGGGTTCTCGCGGGGCCCGATTGTGCAAATGCATTTTATGGTGGTTGGGCGTGGTCCCGACAAGCATCATTCCTTACTGCTTTCCGCAACACCAGGACTGCGAAATCAAACTTCCTGCATGAAAAAAGGTGACCGAGCGCACGTGCGTCCACCGTGCAATTTTTTACAGCGTAGCTGTTGCGGGCTAGGTTCTGACCAAAACTGCGTGCATCGACAGGGTGTGCAGAAGAAGTTGCGTGGAGAAACAAATATTACCCGGTTAAAAAATGTCCAGATTTTTCTAGTGCCACTGTCTAGCCAACTTTCTGGTCAATGCTCTGCAGCTCTCAATCTAATGTAGGCATCTTGAAAAAATAATAATGCTGAAATAGGCAGCTAGGACAACTCTATCATTATGCCGCCTTTCATTTACCTTTCGTAATTGGTTCACAGTGAAGTTGTGAACGCTAAAAGATTCCTGACTGCTGTCAATATGTGGCCGTCTACCAAGGGAGTATGGTTATAGAAAATGGCTGTAACTCTTGTTCTATCGAAACTATCCCAAAAGAGATTATATGGCATTTAGCCACCAAGGCAAGTGTAACATTACGGCAAGTTTCAGCAATATTTCTCTTTTCAATTCATAATTAAGTAGTTCACAGCGAAGTTGTAAATATTGTGGAATTCTTGTCTTCTGTTAGTGCATGGGCTTCTACAGGAGGGAAATGGACATCCCCAGGCTTGTCCACTGGAATAGAACTCTGTTCCGTCAAAGTTCCATTCGGCTAATTAACTAAAAAGTATGCTCATCACAAATTATAAAAAACTGTGCTTGATTCCTCTGTCATAGGAATCGCTCAAACACGAAAGTGAAATGTGCAGTGAAATCGGCAGCTGAGCATGATTTGTGGGTCGGCGGCTGTCTTGTGGGTGTGCTTGGCGAGCGACGTCCTGCTGGCGGGTCGCTTTGGCAAAGATGTACTGGAGTCGTTTCCGTGACGGATATGACGTCAGTGAAATTTTGGGGTATCAGGGCATAAAACACTCATGTTCAAATATAAAACCCGAAAACGAACAACCCTAAGTATAATGTACTCTTTAGTACTAAAGGTTGCTTCCCAGCAAGAAGACCCTGTGTGCAGGGGTGCACCCTTTACAGGCCGCCGCTTGCTTCGTTGTACTGGCGTCACTTCCGTGACGGATATAAAGTCAGCGAAATCTTCGTGTATCCGGGAATAAAACACTTTAGTGTTAATATGTTTGTTTCGTGCACTTCTTGGTCTGCACCCAGCTCCGCTGGTCATCCTTGTTTACAAGGTGAAAGGGCACTGATTTTATTATTTTTGTTTCTCATCTGGCTTGCCTTCACTTTGGAGCTGAGTTCACCTTAAGTTGCTGGCCACAGTGAGACTACAGCGCCTCAACCTCCTAGGAGAGATGTTGGGACATCATACCTATTTGTAATAAAAATGCAGTACACGAATCTAACATGAATCTTAACAGTTGTATTTAGTAGTATTTGACTTTCTTTTGGCTTTAGCTTTAGCTGAATTCATTGGCAATTCACTAAAAAAAAGTACAGCCTCATAGCCTGAGCGTTGTCTGTTGGCCACATTGGACTTTGTCTGGTCCGTTTCCAGTTCGGTGCCATCGATGCATTGTTTGCTTTCTTTTTCCCACATGTTGGTTGTGATGCACATAGTGATAAGATGATCCATACGTGTGAAAGAAGCTTCAAGCACTTGTTGCCTATTTAATGGCCTCTGCTGATGGATTTTCCCAAAAAAAACATCACATCATGCACGTGGTGAAATCAAATTGCCTGAGAAAAACTGCAAACGCTAAGGCAGTGAGAGCATTGAGGGTCGAATTTTTTCGCAAAATGTGACCCCCCAAGGTCGATTTTTTGTTATTGCTGATTTCAATTCTTCGGATGAATCTATTTCGAGAAAAAATTATTGTAATTTTTTTAGGGTGACCATAAAGTGACAAAAAAATCTTTTGTGTTGTTACATACATGTGGTTTATTCATGAGTAACAGAAGAATTCAAAATAAAAACGAGAGAGTAACAAGCCGGCACCTTTTGAGTGAATCGAAATCAGATAGACATCAGTTTCGCGGGCGCAAAAAGCGGGAAGCGCCCAGAGGACGATACCAAAACCAGGTCGCTGCGCGTGCGTGGTTGGATGCACGAGCGATAGACGGTGCACTGCTCCTATAAAGTACAAAAAAAAAGGAGAAAAGAGCCTCATCAGTTTTGCAGGCGACCTTGGTCTGTGGCAGGCGCAAGAAGCGAGAGGCGCCCGGGCGCCCGCTGGGTGATACCCAGCGCGCCCGGCGCGCCGCCGAAGTAAATCATAAAAAAATAAATAAAAAGAAGAGCCATCGGCGCAAGAAAATAATTTGACGTATTTCCGCAGTGTGGCAGCACATGCCAAGCAAGAGAAGTTGGCGAAAAAGGCGCGCTTTTTAAACATACAAGCGAGGACGTATATGTACGTCCGTAACCCTGAAAGGGTTAAGACGCAAATGAAACACAATCTGGAAGACTTGCCCTGAGCTTCAGAATTTTGTCTAGTCGAATGAGACTGTATGTGCAATCTTTAAAGCTTCATCTAGTTCAATAAAACTGTACATAGCAGTTTTCCTTTCTGCAGCAAAATTTAACTTGTGTGAACTATCGCAGTATTTTTAAAATTTTTGAAAGGTCCTTGAAAAGTCCTTGAATTTTTTTCTTGGAAACTTCTCTGATCCCTGTGAAAGTTCTGTGGCACTGAATGAAGTTGATCAAAAGAAAACTAAATAAATATGACCTTAAACGAAAGTTCTAAACACACTAATAACTGTGTTCTTAGTGCCGGCCTATATTGCATCACTTTTGCCCATATTGCTTCAGTGCAGCACGAAATCTGAAATTTTTTATATATCTTGCGTTTTTTCATTAGAAAATCATCTTTCGTGGCTGGAATGGAGCTGAGTGAGTTACCAAAGGCTAGTTCTTTTAAATTGAATTACCGTATTTACTCGCGTAATTTGCGCCCTCGCATAATTTGTGCAACCTTAAGTTTTTTTCCAGGTTTACAGAAAGAAAATTTTACTCGCATATTTTGCACTCCCTGTCTCGCCCAAGAGAACCCATTGGCACGTGCGCACAAACAAGCACGCTTTGGACGGCGGCATGGCGCATGAGAGAGCAGTAATACACGATGCTGCGCGCCAATAGTCCCTCCATTCTTTTCTCACTTCTTCCCTTCTGCATGTCTGGGTGCGCCTCCACTCCGCCCCTCCGTGACGGAGCGCAGGCGAGGAGGAACATCCAGGCGCCCTACCCGGCTACATTCCCCTTCTCTGCCCTTCCCGACACATGCACACCCTTCCTCTCGTCCTTTCTGCTGGGAGTCGGAACTGCTCGAGCGTGTGCCTTCCTCCTCCTTTCCTTTCTTTTGCGCCGTGAGAACCCGCACACAACACACACAAAGGCAGACGCGGAGTCGGAAGCACTAATTTCTGCATCGGAGGTGTGAGAAGGCATATCAGCCCTGCCGCGGTGTCGCCTTGCCGGCTCTTCTTTCCTGCGTTTGCGCTGCGAGAGAATCCTCTGCCTCTTTCCTGCATACGCGCTGCGACGGAATCCTCCCTTTGTGTTCACGTTTTGCCGTCGCCGTCAGTCAGTCACCTTTTGCTACAGTAGCGACGGGCTACAATAACTATACGGTGAAATTCAAACTCAGTGTCATTGAGTTTGCCTAGGAAAGAGGGAACCGCGCCGCCGCAAAGCACTTCAACGTGAACGAGAGCCACGTGTGGTATTGGAAGAAGCAGAAGAGTTCCCTCCAAAATACCAAATCTGGAAGGAGGGCGTTTCGGGGACCAAAGCAAGGAAAGTTTCCTGCTGTTGAAGTATGTTCGACAGATGAGGTCGTCCTGTCTTGCCGTGTCGTGCGAGATGCTACAGTTTGAAGCAAGGAAGATCGCACTTGAGAAAAGGATCCCTGCTGCAGCATTCAAGGCGAGCAGAGGCTGGGTGACGCGCTTCATGAGGCGCCAACAACTGTCTCTCAGACGGGGAACGACCCTTTGCCAGCGATTACCACAGGACCAGGGGTGAGACAGCTGCGCATATTGCGCAGTTTTGATACGAATTTGTTTTCCTGCACCAGGCTGCTCCAAAAGCATGAAAAGTGCAAAAATTGCGCCAAACTGCTCCGAAACAGTCTGAGAGCCAAGGATTTTAACGCTCCCGTCAGTTGCAGTGGGAAAAAAATGCTTACTGACGTCATAATTTTCCAGCACCCCCAAGGTAGTGTGGTTTGTAAAGGTTTGATTGATCATTGAATAAAAAACCCGCATAAAATTGTCCCCGAGATAGTTTTTTCGAAAGTCACAATTTCGGGTTGGACATGTTATATTATGAGCGTTTTTAAAGTTTTACCATCAAAAACAATTTCAAAGCCCTGTAGAAACACTACTTATGTGTACTGAGGCAACAAACTACTTGTGCAAGTTGATGAAACAACGGCAATTTCCCGAGTGCCGTACCTCCGGAACGACATGACTGGGCGCCGCCATCTTGGTGTGGTGAAGGTGAGAAAACATGGCCGCCGGGCGAAGCAGTTGGTCATGGTTCAGGCAGAGTGCTCTTCGCCGATTCCTACCGTGGTTTTTGGTTATGGGGGTGGCTGGATTTACATTTCGTCGTTTGATCTGGTGCGGGAAGTTGCGCGACTTGAAAGACTGGAGTTCATCAAAAACGACCTGGTGCCCGCGAATTCACCGTGTTTCGGCCTTGACTGAGGCGCGGTGCGTGCTTGAAGTGAAATTGCGGACCCATTGCGGGGTTATAAAACGCTGAGTTATTGCTGCCTTTGACAGCAAGCTTGCGAGCGGCGGGAATGGGCCGATCAACACTGCAGAAGTGGCAGCGCAGGCTACATCGCCGCAAAATATTCGAGCAGTGTCCTATAGCGGGATGGGCTATCATTGCACGCTAGAAATAATAGTTCCTCTATGTCAAGTGAAATTTAATGCCAAAAGGGAGGTGGCTAAACGTACCAACGTTACTCAAATTATGATCATAGTGAACGTATACCCTGGGGATTGAAATGGGAGGCTGGTAGGTTGCGACAACTGTCACTTCGTTTTGCGCAACTTTTGCCGTGGCTCTACACTTGTGCGTAAAGTCGAGTCTGGGGTTACAAAAATAATTATTTCGGCATTCGCATATCAAAAATGCCTTACGATTGCTTAGTTTTTCAATTCCATATTTTCAACGTCCACGCTATCTATGCATAATGCCTAAAAATTTAAAAATGGTTTGTAAAAAGGTAGTGCAGTTCGTATCTTGTCATACTCTGGTAGGAAAAATTTTATTGAAAGGCTGTTTCAGTGTTATGTATGCTCAAAACCGATTAAAAAGTGCACTCCCCCCCAAGAGTTGCCGAAATTTGGATTTTTTAGGCTCCTAAGGTGACATAATAAGTGTAGCTAACTGCTCCAAATCAAGGTTCTTCTGCTCCAAAATCGAGAATTCGCTGCTCCAAAAACTGCTCCCAAATCTCATTCAGCTGTCTCACCCCTGCAGGACTACGAGGAGAAAATTGTGTTGTTTCACCGCTTCGTGATTGGATTACGCCGAACGGGCAACTTCATCATGTCCCAGATTGGGAATGCTGACGAAACGCCACTGACATTCGACATGCCGCTCAACACCACAGTGAGCGAGAAAGGCGTCTCGTCTATGCCCATCAAGACCACCGGCTGCGAAAAACAACGCTGCACTGTGATGCTTGCCGTGACAGCGGATGGCCGCGAACTCCCGCCCTTCGTCATCTTCAAGAGGAAGACAGTGCCCAAAATGAAGCTGGGGGCCCGCATTCACATCCGTGCACAAGAAAACAGGTGGATGAACGAGGAGCTGATGCAGGACTGGATCGACACTGTCTGGGGCAAGAGACCGGGGGCTTTGTGGCGACTGCCATCACTGTTGGTGTTCGACAGCTTCAAAGGGCATCTTCGGGAGAGTGTGAAGGAGAAGTTGTGCGACATGCGGAGCGACCTGGCCGTTATTCCGGGTGGTCTAACATCTGTCCTGCAGCCCTTGGATGTGTCGGTCAACAAACCCTTCAAGGACTACGTGCACAAGATGTACGTCGAGTGGATGGCCAGCGGAGAGCAAGGGCTCACTCCCACTGGGAGGATAAAGCGACCGCCACTTGAGACGGTCTGCAAGTGGATCGTGGCAGCGTGGGACATGGTCTCACCCAGCATCGTGGAGCACAGCTTCAAGAAGACGAGGCTGTCGATTGCGCTCAACGGAACTTAGGATGATGTGCTTTGGGAGGGCAGTGATGGCGGCCGTGACGACGACTCGGAGTCGGACTTCTCGACCAGCGATTCCGACTAGACCACAACCAGACTGGACTTTTGTACTTTTGACTGTGTACTTTCAACTACTTTTCTGTGTACTTTTGACTGTGTACGCGTTTAAATAAACAAGTATCGTTCGCTTGTGCTATCATACTCGATTTTCTCTTATTTGTAAGTCCGCGTTAGGACCATTTACACGTTATTTTGGACTTTTCGCAAAATACCCGCGTAATTTGCGCACCCCCTTTTTGAGGCCCTAAATTCGTGAAAAGAAGTGCGCAAATTACGCGAGTAAATGTTGCGTTTTGTTTTCATGGCCCCTTTAAGCGGGAGGCACTGCTTGAGTTCACACCACTTAGTGCGGTAGCTGATAAAGAAAAGTTTGGCTCAGAGAATCGTCACCTGCAGCCAAATGCAGTGGCTTACTACCTGCCGTGTTTCCACTTGGTAGTGCCTCTGGAGTGCAGCTCGCCCAGCTTTGCCAAAGACCCACAAGTCCGCATAAGCTGTGAAATGTTTGGATCTGGGTGTCTACACCTGCTCCGAGGCATTACCACGTCTTACTTTGTTGAAAAGGAAAACAATGCAAGCCACGCTCTCAATTTACACTGCGTGGTCCATTGAAGAAAATTGTCACCATTCTCTTTGCAGGTTTAAAGATCTAAAAGCAGCTTCCACTGCTTTGTCGCCAGTATTATTCTCAGGAGATTACCACCGTAGAGCCTACTGCCATTAAAGTTGGCCCTTGAGCGACTGCAAAACTTGATCAAATCATCTGGAAGGCCGAAGTAACAAATGGCAACAAAGTGAACAAAGTTATATCCCGTTTATTGCTAGAAATAGCCTCTTATGCTTCGTTGAGAAGATCAGCTTTAATGTACTTAGGACATTGAGAAAAACACACAGTACGGTGCCATTGTTGTGTTCTTCTTGGTGTCCTTCCTACTGGTTCATTCGAGCTGACATTACTAATGAACATGAACCACATCACCCAGTCGCAAGCATCTCTTACAGTTATTCATTTCCTGGTTTTGAAGCTTCACTCGCCCTGCGTGCCACGAGCAGCGCCGATTTTGTTAAACCCTGCTCATCGTTTCTATGAAATTAAAACCTTCATGGGTAGAAGGAGCACGGCTCATCAGGAGTTAAAAATCAAATGGCTTTAAAAAGCAAAATGGTGAGGCCGTCTACTCGATCTCCAAAGTTCTCAAGATCATGCTTTTAATACTACCGTGCTTGTCGCAGGTGACCGACACGGTGTGCTTCCATGTCCAAACGACAGGCTTTTCTAGTATAGTGCCATTGTGTGCGTGTTTGCCGGAAACCTTCAGTGTGACCAGAAAACATGAAAAGTTGTGTTTAGCGAGGGCAAATGAACAAGCATTGAACTGCACTAGCTTTCCTCGCTGCCATTGTTTTTGTTGTTGACAGTTTCTCTGTTTGAAACCGCCAAAATGAGGGCGGTTGTTCTTGCCCAGCTTTAACCATTTGCTGCTGAAAATTGTCATTTTTAACGAGGTAATTATTAGGGGGGGGATTAGGCCTCACAGATTACATGGCAATGATAGTGTCGCCTGCTCTGGAAAAAAAAGGACAGGTACTAAGGTGACACTCTCTGAGCTCACTGGTGGCCACTCAAGGTTTGCTTACAACAGTATAGAGGTCAAAACTGTTAACAACAGTGGGCGGATGTGTGGCCTTCGGTACATGCAGTGCAGCCTGTTGGAAGCCACTGATGGGATCAGCAAGATTCGGGCACAGCACTGCAGCAGCTAGGCATGGGAAAGCCATTGCAGATACTCCCGTGTTTTGGGGGCAAGGGGGGCGACATAAACAACCCCTCACTGCGACAGCAGCAGCCAGCGCCTATATTAGAAATTATCTTTGGCTAATAACCAGTGAAGTTTTGATCTTGGCTTTGGCGTGGTTCCTTGGCACAGGCATTCATTATCACCGCCGTGAAGTTTTAGCATGCATGCGTAAGCAAGCATGTGATCTGGCGAGGACTTGCGTGTGGCCCGACTCTTTGGGCATCATTTTTTAGATAGTCATCACCTGAAATATGATTTACGCGTTAGTTGCCTTTATTTTCACAACCAGAAACACAACCAAGACACAATTGCCTGGCAAGAAAAAAAAAATCAAGGAGGAAACAATAGCCTCTACATGCCCGGCTGCCACACTGCCGTGCCCTAATCTCTCTGGTCACGCTGTTGGCTATCAGCAGGCTGCACTGCATGTATTGAAGGCCACGTGTTCACGTGTTATTGTTGAAAGTGTTGATCTCTGTGCACAGAATAGGCTGTGGAACTACAATATGGCTGGTCAGGAGGGTAGTCTTGCCACCGATGAAGTTATTTCAATGACGCAACCAGGAAACAAACCTGGTTTGCAATAGGTTTAGCTCGCTTTATTTATTTATTTATTTATTTGCTTGTGCTGCAGTAGGAGTGTACTAACTCCCGCTTTTCTTTCCATTTCTGTCCCACCAGACGTGGCTCCACAGCTACCTGCACCTGTTCTCGGCTCCCTGTCGACGGTGCGGCACACGGCTCCAGCACAACATGCCGCCAACGTGGCGCGACTTGCGCAACTTGGACGTTTACCACGAGACGTGCCGGCCATGAGCACCTGGCCAGTTCCTCTGTGTTCACCAAGTGACTGTGAATTGCCAGTTTTAGTCCGGATGTAGTTAATGAACCGAGTATCATGGAGTTGGCAGTGACAATTTAGAAACCACCTTCTTGCGTGGGAAGTGAAAATGCTAGGAGGAATAGCAATGCATGACTAAGAAGAGACTGCTATGAGCTGAGACCAAGCAGCAAGGCCTATTAACCCCTTTTAAAGGGGCACTGACACAAAAATTTTGCATCTTGTTTTTTTTGTTGCGATAAGTAGCTAGTGACCTATAACCTTAGAACCTCATTTGCTTCAGTGTGCGACAGTTGTTTAATTAGAGGCCGTTTTCAATGCGGCCAGTCGCAGTTTCGGTTTCAGCGAGTGCCGCGAAACGATGGATTTTGTGGATTTTGTGTGAACAAAGCTGACCACGTGACCGTCGGAGGGATATCACAGAGCAGAGCCGCTGTAGCACTGTCGAATCCGCATCGACGGCAGTTTCTGCGAATGCCCTCACGTACTGATCTCGTGAGGTGCTTAATTAAAAAGCGACCGTGGATGTGACGCAGGCGCTGCGAGTGCAAATGCTACCGCGGCTAAAGAACGACGCGCGATGCTCGAGACGGTGGGTGGCAAGACGCGGGCTGGGAGCAGCCGGCCGGTCTGCCTACAGGTCCGCCTACAGATGTGTTCGGCTTAGCACTGCGGCGGATATTCGAGTGCCGCTCTCGTAAGCGGTGCAGATGACAATTTTTAATGCAACCCGCCATCGCATCATTAACTCCTTTCTCATGTAAGCCACCATGGTCGGGACTTGGGGACAATTTCGTGCAGCGGTAACAAGCTATCACTCGAGCTACCTGCGCCGGCCTGGGCCACTTCGCGGCCGTGGCCGCCGCCTGCACAGCGACCGTGCGGCTAGCTCAGTGGCCTTTTTGTGCCTCCGGCACGTTTTCGCATCCAATGGTAATAAACAGTAATAGAAACAGAGTGCCTGGAATCGCTGTAGAACTTTGGTCGCGGCCAGCTGCCCGATGAGCTGACGAAATCACGGCGCATCCGCTGCCAACGATCGGGTTGTTCGCTCTCGAGAGCAGAAGCTCCGCCCTCCGGCCCTCCGATTGGAGCGGCGAGCCGGACGAGCCGGCGGAAAACGCCGGCAGTGCGGAAGCGAAAAACACAAACTCGTGACGTGTTTGGATGTTGTTTATTTACACAATATCCTCGGGTTGTCGATTGCGCGTGGTCCTCTGCTGGCTGCTCGGTTGCGTTTCGCACACTTTAAAATTGATTTTAAATATGTTCTAGGCTGTATTCGCCGCTGATATTTTGCAGATGATGTATATGTGTTCCCACCAATCTATCTCCGAAGTTATCTCGCCTTCAAAATTTTGTGTCAGTGCCCCTTTAAGCTACATTCTGCGTGCAGTTTGATGCTTCCTTCCTTAGTTGGTGTTAGTTAATTGTTGACAGCTTAGTTGGTTTTAGTGTAATGACTGCTTTAACAGAATAAGCCTTGCCAGACTGGATACTCTGGTTATCCTAAGGTAGGGCCTCTTAATTGTTTGTGGTTTATTAGCTATGATTGCGATGAGGGGTTATTTTTTCTATTCATCTGGAGTGAAATTAGGCTGGCATATATAGCTGGCTAAAATTAATGTTTTCACCATCTAGAGACACAAAAACTGCAACTTTATTGCACAACAAATCACACAAAGTAAAATTAGGAATTACATTGCACTCAACAGGTTAAGGTCTGCACTCACTTAAATGTTAAGATGGAGAAAGGTTAACTGCTCGACATGTTCGGGGAGCAGTGACAACCTCCTGCTCGTCACCACTTTACCAGATACCGAAAACATCCGCTCACTTGAGACACTAGTAGCTGGCATGCCCGAGCCCGTGCACATTGCCGCGCGCTGATACAGTAAAATCTTGATGATACGAATCTCGCGGGACTGCGAAAAATCTTCGTATCATCCGAAATTCGTATGAACCAACACAGACCAAAAAATTTAGCGCTGGAAAAAGTTTTTGTTTATTTCTTTTCCTACTTTCGCGTGAACAAATCCGTGATTTTTTCTGCTTTTTTTAACCCCCGTGTCGCAAAGCAGTCCTTTCTGGAGCACGTAAAGCTTCGCGCTCGTCTCCTCACTCGCTGTGCCCAAGCTCGCTACACGCCGCAACAGCCAAGCGTGAACCGCATGGTGCGTTTTTGCACGCGATTCGCTCGCCTCGGCTCTGACGATTTTCACGCCCGCATCGACGATTTCGCGCCCGCGGTAGCGCCTACCTCGGTCAGAAAATGACGCAAGACGCGCGCGGCAGAATGGAGGAGCCTGACTACTTGCGATGAGATCGAGACAGCCGGCTTGGCTCCGCCGGAGATGGTTAGGCTTAGCACCCCGGCAAATATTTTATGGGCGCTTTCACTAGCGGCGCGGATGATGTTTTATAGTACCGTTTTCGCATGCATTATCAGCTCCTTTACCGCACAAGCAACTTCGTGTCTCCCTTGAGCCGCATTTTAAAGAGCGGTTAGAAGCGGTCGCTCGAGCGCCCGCGCCACTTCGCGGCTGGAGCCGACGCCATGTTGACGCCGCCGGCCGCGCCGCGCGCAGCGTGGGGGTGGTTTCGCGGCGGTGTCAGTATATATGTTAGCTATCACTTGTGTCGCCTATTTTGCACCTCTAGTTCATAGTGCGCTGGAGGTTGGGCAGAACTTGGTAGTTGCACAATGTGATCTTCAGTTACAGCATTACCTGCTGATACAGTCGGCTGTAAAAGTTTGCAAGGTCTGCGATGCATGGCAGAGCAACGCAAACCTGCATTGCTGCGACATCTGCCACCCCAAAGTGCCAGGTCGAGGCTCATGGAACTTTCGTGCCAGGCGCGCTTTGTGCATGCTTGTCGTTTATTCGCTATGAGGCATCTCTCATCACTCTTTTTTTTTTTTTTTTTGCGAGAGTTTGCCTTACGGCATAACAGTTATATATACAACATCACATTTGTGTCACGCAGAAACGTAAGCAGAGACCGGTACTGAGGGCCCCAGATCCACCGCTGTAGATCGGGGGGTCTCCCAGGGTGGAGCCCTGTGCCTCGCTTCCTCGTGATGTGCTTTCGATATTCATGGCAGCCACTGTGGTGCTGTGTGACCATCGCCACGGGTCTGCTTTCACTGGTGGAGTAAAATACATAGCTTGCCGGCGCCTTTTGCGTGGCGCACAACATTGTCTGATTATGTGCTACCTTAAATCGAAATTGAATTGAAAATAAGTTTTATTTCAACCAACATGACATGGGTACATAATATATACAGGAGGAGGTCCCAAGGTCATGAAAACTGCAAGCGGGACCTTCCAAGTGATGTGCTGGTTGAGCATTAGCATTAACTTCCATTTCTTCTCAACTAAGCTCAAGTGTGTGTTCTGCCATTTAGAAACAGTGCACCTTCTCGTTATCACCGTGTACCTTGCATACGGGATTTTTGCTATTCTCGTAACAGTTCCGAGTTTCCCTTCGGTTATGCGGAGGCTCGTAAAAGTGGTCTGCGGTGATTTGAGTGCGTAATTCATTTATTGCCATTTTCTCTCGCCGTACGGCACAGGGCTCCTTTTCGCATTCTGCCCTCAGAAAAATGTGCCCGCCTCTGCCGTCGGAATTTATTGTGCCATCATGCTTACCTGCAGAATTCATACGCCACCGAGTCTCCCTGGTGGCGCCGAACGCAAGATGTCAGACATTATGCGTCCAAGTCTGGTTTTGTGGATGAAGCACTACTGAGGCATTTGCAAATGTAAAAAAGAGCCACCTAATAGGTGATGAAGTTATCTACTGACATCGAGGTGCCTTGCTCAAGCAAGCTCAGTATGCTGACAACTTTATGTGCAAAATAATGACCAGTGCAGTTGCCTTTTGAAGAGTTTACATGGCGATTCTCTGCGGCATAGACTTGTACAGGGCTCTTACCGTTGCAGGCTCAGCGCTCAGTGCATCGTGTGCTTCTTGAGTTACACCCCAAAGAGCATCAGTGTTTGGTACAGGGAAATGTCTGGCAGCGACGCGCCTTTTCATTATGCCCCACGAATTCTGCATTGGATTCGGGTCAGTGCCGCTCGGAGGCCATGGTAGCCTCGGCACACCGCAAGAATTCAGAGTGGCTTCAGTAAGGCATGCAGTGTTTACTGGGCTGTGGTCAGGCTGCCGCCAGTAAAAGCCACCGGAAATTGGTCGTCCAGCATGTATGGTACTGAGGTCTCCTTGATTATATTGCAGTTCAGCAGGGCATCGAAGGTTTCATTGGTTCGGACGAGTGGGCCAAGTCCATCTTTGCTGATGACCCCCCGGATAGCAATGCTGCAACGACCACTTGGCAGCACATTTTGTGTGCAGTACTCCGGTTTAAGCACTCTCACTGGTTGGCGTGTGCCAACAAAACTGTAAACACTATGACTGTTTACGTGTAGTAACTGTTTACTTTATTGAAAAATCAGTGCTACTGAGATTTTCTAAGGTAAGAAAAAAAAATGCACTGTGGCTACAGTGCTGCTAGAGGAGTAAGTCAATGGGCCTCAATAATATTCAGGGAAACAATTCTAGCGGTTGTTTACTGAACACTTGCTTGGCCCTTGAGCTGCTCACCG
This sequence comes from Haemaphysalis longicornis, assembly GCA_013339765.2. Taxonomy (NCBI): domain Eukaryota; kingdom Metazoa; phylum Arthropoda; class Arachnida; order Ixodida; family Ixodidae; genus Haemaphysalis; species Haemaphysalis longicornis. The sequence goes on along the minus strand of CM023448.1, from coordinate 120,805,706 downwards.
AAGACAGAATGTAGATTCTTGTTCTTTGGTTTACAGTTCCGTTTTCTATCCAGCATTTAAAAATCATTGTGTTAAAAACGTCAACCTCAGCCATACCTGTAGTTTAGGGGCTGCCAAACATGCTGCTGCTGGTTCCATCATATAGAAAATGTGAATTCATCTTACATGTAAAGATGACTTGGCCCAAGTCTTCAGAAGCCCAGTGCACATATGCTGGAGCGAATTCACCCTCTGTGGACACGTCTTGTCCTTAGATAAGGCTTTTGTGAAAGGCTAGATTAACCCCGCTTCCTTGAGGTGCCTTCGAATGGTGTCACATGATGTGTTAATGCCAATCTCTTTCTCAATTTCTTGGGTGCTCAAGAATGGCTCCACCTTTGCAACGGCAATAATTAGCCGATCTTCATCTTTTTCGGTGACCCTCACCCATCTACTCCTGGGGAAGTCAGCTAGCCTTCCTTGATATTCTCGGAACGCTTTTACACTTGCGTCACTGCCAATTTAGACCTCCCCGTCAGGCAGAATACCGTATTTTCACACCCATAACCCGCCCCTGCATATAACCCACACCCCCGCTTTCAGTCCACGACTAAAAAATATATATATATATCCCCGCATATTGCCTGTACATTTTATACAGGAAAGGCTAGACCAAAGCTACTACTAAAGCAGTGTGGCACATTTATTGAATACATTTTCTGCACGGCCTACGCCACAAATTCATTGTCACTGCTCTCGCTAGAGCTATCGCTTGGACTGCATTCATCACTGTCATACGCAATATCATCTTCAGTTCCGTCCATGCTGTTTGTAACACAGCATTTCTTGAAGCTCTTGCGAATCATCTCGCCTGGAAATACCTTCCGTGCTTCAATGATCCACTTAAAAAACAGCACAACATCAGGCTTACAGACACGGCCTGTTGGCATTAGGTCATAAAGACTTTCAGCCATCCATCCAATGTAAAGATGCTTGACGTTTGCTTTGAATAATCTATTCAATTAAACACCTAGAGGCTGAAGCATCGAAGTCATACCTCCAGGTCTGTGCCAGGGCGTGAAAGGCGATTCTTCGCGTCCTCAGTCGTGTGGCCACTTAAAGAGTCCAGAATGAGCATGAACCTGCATGCAAGCATCACACTAGGCCTTTTCTGCCACACTGTCTTTAACGCTTTTGTTACCTGCAAGAAAGTGGGCGTTTTTCATAGGCTCCAGAAATAATTTATGTGCCGGTACAAATATTACTCCAGCAAACATTGCAGCATACCAAACTGTACATAATGAAATGCTCTTTCGTAAAAATATAAATTGTAAAGGAAAAAAAGAATACTATTTGCATATAAAAATGTAAAAGAGCTCCGTTTTAGTTGACTTTTAATAAATACAACAGTAAAAAACATGCAAATAACAAAAACAGTATACAATAAAGAAAACTCAGAATATACAGTTTGAACGTAAATAACCCAGGAATAGTGTAAAAAAAGATTAATAATTCTCTGTACAAAGCCGTCCTCACATAAATAAAAAAAAGCTGTAAAGCCAGAACTCTTTCATCGCTTGTGCCAAGCGGTGAAGCAGTTCCTGGATTTTGTGAGGCACAGGTGTACCCCGCAATTTTCACTTGGAACGTTTGTTTTCTGTTCCCCCTTGCGTTGGTCATAGCACATTTTCAGTTCTGCCTTTTTGGCATCTTCTGGGGTGTTGCAGAACATCTTTTCGTGCGGGATCTACTCGAGGAACATGGTCAGCATCAGTCTCGAGCAGTTGTGTGAGCTCCGACCAGAAGGACAGTTGGTCAAAGTTGGCGTTCCTGTGCAATTTTGGTGTTGTGGGGTGTGGCTGGTGGTGCTCTTCAAAAATGATGCAACTATTTACAACTGCAATGTCAATGCAATGAAAAAAAAAACGGTGTTTTCCACCACCTTACACATTTCATTCAAACGTTGTTGGATGAAATCAGCTGATCCGATCTATCAACACCCTGCATCCCATAGTTGTAGTCGTCAATCAGCATCAGCTTCTTGACTGGGATCAGACTCCACACGCCAGCTCTCTTCTCTGTTCTTGTGGCTATGACATTCTTGTTGGCAGTGGGCACAGTGAACATCATGTTGAAAGCTCTCTTATCTTTCCACTGCTAATAAAGGATGTTGTTCTGTCGTAGCCAATGAACATCACCTCTCTTTGCCTTCTTTCCCCGTGAGGCATCCTTCAGTACAGATGGGAAGCACCGACGATCTTTGCGTGTCGTGCCACAAGCGAGGGCTTTTTGTTCGAGCAGGTGATCAAAGAGAGCCGCAGATGTGTAAAAGTTATCCTAGTTGATAACGTATCCTTGACCAAAGTACTGGCCGCACAGCCGTGTCACCGCATCAAATGTTAGTCCAGTGGCACTACCGTAGTTGTTTCTTGTTTGCCTGCGTACACATAAAATTGAACCGTATAGCCAGTCTGTGAATCAGCAAGTACCCACAATTTATAGCCTCGGTTTACAATTTTGTCCCACATGTACTGCAAAATACCTCATTGTCCTTTCGATTTGACCATTCATTTGTCCGTAGAGAAGTTTCGTGCAGGTTGAAAAAGCTTTGCTGATGTGTTGTTCACATGTTGCAAAAGCCACGATACCCGGTGCAGCTTGCCATGTGAAGCTACAGTGGTGGCTTCCAGATCAGTCACACTTAGGAAGTGCAAAAGTGCTGAAAACCGTTCTCTTTGCATAATGTTGCATGAAGCAAGCCCTGTAAAAAAAAAAAAAAAAGTGTTAAAGCCGTTTTACTCAATGTGAAAGCTGTCGGAAGTGCAGAGCAGTGATTCGCCATAATGGGCTGTAGCACCGTTATCCGCTCACTGCTACCACCCAATGCAATTCAGATTTCCCACCTTCGCAGTGCTCACGCGCCCCCTGCCTGAAACTGTGCCAGCGGGAGTTCTGTTTTCTTCTTTTTTGTGTGTGTGTGATTGCTTTTCCTCCTGCACGTGCTGGCATTGCGCTGCCACTTTTTTTTTCATTTATTATCGTAAAAAGCAACCCAACAAGTGTTCCTAGCTAAACTAACGCGGGCACTGGTGGTAATTATGTATATTTTGCCTCAAATGTACCTGCAGTTTTTTTCGCGCTAAACAACAGGGAGATGTATGACAAGTGCCAGCGGTTCACTAGTTTTGAACGCTTATGACTATATAAACCGCTTGGCTTTCAAAGCCTCTGTGGGACGCCGCGACGACAGAACGCCGTGTTGGTCTACTTAAGTCCTGCGAGCAAGCTACGACGACAAGGCGAGCCCCTAAAGTGCTCTGCACTTAAAAGGCCGCTAGTCTTCAAGTATAGATGGATGCGCGGGACGTCTCGTTCACAATGCTCATATAAATCAGAAGTCTAATGAACTTCACCAGTTCGTCAGGAGTGACCTCTTGTCATTTTTCAGGAGTGACCTCTTTTGGTCATTTGATCAGGAGTGACCTCTTTTGGTCATTTTAAATGCGAATGCATTTCTTAGTCGGGGGTTGTCGTGCTCCGTCGGCGTGCGCCTGCATTCCTCCAGCGCGAGCGCACGTGAGCGCGCGCCTCGTAGTTCTGCCTTCGTCGTCGTCGTCGTCGTCCGGCGCGGCGGACCCGCGCCGCTACAGTCGGGGGTTGTCGTGCTCCGTCGGCGTGCGCCAGCAGGTGTTATCTCTCCGCGCTCCTCCTCGCCCCTAGCAACAGCTGTGGCGTGCCTAGCAACCGGAGCAGGTGGTAGCTCGGGCGGGAGTAGTGGAGGGCAAGGGGAGAGGAGGAGCGCGCTCGGGCGTGTGAGGGCGCTCGCATCGCGGAGCTCTGGGCGGAGTAGCGGAGAGTGAGTGGAGAGGAGGGAGCGCGCTCGGGCGTGTGAGGGCGCTCGCATCGCGGAGCTCGGCGGGAGAGAGAGCTCGCGCCGCGGGGCGGGCGTGTTGCGCGGGGTCTCTCTCTCCTCTCCGCGTGCCCTCTCTCCGTTCGCTGCGCTCGGAAAATGTATATAAATGCAGTGGAGCGCACGCCTCTCTCCGTTACTGTTTGCCGCAGCGCACTCATCGGTGCACCCAATGCATTCGCATTTCCGCACGATCCCCTTCGGGGAGGTGGGGGGAGTTTTTTTTCATCGATTGTGGCTGCACAAAAATCAATGAAAAATGACCGAAAGCAAAAGGTTTTTGTGTCTTATCGCAAATAGATAGAATGATATTCGCATGAAAGGTTGTAGTTTATTGGAGGGGAACACCAATTTAGTCACCCATTTTTGACGATCCTAGCTTTGCTGCCCGCAACTTTCCGTAGCTGCATGTATTGAACAAGCAAGCCTGTGTTCGACGCTTTGCCCTCGCTAGTTAATCCGGTTCATTTTTATTGTGAGGTATTTACTCATTTTCGCCTTTGAAGTTTGAGGTTATCTTTGCTTAGTGGAGGATGGTCCAACATTATTCATGCCTTCTAACACGCTCTAGTTGCGTAGTCTACGGCATCATAAGTTCATCGACTCTCACAACCCTGAGACTGGCGAAGACAAAGCCATGTTGAGCTCCACATGCACTGAAACCACTGTTCAATAGAAAAAAGGCAAGCAAACACTGTTTTTCGGAATTCCGCTTTGAGTTCGCTTAAACACTGCTGTTTACAGACACGAAGCAAGGCCTGTTATCTGATCCCCTTCGACTCTGCGCATAAGTTTGACCTTTCAACGGTGATATCACGGCGCGGTCGCTGGGGCCGAAGGGAGATAGCTCCGCATGTTGGAAACCTTCAGATATAGTTCAGGAGCTGCGTTCCTGGTTCGAAGTAGTCTATAGTGCATCGTAGAACACCTGGTATAGTATATCGATAAATCGTAATTAGCAGGGGCTGGCACAGCGACCTGTAGGGAGGTTGCACCATAATGCTGTAAAATGGTATTGCATCTGTTCAAAATGGCCTTCTTACACTGTTGATTGAGGCTTTCTTTTATCCGATATATATATACCAGAGATGTGCAACATTAGCCTGGCGCTGTGTGTCATATTTGACATCTATAGTTCTTTGATTATGTCGCCGAAAGGGCTTAACACGTGTGGGGAGCGACTCGTTTCCTCACACGTACTTTTTTACCCTTGCTCATTTGCTCCAAGCCTGCAACAGAAGGCACTTTTGCCTGCTCCCAGGGCTGCTCCCAGACCCATGTACCTTGATCCACCCCTGAATCTTCCAAGGTGACAATGGAAGTTTGCTTGCTCCCAGTAGCTATGCAGTTGCTGAATTGCGGTGGCTTTAGCAAGGAATACAAACTTAGCATGTGGTATAGCAGAAGGAACGGGGGAAAGGTAGGGTGTTCATTCTGCACTCCCGCTTGTCTGACGATACCAAAAAAACATTCCAACGGGTCTTGATTCATCTTCACTGTTAGAACATATTTGAAACGGCACTCTTTCAGTAGGTAAACTGAAAGCTCCTGCACCGATTTTAATGTTACGCGTAAGCCTTCAGCGGTTGACTGCGTCAAAAAAACGTCTTTGGAAATTTCTCCTTTCACGACCTCGGCCTCCCAAGAGTCTAGCCACTCGGATGCAGCTTCTAGGACAGAAAAATCCTTGCATCCCAGTTTTAGGCTTTCTGCTGGAAAACGCCGTTTCAGCGCATTAAAGAGGTCGTTTAAAAAACAGGTAAACTGGACTGTCGGTTCGGCATTAGTTATACATGGTGCACCTTCCTATGCGTAGAACATTAGTATTCCTTTAGCCACGGAGTTACTTAAAATCTGTGTCGCGAGCTTGACTCGTCATTTTCAGCATCTTAGATGGGTTGACGTGATTACATATATGTTAGTTTTGGGCATACTCTAAGTTCGCGACAGTGCTTGCTGCCTGCAACGAACAGGGCATCGTAGCATGACCATCTAATGAGCTTGCCATCTTTCATCAATACCTTCTTGTCGTGTAGTCGGTTCCTAATAAAAAGGTGAGGGGTGTCAGAAAGGACATACACCTTCCTTGAAGTGTCCAGTGGATGCTCGAAGGCATTCACCATGCTGCCCAGTGTGCCACTGATCCCAAGCTGCTTCTACATGGATCGGTTGGTGGATGCTCCATCGCACACAACGCTGTCAGTGAACACTCCGGCCTGCTCAAGTTTAACGATGCACTGAATCAAGAGCTGCGCTAAAAGAGTCCCCTTAGTCGGTCTTTTGGATGCAAACACTGCTACGGGCCACAAATAGTTCTCACCGAACGGGGCAAAAGCAAGAACCAGGTCGTGATCTGCGAGCTCACTACTCTGATCCTTCGTTTCGCCATGATCAACAGACCAGTATAAGTCATCGTTTTCGAGTTGACGGATATTTTCGTCCTTACTTGAATTTCGTCAAATATCAGAATCCCTGTGCGCTGAAACTGTGTGTTCGAGGAAATTTTAATCTTGAAAGCTTTGAAAAAGTTTTCATCAAAGCCGCACTTGAGGCCAACCATGCTTATGTACTTTCTTATCGTAATGATGCATGGCAAAGGCAAAAAATCATTACTGCATAAAAAAGCGAATGTAGCTGGGCTGCGGATGCTCAGGAGAAGACACAACAGGAGCCAGTCATCTGTACACCGTGTTTTTGTTTTTGATGGGCACTTTGCGGCTGATATGCATTCTTGTAGCAGAAGAAGCTGCGCTGGTGGCAAGTAGAGGCCCTTCAATTCTTCAGTGATATCTTCTTCCTGCAGCTTTGCAAGTTCCTTCCTCGAAGCTTGCAACTGCCCCAATAGGAGCTTGTTGCTTTTTGTGAGTCATGCTCGGGATCGTTGGAGTGCATAGTTTGCTCGCCTCAAAGCGTGGAGCTTCTGTTTTTGTGCAGGTGCTACTTCCAACCTGATCCGCTTCAGTGACCGATCCTGTTTGGCTCTTGCAGCTCGATGATTGCCACGAATCCACAATGTATCAGCAAGGCCGCTGCAGAACTGACCGATGGTTACACTGGGTGAAACTAAAAGGCACCCGTTGTGTCCCCAGTTCCCCTGGCAGTCCACAAAAGCACATTCAGGAGAGACACGAGGAAAATTCTTTAAATTCAGTCCTCCGCAACACGCTTGTGTTGTCGATGACGCTGAGCACAGTATCCAGTTCTGGTAAAGTTGCAATTGACGGATTTAAACGAAAAGTACGTATTTGTTTGCCGAAGACGTAGGCCTGCACGGTCATGTCACTCTTCTCATGCAATGCCTTCCTACTGAACACCAGCAAAGAGCCGTCGCTTGTCCTGTGCGCCACCACAGCGTCTATAAAGAGGATATCCTTCACGCCTTCTGTGTCAGTGTGATGCACAGCCCACAAAGATTGTGGTAGGCTAATGCCAGGCGTTGAGTTAAAAAGCTCTTCAAAAGATGAGTTGTGCTAGGCATTTGCGTAGCGCTCAGTCAGTGCTGCTGTCGCAGGGAATTTCCACGCTTACTCTTGAAGCGATACAGATCTTGCCAGGCGACGTCGACATGGGCTCACTGCTGCGTCCACTGTGAGAAGTACTTGTTGAAGGGGCTACACGATGGGCTTGTCGCTTCACTTGCTTGCAAGGGCTTTTAATCTTCTTGGAGAGGTATCTTGGGGCTCCTTCGAAAATCGACGGTACAGCGTCTTTCGCTAGGCTGGCTATTCTTTTTCCAGACATTAGCACATGGCCATCTATTTCTGCGGACCAAGTCTTCAGGATGAGATGAGGAGCAAAATGCTTCCTGCAGACTCTGTCGGTCCTTTGAAGCACGCGGTCCTTCCGAGGTATTGCACGTCTCTATGCTTCTGGCCTCACTGGATCATGCGGTGGCGTGAAAAGCGGCTACTTTTCCCTGCACGACTTGTACCCGGTCTTACAAAACGGAACAAAGCACTTTCCCATCACGCATGCTCTTGAATGAGTTCTTAGATTACAGTGCTTGAGCAGAGCAAGTGAAAATGGCACGAAAAACATCGCACAAACAGCACAAATGCCGCGCAAACAGGGACAGAAAGCGCTGACAAGGAGAGCAGCCAGGCGCAGGCGAGGCATGAGTTACTAGCACCCTGCCCTCTCTTGGCACGTTGCGGAAGGAGAAGAACGTCTCCCCTTGACCCTCGCGGCTCGCCCGTGCCGTTCGCTCACCTGGAATACCTCTTACACTGTGGCTTGAAGTGAAGCTTTTTTTGCAGCCGGTGGCAGCACATCCTGTCCAAGTGATGTACGAACCCTGCAGATAACCATAAAAGCTCTAAGATCCCCAAAAACACAGGGAGGTAAGCGCGCACGACGGGGAGATCTGCTCAAGGTCGAAAACGAAACTAACCTGGGAACAGCTGCGGATGCTCCGGGCTGACTCACAACATCTTCGTCTTCAGAGCTTGAAGATGACGTGCTGTCATCTTCAGACTCGTAGCTCGAGTTGCTCAAATCAGCTGCAGGCACAGGGTAGTTTCAAGCGTAATATTTTTCCCGCTTGTTGAAACGTTGAAAAATGCGTTTTAAATCATCGATCACCGGTGATCGATTTGAATAGGCGCGGTAACGAAAGAGTTAATCCAGTCCACGACCAAGTCACTGTTCACTCAAAGGTTCCCTTTTGCACGCACCACCGCACTGGCAGGCAATGTTATCTTAGGGAGAGTTTTCCACTTCAGGACAACGTAAGGTGGCAGTTCTGTACCGTCGGCAAGGGCACACAGCATCACTGTGCAGTGCAACTTCGTGTTCCCACCGGTCAACACACTAACTGTACTGGCGCCTGTCTTCTCGATTTTTGTATTCAATGGCATCTCAAAATAGCCAGGTGTTTGACTCGCATTTCCAATCTGTGAAAATAAGTAATCGTGTTGCCTTCTGATGCCTTCTGAGTTTCCTTGATTTCGGCTGCAGCACTTCGTTCCTCTCGAATGCGACATGCGGCGGCGCCTGGCGTGCCTACCGAGCGGCGTGATGCTTGGCAGCAGCCGGCAGCATGCGGCATGCGCTGATGCCGCGTAATTGTGCATTCATCTGAGAATGTTTGTTCGGCGCCCTTTCTAACATTTTATTGACTGGAACGCAAACTGGCGTTGAAGAAAGGCTACGATAAAGATTCACATGACTGAACCAGGACTGGTCGTTATGCAACGAACACACAGTTGATATCAGGAACCGAAAACAGCGATAGTTTAATCGCTTCGGAACAAAAAAACATGGGTGATTGTCCAAGTGGTTCCCCTGATTAATTGTGTGTGAAGTTTCCGTCGTTTTGGATAACTTCACGAATGCGTCGGGGGAGCGACTCATAAGGCGACTTGATTTCGGGACGGGAGCGCAGGCGTCCCCATTCATCTTCCACTGCCTGCCACAGCTCGTTCGCCGTGTGACCGCAGTCATTTCGTTTACCATGATTCATTTTCATAATCCCCCACACATTTTCTGTTGGATTTAGGCCTGCCCCGCACGGAGGCCACCGAAGCTGTCGCACCGCGTGGTCCTCGAGCAGTGCGCTCACGGCTCGTGCTGTGTGGACAGGGCTTCGGTCCTGTTGCAGGATGAAGCACCCGTCCATGAACGGGCCGTCCAGGATGTAGGGGAGCAGACTTGTCGTAATGATGCTGCAGATTTCCGCGTCAACGAAATATTTCTAATTCCCCTTCAGCCAGCCATTAGAAGTCCATGCAACAAAATCCTCGCCACACAACGAACCATTTGGTCCAGGCCTTGCTTTCGCTTCATACGAAATTTTCGATGATTTGGGCTGGGTTTGAACAATTATTTTACAATAAAATAAGCATAGCGCTAGCTATCTGTAACTTTTTATACATTCAGGACGCTCAGTTTCACCGAAAACGTGCGCAATGCGGCCACACCGCACAAAAAAAAAAAAAAAAAAAATCATAGGCGGACGCCATTGTTTGATGGTGATAACGATGTGGCTGGCCGTCTTTACATGAGGCGCAGGCCCGGTTCGCCAAGCCGGAGCTACAGCCAATCCGTATCCAGTTGAAATCGCACAAAATGTGCTCCGCTGCTGGCGCGCGACCGTCATGTAGCGTTGTGAGCAGCTGTCCTTGCCGTTTTCCTTCTACCATTCTTCATAGCCAAGAGCAAAAATCATGTTTGCGTGTTTGGTCTTGAAGCCAAGTCATCCTATCTTAGTCATGAGCGCGCAGTTGTGTTAAATGCAAGCAAGCGCGTCTAACCTGCCAAGGTCAGTAGCTGCCGCGCCGTGTCAGATAAGATAACGGCACTGCTCCTGCTACAAGTGAGAGGGGGGCTTCCGACGGCCTAGCAGCTATCTGCAAGTAATCAGCTCGGTGGACACGCCTTGTTGTACAGCAATAACGTTTTGCGCCTGCATTTCTTCACCCCACTCCGCAACGCCTTCTTCGCGTGCTGTGAAAGAACAGATAACCATTGGTATGTTTGTTATCCGAATAAACATGACGTTATTGCGCGTCACTACTTTTTCTAAACATTGTATTATGCTGCCAATGATGCGGAAGCATACGGGGCTATTTCTCTGGCCTTTCCGTGGTGTGTTGCGGCAGATTTCGCCTCAACGAATTTTCGCTTCAACGAAATGTTTCGCACGTCCCGTCAATTTCGTTGTAGCGGGATTCGACTGTACTGGGTAGCACTAAATGGCCCAGAAATTCTGACGAGGGGTCCCAGGCCGTCTGCACTCATTGCACCCCATACGCTGACGGAGCACCGCCCACTGGAAAGGACGCTTTGGGTGCAGCCGGGCTGGTATCTGAAAAATGAATAAAGCGAATTCGTATTCTAAATACGGAAATACATTCAGGAAAGATATCTCTGAGAGTTGCCTAAAAGATAATCGGAGGGTATAATAGCTAAATCAGTGAAAGGACATTTGCCGTGATTGATGGTTTATATCGATTTAAATTACTGGCACTTTTGTTTAGCGGAAGGCTGCACTCCCACTGCCACGTAGGCGAACAGTATCTTGTATAAAGCTATGCTTTAATTTCATCCGCTTTCCACTGCGAGAATTACAAAATGCCCCGTTAGACGATGCGGGTTACCTGAAGTGTTTCAAAGAACAGCGACAAGAAACGCTTAACAAACGGTGCTTATAAAACTATGATTAAAATGTTTCAAATGAACCCAGCTGAATAAAATTTACAGGGACATTGCATATCCGTTGCTCCGAAATATAGTTATTAACAGGCAGTTATGCATTGCTAGCCTCAACAATTATGCTTAGCGTTGCACTCAGGACCCCTGAAGGGATGCTCAGCAATTGTCACATTAAACCGTGCTCCCAATTTGTCCTCTTACGCTATAGTTGTTTATGTATCGTCTAGAATGCACATTACCAGCTACGTTTCACAGTTCAGTTTCGTACCTGCAGCTGCAGAGTGGAGAAAGTCGATTCGTCTGTGAATATAACTTCCTTCCACTCGTCCGTTGTCCATTGCTCCACTGCCTGGGCGAACTCCAGCCTTTTCCAGCCTCTGGCGGTCCGTCAGGTGCGGTTTCTGCGCTGCCACGCAACTCCCGAGTCCCGCCTCCTTCAGTCGTTTTCGAATTGTCTCGCAAGGGACATTCAATGACAGCTCCTGTCAAATATCTTGTGCAGACAGGAAGAGATCTGCTACAGCGACGGCGACAGTCAGTAGTTCCTGCTCCTAACTGGTGATTTTAAGCCGCCCGCTGCACTCTGCGTCAATGAGCCTGCCCTGATCATCGCGGTAAGCTTGGATAAGGCGTCTTACAGAAGTCCTAGACCTCCCAGTGAGGCGGCAAATTTCCCGCTTAGTAGTCCCTTCGATGAAAAGCCGCACGATGTGCCTCTGTTGCTCGATGGGGACGCGGGACGGCATTCTTCACGAATATGGCCATGCAGGACGAGTTACTTGCTTTAATGGGGCCTCTAGTTCCATTTGACCGCATCACTTGAATGCTAACGTGCAGTTAACGCACTGAAAATTATGTTTTATTGTTGGCCCGTATGACGTCATTCTTGCTCATAACACGTCACTGTGGCGCAAAATTTGAAAGTTTTTAAATACTTCTTGCATTTTTTTCGTTAAAAAAACAACTTTTGTGGCTGTAATGGAGCTGAGTGAGATACTGAATCCTAGTTCTTTCAATTAAACGAAGTTGTATTTTCTCTTCATGGCTCCTTTAAGGGGGCTCACTGGTCTTTGATCAAAAAGTTTATTTTTGCAGTTATGATGATAAAAACTGGGGCATATGTAGTTTTTCATTCTGATTGTAGATATCAAATTTGTTTTTGAGTAAAATGATTATATTCAGATTTATTTGGATTTTTATATTCGATTTTTTGACAGCCTTTGTAAAAAAACTGCTGGAGGGATGCAGCTAAACAGAGAACCAGTGAACTGTGCACAAATCAAAGAGACGCTTCATAGCTATCACTGTTCAATGGGTGACATGGAAGGAAATGCCTCATTGCTTTTTGATAGCAATTCACTTACAACGCACAATTGTGTATTTCGGTCTATTTTTCCAAAGCAAATAAACCATAGCTGTTTTCAGTTCTTGATATCAACTGTGTGTTCGTTGCATAACGAGCAGCACTGGTTCAGTCATGTGAATCTTTATGGTAGCCTTTCTTCAATGCCAGTTTGCGTTCCAGTCAATAAAATGATAAGAGCACCAAACCAAAAAGAGCACCAAACACCAAAAAGAGCACCAAACAAACATTCTCAGATGAACGCACAGTTACGCGGCAACAGAGCATGCCGCCCACTGCCGGCTGCTGCCAAGCATCACGCTGCTCGGTAGGCGCGCCACGCAAGGCGCCGCCGCGCCTCGCATTCGAGAGGAACAAAGTGCTGCAGCCGAAATCAAGGAAACTGACATGCACAAACTATAGGGAGGGACACGCATGCGCCTTCCTCTATCTTGACAGCAGGCGCTGGGCCGAAGGTGTCGCGCCGACAGTTTTCGCGCACCGCTCACTTGGTCCGGTTTATTCTGTGGCCGCCTGTACATATCATTGTCATGGTATGGAGCTGTGTTTTCATGGTGTTTCTGAATACTGGCACTCCCACTCTGTACTCTTGAACGGCGCTTTTTCTTTGCGGAAAACTCAAACTGACTTGCCCAATATTTTTGCTCAGATTGTTATATTGTAGAGCTGTGTGGGCAAAATGAGCACTATCAGTGGGATAAGAGTAGCTTAGTCGCTATTACGGCTGTAGGGGCCTCATGGCACAACACACATTGCCGTGAAGCTGCACCGAAAGAAATACCTCGCATATAATCCGCACCTCTACTTTACCCCTGAAATGTTCGCATTTTTGGTGCAGCCTGCAGGTCATATGTGCGAAAATACAGTACCTCCTTCTGGGGTGCCCCTTCCACAAAGACCTTCTTTGGTCCTCCAGAATGCAAGATGGCATGTTTGGACAACACGCGACATCAGTTGGGGTCTCAACAGGAATGAGCGGCAAACGGGAATTGTGGGTCAAGTGAGTTTATCGATGCTTGGGTTACCAATTGAAATGTAATTCGAGCTTAACTGGCAGTGCCTTTTCAGAAGGTAGCATTTATCTTGAGAATGTTGCGCGCCACGCAGAATGCGCCGGCGAGCTATGTCTTTTGTTGCACCAGTGAAAGCAGACCCTGGGGGGATAGTCGCGCAGCACCACAGCAGCTGCCACGAATATCACAAGCATGTTGCATGTAAGCGAGTGACAAGAAGGTGCCAGATAACGAAGAAAGGACAGGCATGCACGAAACGCACCTGGTGCGCAGGTTCCTTGAGCCTCAACCTGGTGGTCTGTGGCAGCAGATGGTGCAGCAATGCAGGATTACGTCACTGTGCCACGCATTGTACACTGTACTTGAGGGATAAAAATAGAACACAAACGCTGTTGCTTTGAAGCCGGAAGTGTAGTTTGTTTTATGGTTATGTTCTTACATGAATGTACATTAAAATGCTCTACTGCCACCTGTCGGACTCTGAATAAAGAATTCAATGTTTCTTGTTAGCTGAATCGATATAAAGCCAGTCTTGTACCAAAACTGAGGCAAACCTGGTCCAAAATTTGGTTCCGCCTCTGTGTGTCGCAGTTAATCACAGTAGTGTAGTCTTTCACCTCAACAAACCTGCTGACATTGAAAAATAAACTATTCTCTGCTGTTCAAACTTGTCTCCCAACAAAAACCAGGGGTGGTGCCATTATTCTACTTTCAGTGCTGATTCAGCAATATACTTGCAGCAAAAAGTATGGATGCACAAATATTCGAAACTTTCAAAAATGTCAAAGTGAATCATGCAATATTCAATGTGGCTTCAAATTGAATACAGCTGAACCTCGTTATAAGAGACACTGATGTAAGAGACAAATGGGTATAAGAGACACTATTCACCCACATGGTTGGCTGCCCTATCTTTCCCATTAAATCGACCTCTTTTATAACAGACATTGGATGTAGAAGATTGGTTATAAGGGACAAGTCATCCTTGAAGTTTAATCAATAATCTCGCTTGCAACAGACATTTTAACTTCAGATGCAGTGCCACCAGTCACTAATTGCAGTTGCTTCCATTGTGGAAACACAGGTGGACGACAGACAGGTGCAGTCGCTATTTATTATAACTTCAGCAAACACAAAGTGGTTCAGTCAGCTATGAAATGACAATGAGAAGCCCTGCCAATGGAAATGCAACTGACAGAAGTAGTTGAAGCTTACTGCCATTCATTGGATGGAGCGCGATCACACATGCGGGCTCTCCTACTCGCGTAGCTCCCAATCAAGAAGCACTGCAGACGTTGAGTCCTGCAAGCGTAATGAATAGCCTGAGCACACAGCGGAAGAAGCTGTGCGCTCTGGCTATTCATCAGGCTTGTGAACTCAACATCTACGATTCATCTTCCACAAACAAGGAAAGGAAAAAAAGCTTGTAGAATCGGTTGTAAAAAACAGTGTAAATACAGTCATGAAGCAAACAAAGTTTCATAAATTCTGGGACCAAACAATAATTAGAATGAATCTTTTGAAACATGCTGTAGCGTTCTTTTGAGCTTATTTTAGTCATACGGTGCCCACATTGAACTAGGGTCTGATTAGTAAGTGAAAACATGGTACCCTGCTTATAAGAGACATCTCGTATAGGAGACAGAAACTGCTCCCCGGTACGTGTCTCTTATAAAGGGGTTCAACTGTAGCACTATTTTAAAACTTCAAATATATTTGCGAAATAATTCTAAGTTCTAAGGGACAGAGATGTTTCAGCGAGCTTGGATACATAAAATTATACGTTGTTGAAAATGAGAAATGCTGGACAAGTTGCACACTGGGTGTACTGCACTTTGACCTTCTGGAAGTGTTCTGCCTCTGACAGTGACAGGCTTTGCGCAGTGCACCTGTGATGTGCGGCTTGAGGGGAACAAGCTGAAGGATGGGCTCTCACCTCCTTGGCGTTGGGCCAACTCCACCTTCTTTCGTTTGAACATCCTGTTACAGTGGTGTGCACTCCTCAGGGGCCAACACTCGGTGTATTAGAAAACCCAGCTGTTGATCTCAGCTATTTTTATGTGTTCGTATTTACTTCAACTTTTAACCCACATTTAATAATGTACATGTGGTGCAATGTGTTTTGAAAGTAAAATACATGCGTTGTTAGTACTGGGAAAGGGACCTGCAAGCAAGTTCTAAGCAGGGACCCTACCCACCCCACCATGAGGGTATGCTGGCCGGGGCATAGAGGGGCCATGCTGACAAAATACAAGCTTGTTTTATTTGAAATATTTGGTGTTTTATAGTGCCCTCAGGGCTTGTCCGGCACTAAATGATGCTTTATTCATTGAGAAATTGACCAATTTAAGCTAAAATTTTTATTCTCCTGCCAAATCGTGTGTTTCGTGACGTATGCGATGATGCGACAAGGACGGGTCTTCAAGCAAACTTTAGTACGCCGTTTAGTCGGCAGCAGACTCCGGAACGTCTTGTTTACCGTCGGTCCTCCTAGATGGTGCCACCATACTGTGCAGGGCCGCTGTCTGCCCTCGCTTTGTTTCTGACCGTATTTGCTCCTAGCTTGTTTTTGTTGTGGTTGTAAGTAATCATTTCATGAAACATTGGGTATGCTCGACAAACAGGATGACATAAGA
This sequence comes from Haemaphysalis longicornis, assembly GCA_013339765.2. NCBI lineage: Eukaryota > Metazoa > Arthropoda > Arachnida > Ixodida > Ixodidae > Haemaphysalis > Haemaphysalis longicornis. The sequence goes on along the minus strand of CM023448.1, from coordinate 120,789,653 downwards.
CAATGTCGGTTATGCCAATCAGCCAGTGTCGTGCGAGGCAACCCCGAAGTGCCGGACTGCTGTGCAGCTATAACAAGCATAGTGCGCGCAGTACCAACAGCAGTACGCACTGGGGCTGTTATGTTTACTTCCAACCATAACATGTATTTGAAGGGGCCCCTCTCCAAAAAACACCTGGTATTGCCATTGGCACAGCAGCATCCGGCTGGTCAAGCCGTGGTTGCAAAGGGTTTGTGGACGCAGAGCCGAACACTTAGATGCGCACTGGAACAAGCCAAAGGTTGACCTGCAATATGCAGAGTGCATTCTTGTCGTTACGTGGGCTGTCAGTAACACAGGATTCCTTGAGATTTTGCAAATAAGTTTAGAAAAAAGGAAAAGAACTTGTTTTCGTGTATCCCTTGATATCTCTTGGCCTGCAAAGTGCTCGCATGATTTTTGCGACCAGATATTACTCGTACAAATGCCCAAAAATCCATTTTAGAATTTTTTGCTGATCAGTCCCGAAAGAGCGGGAACATGCTTGTTTGAAGTTGCTTCTTTTATGGTATTTCTACAGGGCTTTCTCTTAAGAGTGCATACTCTGGAGCCTTGGGGACACAGGCACTGTGAATGTGGTGTGCAGTACTGGTGACTCGCACCCAGTAAAAGTACCGGCATGCTTGTTTGGTTATAATTATTTCTTAACTCTGTATCCTTTCTCTTACATGAGGTGAATTAAACAACTTGCATTCATGCTTCTAATGTGTCTATTTGTAATGGGTACGAGCAAAGGTGAATGGAATTGGTAGTCAGAATCGGTAAGGATTACTGCTTCTTTACACTTGTTTTCTGCAGTCAAATCTGTTGATTCCAAATTCATAGAGTCAAATTTATCCACATGCCCTCGGTCAATGGGAGAAGCCTTCGTCCTGCAGTGGACCTGAATAGGCTGGTGATGATCCACATGCCCTCCAAGCTGTGCCTGTTCAAAAGGTCATAATTTTAAGCTACTGCATCCTTGTTTACGAATCCTTATACTATAGCTGCTTCGCTTGTGTGCTAGGTACTAACCTTTAGGGTTGGTACTTATAAACTTGGTATTTTTTGTAAGTGGCGGCAACTATTATGTCCTAAACAGGCATCCTGACGGCATTCTGCAGAGTGGCTGGGTGCAAGAAATAAGGATGCTGGGATTCATGGAGCCCGCCACAACTGCACGAGAAGAATTTATAAAATCCTGGAGGTTGCATTTTTTTTCTCTCCAAGGGCTTTCTCCGCCAATCCACAGGCACTAAGCAGATGGCACGATTTCCTGCGTGAAATTAGGAGTGCTGGGATGACCTGCTTTTTCCAGTAGAGGGAATCACTCGGTATAGGCACTCTGGTTCACTTTAACTCTATCCTGGCTCACCAGAAACAACTGCTGGTCACCTGGAAGTGACCTGAGAAACTAAGCAATAGGAGAGGCCTTTAATAATGCACGACACTTCTGGCGTGGGAAATGCGTGACAGGTACTATGTATCTTGGGAAAGCCCATCATTCCTACGGCTCCTCACTTCCACAATATTCGTACAACATGCGCATTGATGAAAGGCAGCTCAGCCACAAGAAGTATTTGCTTCCCCTATGCAAGTTTTGCCACACAGATGTTGTCCAGTGAGTGCAGGAGCTTGCTTGCATCTATTTAATTGAGGATGAGCACCAACCCTGTCGTGCAGAACTGATTTTGGCAGTCCATTGCACACGTTTTTCGAAGACTCGCTGCGCAGAAGGTGTACCACTTGTCATGCAGGTACACGTGGACACTAGAAAAGCACGCATGTTTAATAAAGCTAATTTTAGTGACAAAAAAAAGCAAAAAACAACGAGGTACAAAGGCACAGTGCTTTTTGCATTTATTTTTTGTCATCGGGGCAGGCATAAAACTGCTAACGAAAACGTTGGCAACACTGTCTGTATCACTCGCTTCGCTGCTGTCCCTGTTGCATTCATGTAGCTAATGTAACGAGCGACAGGAATGAGTGTGTGCGGATCACCATTGTGCCGCTTGAAAAAAACCCTCCATGTGGTTACCGCTCTACTGTTTCAGCATTCGGTAGCAACCTTTGTACAGAATAAAGCTTGATTATTGTAATTAATTGCAGATTTAGTTTCCTTAAGTTAGAGCTGACAACACCTAATTTCTTCCAAGTGCATGCGAAAACTGATGTGCACCCTGTGGCAACTTTATCTTCCATGGGGATTCCTGCTTACTGCTATCTCTGCTTGTACAGCAGCCACCATCACAATCAACTCGGCGAGTCACTGATGCTGGAACACTTGCTCCTGGCCACGACTGGTCACTGTTGCTCAGACTGCCACAGAATGCTTAAAACCGGAGCAGTGTGGCCAGTGATGGCCAGAGGAAGTCTGTTCTTTGAATACTAAATATCTTTGCTCCAACTGCCACACAGTTTCTTTAAAAGAAAGATACTTAGCTGGAGAAGTGGGACCAGTGAAGGCCAGAAGCATATTTTCAGGAGGAACTGCTTCGCATATCCATTGTGATTACAACTGGTAGCGATATCGGAGGCTGGCCTTTGTGAAAAAAGCATGAGCAAGAGGTAGGCAGCGCTGAGGAAAGCATTGCAAGATGTATGTAAGAGACAGCTCGGAGCATCGTATTATCACAGTTACACAACTGCTTGCATAAGTTTAAATGGTTTTGTGTAAACACCACTTAGGTTTCTTTAGCGATTTTTTTCATTATGTGGCGTTCATCCATCCACTTTAAACTATTGTTTTTCTGACTGCGTGAAACTTGTCTTTCCATTTCTTGTGTCAAGTGCTGACAGTGTGCTTGAAATGTATGTGTGACGTTTCTGATGGAGGCAAGAAATGAAAACACCTGTGGGCAAACAAGACTCCTGTGCTGTCTAAATTAACCCGCAGCCTTCCACCACGATGTGCCTTGTGGCCCAGGTGCAGCATCACCGCTTAGACACGCAATTTGATTTATTGATTGGGCCATCTACTAAACTGGACGAGAGCCCTCTTCTGTGGCAGTCTTATAGAGAAGGCGTAATGCCGGCGTACAGACTATTAATTTTTTTGTTCTGGATAAGTAATGCTTCGATATGACTGAATTGGGGCTGCACTGCGTTCAATTGTACTTACTCGGTAGGTTGGCCCATCTGGTGTGCACACCGCATCCAGGCTATCTATCCTTCAACAGTCACGAGTCGAGAGACTAGTGTCAAGAACAAATCTCTGCTTTTTTGCAAATCATTTCTACAAATGCAATTCTGACAACAACCAATAAAATTTCCTAGAATCTTCTCTGACAATCTTTTAGTATTAGACCAAGGAGAAGCTTCATTTACTACAGTGTTCTGTCTTCCAACAAAGTTAGTGTGAACATAGCAGCAATAATAATGTTGTCGCCCTTTAACTAAAATGGTCAACAACAACAATACCTGGCACGCTGTCTCCGAACGTTATGAGCAGTCACGGGCACGTTAACAGAAAAAAGTTGCAGTGTTACAGTTACCGTTACCTAACCCAAAAAAAGGAACTCTGTTACAGTTACAGGTTCTCATAAAGTAACATCGTTACGTTTTCATTACTGTATAAAGCCGAGTAATAGGTAACAAATTAAATGATAGTGTTTATTTAATAGAAATGTACGGAGGCATGCGGAAGGTCAAAATTGCACGTGGCAAAGCCCCACACGAAGGAAACCTAAAAGGGAACGCACTCAAGCCCGACACCAACAATCGTCGTGTGCGCACCATTTTGTTCTAGCAACTTTTTTGTTGATGCTCCCTTGTGTCATTATGGGTGCCCAGTTCTCGGTGGGCCCCTCTGCCATGGTCTTTCTTTTTCAAGGGTAGGCCAGCTTCCTGTTCGGTGGAGATCTAATTGGCAGTTTTCTTTTTTTTGCCTATTTCCTTTTTTTTCCTCGTTTTCACTCGACTCGAAGGGAAGAAAAAAAAAATTTACGAAATAACCTTAAGCGCTGACCTCCAGCCTCGGTTTTCTGCTTAGAAAACAATCTTCTTAGTGGCCTTCTCTCCTAAACTGCAAGGGGAGCCGTGTTGTCAAAAAGGTGAAAGCTGGAAAGGATATGGGAGATAAGGAAGTCCGAAAATCTCTAAAGCATGAACTGCATGTCGGCCTTTAACGAGTGTTGCTGTTGGATGATTTTTTATAAAATGGAAGTAACCGTAATGGCATTTCCTCTTACAGTTACTTTGTAATAAAAGTAACTAGTTACAGTTCACAAAGTAATTAGTTACCGGTAATGCATTACTAGTAACTACCGTATTTACTTGCATAATGATCGCACCCCTGAAGTTTTTCGTCAAAATTGGATTTTTTTGATTTCCCGCGCAGTGAACGCACCCTGAACTTGCCGCAGCAGTAGGTCGTGTGCCAAGTCTAGCTGATGATGGTCGTACTTACCTCTGTTTCCTTCCCTTTCAAAGCGTACATGGCTTCGTTATAGCCACAGACTTGCCGATATTAGCGATATCTGCAAGCATGCGTTCAATATTGATGAGGAAGAAACTCTCATAAATGCACATAATGTACTCACAAGACAAAGAAAAAATGCGCTCAGCTTGCTGCATCGGCCGCCATGTCTGTTTTGATGTTCTGCACTGTGACAGCGGCAGCCACTTATTGGTTGCCCTGTTGTCACCTTGCAGCTAACTCATTCCGGCGCATTCCCTAATTCGTGAAAACACTGCATTGTGCGTCACTTTGCAAAACGGCTGGCGGTGGTGTGCGGAGTTTTTATTATGTTTTTATTATTTTTATTATGTTCATGAGACCTATCGTAAATACTCTGACCCGCAACTTGCTTGCGTTTTCTGCGCTCAAATATTTTTCGCGAAAAATTTACCCAGCGTAATGAATGCACCCCTAAATTTGCATCAAATTTTTTTGAAAAAAGTGCGATCATTACGCGAGTAAATACGGTAGTTACTGCAGCACTGATCATAAGGGATACTGTGCTCATGGCTGGCAAAGCCCTCAGCTCTGCTTTGGTGATTGTCAGTAAATTGGGCATGCACAGGATGGCATGCATACACGCAATATCACTGCTTATGCAGTTCCCTGATGAGGTTCATCCAGAGTGCCACCATAAGGGTGTTGTAGGTCAAGGGGGGTGAGGAATATGGCATGCACTGTAGGCTTAGCACTGCTACTTACTGAGGTATATAGGCCCACCTCTCTGAAACTGGCACTGGTTCCCAAGTGTTAAAGGGACCCTGCAACACTTTTTTCTACTTTTTTTGAAATCTTAAATGCTTACAGAATGCAGTCACCCAACACACCCAGTACTTAGATTAGGGGGTCGCAAAGTACCTCAGCCAAAAATTACTGCTCTATGCCCATCAATAACTTGTAAACTCGTTAAAAGGATTTTTCTCTTTTTCCCGGTCTTGACGTTCTTCGACGGCTTCGAATTACGTCACTAAGGCCATGTAGCGGCTGTTGGCCGGTTTTCTTTCAGTTGCAGCAATGAACGCTTTTCGATAGCAACTTTTTAAAAAAAGCCACACCAAAAAAAAAAAGCAGAAATGGAAGGCGTATCTGGTGCCACGAGCAGATCACGCAGTGTGACTTCATGCTGGCGATAACTATAGCTTTTGCAGTGGTTCCAGATGCGAAGGAAAGAGTGAAATCACTTATCGAAAGTGTTGCAAGGTTCCTTTAAAGGTGTTGCTGGCCCGCGTCTGAGACAGTATGATGGCTGAAGACAAAAAAACGCATTGTTGGCAAGTGTGAACGAGGACGGCAGAAGATGCCTTCAATAATGCTGTGTGATGACAGGCTTTTCTTATCCAATATTATAAAGTCAAGGTCTGGTCCTTTGACTTGGTTTAGAGCCTTCGGGCTGAAGGACGACAGAAAAGGAATTGAGGTGCCATCCTACCACACAGTGGAAGCCAGCGAAGCTGTTAGGTGAACGGACGACAGTGAATGATAAAATGAAATAACACACACACTAATTCAGGTTATAAGAGTTCTATTTTTCATTTGGAACTTTTACAACAACGCCTTTACCATCACTGTGGTACACTTTGATGGGCTCATCCACAACGAGAGCAAGATTTCTAGCAAAAGCCAAATCTATGTGGGTTCTGTTGTCTGTGTGCTAAATTTGGGCCATAAAACTTTTGCCAGAGTCATTCCCTGACAAACATCAGGAACCATGCGTATTGACTGGCTTAAACACACCCACGTATAAATCACCAACAATGGTGATAGGTGTCTCCACTGCTCGCTTATATAGCTACTCTCCGACTATCCACTTTTAATATTAGTTGTGCCCAGTGAAAATGGATGCATGTTCTGGATGCTCCGCTCTTCATTGCCCGTCCAGAGTTGTCTTCACGCCTCAACTCTGAGTGTTGCGTGTGATCCTTTTCTGCATTGCACTAGAACCATCGAGGTGACACTGGACCGCCGCCATGGTGGCTCAGTGGCTGAGGCGTTGTGCAGCCGAGCCCAAGGACGCGGGTTCGATTCCCAGCCGCGGCGGCCGCTTTTCTGATGGAGGCGAAAAGCGAAAACACCTGTGTGTTCGAGATTTCGGTGCATGTTAAAGATCCCCAAGTGGTCGAAACTAATCCGGAGCCTTCCACTACGGCACGCCTCATTGCCTGTGTAGCGTCGGCGCGTTAAACCTCATAATCAATCAAGGTCGACACTGGACAACGTATCCACATTAAAATCGCTGACTGTGGCGCAAGGGCGTCGAGGCCAAAGAGCGCCAGTTCTAGGTGAGCGTTCTTTCAGTGAGTAAAATATAAATGGAATGAATGTGAGACAGCTAAAAAATAAATAAATATCATGCGTGTGTAAAAGGTCCTCAGTCTAAAACGTGAAGATGGTCATGATAAGAGATCAAAACGACGTCGGGGCGTAAGGAGTGCCAGGAGCCCAAAACATGTCCCTTGCATTAGCAAGAAATGTGAAGGTCCTGGCGTATACCAGTCTGGCGTTTCGCTTGGTAGGTAATGAGTTTTGAAAATCCAATGTCGTGAATTTAAAAGTTAGAAGGTGGTCTGGGAGAAACAGGTTCATCTGCTAAAGATAGTGATGGGTGTAGAGGTATATATGTGTAAATCTCAGGAAAGTGTCAGCGTGTAGCGTCCTGAAATCGTGCACGTTCAATGGACCTTTTTCAAGTACCGGTCCCTCTAGTGACCGCCACGGCGAACTACAAATGGCAGTAAGGCCCCATGAAAGAGTTTGGATTTCGGACAACTCGTGCACAAAATATCCTGGTCCTGCAGTCCCTCCCGCACTGACCCGCCACCCACACCTTTCACATGAATGTCACTGTAGCAGGAGCACGTTCTCGTGACTAATCCTCAGTGTTCAAAGCACCTAAAGCTTTCCTGTTCTTTTTTATTTTTCATTTTCGTTACCCCCTCACTGGCAGCCATGCGCTGGCAACGTGGTCAGCCTTGAAACGTCTTTGCCCCTTTTCTTAGAAAGCCATTATTGTGTGGATGTATGAGCCCACCACGAGATATCGAAAGAGAAAAAAAAAAAAAAAACGTGCAGGGCTAGACAGTATGGCGCCCTTTTGTTTATTTTGCCCGAAGCGCCTGCCAAGAATGGCGGACCGGTAGCCCGCGCATGCGCAGATCGCTACTGGAAAAAGGTCCATTAAGGCATGGAGGGCTGACAGCCATCCTCGACATCTGCCGCAGACTGGTGGTTGTGTGCCGTTTATTAGATAACAATGTGTTCCATACGTGTGGCCTATTCTCAGTCTGGACATAGACATTGCAAATCTGTTTCGCTTTTCTGTAATATATTGACCTAACTGTGGTTTTATTAAATGTAATTTGTAAAGCATTTGTTTGCCCCATTCCTGTTGCAAATGTTGCTGGAGTTTTCTTCACAGAACTGACTTAATGTTCTAGCTGGTATGGCACCTGTGATATGCCTGTGCTACTGCGGAGTGCGGCCTCACCAGTACACGTACCTGACAGCGTTTCCGTTTCCCAGATTGCCACTGTGTCCAGGCGCCCAACGAACTATTATATTTGGGGGTTTTCAGAATAGGCCAACACCCAACCCTATCGCTTTAATTAGATTATTTATAATCATGTTTCTAGTAGTTTTCCCTGACTTCAGTGCTGTGACAACACCCAAGAGTCTGTAAAAACAATTGATTGTTGTGTTTTGGTTTTTGTAATGTGGTTTACACAAACGAAATTCCACGTGTTACCGCCATAAAAATACTCTGTTAATGTTCATTGTTCTTGTTGGGCTGTTAAAGTGCAACTCATGAGTATGGTACAGCAAAAGCAGACTTTGAGGCATCTGTGTAAAAACAATTGCATGGGTACTTGTCTCGCAAATACAAAAAAAATATCGTAAAATCATCTCTGTGGGCGCATTCTTTCAGCTAAACTCTTTGAAGGACACATTGCCAACAATCATATAGGCACCAACTACGGGGGGTAGGGGGGGGGGGGGGGGGCGGCTCGGCAACCCAAGCACCCTCCGTTGTTTCCCGGGGGTCTCGCACCCCCAGGAAATGCTGACCCCTGCTCCTACCCCTACTCCTTAAAGTGCAATTACCAGTCGAGGCTTATTTTGAGTTGCCTCTACCTTTTCACCTAAAATTTTTTGTGGGTCAAACCTTACTCCATCATCGTTGAAGCAGATACGCACTTAGTTATTTTTATTTTAGTTGCTTTTACTATTGACTCTGAACGCCATGTACACACAAAATACATGTAAATATACATGCAAGACATTATTTTTTTAATGAGGACATCGGCTCCGGGCAGCGAAGTTTGCCGGGCGAGCGCAGCGCCAGCCGCGGCAGACCTGCGCAACTCTGGGTCGGTCCCGCCGCGCACACCGCCTTCAGCGCCCGTGAACGCAACTTTGCAAAAACTTGTGTCATAACGTTATTTACGTGTATAACTACTACATAGCGCAACGAAGTCATGCAGAAATTTATTATAGTAGGGGGAAGCCTCCAAATAAAACGGGGTGCCGATCAAATATGCTGTCGCCTTGCTGCCGAGCCGTAGGTTGACGCAGCTGGGAAGCGTGTGTTCAAGGCTTTGCATTCTCCCGCGGATTCTTATTCTCTCTCTCTCTCTCTCTCTCTCTCTCTCTCTCTATATATATATATATATATATATATATATATATATAGATATATATATATATATATATATATATATATATATATAATATATATATCACTATCTTTTTTTTTCAGATACGAAGCGTGGTTACTGAATCTTGAAAAGCCTGCTGCCAGGGGTGTACGAGCAGCTTGTTAGTAGGCTGGTAGCAGGTGGTAAATGCACAGAAGTGCGCATTAAATTTCGTAACAAAGAGGGCCCCCAAACACAGTTATAGCAGCGTAGGTTATCACCCAGCGGTTCTATTCTGCGTCATTTAATATTTCACGTGTTTATATCGCCGTATTAAATACATATAAACACATATGGGGCGGACACTTATAGGCGTTAACGTTCTCAAATCTTTGGCAAGCTATTGGGTAGTATAAAATCACCGCCTCTTCTTGCAATTGTTTCTAAGGCACTGAAAAGCAAAGAAAAATAGAGATAAGACGTTCCGCAATAAAAGTTGGAAATATATGAACGCAGGACAAAATTTGTTTGCGCTCGGGCAGGAGAAGGATCGAGGAGGAGGACAAATTTTATTTATCCCAGCCGTTGTGATTGCGGTCACTCCGGACCAGTGAGGGGTGTCCTCAGGGAACTACATTTTTCTCCCTTGACTTTTGCTGCAAAGGTGTTGGCGGTAATAAAAGCGCTATACTATTTCTTTATAAGAGGTCTCACGCCGGACCCGTTGGGTACGGAGAAAAAAATACCCGAATATGAATATTCCGTAATTTATTCGGATACGCCTTTAGATGTTCTGCCTACCCCACCCCTACACCCGCCCAATGGAATTTCGTGTGATAGCCTTCTCGTTAAGAGTTTCTTTTTTGGGGCGTGTTTTTATACAGCCCGCGTACTCGGCTACACCTGGAAGCCCAGAAGTTTCTTGGCGGAGCGGGCACTTCACTTATTAGCGGCAGAACTTTCGCTGTGCAAAAACAAATGTTAATTTCATACTGTTACATGTATAGAGCATCACATTCGGATCAAAGACCCATATGTAACACCCATGTGGTCCAATTAGTAGTAGTTCTGCAGTCGCAAATGCACATGGATGGAATACCTCGCGCGGAAACATCACGCAACGTCTGATACAACGCCTCCTATTTTGTGGATTGAACAATATCAATTACGTTTTCTTTTGAAGGGAAAAATGGTGGTCTCGAGAAAGTTTTGCCCGCGGGCAGGCTGTTACAAGCGTTTCTCTTCTGGGCATCACGCCTATGCGGCCTTTATATTCCTTCCCATACGCGAATTCAACCGGATAAATCCTTCTCCATTAACCTGCACTATGTGGCAGGATTACTGTACAATCTCTTACTTCGTTTTAAACCCAAAAGGGGCAACTAATATGCTTCATCCGCGCTGCAAAAAGAGGAGCGCTCCCCAGCCAGGAACGTAACGGCTTGCGGGGACCGACCCAGTGTTGCGCATATCTGCCGAAGGGGGCGCTGGGTGTCGCGGGCTCGAGGACCAGACAGCTGACCAAGCGGTACGGAAGATCGGCAGGGGAAAATGGGGTTTACACAACAGTTAAAAAGCAAAGGCAGCAGAAACGACAAAGTGGGCGCAGAGAATGGAAGCGAAAAAAACCCTGGAGACTTATAGGGCAGAGAAACGAAATTAAGAAGGAGGGATTCAATGGTAATACGAGAGGCAGTGGGTTGCTCTTCGAGGCACGGGCAGGGTGCCTGAGAACCCGGCATACACCGGGTAGCTACAGGCAGCAGGATGAAACGTGTACATGCTGCGGCAGTGATCGGGAAACTATAGACCATATTGTCAGGAGCTGCACAGAGATACGGCCACCGCGGTGTGAGGGGAAAACGACGCTCGCGGAGGCTTTGGGATTTGGGGCGAGGGGGACCTCAAACTGAAGGCCATAGAGGTGACGAAGAGGCGACTGGAGTGGTGGTGGAGGAAAAGTAGGTAAGGGATGGGTACTCAGGCGGAGTAATAGCGCGCATAACGGTGAGGGGACGCGCCGGCGCCAGTGCGTCTGCCGCGGCTATGACGCAACAACATCCACTTTAATCCAATCCCAATCCAAGCCAAGCCAATCGAATCCAATGCAATGCCCCTCGCGAGAGAGTGTTCGCTATCGGAGAGGAGAGGGGGTGAGCGGTGGAGAGCGCAGCTGGCGCGCGAGGAGAATGGGGAGGGGTGGACGCCGACAGCGCCGACAACGCCGGATGGATGCAGGGACAAGGCGAGTGAATGAGATGCGTTCGCATCTAAAAAAAAAGGGGGGGGGGGCGATGTGTTTAAAACAGAAAAGAGGGAGAGATGGGAGGGAGGAAGCACATCTATAAGTTAGCTGGGAGTAGGGCAAGTAAGCGTAATAAAACAGGCAAGTCGGTTGCTGACAACCGACGCCCCGATTCAAAGGGAAAGCCACTAATCATCATTATCCATGTCGCCCTCTGGACGCTGTCCGGCGCCTATAGTCCACTAAACATCATTTTATAATTTTAGGGATAACCTGTGTTGTATGTTCACCTCATTTTGAATAGCTTTGCGTGCATTTTTAAGCCTGAAAAAAAAAAAACCGCAGACTTCGGCAGTGTTTTTTATCAGTGGCTTGTCAAATGCATGTGCGTGTTCTGTGTCTCAGTCTTGCTACTTTTTCCAGTAGGCAATCCTGACGACTCATGGAAAAAGGAGCTAAAATAATAATTTACATTTTTTAGGGATGAAGACATCGTCACCTGCATGCAGAGGTCACAAATATATATCATTCATTCAGTAATCAAAATGAGCCAAGCCACATTCACTCAAAATCAGATTCAGATTACGGGGTTTATCGTGCCGAATTCTACTCCCGTTCTTTGGGGCGCGACGTAGTGGAGGGCTCCTGATTAATTTGGAAACCTGGGGATCGTTAACGTGCGCCGAAATCTCGGCATATTATATGGTTGACTCACGATTAAAAATAAAAAACAGTGGTGTACTGACATTTCGCAAATTAGGCAGGGCTTAGAAGCTTGCCAAACGAGCTATTTGAGAAGTAATTTAAAGTTACGAACGAACATGTAAACACCAAATGATTTAGTGCGGCACTTTGCTGGTTGACACCGCCAACGCAGCCGTCGGACGCACTGGATTTGTCTGAAACAACACTGACCAACTGACACAAGCGGCACGGTCGCTTACGTGACCATGTTTGTCGAGTTACTGCTTTAGTTTTAGGATACGATTAGTACTAACCGTAATAAAAATATGGCAGGTGTATAAAGTCCGGCCAGAAGCAAAGTGCGAACACTAGCACTTCAGCAGTATTGCAGCGCCATCTATGAAAGTGGCGATAAGATAAAAGAGCACCAGTGAGATGGTATACCACTCCAGGTCAGCAGGATATATTTAGTTTTAAAGGGACCCAGAAAAGCCTTTTGTAAAAGTTACAAAAGGCCTTTATTGTCGCGTAGTACCAATATAGCGATGCAATGCCGTTGGAATAATTGATCTACATTCAGTATTAGTTGCGCCAGAAGAAATTAAGTGCACCTCTCCCCCCTTGCCGATCGATTCCTCCTCCCTCTCTGCTTCTTTCAAAGCAGCTGGAAACACTGGGAATAGCCATGTGACATCGCGGCGCTCCACTTCCGTTCTCCGCTAGCTACATTCCTGCGCCTAGGCACGCGTCAATCGCTGCAGACCCGCTTTTGCCTCGGGATCGCGCAGGAAGGAGGAAGAGCAACCGGAAGCCAATGGCAGTGACGTTGCCGGCGACCGACGATCGGCCGAATCAGGGGGGCGCCTCGCCGTTGCGTTAGCCGCGGTCGGCGTTGCGTCAGCCGCGGTCGGCTCGCTGCGGCGGCGCGCTCATCGGCTGAGAAAGGCGATCTTCAAAAATTGTTTACATATTATCCGTACAACGTATGGGGCTCACACTTGGCTCAAAAATCCCCCGTTATGTGTTCTACCACCTGAATGCATTTGATTGCCACCTTCACAAAGCTTTTCTGGGTCCCTTTAAGGCCCTGCTTTTAATACGTCATCATAGACGTCACGAAAACACACGATTTAGCGGGAGAAGTGAAAATTTGACTTAAAATATTAATTTCTCAGTGAATAAAGCATCGTTTTCTGCCGAAGAAGCTCAAAACGCTGAATCTTTCGATTAAAGCAAACTTCTATTTTGTCTGCATGGCCCCTTAAGTATAGCACTGGGTCTAACATTTTTAACTAAGTTCTAATGTCGAGCTTTACACCACACTACCGTAGTCTAAACGAGACCTTACTAAACTTAAAAAAAGCCTCAAAAGGCATGGTTTGTTCTATCCAAAGGAATGGTGGGAAAATTCCAGAACACAAAAAAAAATCGGTGTCCTGTTTTCACTGGTATGTCTACTCTTGTGAGCAGAAATGGCCCAAGAATTATTGGAGCTTCCACGCACTGTCAGATATTCTGTCCTGAACACTAACTGCAACCGCTTTGAGCGGCCAAAACCGATAAAAATTGAGCTCGTGAATTGTTTGAAATATTAATGATTAACATTAACCAACTACGATTCATAGGTCGCCTAACTTGCGACAAACATCTTTGTGAAGCAACTGAACCACTCAGTGCATACTGCAGTGACGGCAAAGATATATGCACCCAAATTTCAAAAAGAATAAATACACCTGCTGCCTTGGTGCATAGGTGTTCACAGCATCGCTAGCCATATACATTCACAGAGCAGAATGGCTCCTCAATTTTTAATGCAGAAACATCACTAAACTCTGTACATGAAAAATCCAGTGCCGTGGCCAGGAGGTGAACCACAAAACAGCCAACGTATTAAAGGGTAAGAACTGGTGAACGAATGCTTGTAGTGAAGCCACATTTTTTAGGGAAGCCCCTGCAGGGAAAGTGATTGTTGATATAACTACCAGCCTCCCGCTGCTGTCCTGGCGAACCAAGCCGCGCATGCCGACGAAGGCGTCGCGGACGTGGTTGCTCCCGGAGATGGCGTTGGGCACAGGGCCTCGCGGGTGCAACAAGCGAGCCGCTATTGGGCATGTTGAACACTGGTAGCCCCGCATGGCAACACTTGTATTGGATCGCCTGCTTCCCTCCTTGACCTGGCGTTCCGACATCGAAAACTTTGGTACCAGCCAAGTGCTCGCGTACGCCCTTTTCAAAGGAGTTGACGGGTGGCACTCTAAGCGAAAACATATATGCACGGTGTGGATTCTTTCCAAAACCTATAAGAAGCGGTGATGTCCTACATCAACAAACGGAGAGCTTGCAATTTTCTGTCGGGAGGGAAAATGCATCATTAACACGACAAACTGTAATCGTCCGCAGTCGTGGACAACACGAGAACCAGTAATCTTACCTTTTAAAACGCCAATTCTTACCTTACCTTACAGTCAGGCGCAAGTATTCCTCAAAACTTTACACACACAGCACATCTCACTGCACCTATTACACTCCCTTGCAGGCGGACCCATATTTTTATGTTAAAAAAAATCATGAGCCATCCACTATGTGAAAGTGGATGACCACGAAGCAGTTTAGCACAGGACAGAGACTTTAGAAAAATTTGCGAGCTCATTTATTGTGAACTAGCTAATTATGACCTGTAAGTGAAACTCGGCGTAACGATGAGTTAGCGTCCAATTGTGATATAATTTTGTGGGAATTATTTTTAATAAAACAATATCAGAGCCGGTATCTGTAGCCATACTCCTTCCGTAGGTCCCCATGTATTTAACAGCAGACCGATAATCGGGGACGTTCACAATTTCACTGTGAACTAATTAGTACAAGTAAACAAAACTCGGACAAATGATAGAGTCGTGTGAACAGCCGATTGTCCGTCTAATTGTTTTTGGTAACGTTTTGACAAGAGTTACAGCCGTTTTCTGCTTAACACACACGATAAAGTTGGCTTTACCGCAAGGTTTCTCGCGCACATGAAAAATTCACGGAGCCGTACCCGCATAAAGCTCCTTTGAAATAAATTTTTTAGATACGAATTTAACTTTCGATTTCACAGACCATTTCATTTTACACATTACCGCAACTTGGCTTTCTGTGACGAGGGCTCCCCAGAGTGTTTAGTCCCATCACAATCCTCGCATTTCTTGCGTTCACAAGAAATCTAGAAGCCCTTATCCTAACTGAAGAAGCCTAGAGAAACCCGCTCATCTGCACCTTATTCACCTTCGTTGGCTATATGAACTGAACATAATGGCTTTTAGCGAAATTTCCCTATAGACATTAAAAAGAAAACCACGCACAATTTCATATGATTAAACTAATGCAGAGGGGCTATTAAACTATGTTCTTTAGCTGTGTGTGGCCAAGCAGCCCTTCCGCCCATAAATACACAACAGCAAACACGTTCCTTCGATTAAAACAATTCAGGGAAGCGGCAGCGGTTACTTTAAAAATGTTCGCCGAACCGCGTAGACTACGCGGAAGGTCAAAATAATACACATACCTAGAAAAATTTCGCTAAAATGTGCCACTATCAGACGAGCTTTGAGCGATGGCGGCTGCAACATGTGAATTATTTGAAGCCAGGTGCGAGGAGTGCAGCGAACCCGAGTGAAACGGGGAAACATATTCGTTGAGTTTGCAACCCGTATTTACTATACAGTCCAGGAACTAGAACATATAAGGCAAGGAACATCAGCCCTGTTAATAAGAGCAGATATATTTTCATTTAGGCCTCAGTGTCAATGTATTCGCCGTTCTTTCTTAGCAGATCATGCAGAACTTGCTGTTTTGACCAACTAGCTGGACCAATTTTTCTACAGCTGTATGCCAGAACACGACTAAACGTATGCGAGTACACTGTGCCCAGAAAGAAAAAAAAAGCAACAAATAAGATAAAATAGCCAGAAACATTATCTTCGAGGAAGCGGCGAAGTGCACCCGCACGGAGTCTTAATTACTGAGCGATTTGCATTATTTTGTTTCGAAAGGTCGCAATAAAGCCAAACTTCCGCGTACACCTGTTTCCTCAGTGCCCCTAGAAGGGTCCACGCGCGCATATCCTCATATCGTTCAAGGCTAGCTCCGTCAGGGATAAATGGTATCCGTACTGCTGCATTATTATGCGCCATTGCATCATTCGGGCGGCGGCGCGTCACAAACGGCTGGCCTCCGTCGAATTCCAGTTTACCGCACGCCTTTCCAGGAATGCCTGCTTTAGATATATATAAAAAACGGACAAGAAGTTGGCGCCATCGCCACGGCATTTATGCTTTCGCGATGATGATGATGATGGAAACGACGATTATGATTATGAGGATGATGATGGCGACGGTTACAACGACGACAGTAGGGGTTTCACCGCGCCAGGGTTGATCACGCGTGGACACATCCAGCGAGCCAGTGCATCAACCGAGCCATTACATGCATCAGTGGGTGTGTTGGCTCGTTGGATGTTAGGCTCGTTAAAATGTGTTTGGATGTAAGTGCTCGATGGATGTGGCCTCTGGTTGGGTGTAGCCACTCGTTGGATGTAGTTGTTCACCGTATAGCTTGTCCTAGCGTGTTACAGTAGATGACGCTAGCACGTAATCGAATGTGCTAGCGAGCACCATGGGGGCTGCGGCTAAAAAGTAGCTATTTTTGGGCTTAAATCTTCCAGAATGAAGCGAATTTGTTACGTTCCTCACTCTGCTGGGTATTCTTCTGTGCTTTTCGCGCATACCGGAAATGGCAGTAAAATAAAAAGAGCCCCTGCTTAGCTCCACACCGTAGCTACAACTCACAGCAGTGCGGATGGCGGAAACCGCCGCAAGGATACAAGAAAATCCTGGCTGGCGGCAAAGGGTCAGAGAGATAATTCAAAACGTCTTCCCTTCAAAACCCTACCTTCAAAAGTCATCTCTCCCTCTCGACCTCTCACGAGCCCTAAGGCCCGTGAGAGGGGAGATGATTATCGTCCATGATGATTATCGCGGTTACCTCAACCTGCCCTGCATTCTAAAAGGGTCCTTTGCTTGGCTGATTGGTTTTCTGCATTGTCGAAAGTATATAAATGCTTTAAGAACGGAACACACACGAACAGGACAAACGCTTGTCCTTTTCGTACATGTTCCACCTTTCGTCCTGTCGTAATGCGCTTTTTATCCTTTTGATTCGCTCTGTTCGCATGCTGGCTTTACTTGAAACCAATCAACGCTGCTCTAATAAAATTTGTAAACAGTGCAAAATGCCGAGCGGGTATTTATTTTGGTCTTATTCTCCGAAATTCCGCGAGAAAATTGCTGTACTTGAACTGCGCTTAGCCAATTATTTCTGGAAACAAGAATTTTAAAGGGCCGCCGCACAAAACTCAACACTTCGTTTAAAACCACGAAGAAAAAGATGGGCGTTACGCAAGCATAACTATGTGTTACGCCACATAATTATGAGCCCGTCAAAAGGAGCACGTGGCAGCTGATGCAACTTCGCCGTTATAAGCCGGGACTCCATAGGAAGTGCCTTCTACGTCAGCAGACGTCACAGCAAAAATCGCCTTTGCTACGCTTGACGGCAGGGAATAGCGGTTAGCAGTTTCTTTCCTACAGATGAGGCGATTTGTTGCTGGGCGCGTGTGCCGAGTGCGGTGATCGTCGTGCGCAACAGCCGCCTTTGCGCTTCTTTGGCTTCGGCACCAGAAGCACATTATGCGCCTACAACTTCTAATTTTGGCGGCGCCACGGGGGTGCACCCACCACATTCATCCACGGGGGCGCGTGAGCAGGAAAAAAAAAAGACATCAAAGGGAGCTTTGATTACAATGACGCTGTTTGACGAGCTTGCTTTGGATATATATGCGCTACGCTTGCGTAAGTCCCAGCTGAACACCGAAATAGCTGGTGTAAAAATCTAGCCCCCTAAAGTGCCATTACATTCTGGACAAAATGGCGCCAATTCAATTCCCGTTCCATTTCTGGGTCACGAAAGACAGGAATGATTCTAGAGTCATTCTAACTACGGTGCGTAACTATACAGTGAAACGTGTTTAAGTTGTATTACCTGTGCGTTGCACACAAAAAGTCGGTGCATGAAACGGGTGGCAATCGGGACTTTGATTGCTGAGATAGCATGAAACGACATTGAAACCCCAGATAATTTGGAATGCGTTTTGTAGGATTGTAATTGTAGTTGCTGTAATTATTAGCCGAGTTGAGTTGGTTGTGGTGAGTTAGGTTTAGAATTG
The DNA here is from genome assembly GCA_013339765.2 of Haemaphysalis longicornis. Lineage (NCBI taxonomy): Eukaryota > Metazoa > Arthropoda > Arachnida > Ixodida > Ixodidae > Haemaphysalis > Haemaphysalis longicornis. The sequence continues at coordinate 120,771,357 of CM023448.1, read as the reverse complement.
TAGTTATTAGGGGAGTTGAGTCAGCTGGGCAACAAGGAATTTCACCTACGGACGAGGCTGCTCTTTGATGTAATATCGTACCGGCTGAGATGGTGCGTTATATGTAGCAGGATGGACGTAATGGCACATTTTTGAACTAAGTTGCTCGACGGATGTGTTGACGTGGTCGATACACTGACACGGTGGATCTGGTGATACATTGTGTCCACTGCCATAAATTGGGTACATTTTAGAGCGCAGCTCTTATGCGGTCTCTCCTTTTGTTTCGTGGCGTCCCTCGCCGTCGTACTTCACCGTCATCCTTCGCTGTCGCCCCTCGATACCAGCTTGTACAGACCGTTTTCAAGCGCGTACTGGGTAATTATTTCTAGAGTAGCGGGGACTTCACGGATACGACTAACGTGCTCCAGTTAAGTCGTGGGTGCAGGACCCACAGTTAGCAGTTGACGGCGGTTACGGGCGAATATAGGACAGATCCAAATTAAGTGGAAGAGATTTGGTATGGCGCATTACTATTGCAGTGGGGACATCGGTGCAGTTGAGAGCCTGCCGGGGCTGACCACTTATGTACAATGTGTTGTGTACGCTGCATTTGCATACACTTTATTGGTAAATACCTCGCCCGAACGTGAAAAGGGCTTGAGAGGCGCAAGGATGCCAACCGGAGTTTCAGCTTGCAAACGCTTACTGTTTTCTTTTTTGAGGAGACGTAGCTGGAGTTGCCAATCTGCTTGGAGAGAGGGGACGGGCGTGGCGGGCACCGTGGGAGGTGATTGTAGCCTCTCCCTGGCTGCGTCGTGGAGCCATGCGGTTGCCTTGTGCGCCGGAAGTATGTCCCGGAGTCCCAAACAATGCGAATTTTGAATCCTTCAATTTGTAGGTCTCGTATGGCGCAATAGTGTGTGGCGCAATTGTGCTGCGTGAGACGTGCTCTGCGGCGGCGACCCGCTATACGAGATTACCCCAGAGTAGCGCGCGCCGTCGTGTGTTCGCCGATGACGCGATCACTAAGGCATGCTGCGTGCGCGTCCACCGAAACCATATATGGAAACAAAGCACTGCATGAGAGGAGTACTATTTTATTGAATAACATTTATTGAGATGGGGAAGGCCACATGGCCGTAGTTGGAGAAGGGGTAGAAGGGAAGAGGAAGAGGAGGGGGTGGCGATCAGTCAATCATCATGGGCCTCGTTGGAGATGATCAGTGATATCTTGGATCCCATCCGTAGCGTAGAGTGTAGACCCCATCTCACACTACTCTTTTCAGGCCACTCTTAATTGAAAAAATAAACACCTATGTAGGAAATTAGGGTCTTGGTAAAATCGTCATCAGGAGAAGAATAAAAGTAGTCTGTAACCATACATGTATGTCTGTCTAAAATTCTTTGCTTCAACGTGTTAAGTGCGAACGCACTTCTTAAGCGAGCCTGAGTCGTCGCCGCCGTAGTCCGCATAGCAACAGCTGCGGGTGCGCGCGCTCCTCGTCTTCCTCCCCGTCTTCCCTAGCAATGGGGGGAGATGGGCGCGCGCTACTCTCCTCCTCCTCTCTCCGCTCAGTGACTGCGGGTGTTGGGCGCCTCCTCATGGCACATACCCACGTGAGGGATTGACCAGGAATCGGGCGTGAGAAGGGCTAATGCACCCGCTTAAAGGAGTACTGACACGGTCCCAACCTCTCGCGCGAAGCGGTCCTCCAGTACGTGGACGCGGCCATGGAGAGCGTCTGCGCGCGTTTCCAAACCCTCGGATCCCGTCGTCTTGGTCGGCGACTTCAACGTCAGACGTCCGCAAGGATGGAGAGTGGTTGGTCGACTACATGCACGCCACGCACTCCATGTCGTGCGTACCCCTCGACTCGCCCACCACCATCAACGGCGGTTTCATCGACCTGGCCTTTGCCGAGAAACTGCCAAGTCCGCACCGTCCTCCAGGACCCTTTGACGGTCCATTTCAACGGACCACAAAGCGATCCTTCCTAGCAATCAAGTACAACGACAACACAAATAGGTGTCCTGTAAATAAATGCATCTTTCTTTTAAGTGCGAATGCAACCGTGCATTCACACTTACACACTCTCCCCCTCGGGGAAGTGCGGAGGGAATTTTTTTGAAAAGTCGAAGCACTAAACAGCTGCACTCAAATTTCGCATTAGGGAGTATCGTAATCATCAGCCAATCTTTTATGTAGATATATGGAATAGCCCCTCTTTCTGCCAAAAATCCGGGGCCATCTCCACTAACGTGAAACCTGGGGAGAGGCGAAGCATGCAGCGTATAAGTGTATTCAAAGATTGTAAGCCTCTCTGTTGCCACACGGCGCGCGCTGATTGGGCTCCAGAGAAGCGTTGGTGGGAGGAGCAATTGCATCCTTGCTGAGGCGGTGGTGTCCTCCCTTGAGTTGAACGGGATTTAAGCAAATAAATGAGAGACAGACTGGCCGTAGTTGTCTTCTGGCCATACTGGCCAATTGGCCATACATAACCTAGTAAAACGCTACGCATGACAATGTGGATCGGCTGAGGGCGCAGCACGACATAGACACATTCAACACGCACATATCACACTTAGACAACAAATAAATTCAGCAAGAAAACCAATGGGATGCACGAGGAGAGCGAGTGTAACTTAGTTACCTTAAAAATACACCTGCTATTCTTGCTTTTATAACCAGCAGCGGAAAGTCCTCTGATACATTCAGGGGGCTTGTCGCAAAAATCAAATACTTAAGCGATAATTTTAGAATTATGCATTTTAATGTCAGTATATGGAAGTTACTCGAGCATGTAATTCTTAACCATTTGCAACCCTATCTTGAAGTCTTGGGCCTATTCCCAACAATGATGGTGGGGTTCCGTCCTCACCTATCAGCCCAAAATATCCTCCTCCAGCTTAAGGAAGAAGTCATAATACCAGCTACCCGCAATGCCCCAACGGCCATCCTGGGACTTGTCCTCAAGGGTGTTTTTGACAATGTGCGGCACACAAAGATCCTGCAGAACCTTAACGCACTTGGATGCGGCGGGAGCATATGCAGATACGTGAGGGACTTTCTTTCCGGCAGGAAAGCTATCATAAAAGTGGATGATACCACCACCAATCCATTCCTCCTGGGAGGTCAAGGTACGCCTCAGGGAGCAGTGCTCTTTCCCCTGCTATTTAACATTGCCCTGGTTGGGTTTCCGCCTCTCCTCAACAACATCCCGGGGATCAGGCATGGCCTATACGCGGACGTCCACGGGGTCAATTGGGGCAATGCAGGATCGCTTGTAAGAAGCAGCGGATGTGGTAAGCGAGTATGTGAAGTCGTGCGGCCTCTGCTGCGCTCCGCAAAAATCGGAGTTGCTAGTCGTTTCGCCACGCCAGAAACATGTCCCAGGCACACCCACCATCTGCCTCAAGTTGGATGGCCACACCATCACTCCATCTCAGCATATAAACATTATTGGAATGACCTTTCAGGCTTTCAAGCAAACAAGGCCAACTAACTACTCATTGCCAAACTCAAGACAATGACTGATCAGGTGACGCACATGATTCGCCGGATCGCCACGAAAACCCATGGCATGGGAGAGGTGGACCTGCTTCGGCTCGTGCAGGCCTTTGTCGTAACGAGGATTATATACGGGGGACAATACGCTCGCTCAGCATGCATCACCGAGACACAGAAGTCAACACGATGATCCGCAAGGCATATAAACAAGCCCTCGGACTTCCGGTCTCCACCGAAAGACTAAAGGAGCTAATTGAGGCTCATCTCACCAACCAAAGAGCGAGGCTGGGAGTAACGGAAACGGGGAGGGCGATCCTCTCACGCTTGAGGCTCTCGGCACTCACGTGAAACCTACCGCTCGAAGTCCGTAAAAACATCACGGTATACCCCCTGCCCCGTAATATGCACCCCGAGCACCAGTTGACAGGAGGGAAGCCAGAGCAAAAGCCATATACAAGATCTATGGCAATCAACCAACAACGGCGTATACGGACGCGGCGTCTTATCCGGGTAGGTCCGCAACGGTATCCACCGTAGTCGTCGAAAACCAGCACCGTTGCAGCCTCTCTCTTGCCGGTGACAATGCTGCACAAACAGAGGAAGTGGCAATCGCCCTCGCCGTTGTACAAACTAATGCAGCGGTCATTGTCACTGACTCGCAGCAGGCCTGTCGGAATTTCGCCAGGGGTCGCCTGCACACAACAACGCTACGCATCATCCAGCAGCAGCCCACGAAGAGGCTAATCAAGACTGTATGGGCTCCGGCAAATCACGGTACCCCGGAAACGAGGCGCTGGACGCCATCGCTCGATAATTGACCCACCGAGCGGGTGCCGAGAGCAGCGTTGCCGAACCCGAGCGCATGCAGCCCTTGACCTCTTACGCCGAGATCACGCAGCACTAGAGGCTGTCGCGTCAGACACCTGCAGCGTACCATCCACTAATGCCCATAAATTTGATGGGCACCATAGTTCCCATGGATAATAACCATAATGCTCATAATACCACACACCGTAATTGTCACACCACATAATTAACGGGTGAGTCAACTCACAAGTCAAAATATTTGATATTGTTACGCGATTAAAGACGAGGAAGACAACAGTAGCGCGTAGCATCACGCACAAGCATCTGCGACGACGACGAGAGATAGAGAGAGAGAAATAAAGATTTAATAAGTGGCCCGATAGATGCCCAGTAGGTCGGCGGTCGAGCCCAGCGCCCGACGGCTGCGCCTGTGGCCAAGCCGTTCATGAAGGTTATTGATGTGGCGGGTCTCATTGAAGAACTGAGGGTCCGCACGGATCGCTATAGCCACAGTAACCTTCTAGCTGAGTCGTGACTTCCCTCTCCTTCGAACGGACGACCGCCGGCAAGGTCCAGCTCCTCCACAGTCCTTCCAGGCTTGGGAGTGCTGGTACGCTTGATCAATAAAGCCGCTGTCGTCGAATCCCCGGAGCGTCACCTGTCCCCAACAGCGACGATGCAGTGGGCTCGCTGGTATGTTCCTGAAGAACGCGTGTCCAGCGCCGTTGTTGCAGCTCTCGACGTACAAGTCGGGGGAACATGTACAGAAGCGAGAGATTAGCGCTGTCATCACCTGATAGGCGTGGGCATGGCGGAATCGCCGCCTCCTACCATGGCCGGGTGTCAGAAGACCATCCGGATGGGATCGTCGGCGTTGCCTTGCTGAATTGCTCCTGTCCTGGGTTTGCTTCGAACTCGAAAAGAGCAGCAAGCCTGGTCCACAATGGCGCCAGGAAAGCCAGTGAGCTCGCGGGCGCCCTTTCCTCGTCGTCGTCGCAGATGCTCGTGCGTGACGCTTACATCTGTGGTGGCAAGGGATTCTTCACTGTATATTCTCATAACATCGTTTACCTTCACCGAACACCCCCAATGCTACCGCGGCCTCGACCGGGATGGTCGCCTTGCAAGAGGGGGTTATGTCATGTTACGCCATCGAAGACGAGGAAGACGACAGTGGCGCGTAGCGTCATCCACGAGATCTGCGACGACGACGAAGCTGGGGTGGCGCACGTTGCCTGGCTTGGTCTCATCCATGGCCACCTTGTACATATATGTAAATAGATCATTCATCCTCCTTAACCATGGCTCGCCCTATCACTTCTGCCACTACGTAACATTATGAACAAAAACCATGAAGTTGCGTGGACGGAATTTTTCCGGTACTCAAGAAAAGCAAAGCGCTCAGTTAAGCTACCATATTCATGGTCATTCAGGTCGACAAATTTCTTGAGATTTGTACATAATACTTAACCCTTCACCAAGGTGTTGTAATTACATTTTTTGGAGGAACGACATTAAGTGCCTTAGGGAAATTTAAGGACATTGCGCACATTATAGTACTCGGATTAACACTACAAAGCATACAGTCCGCAAACTCTTAGATCAGGGAAATCAGGTTATACAAATGCTCCGAAGAATTACCAACAGGCACCGGGGTCTTCGGGAAGCCGATGTTCTTCGCCTTAACGCAGCTCTAATCACTTCCAGGATACTTTATCATGCTTTTAGGAAAGCCCATGAGATCGCACTCGGGGTGGCCGCATATACCTCAACAAAGGCACTGGAAGGCAGCGGAACGACACGTTATTTGGAGGAAGTGCTTAACCCACACAAAAATACATCATCTGAAACGACTGCGAAGCATGGCACAGGGCATAAGCATCCTTCACCACCTAGGATTCGACACCAGCCAATAGGAGCGAAGCACGTACGTACAACTGGAGCCTTACATAGGAGGTAAAATCTGCACTGCTCCTCTACCCCGTAATATGCATCCGGAGAGGAACAAAAAAGGGCCCATCTCCCCGCGAGGGGGACTCGAGTAAATGCGTCGCATAGGGGGTGGGTGTATTGCGTTAACGTTTAGTGTTTGGGGAGTTGGTGGTAGTGAATGCGTTGTATCAGCAGCTTCTTGACGTAGTTTGAATGAGTCAAGGATATAAGGCGCGTTCGTAGCCTTCCATTCTGTGTCGGCTTTGTGGCGCAGTGGGTAGAGCACCATGTACCTTGCGTTCCGCCCGCAGGGTCGTGGGATCGAAACCAGGCGCCGGTAAGTATTATTTTTTTATATAGTGTAGGGGGAGGGGTGCGGACCTGTTGTTGAGAGCGAGGAGGGTAGCGTGATGCGGGAGAGGAGGAGTGGGGGAGAGGGCGCACCTGGAACGGCTGTTGCGGACGCCGAGGCACGCCGACAACGCCGGGTGACATCGTGGGTTAAAGAAATGCTCTGCGTTTAATAAAATTGGCTCCAATCCACGCTGTGAAGGGGGCTGGAACGCAAAGGTTTAAACGGCACCCACAACAATTGCCCATGCGACGTCACTTGAACTCACACACGTGGCTCTACAAAGAGTGAAACCAGAGATTCTACCAGCTGTTACTTGCGATTCGCGGGGGCGGCGCCCCGAACGGAGCAGCGTCAACCACGGCCGGGCTAGAGCGGCGGACGCCACCGTTGTAGCCCAGCCGTGCGTCTGTCGAAAGAAAACGGAGAGGAGCGTCTTTGGAATGGTGCGACAGCGGAACCTAGCGATCCTGACGTGCTCACCGCGCGCCACAAGGGCAGACAGTGAAACGATTCGGCGTTTGAGCTTAGCGATTCCCACTTATACAGATTTAAACTAGTTAGTTTCGTAAGTTTGATAATTGCGAGAAAGGTGCGGAAACTTTTAAAATCGCTGTTTGTCAGGACCAGTGGCTCCTCTCGCTTTTTGTAACAGCGGTTAAAACCCAACCTAATTGGTATTCACTATTTTAGAAAACGGGGTCCTATTCGTGGCAAGCAGTGCGGAAAAGCTAGCGTTTCTTTAGCGGCCAGATGTTTGTATGTGGTCTCTACATTTTGTTTTCCCGCCCTGCAAACCAATCTTTAACGTATCTTTGCCGTACGACCACTTAGTTCCGTCGGGTCCTGGTTACCCAGGAGGTGCATTCGGGCAAGTTAATCAAGCCGTGCGAAGGAAGCGCGCAGTGGATGCGAAGCTGCGCCAAAACAGGCCCAAAACAACCGTCGCTAAAGCAGACGACAAAGCCAGAATGAACCCGCCGACGCGCTCGCCGGAGTGAGCAGGCTCCGACGCGCGGGAAACGCTGGGTAATAGCGTCCATTCGCCGCGCCATCTACACTGTGCTCCGTCCGTAAAAAGCGCCCTCGCCCTCCCCAGCGGCAGAGAGGGCCCTGTCGGGCTATCCCGAGCCCAGCCCGGGCCCACATTGAATCCGGGCCTGGCCCGGACCTGGCCCGTGCCCTCCGAAAATCGACTTTAGGCGATCCGGGCCCGTGCAGTGCTCTAGACAGCAGTCAGCTTGCGTCGGGCCGTGCTCATGAGACGTCCACGATGAAATCTCCTCCCAGCATAACTGGTATGTTAATGGTGAGCGCGTGAAGCCTGCCTGCGCGTGCATGATCCCCTCCTTCCCTTCCCCAAATGCGCGCATAAAAATGGCAGTATACACGGGAAAGAGGCGACGGCTGTGGAGAGGAGTAGAAACTGGTTGATTGATGGTAGGGTTTAACGCGCCTACGCAACGCAGGCGATGAGGCGCGCTGTAGTGGAGGACTCCGGATTAACTTTGACCACCTGGGGATCTTTAACGGGCGCCGAAATCTCGTACACACGGGCGGTTTTGCTTTTCGCCGCCATCAGAAAAGCGGCCGCCGTGGCCTGGAAACGAACCCGCGTCCCTGTGCTCAGCAGCGCAACGCCTTAGCCACGAGCCACCGTGGCGGGTAGGAGTAGAAACTGAGCTGTATCCTTACTGCCCCAGTAGATGGCTATGCTTCACGGCACAACAAATAATGTGGAAAAGCCAGCTTACAAAAACTAAGTTCAAACACGATTTTTTTTAAAGTCTGCTTCACCTCCAAACAAAAGTGCATTGCTAAAAAGACATTCTTTTCAGAGGCAGTATAAGACATATCAAATAAGATGTCCTACAACTTTTTTTTTTCAATCTTGTATGCATTTTCTATACGCTGAAGACGAGTCCCCGAGTTCCAGATGGGTGCGAGAACAGGGTGGATTAGCCATCTACAGCCTCGCTTTAAAAAGGAGCGCGAGGAAGCGAACGCAGGCACAGGGCTGCGTAGCCGTGCAACCATTTGTATCTGCAGAAACACAAAACATCTATACCCCCAAAGAGAAGTGCCCAATTCACTGACTGACTCACTGATTCACCAACGCCCAGCCAAAACGGCTAGACCTAGAGACTTGACATTTCGGGAGTGCATTTGTGTCATGGCGTAGGGGCTCAACAGGGCGGGATTTTTGGAAATTCTAATCCTAAACAACGAAAAGGGACAAATTGTGTATTCAAAAATTCGGGATTATCTCGCCCACCGTTCACATATCGAAGTGATCTTTTGTAATATGTGTAGCGCTCGAAAATATTTAAAAAATAGTTTTACGTTTTCGCCCTAAGCAACACTACTGAAGCGATTCTGCATTTCGGAACCAAATGGGTGTCCTTAAAGCTTCTTCAATAAATGTTTCACTGATTTATTTATCCGATTTGTTTTTGCTAATAAATGTTGCTCATACAAATGCACGAAACTATTTTTAAGGATTTTGCCCTACGACCCCGGTAAAAGGGCGAAAAGAGTTTTTGGAAATGGCACGCCTGAAGAGCCGAAAAGGCCTAACAGGTGATGTCAACGGATAGCGAAACTGTGGCCTCAAACGCCTTCACATTTCATGAGCACATTGTGATTATGGTTCACGAGTGGTATATTGCTTAAATTTTCAAAAATTACGCCAGTGAGACAGTGAAAAGCGCCGAAATAATTTTTCACATATTTATTTTTTATCGCTGGCCAGTTCAGATATTTAGCTCGTTTTTCTTGATAGAGGTAACTTGTGCAAGTACCTAAACCCTGTTCCAGGAGATTTTTTCATAACGCCCACCAAATAGGACAATCACAATTTCGGGAAGTCTGAGTGTTTTTACAGATTCCTCAATAAGTATACAGCGTCTTGATATGGCGAATTTGTTTTTGCTTGCAAATGATGCCCATACAGTTGTACAAAAACAAATTTTACGATTTTGTCCTAACACGCGTATTAAGGGCCAGCGGGAATTTTTAACTTACACTCTTCTGGAAGTGGAATTCAGTTCAATTTTCCCGCGTTGACATAGCGCTCACCATCTGTTTGGACTTTCTGCAACTACGCGCCTCCCGTAGGGGGCCCATGTTATTTATCGTAAAACTGTGACTGATGAGTATCCTTCATACGTGCTGATATAACACTTAGCATGGGTAAGTAGTAGTTTCAGCGTACCATCTTCGTACAGTTTGTTTCGGGAGAATTCCAATAAAACACGAGTACCAGCCGTTTCCCAATACCACACGCCTCCGGTAAGAGCCTATGTACTGACAGCAGGCGGGAGTTCCTAACTTTGTACAATACCACGCCTGAACTAGCTAATTATGGCAAGTAATAACTTAACAGGACTCATGCCCATTATTGTCATTAGTATAGTGGCCCACCCGAGCAACCCCGGGTACTACCGCTAGTATATAATAAATTAAGAAACAAAACTAACTAACGACATCACAAATGTCTACCCTGTTCGCCGCCCTTAAGGGATAAAGACAAAAATACCCCCCCCCCAAACAAACAAACAAACAAGCAAGAACGCCGAAAATCGTAAAATGCATTAACGATGTAACCCCTGTATTTTCACTAAAATTCATATCGAACGGAACCCATTTAATCGTTGTAATAGTGCAATAGTAGATATTTGGTAAAAGCAACAAAAACAAATATACATACCCCCACGAAATAATAAGTCGACCACACAACCCAACATACCCCAACGTGAAGTACAAAAGACAAAAAGTAACCCAAATAGGAAAACCCAAAACAAGAAGCAAATGATAACTTGCTTTGTTGTCTGTAAGTTATGACGGAACGTCTAATAACGCGTAAAGCTGACTGAGAAGTCGTACGCGACGAAGAAACAGCCCATACACGAGTGCAAAGTATGGCCAGGGGTCAGCCCCACCGGACACCAACTACGCGAGGCCTAGCGCAACAACATCGGGTACAGCATACGTTCGCAGCGCGAAAGCGCTTGCAACTTCACACAGCTGTTGCCGTTGGGGAAACACGGGCAATAATATTTGTTCAGATAGCTTGCGTAACAGCGCCACAATTTATGCATTCACACCACGGGTGATAGTTGCCGCCGCGATGTTCCCAGCTCGTGACCGGTGACTTGCACCATTGCTGAAACCACAGAAAAACAGACACAGGAGACAAAATTCGACAAAGAGACCTCTCGCTTTTCTTAATGCACCACAGCGCATTCTAACACAGAGCGCAAGCAGTGCCTTTGAGAGCATTGTAGGTTTGTCCTGTTTGTTTTTGTTGAAGAAGAAGATGATGTTTTTGTTGCTTTTGAGCTGTTTTAGTTTCATGTTTTTTTTACTGGAATTTCACGACCAACTCCGAAAGAGCGCAAGCACGCATGGTCTTCGATGCAGCTAGGCTCATTTGATGTAAAGGCTCGTTGGATGCTCTGGCACATTGGAGGCATTGACGCGTTGGATGTAGCAACTCGGATGGATGTCTTGACGCAGTGCATTCATTGATGCGTTGGTAGTAGCGACTTGGTAGGATGCCTTGACGCGTTAGATCTTCTGACTAGCATCACGTGACCTAGTGGATGTCTTGACTCGTTGGATGTAGTGACCATAAGCGTGCTTGCACCAACACCATTATGGACTCTGCCTCTTTTTGTCGTTTGCACACTTTGTCAGGCATATAATAATGTCAACGCTGATAACCTTGCGATCAACGACAAAATGCATCGGCAGCCGCTCGTTTTCCTCGTGTTGCTCAGTGCGTGGCTACGTAATAGACATAAGAAAGTGGCGTCTTAGTTCGATGCTGCATTTTTGTTACCTGCAATGGCAACTATAAGTGTTAATGCCAGCAAGATGCTGTAATTTACTCTTTTTCTCTTGCATGAATCGTAGTAATCGTTGAAAATTAAAACGGCTGGGTGCTTCTCCAGTCCGGTCGTGGAACAAGGTACGCATTTCGTTCGTATTTTGTTGCGCAAATGGCGCAACAGGCAATTTGGGCCCGCAAATTTTGCTTAGAAGAAACGCTTGACTACACCTTTCGTCCGTGAAGTCGGCTGGCGCGCGGTTGCTAGCAACTATAGCGTTTCCTTCGCGAAGAAAAAAAAAAAAATGAGACGACGTGCATGAAAACTCCCTATTATCGTAATAACGTAGATTTGTAGATAGATTTATTTTTGGTGGTACTATAAGTTTTTTGCAGCTCATACGGGAGGTATTTCTGCGACACCTACGTGGTACGAAAGACGAGTAAAAAAACTGCATGACATTTACATTTGGGCAAAACCTTATAGTAGTCAGAAATAAAGACAGGGAACTCGATAACGTCGCTAAGGCTCCATAAGCTCCAAGAAAAGTCACACTCACTGTTCAAAGGTCATACTCGCCACCTGAAACTAAACAAATAAAAAGCAGCAAGACAATGCCAATGGTCATATTGCTGCCGAACCCAATTATATGTTCGCCCCTTAGCAGGATGTATAGTGATGTTCTTTTCCCTTTCTCTCTCCACAGCGAGAAAGGAAGAGCGCAGGATCGCGGTCATCACCTCTGGGCCCCTTCGTCCTGCATCTGCCCACGGACTTTAAAGGAGCCATGAAGACAAACTACAAGTTTGTTCTATTCGAAAGATTTCGTGTTTTATGGTGTCCCCAGCGCTTGCGCGGTAGCAAATGATGCCGTATTCACTGAGAAATTAATCAATTTAGGTTAAAATGTTGATTCTTTCGCCAAATCATGTGTTTTGATGACGTCTACAATGAAGTCCACTTCCACTGCGCCATTCGGCTCTGCAGCCTTGCTTGCTGTGAAACCTCCCAGATGGCGATAGCATACTCAGCACTCCGCCGTTGCTTTGTTTTTAGCCGTATTTACACCTGGCTTGTTTTTGTTACGGTAGAAAGTAATCGCTTCGGGAAAGAGGGGGTATGCTTGACAAACAGGTTCACGTAAGGCAACGTCGCTTACGCCAATCGGCCAGCGCCGTATAAGACAACTCCAAAGCGTCGGACTGCTCTGCAGCTAAAACAAGCATAGTGCGCCCAGTACCAATGGCAGTGCGCATCGGTACTTCTATGTTTACGTGTATTTTCGTAACTTTTGCTGTTTGCCGCACCATTCTTACAGCTGTAAAATGGATATGCATTACACTTAGGCGCAAACAATACCTGTTCGTCAAGCTTATAAGCTCTGCCTAATTCGCGTTTGCTTTTGCCGGCCTCCGCCTATCGCAGATCAGTCTAGTGTGACATCATAGGTTCTGTTGCGGGAAATAAGCTAGTGGGTCGCATAACCATTTCCTTTTTTCCTAATTATACAGCTTATTTGAGCGAAGTTTACGTTAGAAGTGGTATCAGTATGATTCTAACGAGGCAATCTTTTGAATGAACCAAACTTGTGTTTTGTCTTCATGGCTCCTTTAAGTTAAGGCCGGGTAATATGAATGGACATTCCTGAAAAGCCGAAGTTTCATACAACGTTTTTAGATTAATCTCAAAACGGTGGTTTAATAAGAAACGTGGGCACATCAAGGCTTTCTTCGTCGAAAGCACTTTAATGTGCAGTCTTATCCGGGTTACAATTTAGAACGAGGTGCGGCTTCTTTTGCGTAAGATACGATCGCGTTCGTGCGTGTGTACACTGCAAGAAACCGCCGCGGGTGCGCTTCCCCGCAACGCCCCAGAATGGCCAATCAGCGTGACTACTAAACCGGCAAATTTGGCCAATGTCGTAATAGTTCGTCTTGCGCTGCTGTTCCCGCGCAGATCATATTTTTGACTCTAATCGCATACTGGGCCTCGTCATTCACATAATTCGCACATTTGGGTCACGATGATTTGTCGTTTTGAGGCGTTGTGGGCAAGCCCACCTGCGGCGATTTCTTAAAGTGTCAGTTTGTGCGTGCTCCGACGTGTAGCAAAACAGTGGAGAGCTGGCCATTTGGTTTCATGTTCATTGTATGAGAGCTCGGAAAATTGACGGGGTGAGGAAGTTCCGGTCTCGTTCGTTCTCGTCTAGTCAGTTGTTCGTGCGGTTATGCAATCTACGTGAGGCCATGAGCAGATGGTCTGACTATCCCAGTTCATCGCTGTGGTCGCGAATGAAACTACACACGTCCTCGCACCGCTAACAAGGCCTACTGCTGTGGCTGTGGTCCGTAACAAGGGATTTTATTTCGGGGCGGGAAAAAGCAAGGGAGAACACTAAAGGAGAACTAGAAAAACAACAACAAAACAAGCAAGAATGATAAGTAAAAGCAAAAAAAATATTGAAATCTAAAAATGAAAGAAAAAGAATCGAGGTGATGCCGTACTCTACAAAGCGTTCCCATTGTCTTGTTAATTTTTTACAAAGGGAAACTGCAAATGGTTGATCGTCATGGCGAGAGTATACTACATAGAGAAGCAGATATGGTTGGCGCGTAGCTTGGAACACAAAAATACTTGTCTGTATCAAAAGTTGGTAAGGAGTAGAGTCAGTGGCCTCGACCGTTTCCTTCCCCACGGGATCGAAAATTTCAGAGAAAGGGGGTGGGGGGGGCTTCTGTCTACGCCAGTGCCTATTTGCTCCTGCACGTCCTGTCCATAGTCGTATGCCTCATTTTCGCAGCTGGTATCACAAGCCATACAGCACTTACAGTCCCCCAAATAGCTCCAAGAGGCACCGGCCTGCTTGAATACGCGGACGTCACCCGTGGAGTAACGAGCTTCACGCGAGCGTGTTTCGTTTTGCGTGCAGCGTAGCACGCATCAGCAACTTCGTCTTCGCGCTCGGTGAATTCAATCGCCGCCGCTACGGAGTATGGAGTTCCTTTGGGGCCGAAAATAGAAGCAGCGCGGCGAATCGAAGGGACGTGCCTCTCACAAAAGCAGTCCTCGTTGCCCACGTGCTGTCAGTGGGGCTCTTGTTGTAGTAAAAAGAGGCTTTTCTCATTTTTTTTTTCTGAGCGCCCACTGCGTTTCTTTCCGGCCTTGTATGAGCTCATCGAGTTCTGTTGTAAACAGGCGCGGTCCTTGCTGTGCAAGGACTGGAGTTCTCTGGTGCTGCTCCACTAAATAATCGCCCGCAGCCGAAATGGATGTAGTGTAAAAAAAAATGAAGGAAGCTCACACTAACGCGTAAGACTTAAAGGTAGCGAAGCTGCACGCAATCTTCGGCGAGTTAAACCCCCAAATATGATCCTTTTTTTCGCAAAACGCGATATTTAAAACTATGAACCTTGCCACTAAAACACACGCGAAGGAACCTCACATCCCAAAAGCTTCGGTCATGGTATTGCTCCCTCTCCAAGACGAGCCGCCATTTGGCGTCCTATTGAACCGCGCTCGAAGGTCTTTGATACAGCAAGCTTTAAGGATGCCTGTCCGTAAAGTCACACTAATGATCCGGACTGAGTCAACAAATGTCAATGTTCTTACTGATTTTCATTAAATATTCTCTTGCTATTGTGTCACCTAAAATAATTACATACTGAAGCCGACGCTATGTGGATGGGAGCTATGCGTTTTGTTGGAGCAGATGGCGATGAGATTTCAGAATGTGTTTATTTTGTAAATAATCAAAATATCGAAAAATGGCAAACAGAAGAACCAAGATACAGTAATCCCTCGTCGAAAAACTCGAAGTCGAAAAATCCGCAGAAAATTTTGAGATAAGCGAAGTTTCGAGTTAAGCGAAATGCCGAAAATCTATGGCCAGGCCACATGAAATAAAAAAACTAATGCTGCTAACAAAAGCTCCACTGCACAGGGGAGCATTCGTAATAAGGCGAGAAAAGTTCGCAGGAAACACGAATTTTTATTACTGCGGAAGAAAGAATTGCGTGATTGCGTGATACTGGCCTGTTTCGGGTTCACATCTGGTCCCACATAAGCGTTCTCTAGCTGCTCAATGCATCGCATCAACTGTTGGTCGCCACCGCTACATTCTACCTTGTTGTGAAGCAGACACAGCATGTTTTTTTGTTTGCGTCATTGTAGGCACTTCTTGAGGCCCCTCGTCTTCCGCGTGAACATCTCCAGTGTCCACAGCTCTCTCAACGATGAAGGCGTCGGACAGTATTCCGGTAACGGGAACATCGGCCTCGTACAGTGTAAATTTTCCGTTCACGCCCGTGCTCGGCGCATAGTGGGAGCTAAGCGTTCGAACGGAGAGCTTATCAGCTGTCTGTAGCGGACTTTGTCTTGTGCCCTCTGTGTCAACGTTTCGCGATATCCGCAGTCCCCCGATGAAAATGTTTCGAGATAAAGGGGGGGCGGATACATGGAGCCTATGGGAGGTAAATGCATGGCGATGAAAAATTTCGACTCAACCGATATTTCGAGATATCCTAGTTCGAGTTAACGAGAGATCACTGTATATGAAATATTTGGTTCCGAAAAAAAAGGAAGGTGAGTACTGCGAGGTCTCGACTAATTTGGGCCAGCATAAGTGGTACTTGAACAACAAAGGTAATGACAAAAGCTCGAACGTCAACAGCGCAAGCAGGGTAGAGAGCTGCAACATTGCCGAGAGGTTAGTTGGTTTTGGTTGCATTGTTACGTTCAAGACGCGAATAAATAGATCGCATTTGCGCACACTGAAACACAGTCACTTGGCCTCAAATTTTAGTTGTTACATATTTGTCTATTCACATTGTTATAATGGTATATAACATCAATTATTGTTATAAAATAACTATATAATGTTGGTTTACATTATTCAGTCATTCATTTTGTACTGTATGTATGGCACCGCGTTATATCAACACTTTGGCCCAAAGTATTCTAATTCGTTTACTTCGTTGTGTTCCTTTCAGCTTCGTACCATGTAAATTCTTCTTTCAAAACATT
Organism: Haemaphysalis longicornis; assembly: GCA_013339765.2. Classification (NCBI taxonomy): domain Eukaryota; kingdom Metazoa; phylum Arthropoda; class Arachnida; order Ixodida; family Ixodidae; genus Haemaphysalis; species Haemaphysalis longicornis. The sequence continues at coordinate 120,754,922 of CM023448.1, read as the reverse complement.
TTATATATTTTGATCATCGGTGTTCAAATCGAAAGAGCATCAAATCACCGCTCGTGGTGGTCGCGTTTGGTTGCCACGAATTACCTATTAACTTTTGCGATGTCTGCTTTTAGCTACCACTGCCTGCCACAGAAAGCTACGCGCACGGCTGTAATGCTTAGTTCAGTCAGTATATCATCGGCCGAGTGCAAACTCCAAGTGCGAGGTTCAACTCCCACAAGTGGTGCCAGGTTTGTTTTGCTCGCGATTTACTTTTTAAAGCGAAGCTTCAGTGTCCTCACTCATGGCGTGTGTAACGCGAATACGCCCTGCAGGGAAGCCAACTTTCTCTGACGATGACGATGACCGTGGGTGAAGTGTAGCAAAATTGAAACGCTTCCCTGCGAAGCTTGGCGACAGCTCCGTTCCCTACCTACCTACTTCGGTAGGTAACGGAGTGTGGTGTAAATTACCTACGTCACACTCAAGCCAGTGTCCTGTGCAAATTTCTTGTCGTCGGCGCGGCTCGTAACCGATGCTTGCATAATTCGATTAGACTGCTGCGTACCTCCTGGAGAAAATCGAATGAGTATTACTTTTTTACAATCTTTCCCTTTTTTTCTTACCTTACTTATTGTTCTTTTGCAATGGGCTCACGCGCACATGTGTTTCTTACCGTTATAATGTGTACTGCCTGTGTGCAATGTCTACAGCAGCAAGATAGAGCCAAGGACGGTGAATACGTCAAGAAAAACGGGTGAACGTTTTTTCCCCGCTTAGATGGCTTCTGAGCTTACCGAATTTATGGGTAATCGCCAAGACAGATGCCGTCAAGAATTCGCGCATAAATAAAAAGGAGGAACTGCTGGCACCAACCTTGCGGACTGTTTTCGACTGAATACTAATCGGGGAAGCGCAGAGCGCATCACATTCGCCGCGAGCGTTATGAGCTGAAAGAAACGAGAAGTAGATAAGGAAACCACCTCTATAATTCGGGATGAGCTTTCGAAGAAATAATGTACGATGTCTTCCACTGGGCGACGAAGGAGACGTTGTCCTTGTTCCGGGTGCTTGCGCCCGGTTTGACAATAAGGCTTCAGCTTGAGCTAATATTCTACAGAAACGGCCGTCCTCAAATACACAAGCGAGGTGCTTAGAATTACACATTGAGAGGATGCGCAGAGTGTACGATGGGGCTTTCTTCTTACGCATTTATTTCTGCCGTTATCGTTTTGCGATCTTTTCAAGTTACTCCTTGCGGCCCGACTAGGTTGCAAAATATTTGTTAAAAAACTTAAGGCTCCCAAAAAAAAGAGGCACATTGTTTCCCCTTTCGTTGGGGGGGGGGGCCGAAAAAATAACCATTGAATTTTAAAAGGGGGTTTCATGGTTTTTCCAAACGGATTTTTTTGAAAAGCGGGTTCCCCTTTGAAAAGAAACCGCCCCCCTTTCCCGGGCCGTCTTTGGTTCGACCACTTTTTTGGGGGTTGGCCCGGGTTTTTACGCAAAGGGGACACCCCGGCCATGGCCTCCGGGGTTTGGGAACATTGGGGAACATCGCAAAAAAAAGGCAGCGGGTTTGCCTTTCGGCAAATTTACTGGGGAGTTTAAATTGTTTTTTCCCCAAAACTGGGGAAGGTTTTTTTTAAAAAACTTCCCGTGCTGTTGGTTAAATTATCTTGGAGCTTAAATTTGCTTTACACTACTGAGAATCCCAAAGCAGTGACTGTGGCGTCGGCTAGAGGGTTCCGTAAAAATATTTATGAATTAGGCAACCAGCATAGGGTTTCTATTTCTTATGTTAATATTAGGTACTGCCTGAACTGTTTGCTCCTATATACGAAACCATTTATGCCGAAGATTAAGCGGCGTTTTATAAACAATCTATACGTGTGCACTGCGCCAAAAATAGCGTTCATGCGCTGTAAACGTATATGCGAGACATATGTTGCCGGTACACGCATAAACCAACAAGCGGACTCTGCTTCCGAATTTCCTTTGTTCGTTGTCGCCCACCCCAGCCCCGTTACTCATCCCCATACAGAAACCCACACACGCGCGCGCGTCATTTGGGCAGCGGCGCTAAGGCGCCTCCGCAATCGCTAGCTCCACTTCGATGAGTGGCGTCTTACTGCTTGACATGCATTTATTCTAAAAACACTGTAGCATACTGGTGCCTCCGTAGCATTATCGGCTCTAGTAGGGCTTGATTTTTGCGTGTGCGTTGCGCATTCTGCTACAATATTACGGCCCCCTCGTTATAATTAACAGACCAGTCGAACAAGGCAGTTACGTTGTAGTTACGTTACTTTAGGTAACAATCACCAAACGTTTGTGATAATGAATCGTTGGCCTGTTTCAGCATTTCTAGATTTAAGCATTTACCGCGCTAGTCGGACAAAGGCCGTATATATTTACTCTTCGCTCCTAATTTTTTTAGTCTCGTCGTAATATATATCAACGACTATTATTGGCGCACATTTGAGGTTCAGCGGCAACAAGTGCTTGCCAGGTTATAATGTGCAGGCACACGGAATCTTGGGCAAAGAATTAGGCCCCCGCAGTCAACACAAATTATGGCACGGTGGTGGTACGGAGCGGCGTTTTTTCACTCCAGACAAATATTACCTTATCGTGGCATGTATACTTGCAAAATAACTAATGTGGTGGTCTTGGTTCTGTTACTTTGTAGGAATACATTTTACCTCTTAACCTGGAGAGAACTTTTATCAAGATTGGCCCCTTGTTTTAGTTTCGCCAGAAATTGGGTTTTTGAACACTGTTGTAAGCCCATAGGGAAAGAAAACCGACGCGTTTAACGAAACAAGTATTTCCTGAACAAATGTGACTTTGTTTCTGGAACGGAACGAAACACCCCCGGTCAAAGTGCAGCAGTATTCCCCATCCTTCCTAAATCTAGAATCTAATGTGAACATTCACGTTCGTCGCATCAAAAAACAAAAACGCATTGAAGCGTTTTACAAAGTATCTAACGTAGTGTAGTATATTCTCTGTCATCAAGCACAGCCATCTCGGTTGTCGCTTCCGTATGTTATCAAACATCCCGGCGTGCATTATCCTGCTTAGGAATACGGCATGGCAACGTATGCCTCGTTTGGCGTTCGTGCATACTTTTTGAACACGAAAATTGTACATATAAGTGCTATCAACTCCAACCACGACAAGTATCATTCACAAGGAAACACGGCGAAAAGAGCATGGAAGAGGCGGCTGATCCGGCCGGAAGTCCAGGTATGACGTTTTTCAGCCGGCTTTCGCCCGCGCTCTTCGGTCTTCCGGCATCGCGCGGCGAGATGGGGGCGGGGCATCGGGCCACTTTTGTTTGCGCATTGCGCCGCTTCTATTGGATGTATTGCGAAAATATTTCGTACACGGGAACTATTCAATGTGTACTTGCTGCTAGCCAACTTTTCTTTTAATTCTAAACCGCTTCACCTTCCCTTTAACATATCTATACTTAAGGTATTCTGCCTTTAGAATAAAAGCAGCCGCACATGTGCTGTTCCACTGTTCGCCTTGGAGGTGGCGTCTAAACAATAAAACTGAGTAGTCCTTTATTGCAAGCGTCATCTATAAAAAAGGTTCGACGTTCTCGATGTGTTTTTTCCAGCAAAATCGGATATTGAATATAGCTTGGTGTTACCATTTCGCAACTAACTGAAATTTTCCTGACCCTCGCTTTCACCGCAGGCGGAGTCTAGAGTCTTTGAGGATTTCAAGAGCAACTTTATTCCGGGTAGTAAGAAAGACGGGTTTTAATACAGCGAATTTGTTCGGGCCACAGTGCCCCAGAACGACCAATTGTTGCCTCCGAGGGAGCAGTTCGGCGTATCATGAGGCGAAGCATACGATCTAAACAAAAAATGTGACTTACTGTCTGGTATTACGCCATCTAAAAAAGTCATGCTTGCATTCCTCACTGGCGCAGTGTAGATTAAACGTTTCATTTCAATACGTGGGCAGCGCCTCGTCGTTCGCGAAATTGACTCCGCAAAATACACCGATCCGTCATTCGTGCATGTCGTAGAAATGTATAAGAAGTCTCTTAGAGTATAATGTTAATGTACGGAGGTGATGCAACTTCACGAAAAAGAAAAATTCAAAATTCAAGAACATTGCAAAAATCTATGGGTGGCTACAATATGTCGTAGTTCCAGCTGCGTTTTGATTTCGCTGTTAAAGTTAAAAATACCGCAAACAAAATGACGACCGAAGGACCAAATGACAGGGTTTTTGAAGCAAGGTGTTGCTTTTTACCCCATTAGCGCTATACAACTCGCACACCCAGGAATTTCTGTATTGTGCGGATCTCAAAAGTCCGAATCCAAAATGATCACCATTAAGGCATGCGAAGATATATACCCGCCACGGTGGCTCATTGGCTAAGGCCTTGTGCCGCTAAGTCCAATGACGCGGGTTCGATTCCTGGCCGCGGTGGCTTCTTTTATAATGCAGGCGAAAAGCGAAAACGCCCGTGTGTTAATTAATCCGGAGGCCTCCACTAATTAATCCGGAGGCCTCCACTACGCCGCGTCTCTTCCCCTATGCAAAGTCGGCGCATTAAACCCCACAATCAATCAATCAATCAATCAATCAATCAATCAATCAATCAATCAATCAATCAATCAATCAATCAATCAATCAATCAATCAATCAATCAATCAATCAATCAATCAATCAATCAAATGTTAATTCCAAATAATGTAAATAAGAAGAAAATACCTATTTCCACAAGGATCCCGGCTTGTCCGGAGCTCCTGGGATAGCCGACAGGGCCCTCTCGTCGCGTTCAATGAGTGTCCTTTGCACTTGCGCGTTAAGTCGGCCAGCCTCCTTTCCCATGAAGTGGGGTAGGGCTGGGTATGGGGGGAAGTTTGGGGCTCTGTGTGCATGTCCAGAGAGTATGATAGATGCTAGGGTAGTCCCCGCAGTTATGACACTTGGCGGTACCCGGTAATCGTAGGATTCGGTGTGTGTTAGGTGTAAGTAGGCAGCGTGTTTGTCTGAATCTGCCTTACGCGGATTCCTGGCGGGTGAGTGTTTTGTGGGGTATTCGGTGCTTCTCTTTCTTTTGACCGGCTGTCCTTAGGAGATCGCTTGTGCCAACTGGTTCTTGATGTCCTGGTTGCATCCTACGTTCCCTTTAATGTGGAAGTCCATGCTCAGGCGCCCGGTGGTTTAACGCTTGGGCGAGTGCGTGTGCGCTCCCATTTCCTGGCATGCGTTCATGCCCAGGCACCCAGATCACCTTGTAGCACTTCTGGCTTGAAGCGAGGACCTAGTTGAGTATGTGAGCGGTATTTCTGTGTATCTGGTTGCAGTGCCTTTGTTGAGGTATATGTGGGCACCCCGAGTGTGATCTTATGGGCCTTTCTTAAAAGCACCTCTATGCTTTAGAGTTTAGATTTGTTGAGATGTTGGTATGGAAATGATAAAGTATCCTGGCAGTGATGAGAGCTGCGTTAAGGCGAAGGACATCAGCTTCCCGAAGACCCCGGAGCCTGTTCGTATTGTTCGAATAATGTGTATCACCTGATTTCCCTGATCTAAGAGTTTGCGGACTGTATGGTTGGCTTTTTCGTTGCTTTGTATTGTTAATCCGAGTACTTTGATGTGCGCAATGTCCTTAAATGTCCCTAAGGCGCTAATTTCGTACCTCCACAAAACGTAATTACAACACCTTGGGGAATAGGTATTGAAAACTACGTAGTTTCTTGGGTTAACTACTATGTACGAAATCTAAAGCAATTTGTCGCCCTGAATGACCATGAATCTGGTAGCTTCACTGGGCGCTTTGTTTTCTTGAGTACCGGAAAAATTCCGTCCACGCAACTTCATGGTTTTTTGTTCATAATGTTTCGGGGTGGCAGAAGTGGTTAGGTGAGCCATGGTTAAGGATGATGAACTATCTATTTACACACGATCTATGTACACGGTGGCCATGGGTGAGACCATGTCAGGCAACGTGCCCCACCCAGCTTCGTCGTCGTCGCAGATAGATGCTCGTGCGTGACGCTACGCGCCACTGTCGTCTTCCTCGTCTTCGATGGCGTAACATGACATAACCCCCTCCTGCAAGGCGACCATGCCAGTCGAGGCCGCGGTAGCATTGGGGGTTCGGCGTTATGAACGATGTTATGAACGATGATTAAACGAAAGATGAACGATGTTATTACAATATACAGTGAAGAAGCTCTTGCCACCACAGATGTAAGCGTCACGCACGAGCGTCTGCGACACGACGAGGAAAGGACGCACGCGAGCTCACTGGCTTTCCCGGCGCCATTGTGGACCAGGCGTGCTGTTCTTTCGAGTTCGAGGCAAACCCAGGACAGGGAGCATTCAGCAAGGCTACGCCGACGATCCCATCCGGATGGTCTTCCGACACCCGGCCATGGTAGGAGGCGGCGATTCCGCCATGTCCACGCCTATCAGTGATGACAGCGCTAATCGCTCGCTTCTGTACATGTCCCCCGACTTGTACGTCGAGAGCTGCAACAACGGCGCTGGACACGCGTTCTTCAGGAACATACCAGCGAGCCCACTGCATCGTCGCTGTTGGGGACAGGTGACGCTCCGGGGATTCGACGACAGCGGGTTTATTGATCAAGCGTACCAGCACTCCCAAGCCTGGAAGGACTGTGGAGGAGCTGGACCTTGCCGGCGGTCGTCCGTTCGAAGGAGAGGGAAGTCACGACTCAGCTAGAAGGTTATTGTTGGCTATAGCGATCCGTGCGGACCCTCAGTTCTTCAATGAGACCCGCCACATCAATAACCTTCATGAACGGCTTGGCCACAGGCGCAGCCGTCGGGCGCTGGGCTCGACCGCCGACCTACTGGGCATCTATCGGGCCACTTATTAAATCTTTATTTCTCTCTCTCTATCTCTTCGTCGTCGTCGCAGATGCTTGTGCGTGATGCTACGCGTTACTGTTGTCTTCCTCGTCTTTAATGGCGTAACAATATCAAATATTTTGACTTGGAGTTGACTCACCCGTTAATTATGTGGTGTGACAATTACGGTGTGTGGTATTATGAGCATTATGGTTATTATCCATGGGAACTATGGTGCCCATCAATATTATGGGCATTAGTGGATGGTACGCTGCAGGTGTACGTCTTTACAAAGAAAGACGCACCCCCCCCCCTCTCTCTCTTATTATGCACTCGGAAAGAGGTCCAAGTGCCGATCATAAAATGGTAGCCCGTACTGAGCGCAGAACAGTGCGCCTCACCGAAGGCAACGGCCGCCGGAAGCTTATAGTGTCCCGAAGAAGCGTTGAAAGAGAGCGGCCGCGGGATTTTACATAATCTATTTTGATTTTTTTTCTCATGGCGAAGAAAATTCACTGAGATCACAGAACCGAGGCAATGAATCGCTGTACAAAAATCGCCTCTCTCGTATTTTACATTGCAACAGATCAGGGCGCAATTTACGGCTAATAACACGTCAAAATAATTTTTTTCCAACTTTCTGTTTTTTTACTTCTGCGGATTCAAACCAGTCCACCGGTATCTTAGTATTAATAAAAGGAATGTCTAGGTAGAAATATTAGTTTGCACAATGACTACAGCGAAATAAAAATAGTCGCCTCAAAAATGGTAAAGTGGTCCGGGTTTCCACAAATTACTCTAATTGAAAGAATATCTACAAGGCACGAAATTCAATGATTGTGGGCATAAAACAACGAGAAGAATTCGCCCATCGTTGCGTAGAAAACCTGGTTTTCTAATGATTGTAAATGTCACTATCTTTCACACGTTATTTTGTTGTTGTTGTTGTTTTTGTTGTTCCTTTTTTTGTGGCGCATACCCACTTGGGGGATTGGCTAGGATCGGGAGCTTTATTGTGGCTAACGTGCCCGATTTAGGAAACCAAGTTTTGGAGAAAGAAAAATATGTTGATCAGAATAATCGCACAACAAATACAGGAATTTGTAGAAGAAAATTGTGCACTATGCAGGAATTTGCAAGAAAAGGATATGCGGGAATTTGCAAGAAAAGGCTCTTCTAGTCTGTGTACAAGAAGAGCGTATAGTTAAACACGTGCGCACGCTATGTAAACGGGGCATTGGCCCGTAACACTGCAGAGCTATAAATGCAGCGACTATGCTTCCCCACAATGCCCTTACACAAACTGCGCGATTTATCTTTTCCTGCTTGGGATGCAGAGGGAATTAGGCCTAATAAAGCTTTGACGGTCTAACCACATTAGCCGGTACCCGTAGTTTAAGGTACAATGAATCTCTAGTCGCAAGGCACGTCGTTAGGACGCGGGCAAGCGACGGCGTTTGTTAGCCCTACGTTATGCTTTAAGTTCTAACGACGCTAACCGGTACCCGTACCTTGACCCACAGTAAGTTGGATGTCGGACAATAACGAGGCTAAACGTTTGGGATGCCTAACAATGCCTAACTAGACCTTCTATTCCTATCTGAGAGTGCCTTTGAACATAGTATAGAAGTGAATGACGGAATCTCGGATCATAAGATTGTTGTCGCCACTCTCAAGATTAACAAACCTTTAGCTAAGAACCGGATAGTTCACGTTTATAATTTTAACCGAGCCGACGATACGTCTGTCCTAGACTATTTAGAATTGGCTTTAGACCGTATGCCAAACGATAATGACGTAGACAAACTATGGAATTATTTTACCGATGTAGTACATATTTCACTATCTAGGTTTCTGCCAAAAAGAGCCAAGCGTATACATAAAGGCAATCCTTGGGTCTCCCGTGAAATAATACATTTAAAGCGTCAGCTACGTCGTGCGCGGCAACGGAAGCCTAAAAATTCTCAGCGAATAGCGGTACTTAGCACTCAAGTTCGACAGGCATTAAGAGCGTCCAAAACACGCTTTTTCACTACAACACTGACTGAATACCTTAAAACATCACCTCAAAAATTTTGGCGATACCTTGCCCGATCAAAGCCTTCAATAAATGAATTAGTTGTAAATAATGCCGTGTGCAACAATCCCTCCGAAATTGCCCAAGAATTTAACAATTTTTTTGCCTCTGTATTCAGCAAAAAAGATGAGAGTACTGCAGTAGATTTTGAATTTCAAAACCATAGCGATGTAAGCACTTTTTTCTCAAAAGAAGGTATAGTCGACATGCTGCTAAAACTTGACGTAAAAAAGTCTCCAGGCCCTGACAAAATACCAAACGAATATTTAAGGCGATACTGTGAATGGATTGCATGCTTCCTGGTTAAGATTTTTTCCGTATCGCTAATAAGTGGTGCATTACCAGATCAGTGGCTATTAGCGAGGATTGTACCTCTTTTTTAAGGCAGGAGAAAGGTTGCACATTGGAAACTACCGTCCTATATCAATACTTGTACAGCCTGTAAAATTATGGAGCATATTATTTGTAAGCAACTAGTAGAGTACATTGAAAACAACAATATTTTTTACAGCAAGCAACATGGTTTTCGGAGGCGCCTATCAACGGTCACGCAATTATTTGAAACAATACACAGTTTTGCAGAGGCACTTAATTGTCGTGAACAAGTTGATGTCATCGCTCTTGATTTATCAAAGGCGTTTGACAGGGTCAGCCATACGAAGCTTATTGAAAAACTTTATGGGTACAATATTAACTTACAAATTATAAATGGATTCAGGCCTATTTGCGCAATAGACAACAGTTTGTAGAAATAGATGGTGAGTGCTCCTCTTTCCTTCCTGTTTCATCAGGTGTACCTCAGGGGTCGGTTTTGGGGTCCAATTTTGTTCTTATTGTATATCAATGACATAGCAACTGATGTACATCCTAATGTTGAAGTGCGGTTGTTTGCCGACGATTGTCTTCTGTTTTGTCGCGTTAAGGTACTTCCGATCAAATCAACTAGAATGATTCTTTATGTCGAATTTATAACTGGTGCGAAAAATGGAATATGCAAATAATTTTTGACAAATCTGTTTGTATGACGGTCACGAATAAGAAATCTCCATTGATGTTTTCATACGCTGTTATAATAATGTAATTAAGCGTTCCACGAAACTGAAAATCTTGGCGTAACGATCTCCAGTAACCTTAATTGGAATGAACATGTCGAAATATTTGTGGATCTGGCCCAGCGCAGGCTTGGTTGTTACGACGTAAACTAAGGGATGCTGCTCCAGATATTAAACTTAAAGCATACACCACTTTTGTTCGTCCAAATCTAGAGTACGCTAGTATAATTTGGGACCCACATCAGCAATACATAATAGATAGATTAGAACGAATTCAGCGAATGGCGGTCAGGTTTATTTTTTCTGACTACGATAAAACACACTCGGTAACCACTATGATTGGGAGGGCTGGTCTTACCACATTGGCTGTGCGTAGGAAAATTGCACGCCTTAAATTTTTATATCAACTTTATAACAATAAACTAAACTTGAGCCCCAGTTTGTACTTAAAGCCTCCTGAAAGAGTTTCGCCGCCAACTAGTCATGCTTATGCCATTATGCCTTACGTGCCTAGAGTGGATGTCTTTAAACACTCCTTCATTGTCAAAACAATTGTTGAGTGGAACAACTTAAACCCATGTGTATTCCCTATCAACAATACGGTTGACGCTTTTGTGCAAAATTTGAATGCATTGTTTGTGTGAACCTTGCATTGTATTCCCACCCTGTAACAGCCCGGAAGGGCTCACAGTATTGAAATAAATAAATAAATAAATAAATAATAAATAAATAATAAATAATAATAAATAAATAAATAAATAAATAAATAAATAAATAAATAAATAAATAAATAAATAAATAAATAAATAAATAAATAAATCTGCTTTTGTATGATTTAATTTGTCTTGAAACGCACTCACCACCAGAGACGTATTGGCCAAATCTTACCCCACGGGTCTTCCATTTTGTGACAGTCCCCAGACTCGCAGTGCTACATACCCAGAAAGCGGCATGCATGTCCCCAGAGGCCTATTTTGGGCAATGATTTTCCGGTTTTTTAAAGACGATAGTCTTTCTTGGGCTACTTAAACCCAGAAATTTTGGTCTGTCTGTATGTCTTTTTGTCTGTCTGTCAGCCACCCAGCCAAAGCGACACAAAATCTGCACAATTGTCTTATATACTCACAGCCAAATCTAAACGTCTAAGTCCGGTGTCAATGTTCATACTTGTCAACATTGTTGAACAAGAACAATTCATTACGCAAATATAAGGCAGAAAATTAATGCATAGGTGATATTTACAGTGTTTTTTTATTAAAAAAATTCATAGATGCTTGATTTTTGCGAAATGAAATGCTATATTCACTGCAGAAAAATATTCACTCCGCCGCCGGCTGTAGCCCACGCCGCTATAGCTTCTGCCGGCATTTTAAGAAATCAAGCGGCAACAGGTACGAAAGGTACCACTAGATAGGGTCCACGTTCCGCTTAGAACGCACGTGGGGTAAGGCAACGTGGTTCTATAAACGGTGAAGTAGGGCGCCTTGATTCACACTCGTGTCCGCCGTACGGCGGCGCTGGCATCAAGGCACCCGGCCTCGAGCAGTGGAACGCGGTAAATTTAAATTGACTTGAGCAAACCTTTAACGTGTTTACTTTGGGAGGATCGTGAAGAAAGAGGAACAGCACGAGAGGTGAGCGGGAAAGCGAAGGGAGGTATTTACTTGACAAATGTCGAGGAGCAAAGACGCGGCCAATTTTTTTTTCTTCATTTTGTGCGAGCCCCAAAGCTCGCACAGCGCTACATACCAGAGCAGCTCCCGCAGAAGTGCACTGTCCTACGCTTACCCCCCAGTTCTTCTGCTTCGTGCCAGTCCCAGACCTCACACGGTGTTACATAACCAAACAGCAGGACATACTCGAAGAGGCGTATTTTAGCCAACGGTTTCTCCGGGATTTTCCATCCCGTGCGAGTCCCAAATCTATTAGGGTGGTGCATGTAAAGCGCATGGAGCGTAGTTCTTACAAAGCATACAGGACGCTAACGCGGTCTAACCACCTTCACAGCGTGAACTGGTCCCCTTTTTTTATGGTTACTAGTAACAGCAGAGACAGATGGTTCAAAAAAATCGATAGCGATGCCGATCAGAAGGCTCGAGAACGTAAACACCTCCTTTTCTGCATTTTTTTCCTTCTCCCTTTGCTGCTGAGGTGCCTAGCTCGATTCAGGGCCGTTTGGCGTTATTTCTTACAGATGCGATGCGGACTTACGTACACGCTCACGCTTATGCGAGATTTAAGTTTAAAGACTCAGTGCAGTCTAAATAACCCTGTTGCCTTCCGGAGAACGACTCGCCTTGTAGTACCCGCGCAGCTCCAGCATTGTGAAACGTCGATATGTGCTTTCAACGGCTTTCTGTCTTGCAGTCTTCCTTTTTCGTCTTCCTAGGTGCTATGACGGCACTGGTATAATCAGTGCCGTCATCAGGAACACTTACCTTAAAGGGGCACTGACACAAAAATTTTGCGTCTTGTTTTTTTTTTTTTTGTGATAAGTAGCTAGTGACCTACTTATCACCTGTAGAAACCTCATTTGGTTCAGCGTGCGACGGTTGTTTAATTAGAGGCATTTTCAATGCGGCCAATCGCAGTTTCTGTTTCAGCGGGTGCCGCGAAACGATGGATTTTTTGGGAACAAAGCTGACCACGTGACCGTCGGAGGGATATCACAGAGCAGAGCTGCCGTAGCACTGTCGAATCCGCGTCGCCGGCAGTTTCTGTGAATGTCCCCACGTACTGATCTCGTGAGCCGCTTAATTAAAAAGCGACCGCGGACGTGACGCAGCCGCTGCGAGTGCAAATGCTGCCGCGGCTAGAGAACGACGCGCGACGCTCGAGACAGTGGGTGGCAAGACGCGCACTGGGAGCAGCCGGCCGGTCTGCCTACAGGTCCGCCTACAGATGTGTTCGGCTTAGCACTGCGGCGGACATTCGATTGCCGCTCTCGTAAGCGGTGCAGATGACAATTCTTAATGCAACCCGCCATCGCATCATTAACTCCTTTCTCATACGAGCTGCCATGGTTGGGACCTGAGTCCAATTTCGTGCAGCGGAAACAAGCTATCATTCGAGCTACCTGCGCCGGTCTGCGCCACTTCGCGGCCGTGGCCGCCGTCTGCACAGCGACCGTGCGGCTCGCTCAGTGGGCTTTCCGTGTCTCAGGTACGTTTTCCCGTCCAATGTAAATAAAACAGTAATAAAAATAGAGTGCCTGGAATCGCTGTACAAGTTTGGTCGTGGCCAACTGCCCGATGAGCCGACGAAATCACGGCGCCTCCGCCGCCAACGTTCGTTCTCGAGAGCAGAAGCCCCGCCCTCCGATTGGAGCGGCGAGCCAGCGGAAAACGCCGGCAGTGCGGAAGCGGCAAACACAAACTCGTGACGTGTTTGGATGTTGTTTATTTACAAAACATCCAGGGGATGTCGATTGCGCGAGGTCCTCTGCTGGCTGCTCGGTGGCGTTTCGCACACTTTAAAATTGATTTTAAATATGTTCTAGGCTGTATTCGGCGCTGATATTTTGCAGATGATGTATGTGTGTTCACACCAATCAATCTCCGAAGTTATCTCGCCTTCAAAATTTTGTGCCAGTACCCCTTTAATTTTACGCGGGCCGCTATTTCATGCGCAATTCACATATATGTAGATTCCGCATACATTTCCGTGTTCCCGCGAAGATTTCCAGAAATTCGTCGACTGCTCTAGTTTTCGGTGCGGGAATCTCCTACTGGGCTATCCCATTTTTTTTTACAGAAGAACTTCCTTTCTGCGGATAGCAACTTCGAAGGCAGCCGAACCTCCGTTCGCAGCCTTAAGATTATGGCTGGGATAAAGGGTAACCTAAACATCCAATACAAAGGGGTTGGCCCAAAACGGACAGGTAGTGGAAAGGGCCGGATGCTTCAGGTATACGCCCGACGTCAATTTAGGGCAAAAAGTTGTCAGTAGGCAGCACGTATAAATCTTAGGTATAATTTCAAAAGTTAGTTCGCCATAATACGGCATTTTACAGCCATGAAAGTGGTATTTTTTCGTGTTAGTCAAGCACGGTAGATAGACTTTTCGTTCGTGAACCTCGTTCGCCAACCGAACTCAAGTTACTGGACGGACAACCTCTTTGAGAAGGGGCTGTTCTTCAGGGGAAGTAACGTAACTTTCTAGGTAGCAAGTAGATCATTTGCATCGAACAATTGGTCTATCTTGCGTAAAAAAACTTACTTGTGTCAGTTTTCCGACGCTCTATCTCCTCCCATTATTCACTGAAATCCGCCTTCTAGCGAGTGAAAAAGCCTCTTAATCCCGGTTCTACTGTATCTGTTTTCCCGCATGCTTTTTTGTCGGTACTTGTTTAAGTATCGCGGGGATATCCTGCCACGAGAAACACAAACATACACCACTAGGTGTATTTCGGAGTTCAAGCGCATGCATTTTGATATTTTCATCCCAAAATACTTCCTTTGATATCAGTACCCAGCGCTGGTCTCAACAAGCCCGACTGACCAAACACTGCGATAGTCGAAGAACATGTGCGAATGTCGAGGCACAAAGCACGCAATCAACCTTACATTTACCTTCTAATAAGTGTCACGTTGCATAGAGTCATAGTGCGGAAGGAATTTTTGGAGCAAATAGTAAGTGTAGCCTCGTCATTCACAGAATTAGCATTGTTAACCCCGGCGTTTCGGGTCTATTGGGACGAAGCATGTTCAAGAGTATTATGAGCAGTGTATTAAGTAGTAACTTGAATTGTTTTACCTTCATTGTGGCCTGCTGCCCTCCTTAATAATTTGATGCATCATCATTTTGAGCTACATGGCCATGCCAATCGTTTTTCGAAGGGAATGGTCGATGTGTAAAGTGTAACCATGTGTAGCCTCAAGAGAAAAAAAAAAACTTGTGTTTTCATGTCCGTGCTACAGTGACCCGTTTTAAGGAGCCGTTAGGGGTTAAATAATAGCTGAAACATCGTGTACGTGGTGTTTAAATAGAGAAAAGGTAAGTAAACACAGGCAGAGGGTGTTTACGATGGGCTTTCAACGCGCGGCTTTCCTTCTTCGACCTCCCGCGGAAGTTTCGGGGCCGTTAAGATCGCGCAATCTGTTTGTGTGACAGACACGGCGTCAAATGGATTCTACTGAGGCACGTAATGAAGCTGCCGTGCTGTGAACAGTTCTGCATAGCGCGCTCATCCGTAATGACCGCAGATTGCCTCCTCCAGCTGTCGTAATGGGCGGGCCTGGTAAATACTATGCGGGCGGTAAGGCGATAACTCAGCACTTGGCGCGCCAGAATAATACGCCTTTTCTCGATGCGTTTACGTGTATCGCGGCGTTTGCTTGTTTCCTCTTTATCAATAAGGACCTTCTGTCTTATCCTTGATTCGCTTCCTGAAAAGGATCTCTTTTTTGTGTCGTTTCTGGCCGGCGTGTTGACCGTTCGTGTTGGAGGAAAGAAGTCAACCAGTGTCCTCGAGGGAGAAGTATAAGGAAGCGCGGAGGGGTGCGTTTTAAGTTCCACGGTTAATTATGCGACATCCAGTAATACATGTATTTTTCATCCCAGTGACATGGCGGAGAACGGTGTATGTGCGCCTCGGGCACTGTCATTCATTCCCTTACAGGCGCGTACGTACCAACCTTACCCGCATAGGTACTACGGGGTATCCGAACGGGGACCGAATGTCATTGCCGGTATGCTGTTTGGGCTATAAGCGAACACCCAAACGATAGGAAAGTGATGGCGCAAGATTTGCAATTCAAATTTGGCGCTTAGCGCCTGCGACGAATGCCGGAGGGGACGACAGGTTCACGGGGAACGGCTAGCATCCAATGTTCGCTGAAATCCTTCTCTACCAAAGAATACAGTCGCCGTGGATGGCCAGCCAAACTATTAAGCTCGCACTGAGCCGAAAAACGTGTAAGCCCCGTGCCGTGCGCCTCCAAAAAGCGCCACCATATTTATAGAGCGCCATAAAAAGTTTGTCACACATAACGCCCTCCCCTCCCCTCCCCTCCCTCCCCTCCCCTCCCCCCGAGAAATTAAGAAATAAAACTGGCAAGTGCAGAAACTATAGAGATTAGATATCTTCTGCATAAAATATATAATGTGCGGTTCCGGATAATATATGGAGCTAAGCTTCTGCATTTCTTCTTCGAATAGCATAAGTGCCCATTACTTATATGCTTGGGAAGCATCGACCTTGAAGGGAAGTAATAGTACAACGAAAGGCTACTTCAAAGCCAAGGGAAGGCTACCTCAATCTCACCACTACAAAAACCCTTTACGGGTGAGGAAGTTAATGTCTAACGGAGCATGTGACGTCAAGAAAGGATTTAACGCCGTAGAGAAAGTGCGAGTAATATTGCGTTTAGTTATACGGCCCCTTCCAGTACCGCCATCGCCACTGAGGTCAGGGAACGGAGCAAGAACTAGACAGGAGGGGAAACGACGCTTCCTAGAGCGGCCAATCAACGCCACTAGCGCTTGGCCAACGTTAAGATAGCGGCATCCTTTGTGCGAGAAGAAACTGCGAGGTCCGGCCGCGATCGGCATTTGACTGCACAGCCCCGGAATGAATTGGTGCCGCTATCATTTCGTCTATCTGATGCCGCTACCCTTTCCTTCCGTCGCAGCTGCGAAGCTTCGTAGTCGCGTTGGTATTCAATGTGACGTTTGGTCGCTCGTCTGCGCCAGCGGCAATGGGCCGTTTCCCCTCTTATATATTTTTGCTCCGTGGATCAGGGTCCGGCAGTTTTTTTAATTCGAAAGTTTGCCTTGCGGCATAAGGGCACACGAGTTCACAGGTACACGAAAATTTGCTTCGTGTATAAAGTCCAGAAGTTGTCGATGAATTGGTCCGTGAGGCCAGCGCTGCAGGTCTGGAGCGAAGGAGTAGCTCCGCTAATGGATCCTGTGGCCGAGGCGAGACGGCACGGGGCAGATAAAGGTCGTAAGCACGCCCCCACGACCAGTCTTGGGCAGTAACTAGTTACTAGTAACGCGTTACCGGTAACTAGTTACTTTTTTCAGTAACTTTTAGCTATAACTAGTTACTTTTAAGTTAGAGGAACTTGTAACTGTAACACTGTTACTTTTTTGTGGAGTAACTGTAACGAGAAATATCGTTACAGTTACTTTATTTCTATAAAAAAATTATCCAACAGCAACACTAATTAACGGCCGATGTACAGTTTGCGCGTTTAACTTTTTCGGCCTTTCTTCCGCAGAACCTTCGTCTAGTTCATCTATGCCAGCTCACTCCGTTCGCATGGGTGAAAAACATCTGGACTAGAAATGTTTAGGCGTGCACGTGTGCGTGGTGTCTCACGCGGTCTACTAAGGGCTCGAAGTTTTTAAGTCTAAGCTACAGTATTGTTCCTCAGCAGCGCGACATCGCTCTCACCCAGGGCCATAAATAACGCTGCGACCGCGTCTAAGCGCACGTGGATGCATGTTGACAGCGCCAGAGCCTATAGGTCCGACGCGCGACTGCACCATTTTCGCCCACATCTAGGGCGCAGTAAAAAGTGTTTGACACAAAGGCGAACAGGAAAACAAACACCCACAAACGCCGCACAACGCACTGAAACCTTTGCACTTACGCGGAAGCCTGGAAAACTCAGGTCAGGGCGTCGCTTCTCGTTAGCGACGTGCAGCCGCCCCGTTTGTGGGGTCATAAAACGCCGCGGGGAGTATATCGGCGGCCTCGCGCTCGTCCAGCCCTGTGCGCACTGTAGAGTGTTCGATTCACAAGTCGTAGTTGCTTGCGACCATTGTGCTCTTTAGAGACGCCTGGCCGTATTTGGACCACGCGTTTGGGACCCCTGGTCTAGAGGCTTCATCGAGCTGTCAACAGTACTCGAACGAGGGTCGAAGAAGTAATAAATTTCACGCCCCTCAACACCATACGACGACCCCAACGATGGTGGCCCCCCGAGTGCCCTCACACCAGCCAGCATCTTGGCCGGCAGACGTCTGACCACACTGCCACTGCACGAAGAAATGTTCTTGGAAAGCCTCGCGACTTCGTTTCGAGGGCTCTGGCCGAAACTAAAACAGTAGCTACATCTGATTCTGAATGTTGGGTGCAAGGAATACTTGGGCGAGCTTCGTTCGGCCTACGCCTCATAGCAAACGAAGGGAGGGGTTCCTGAGATCGGCGACGTGATTGCTGTGGAAGGCTGGGATTGTGAGAGCAGTGTTTCCCGGTCGAGACAGCGAAATCCGCCTTTGTAAGGACAGGGGGGAGGAGGGGGAGGGGGGGAAACAGTAAAGCGTTCATTTCAGTTTCTATTCCCTTTGGAAATATCTTGTCTCAATCCGGGGATGGGGGTGGCTGGGGGTTGGGGCGGGAGAACAACTCCGAGGGCCCACAGACAAGCGTCGCTACGGCAATGGCTCAAATTGGTCTCCGTCTCCGACCACAAGCACGAAATAAAAAGTTAACGAAGCGCATTTTTTGAGTATCATTCAAAAACACCTCGACAACCAATGTACTCCCACGTCCGTTTCCCCATTCCTCCAAGGGCCTTCCGTCGATCCGCCACCTTCGCCCCCTTTTTCCCATACTCTCTCACTACGCGGGGCGGACAATAAATTAAGTTGACATTGAAAGATTGTTTCGGCTGTGTTGTCATCCAGCTCGATATAGTATAAGTTCGGCCTCTCTGATTCCAATTTTGAAAAACAACTAATTCTGTTCTACAATGATGTTTGCAAGTAAATTTCTTACAGGGAGAGTGCAGCAACAAAAAAATTAAAGTTCCTTGTGATGGATAGCAAAACTTCTGTAATAAAAAAAAATTGAAGCGTACACAACGATTGTTGGTTTGGGCATGAGAGTGCATCATTTTACGGTTCCCCGTCGTGTAGGCTTTACTACGTGCAATTTTTACTACCTTCATGCCTTCGTACGTTTCTATTAAATAAGCCAATTTTTTCAGTAACGGAAAAGCCACGACGTTACTTTTTTGCAGTAACTGTAACTGGAACTAGTTACTTTTGGAAGATTCGTAACTGTAACTGTAACAGAGTTACTTTTTTGGGTTAGGTAACTGTAACTGTAACACCGTTACTTTTTTTCGGTAAAGTGCCCATGACTGCCCACGACACTACGGAGGCACAGAGACTGCGCAGAGTGCGACGATGAGGCAGTCGGTGTAGGCAGGCTGTACCCCTTGCCAAACTCCGGCGGGGGGCGCAGTTACATACAGCATTGGCGTCTGAGTTGTGCGGGAGTCGTCGGATCTGGGCACGACGACGAATTCAACGCTAGATACGCGGTATGCGCGAACAACTGTCTTTTGTGAAAGACCGTATCGTCTAAGCTTCAATCCCTTTGACGCAGGCAAATGGTTTCCGTCTACGATTAGAATCAGTTGCCTGCAATGCTAATCGCGTTTCAAATACCCTGGAGGAACGCAAAAAATGCAGTAATGTCTAACGAAATATCAATATCGCGAAAGCCAGCAAGCATGCTAACTTCGCAGTGCGGTTGGGCAAGACACTGTAAAATCCTATCCCAAATACAAATACACGATAGCCCCCTCCTCCTCCCCCCCCCCATCACCCCCACCCTGCCTCTGAGATGCAGCCAAAGATGTTGGACCTATAACTGCCACATACTTTATTATGTAGGATAAATCAAAACGTCGTTATGACTTACATCAATTAACAGGATAACAATGACAGAGGATTGAAATGCATAACTGAGCAAAAAGATACTGCGCGAACCGGACAGGGTGCCTGTGGGCGTATTAGAACGCAGTAATTTGCCTTTGAATGTTTTGAAAACAATAGTCTTTGTTAGGCTATTTAAACGGGAAAATTATGATCTGTTGGTCTGTATGTATGTATGTATGTATGTATGTATGTATGTATGTATGTATGTATGTATGTATGTATGTATGTATGTATGTATGTATGTATGTATGTATGTATGTATGTATGTATGTATGTATGTATGTATGTATGTATGTATGTATGTATGTATGTATGTATGTAACCTAACCTAACCTAACCCACTGGCGGGCATTTTTTCTCCACTTTCTTTCCAAATTCTTCATATGTTTCAATGCCATACCATATCCTCCCCTTTGCTTTCCGAGGTTTTCTTGACTGCCAGCCCTTATTTCTGTCTTATTTCAACGAGCATCTCATTTCCTATTCTGATTCGCTACATGCATAACGAGGGCCTCTATTCTGGCAGTCTTGGTGCCATAGTGAGCTTAAGAGGGTTCAACGCTGGTCGACCACTCTCGACATGTCGTAGACACTCGAGTCACGGCCCGGGGGTTAAAAAGAAGGCCCCCTTCACCCCCAGAAGTCGGAGTGGAAAAAATTACATTGACATAAATTGACGAAAATTACATTGACATACATTGACAGAAAAAATTACAGGAAAAAATTACATTGACATAAATACGTTTATAAAAAAAGGAGACGTTTATAAAAAAAGGAGACGTTTATTTTGTCGAAAGTTTTTCAAACAGCGAAATCTGGAAATAGATTTGATATTTGTTAGTATTGCGAGAAAAAAAATGAATGACCTACTTTAATACAGAAAGGAGGCTAAAAATCCTTCCAAGTATACAGGAGGGAAAAGGGATTGGGAGCTAAAAAAAACATCAGGCAAATCTGAGGCAAGAAATCAATAAGTAACTGGAACTGACAGTGTTCTTTTATTGAAAATAGACGTGGGCTTGATGTTCGCGATAGCGCATAAAAATGCGCGTCGAAAACAATGTTTAAACCCCAAAACACAAAAACTGCGGTTGATTTCTCTGTCATAGGAATCAGTAAAACACGAAAGTGAAATGTGCAGCGAAATCTGCAGGCGAGCATGATTTGCGGGTCGGCGGCTGTCTTGTGGGTGTGTTTGGCGAGCGACGTCCTGCTGGCGGGTCGCTTCGGCAAAGGTGCACTGGCGTCATCTCCGTGACGGATATGACATCAGTGAAATCTTGGTGTATCACGGCATAAAACACTTTAGTGTTAAAATATAAAACCCGAAGACGAACAACCCTAAGTATAACGTACTCGTTAGTTCTAAAGGTTGCTTCCCCGCAGGAAGACCCTATGTGCAGCGGTGCACCCTTTACAGGCCGCTTGTTTCGTTGTACTGGCGTCAATTCCGTGACGGATATGACGTCAGTGAAATCTTTGTGAATCCCGGAATCAAACACTTTCGTGTTAAAAAGCGCTCGCGCCCCAGGAGTACCTCGTGGCAGCATTCCACGAATTCTAACAGTAACGACAGGTTCCAGTAAATGGCATGCAAGCAGTGGAACGTATGAAAATTGAGTTGACTTGAGCAAAACTCACCGTGTTTCTCGTGGGAGGGCGGGGGAGAGAAGAGAGGAATTGACGTGGCAGGGGCGGCAGACGACTGTCGTCTTCTGACGACATTTGCATCAAAGTGAGCAGATATACGCAGCCAATTTTTTAATCGAAAGCATTAAAAGCGCGTTGAGCGATAAAGCCACAGCCCACGTCAGTGCTGGCGTTGTCTGTAGCAAAGAAACGACGCTCCACGCAGGGTCAAAGAAGGCGTGCCTTATAAATGAATGAATGAATGAAACTTTGTTAGCATAAGGACGGCGACTCGGCCTAATTGGAGGCGGGTGGGGAGGGTGGTGTCAAATAAGTCTGGACAAGTTTAGATTCTCAGATGGACGCCATTGGCGAGAGCAAAGCCCCGCAAGGAGGCAAACACCTGCTTGGCTGTGGCTGCGGGTGGATAGAGCCAATCCTTCAAACACGTAACGCTGCTGGCTTTGCAATAGGTGCGCTCCGCGTGCAGTCCTGGACACTGCCAAAGTAGATTATCGATGGTGGGTGTGGCTCCTAGAGATCACTTCACGTACGTAAGTGGTGTCATGGCCGGTGGGGGCGAAGTGCTTGCGGTAATGCCTGGGAGAACGGGTGGCCGCCCTTTCTTAGGTATGTAAGAGCGCTACTTGAAAACGGTGTCCTCAGTAAGCGCCGCCCTAGCACGAGCCTTGTGGATCAGAACCTGAAGGCCACGTGGCAGTCCTGTAGGTAACGGGTAGTCATTGGCAGGGATGTGGCTGCGGAGGCGAGCTCTAGCACATCGCTGGTAGGTGGCACGGGCTTCAAAGGGGTCCAAGTTGGGGTCGTGATGAGGCAAAACTGGGTGGGAGTGGGTGGAAAGAACATCGCTCGCCAGGGCACGCACGGCCTCCTTGGAGGAGTTAACGCAGTGCCTTGGCACCCAGTCCACACGAATTTGTAGTCCTTTTGTACAATGTAGCCTCCGGGCAAGCATCTTGATGGAAGCACAGATAGAATCCTGATAATGCACCCGGCGTAGTGCGCGGAATGCCTCCCTGGCTCGCTGTGAAGATAGTTGCATGAGGCTGGTTGGTAGGGGAGGGAGAAATTTCGAGTTGTCAGACAGCGAGTAATATCGCTTCGAGTTGTAGGTGGGTAGATGAAGGCGCTGTTGAGTATTCTTGTTGACAGATTGCATGAAATGTCGAGTGAATGGACGCTAATCCGGCAGTATTCGCGGTTGAGTCCCAGGTGGCATGGGTATAAACAGCGCTATGCGGAAACCGCTAGGTCATTTGAGCCGTGCGTCTGTGTTCGTTAGTATGGCGAAGCGTAAGACGGGTGACTGGAAGTGACTGTGGGTTAACGACGATGAAGTCGTCCCATGGCGGAAGCGGCAAAGGGATGGGATGTTGTGGTGCAGTGACATGTGGCAGTAGCGCAAGTAGCACCCAGCCGGCGAGAGTAGATGCTCGTCGGAAGTCGTGGCCTTCCTGACGGGTTCGAATGATTTCTGTGAGAGGTGGGAGTTGGGCGTATTTGTATAGCTCCTCGAGTTTGGCATGTTTGGGAAGGCCAATGATGACACGAAGGCACTCACGATGCAACACCTGAGTGAAGTCGAAGCATACTGCTCCATATGTCACTTTGCTCGTAAGGACACCCTGGGTCAAAGGTTTGAGCGTCTCCGTTGTAGCCCCTCCTACTCGGTTGCTTATGCGTTTGATTATGTGAAGCTGTCATGCCATATTTTCTTGATTTGGTGAAGCCACACACTGCATCCGCCATCCTCAGGGATAGGAATGAAAAGAATTTTAATCCACTTCTGGGTTATAAATAAAACACAATAAAACCCCATAAATAAAACACAAAGAAATATTTCCGCACATTCTTCATCACGGAAGCCGTGAAGCAGCGGGGCGCCACAGTAAGTGGATATCAGCAGCAACCACAGTAAGGAGATATCCGTTGGGCGCCACATTATCCCCAGAACGTCTAACGTCTAATTGGGCATTATTGCTTTCCCATGAACAACTAATAAGGAGTGCTTAGATATCAAGGGACATATTTTAAAATATCGCAGGTTTAATCTATCCAGTATAATTATCCATAATCCAAAATTAGTTAAGATTTTCAAATTATTATAGTCTTGGTTTCGGTTCGTTAAAACCTTGTATTTGCTATGTTGCGCACTGCTTTACCGAGGCTTTGGAACAAGGTAATAAGGGTTCTTTACTTCCTTCATTTCGCTTTTTCTCCAGCTAAATTCTTCCTCCAGAAAGGTTTAGATATACTGATCACTTGGGTACCAAGCGATTCAGCATCAAAACACCGCCAGATGCGCTCACGTGTAATTCTGTCAAGTTCTCCTCACGTTTGATTCTATCGGTTTCTCCTTAACTTTTCTGTTGGTTGTTTTCCCTTCCCGCTTTTCACCGTGTAGAGTACTTGCGTCTGCCGTCTTGAATAATCTCAATATATCGTTCAAACATCCTCATTGAGTCCGAGGGTCGATGCTGACAGCCCAATCCAAGGGTTTGTTTTTCTGACCATTTTGTTTTATTTGGTTTCGGGGCTAAGTCATGTGGGAGTGAATTCGGTAAGACGTGTAAAATGATGGCTGTCGTGTTGAATAGGACGTCGTATTGGCGTGAGAAAGGGATGCTTCCGTTGGCTCTGGAGACCTGTGAACATGCGAAAGCCTAGAAAAAAATTTAAATACCCTCCGTCTAACGACGACGGTGGTTGAAACGCGGAGCTATCTTGCGCGCGATAATCAAATGGCGAAGTGCCGAAGACACAGCCGCTGCAATCAAAGTGAAAGCGTGAATGATCAAAGTGCAACCGCCCGCGAGTCACGGTTTAAGCGTCAACGATCAAAGTGCAAACTGCGTGCGAGTCAACGTCCAAACTCAGACGACAGCAAACGAATCCATCAAAAGAAAGCTGACCCCCCCCCCCCCCATCGTTGTCTTCAAAGTGAAAGGTTCAAATTTGCCTTAAAAAACCAGACTGCGTCGACCACGTAGGAATTAATGGAGCAATCGGATATACGTCGCCTTCGCAACGTGGGGGGCCCAGGTTCGATTCCGGCCACGGGAGGCGTTTTTTCTTGTCTCATCATCACCATCAGCAACATCATCATCATTGACAGCATCATTATCATCATCATCACCAACATGTGCCCGCCCATTTTGTAACGTTTTCCTGAAGTGCGTTCCTGAAGCTTCGCTTTAAATAATTCCTGAAAAAAAAAAATGTTTCTTCGCTGAAAAATTTCTTCATTTTCCTGAAGCTTCGCGTTAAAAAATTCAAGGCCATTCCGCCCTGCGTATGCGGATGACCAGCGGATCTGCAAAATCGTTGTCACTTAGTAACTACGGTAACAATAGAGAGTTTTAGTATAGCGGAAAGCACCACTTTAGCGCGCCCATAGCGTTAGCGGGCACGCTAACCGTCGCGTAACGAGGCGCTATCCGTTTGCGATTGCGGCGCGATAACGTTAACGCGACAGCTAAAACGCTATACTAAAATTTACACCATCTTCCCGCGAGGGGAACCATGGGTAGATGCGACGTATCGTGGAGTTTCCGTTGCGTTTCCGTTATGTTGTTTCCATTTAGCGTGTCAATTTGTTGTTGTTTCCATTATATTACGTACGGTTGCGCCGACCATCGCGATAGCAGGACTGTTAGTCTCCATTCAAATCATCGGTGGTCATCGGATGTCATCGGAGCGGCGGAACGACTGAGCGGAGCGGCGCAGTTACCGCGTTTATATGTACCGCGCGTTAACGTGAGGGGAATGAGAGAGAGCAGCGCATGCGCATGTGTTCGATGTTTAACCGAGCGCTAACGCGCGCTGACGCACAGCTGGCACGGCGACGGGAGCGAGCGCTAACACGCAGATGGCACTGCGGTGAGAGCGGCGTTAGCGCGCAGCTGGCGCTGCGAGGAGAATGGGGGAGGGATGCGGACTACGGACGCCGGAAGACGCCGGAGGGACAAGGCGAGTTAAAGAGATGCGTTGCATCTAAAACTCTCTAATAGGCAGTTTTAGCATATCGTTACCGTGTTTACGTTACCGTTTACCGTGTTTGCGGGAGTACACTGCGCAGCGCGAGAGTTACCGCGAACGGTAACTAACCGGCACAGGCTTCACCGTCGCTAGCGCTTCCGGTAACACGGTAAACGGTAACGCAAACACGGTAACCATATGCTAAAACTGCCTAATGTCTTTCTTCTCGCTATGATCGGCAAACTCGAAACTCTAGACACATTCTTGGTTAGTGTCAGATAGATAGATAGAAGAGAGATAGAGAGAGAGAGAGAGAGAGAGAGAGAGAGAGAGAGAGAGAGAGAGAGAGAGAGAGAGAGAGAGAGAAGAGAGAGAGGAGAACGGACGGACGGACGGATGGATGGATGGATGGATAGACGGACGGACGGATGGATAGATGGATCGATGGATAGCTCTTTTATTATTACCTTAAGGGCTAATTCAGGGGGGGGGGGCGCATGGAGGAGAATGGCCGCCGGCGCCTTTGGCCGTCTTTGGTGTCTATGGTGTCTTTGGTTTGTTGCAAGTCGTAGCACGGACGCCGCTGGGCGGTCGGTTTGGCCGGATCGGCGTGGCTTCACAATCCAAATGCCCCCAATACGCAACGCGTTAACCACTCCCTTCTCTTCTCTACACACCCACATTGCCATCACCACAGGGGCAGTGTTATTGCAACTACCCACAGTCCGATGACTTGCATGTAATCACTTCAAAATATGGTGGTTGACAATGAGGTTTACCGCGCCGACGGTACAGAGGCGATGAGGCTCGCCGTGGTGAAAGGCTCCGGATTAATTTTGGCCACCTGGGGATCCTTAGCGTGCACTGAAATCTCGAACATACGGGCGTTTTCGCTTTTCGCCTCCACCAGAAAAGCGGCCTCAGCGGCCGGGAATCGAACTCGCGAACTAGGGAATCGAACTCGCAGCAGCAGAACGCCTACTTC
Source organism: Haemaphysalis longicornis (assembly GCA_013339765.2). Lineage (NCBI taxonomy): Eukaryota > Metazoa > Arthropoda > Arachnida > Ixodida > Ixodidae > Haemaphysalis > Haemaphysalis longicornis. The sequence goes on along the minus strand of CM023448.1, from coordinate 120,728,665 downwards.
ACAAGAGTTCTGAATTCGAAAGCATTGCCGTCCTGTTTAATACCTAAGTCACTTTGCCTCGGTCACGTGTTTTCGAAGGGATTCGTTCTCTTTCCGCTGGACACGGTTTGCACGCGCGATCCGCTCCCGCCTTAGCGCCTTCGAATTGCTTCGATCTGTCTCCTACGCGTTGCGTCGCAGCTCGCCCCTTTTCGCTACTGCCGAGTTAAAGCGCGTGCTATTGAACACCTCCCGTTTCAAAGGCACGTGGAGCCTCGAGAGTTTTGACGTGAGAACATCAAAAAATGTGCAGAAACCTAGCCTAATACAGCTCATCTGTAGAGCACGCTTATCGTAGCATTGCCGTGCGTAGTGGCTGATCGGAACAGCGCCAGAAACGACGAACTTCCGTCACGCACTTCCGTCGCATCGTTTCCAGCGTCGTTCCACTCAGTCGCGAAGCAGGGTGAAGGGCCGCGAAGCGTGCTTATTCTCAGCTCTCGCACGCTCACACGACCCCCGAGCCAAGAGAAACACCAATTTCTCACGCCATGCAAGACGAAGCCACATTCAAAATGGCGGCCGTCGCTTTACACGTTTTATAGAATTCGCACCCTGGTCTTCACTTCATGCTGTTCATAGCATTATCGTCAGTCGGGCGTGAGATGTGACTCTGATTCCTGCAAATGACAGCTTGATTGCACGTATACCTGACGACAAAGGAACCCGGTGAAGTATGTATACGTGAAGAAGTGACACGAATTTGTTGCGTTCTAGGCTGGTAACAGAGGCAGGCAGATTTGTTAAACTTGCTGTGACGCTAATGTTCCGACGGGAGGGGGGCAACATTGCGCTCCAGAAGCCCCCTTCCGCAGCTGCTCTGTCGTGGCGACGTGGCGACGCTGTATACGCTCATCTCCAGTCGCGTGCACTCGTCGGCCCTCACGCGCAGCCTGGCAAGTGGTTCCGTATGACAGCTTCGTTTGATTGGAGTTGTCCTTCCGAACTAAATATAGTCAACGTTCATCCATTCATCGATCAAACAGTCAGAGATCCCACACCCCAACGACGACAAATCCCGTCGACGCCCGCGTAGAAACGGTTGGCATTTAAAAAGTTGCATGGGGCTTTCCCAATGGCTGCTGCGTGATGGAAAGGTGGAGGATTCCGATTACTAATATGCACTCTAAACTTGTGCGTACATGCGTCATATGTCCAGATGAGTGGTCTCTGATATTGAAGCACACCATCGCAAACCAACGAACAGTCCGACTGGCCCTGAATATCTTTCCATGTCAGAGATCTTTGCCAAGAAAAGCAAAAATGCTCCCCATGTTGCGATAACGTAGCCCAACCATATCCCGTGCAACTGTACCCTTTCTCGACGTAATTTCCACTGAAGTAAGTACACACGCTGGAGATTTTTGTATGATCAGGAAAAGTAAGCCATGCATTTGCGGGACTCACCTCTTGGTCATTCAACGAAACCTTTCGGAATTTATTGAACTTGGCTTCTTAACTCAAATGGTGATCGAATGCAAATTGAAGACATTTTAATTGGTCAGAATGCAGCGTAATGTGTTAGTATTGAATGCGCGCAGGTGGCGTTGGGGGCAACGCCGCACAAATGACAGACTCGTCTGAAGGAACTAAACGCTAGTTTTATTATAATACACTGTACAATGCAACGCTGCTCTCACTGAGAGCTGTATCTCACACTTGCGCAATCACGCAGGCCCGTATGAGACGTGGGTAGCTCGAAACCCGTTATATCTATATCACAATGGGTTCTCGAGCTCTAAACGCTGCCGAACGCTACGCATTGTGCGCAATAGCCAATCCGCGTCGGCAGCATATTTTCTCCCCTCTCACGCGAACAAATAATATACAGCATTAAAACAACGGGCAACATGACAATCCCGCGTTTCGTGCCCGCAGGCACCCATCCAGACACGCACGCATTGAAACAGGCATCGAAGCGGCGATGAGCGAAACACTTCCGCCGCGCTACACAGTCTTCTTCGCCATTTACAGACGCGGGCTCTCGATAAATAACGCGGTTCTCACAAAAGCTGCGCCAGACACAACGCGCCGCTTCGATCTGTATGGCATCTCAGAATAGTGGCATACTTGGATACATGGGTGGCCTCGCATAACAGGCAATTGTGCGGATGTTCGCCACTGTCCAGCACACTTCGTTAGTCGAGAGGGAATGGGGGAAATCGCGACTGGTTTCGATCGACGACACGTTTAAACGTGGCGCAGACAAAGGTAGTTTTCGGTAGCTAACCTAAATTTAGGAACCGCTCGTCACACAGTCTCCCGTGTTGTCGATCTTGCTTTTTTACGCAACACGCAAGCCGGCGGTTCTTCCCACGACCCGTCGCTTCTTGTGCACAGGAGCGACCGTTAAATGTGCGCTTATCGGCGAGAGGGGGGAGCGCAAACCAAACCCTCCTCTACACTCTTAATAATGTCCAGGATAACGTCCTATATCGTATACGCGGTACGCAGTCTCGATTCCGTGCTAAAAGAGGCTCTCACAGACACATATTCCGTGACAATACCGCGAGTGACCAAAGTCTCAGTAATCCATGGTCGCTCTTCCAAATCAGGGGGAAAACATTAACTTTGGCAGACACAGCGGCTAAGTTTGCGACTGCATCATTAAAACAAAGCCATGTCGCGAAACCGTGACATGTAATTCAGGTAACGTCGATGGCTTAGTCCTCCCGCGTTTGGTCGAAGCAAAACGGACATTGCGTTTCAGGGCGACGTTTAGAAGACTGTCCACATTGGCGATTTGGTCGCGCGTATAAGTGCGTGACCAAGTTTTAAACGTTACTATCCGACTATTTGAAATACTGAAGATAAAAAATAGCAGCAGCGCGCAGACGCCACACCATACTGTAAGCCTAGTTGCGCGGAAGAGGGGCGCGTTTTTATACACCTAAACTGAGTTTTTTGTGAAGCACAAATGTTTCTTTAGGCATGGTATCCTTGCGCCGTGAAAAAAACAAGAACAATGAATCATAAACATAGACCATGATTCTGACGCCACTAAGTGTTCGCAGATAATTATTTCGGATCCGATGCTGTCGTAGATATAAGAAAAGAACCGAAACATGATGTCACTATAAGACTTCCTTCTTCCCGTGTCGTCTTTGTATCTATATATTATCTCTCCCTACCGTTAACAGCTGCAGCCTTTTTGTGCCGACAACAGCCTTTTGTATTTCCGAATAAGACAGTATTTAGTTTTCTCACGGGCAAAATACAAAACAATATTTGTTCGGAACACTTCTCCTTTTGGCCTCTGACGTAAATGTTGACAGCAATTAGGGCACGAGCGCAACCGCAACACTCCACAGACAAGGCTGCTAAAACGAAAAAAAAAAAAAGAAAATCAGTTGTCAGCTAGCAATTATCGCAATCCCTGAAACCCAATGCCGTTATGCCAGGAAGAATGTAAGGAGCCGACGACGATTTAGGGCCGGACAACCAACCAGAGTGACCTAGAAATACTGAATAGTGACCGGGATGCCCTTGGTCCCCTGCAGCCCGACATACGCGGGGCAAACATGACAACAACAAAAAGACCGCCACAAAACATTTCGACCACGCACTCTCCAACTCTTGAAGACATCTAATATGCACAACGTGTCCTTAGAATTTCATCGAAATGATAGTGCCGTTTGCCGTCGTGTCTTTCTCGTTGAGATCAGTTTCGCAGGCGCTGTTGACATATCCGTCGTGGTTTCGGCCATTGCAACCGTTTTTCGTCACATCGGGGAAACCGTTGATGCGCTGTTGCTTCGGCGGCAGCTCGTCCAGCGTTGTGACGGCTACGGCTCCATTGGAAAAGTCGCCGGTTTTGACTTCGTTCGCGGGGTCCGCGCCTTTTTTGAGGTCGACCATATACGATGATTTGGGCATGACGATGCTGAAGAAGGTGTTGTCGAGGCCAGCAACGGGGCACTCGATGAGCAAGTACATAACGGAGCCTAAAAAGTAGGACATCATGGCTTGAGACAGGTAGTTCTGGGCCTGCGAACATAAGAAAAAAAAAAAAGCAACCATGATTGGCCGATGCTTCCCGCAAGGTTGACGAAGTGGCGTCAGTGACCTGCAAAGAGCCCCTTTTGAGCTCGGGAGTTTCGACATTCGTCAATAAAGGGTGGGCTTCAATGATTCTCATCACTAGATCTATGTTTTAGCGACAGCTTTAGGTGTAAAGCTTGCATGCATATAGAGTTTTACAGACTGACATTTTGTAGGCGAGTCGTCGAAAGCAGGAATCAAAGTAGGTTGTTTCTAGCAAGGGGGATAAACCAGGACCGAGGTTCGAGGCTAAAACGGGTACGCCTGCAACATATGTTCGTAATTGGCCGGTGCCTTGGCTGATGACAAGTATCCATTGCGTGGCTGATCAGCCTGGTTCTACGGAAAGCGTAGGTCATAAATGGATAGGCCTTAGGCACGGTTGGCTTTGTGAAACTTTAGTCACTCTGAAACAAATGAACGTTCTTATCCCGTATAGAATTCTGCAGTATTTATGCGAGGTTTTAAGCACATAAGGCAGGGGAAGAACAGCATACATGTAAACGCATTACGTACATAATGAAAGTCGAGCCAACGGCACCGCAAAGAAAACGTGTTAAGTCACGATGTTTCATCACAGCACGCTATTTCGCGCACGCTGACTTCAGGTACACTCCTTTAGCCTCTTCTCTTTTCTTAGATTGGATGACCGCGCTCTGAACTCAGAAGAACGGATAGGGCCATCTTGTAAGTCAGCTTTAATCACTGTGAGCTTGCACATGTGGACTAACATTACTGCCCTTTATAGTAAGCCGTGCAAGGCGTTCAAGTGGCTCAAGTCGCGCGATGACAACGTGGCGCAGAAAATGCAATGTCCCCAGCCTATTATTCTTCCTATGCGCAACTCTGTTGCTTGATCTCGCCCTACATCTCAAGTGATGTGTCAGCACACTAAGCCCCACTTATTCGAGGAGCACCCACTCATCTGAGGTATCAGGCCATTCATTTCTTTGTAACAAGTGGCGTAAAGTCCTGCAACGGTCGCCCTACCTGAAGGAATGGGTGCTGACTGATGAATTCTCGGCTGACAACAGCGTTGATGCCCATCAGGAGGATGTGGACTTGGTATACGGCGAACGAGAGCCTTCCCAGAGGGTACAGGAGGGGCCAGCCGAGGATCTTGGTGACGTAGCCACCGCGTCCCGTGCAACAGGCGTACATGACCCAGGAGACTCCAAGGGCCCAAGAGGCCCGGTGCATACCCCCGTAGATGGCTATCTCCCACATCGGAGGCTGCCGGCCGTCAAACCAGGAGCGCACGCCCAGCAGTGCTGCCAGCGAGACGGCGGTTGCCAGCGCCCATGCGGCGCCCTGGAACAGCCGCGACATATGGTGCCGCTTCGCTGCCAGGCAGCCGAACAGCATGCCTAAGAACATTGGCGGCGCGTGTGTGTACGCCCTGGCGTAGACGTACATTGAGGAGTCGATGATCCTCCTGCATGGCGCGCACAGAGAAGGGGGAGACAAGACTCAAAAACACTTTCGCTCCCTCTTTCACCAGCTTTTTGTTTGCGTGTAAAGTCCTTGTGACGAAATGAGCAAGCGTACTGTGTTTCAACAAATGGAGGCCATAATCACTCGAAAAATAGCTCGTAAACGACCTGCACCTCGTCTGCAATAATATAGAAACCGTACAACCGGCTCGCTTCGTGCCAAATGAACGGGTCATCAGGGACTGTGAAAATACAGGACACAAGTGCACTTGTGAGGAGCCTTTTCACCGTCGCTGAACACTGAACTCATTTCGTGCATAGGAGTCCTGTCGTGGGTGTAGGCGCAGGGAATTACGCAGCAGTATGGCAGGGAAGCGAAAACGTGCGCCTGCGCGTTTTCAAAAGGAACTTCTATGTTACTTCAGAACACATCATGGCCTTTAACAGTACAAACCTTGAAAACAGGTGAATGTTTGAGGGGGAGATATTAACACGCGACAAATAGGTGGATAAGGCCCATAGTGCCATGCTGACCCATCCTCGCAGCAAAACACACATCGGAGCACGACGGTCGCACAACAATGTGCGACTCAGTTTGAAGCCATTAATAACAGCAATGACGGCTGGTAGCTTTCTTGCTTTTCGTAACAGTGCTATATTATTTAATTGATCATTGCTTGTTTTTGTCTCAAACAAAGAGAACGTTGTTAAGGTGTCTTGTACTCGTGACAACGCGGCCATGTAACTGGTAGCTAGCTACTGGTATTCTATAAATAAAGCACATTGTCAACTTAAAAGGGAACATTGACTGCAGATGCTGAAGCTGTAAATTTTTTTCCCGCTTGTTCCCCCAACCCACACAGCAGGAAACTTCCCCGAATACGTCCACAATTTAAAACGCTAGGATGGTGTTGCGCACGAAACTGGTGCTGCTCTGTGGCGATTATACTGTGAAGCAAGCCTTATCCGCACAGTTATGGTGGCAATTTTAAACAGCATCAAGAAGCACAGAACGACGATTAAGTGGGGCATTTCACCCAACGTGGCCCTTCTTGTATTACAGCGCACTACAAAGAGGACACAGGGAAGGACGCAGACACAGCGCTGTGTCTGCGTCCTTCCCTGTGTCCTGTTTGTAGTGCGCTGTAATACAAGAATGTCGAAATACCAACTCGCCCATCAGTCCACACTCGTCAACGTGGCCCTTCTGGGCACCAAACTGATCCTTTGTGCCCCCACCTGACTACAGGTTGAAAACGCGCCGCACGATTGCGGTGACTATCAGTGCATGTGTGTGACAATTGGTGAAAACTGGCTGGGAGAAAACAACTTGCACACGGAAAGGCTTCCAGCGTTAGGCAGCCTAATTTCTCGGAATGCGCAAAATAAACGAGGGAAACAAATGTAACCGGGCAATCCCAATGGCAAGCGGAAATAGCGAAAAACAGTCACACACGCGTGCGCATGTTATCGCGAGATGTGGACAGACTTACTGGAGGTCGGTGGTTAAAAATGCGTTGAACGGTGTGTAGTTGTTGACGTAGATTTGGATCGTTGTCGTCAGGCAAGTAGCGAAAACAGTCAATCCCATTAGCCACAGCGAGAACTTGGGCCACCTGAAAGGAGACGTAAGATCGGTACTGTATGACATCGATTCATTACACAACTTACACGATGAACAGTACACTGATTCTCTGAATACGCATCAGCGCGCAAAATCATGCGCCACAGAGGTTGTTGCCAGAGGGCGTATGTTTGGCGTTTCTCTTCTAACCGAGAGCCAAAAATCGACCAAACGAAACAAGCGGAAACATGAGAGAAACGTTCGTTGTTTTTGTGCAGTTTTGACTCGTCTCGTTTTATGCAGCTGTAATACGAGTCGGAACCAACTGCGTTATTTTTCTGTCATTTTGATATTTCGGGGTCTGTGATTTTTTTATCGCGTCTTTCTTGTGAGACTCCTGGAGTAACAAGATTCCCGAGACCTGAAGGGACCCCACACACGCATTTCTAACATATCGAATAAGCCCACCTAATTTTTACATTAAACAATAGAGAACATCGGAGCCAGTCAAATACCACTTCTTTTTGTTTGGGTGGATCAGAGAGTTCGCAATGTTGAGTTACAAGTGTGTAACCCTCTCAAGCGCATGTTTCCAGCTTAAGCCACTTTTCCATAATTTATGCGGCGTCCCAGAGCCGCAGTTTTATTGGTGCACAATTTTCTCCTGCGTACAAAGAAGAACCTTTGTTTCAGTTGCACCACTATTCACTCGATTGACAAATCCGCGTAGCCAGTGGCAAAATTGTGGTGAATGACGATATCGAGCATACGATTTGACTCAAAGGTTCAGTCTGCCCTGTGGGCTCACGCAATGCAAGCATGGAATTCTGCAATGCACAGTGCGACAGCGCAGATAGACTTTTTGAGTGCCCCTAGCTGAGTCCAGGTTAAGCTTCGGCTCGATAAACCCACTTCTCTCAATGGGACTGCTGGCGTCCTGTCAAAAAAGCGATTCATTTCCCCATAGACCGGTTGGTCGACCGAAAAGCTCCAATAAGATCTCTGGACACACGGAGCGTGAGTGATACCGGGCTTCCAGTGTGTCAAAACGGTTACTTGAAAATCGCGAAAAAAAACGGTTCTAGCTAAAGGCAATACACGCACCGATAATGAATAAGGAGTACAATAGAATACCTTTGTATCACAAACCACGCATCGGTATACATTTAGGTCGTGCGTAGATGCGTCTATTTGGTGCGCGAAAACTGGTGGCATGGGTTAGTTCTTTGTTTGCGTTTTGAGTCTTTGAAGGTTTGGCGATCGATTGGACGCACTTTCAGCGAAGGCTTGGCGCACGTTTAGGAAACGTTTCGACGCAGTTTTGGTGTCAGAAGGCTTTCGCGTTTCTCTTAACCTTCTTTAGGTAGGGATGGTAACGTTTTTCTTTGTTTGCCTACAGCCACGGAAAAAAGCGTAGTTCCGGGCGTTAGGAACAGCCTACCAATGACCTTGAACTTTACAATGACTGGAACGAGTGCTTACGTAAACAGGGAAAAGCGCGCATGCGCAACACACGTCTGCGGAGTTGTATGCGGAACACTGCGGGCACCTGAGTTCAGTACTTCGCCGAAGAATAAAATCACGCTTAAAAAGCAGGCCGTATACTTGATGATAGTGGGCTTTGGTGGCGAGGATGATGATCACCGATGGCATTTTTGCGCACAAAATTAACTGTGCCGCAAGCGGGGCACCTCAATAGCTCCACAGTAGATTCGCCAAAGGGTGTAAAGGAGTGATGTTTGGCTCGGAACTTTCTGTACTCTATATTTTCCATTGTGAGCACCCCGCCTCTCCCCCTCTCTTGACTGGAAGGTTTTAGAAACAGTTTAAATGTGTGCATCGTCAAAGCACTCGTACGCACTTGAAAGTGTACTGTATCATCTAATCGGAAAGACATTCTCGGTTGTGCGGGCGAAGAACATGACAAGTTGAGCACGTCAAATTTGAGACGGCATCTGTTTTTTTCTGAACAGGAGCGGAGAACGGGAAAAGATTTAGTACCAATTTAGCTTTCATGGGCGCCAACAGACAAGAATTCGCGGAGTTCTCTATACCTGAAACGAGTGACGAACTTCCGTATGGTGCAAATGCACATAATGGGATTTTATTTTCTTAGCCACCAAATTTGTTTATGGCCAACGGCAAGGACAGGAAAAGGTGTAAAGCTAAACTTTTTTTTGTAGTGAACAAAGGTGGCAGAACGGCAGTAACCATATTGAAGAAACAAGCTTTGCACGATCAGCAAAATCAGACAGAAAGCATGAATTCATACTCACTTGGGCGTGATGAAGAGAAGAACAATGGAACCGAAGACAACGAGCTGGTAGTCCACAGAGATGTACCAGTAGAAGGGCAGACACTGCATTTCAGAGGGAACACCTTGATGTGCAGGTACAATTAAGGGCCCTCGAACGATGGTTCTCAAAATAGCAGACACGTCCCCGCCTTAATTTAATCACTAACAAATGGTCCCATTCGAAAGCGCTAAAACAAAGCTAGTGCAATTTGATATTTGATTTATGGCAGAGTACAGCGAAGGCTGCCTGGTAAACTAGACCACGAGGGCGTACAGAGTGCGTTCATCGCAACTGTCATCCCAACTGTCACCAGAGAACTACGTTGGAAGGCTTCAGCCAATTTCAACACCAGTTCTTCGGCAGGCCTCTGTAGTCCTGTATAGTCGGTTCGAACGCTGCTACAGGGCATACTGCCGGCTATGCGCCCACCCACAGCCATAGCTGTGCTTTTACTGAAAATGTCTCCTACTTGCGTATGATCGCGAACTTTATTTAAATTTATTTAGTTTCCACAGTGTTGTGTAAGCAGCAATTATAGTTTTCACACACTATACTCTAAGCAAATTTATCCACGTTTTACTCGATTGCGTCGACGCATTCGTATTAAGTATGAAGCGGCCACGCCTACGTCACACGAATTGGGACCGCACAGGCTCGAAATCCGCAGCTCTGCACTCAGGGCCAAAAGAGACGGGGCTTTAGTTACGTCTTCAAAGGTGATCCCAGCTATGTCTTGCGGTATAGCTCGCCTATGTACACAAAGCAAACTGAGTGTTTGCCCGGTTGCGGAGAACATTTTGGCAGCGAAGCGCATTCTTGCACACGTGCGTGTGTTTACACTAACCAGATCTTTGTAGTCGTCCATGTAGTTGAGGGTCATGGTGAAGAGCTTCCACCAGTTCTTATCGCAGGGGTCCCGAAAGAGCGGCCAGAAGTCGTGTATCAGAGGCCCGTCCACCATGGACGGAATGAGGTATACGAAGCCCAGAACGGCTGCAATGGGCACGATCAACCTGCGCAAGTGGAGCCCGGCTCCGGACGTCAGTGCGCGGAAGCATTTGGAGCGCACTGAGTGCTGGTTCCGTTCCATTCGCGGAAGGTGTATTTTGATACGTGGTAAAATGATGCTCCATTTAAGTCCACCATCATTTCACCACAGAAACCCAGCGCGAATGACAAAAGGCACTCGTGGTCTGCTGCTCCTCATAAAAGCTATTCCTCCTCACCTTCACTACCCGATCACTTTCTCATGGAATGAATGATTGGCAGAAATAAGTACAGAATGGCCGCTAGCCACCACAACACACGCAGAAGCCACGTTACGCACGCGAACACCGCAGGACATGAACTAAGGTTCACGTCGCCAGCTGATAAGAAATAGTTTAATTATTGCCCCATTCATCTACTCTTGAGGAGTTGCAGCTTCTGCCTATGCCCACCGGTCCTCATTCACGTAAGAGCACCGAGGGTTTGGGGAGGCGCGCGCTTCAAATTTTTAAGTGCGGAGCACTATAAGGGCCCGGCGTGTCGTTGGAACTCCTCCGGGGTCAGGGCGTCGCGAACCCAAAAAGACGCTTCGGAAAGAAAACCGCTTCTCCTGGTCGCGATCGAACCTGGGTCTCTCGCGTAACGAAGCTAATGTCTATCTCATTAATCTATCCCATTAATGCAAAGTGCTGTGGGTGACCTTTGCGCTGTGCCTTTACCACAGACGCTGCCGTTTCTAGGCCGCAAGCAAGTATACACAATAACATAAAATAAGGAAAGCATCCTTAATTAACGCATCATTACCCCAAATTAACGAAAACTCAATCCAGTGTCTCTTTACAGGCCTTTTCGGGGGGCTGCGGCGCCGTCTCCTGACTACTTGCGGAATCAACGCCAGGCTGATACTAAAACTAGCCAAGAGAGGACGCCACAACCTCTCTTCGGGGGGAGAATAGGAGCAACGCCGCCTGTATCAGGCAATGTTATACAGGTGGCATTAGTTACTACACGCGCGCTAATTGTAAAAAAAACGATATAAACACAAAGTACTCGGAAGAATAACTCAAGGGAAACACTGGCGAATCAATGCTCCGTACTTCCGACAACTGTCACGTTCAGTGGAACTGCTTTAATTTTTTTTGTCTACATCGGCGATCATTCCTTCTACAAGAAAGAGTACGGTGACGAACACGGAAGATGCCGACTAAGGTCTCGCTAACAGCTTCGCTCTAAAAAAAAAGTACAAGGCTTCCGGAAGCGCTTTTCAAGGCGCCAGTTGTGATCGTTTCCGCGGGATTTAAAAGCGTGCGATAGAATATGTATTGAAGGAAAACTGATGAGCAACACGCGATGTGCCTTCCCTCGCACTGATCTTGATTTCCAAAACGACGCCCCGCGATACGCCAGGTTTAGCAAGTCGATTGGCGGCCTCTGGAATCTGCTCCGGTTTGCCGTCTCCGGCTGCCGCCGTGACCTCCGCAGTACGCACGCCCACAGGGAACGTCGTCGCGTGTACGCGGCGCTCGAAGCACCCAACTGGGACCAAGATAACTTGCATTACCTCGTGTAATATTAGCTGTTGCTTGGTCATTGCCGCCTCCGAAGAAGTGTGAAGGAAGGTAAACGAAGCAGTGTCCCACTAGTCAGGTTTAATAACTAAGCGAACACGTTTTGTTGAATGTCTCCCTCAGCGTACTTGAGCGAATAGCAGCTCTCTGGCCGCTTACGCTTTGTTATAGGGCATGTACACCATGACCACGTGACACCTCTCCAGCACGTCTTGATTAGACGCCTGAGAGTCTGCTCATGGGTCTGGCCGAGTTCCAAAGATAGTCAGGGAGGGAGATCATACCAGATGGTTCAAAGTAGGGAATTTAATAGCGAGAACGGCCATGAAAAATGAAGATGTAATTTGCGCACCTTTCGTTGCGCAAAAAAAAAAGAGTGGCATAATTTTTATTTTGGTGCTAACAATCCGTGAAGTTGCGGTAAAGTATTGACTCTTTCGGATCTGCTATACAGTTTCGGTGATCAGACAAGAACCTCAGTACTCAGCATGTTATTTTCGACGTCGGATCGGTTATCCAGCAGAGACCTTGAACGTTACGCACTAGCGACAAACGGACACCAACTAGTTTTGTTTCGTTATCAGACCCGCCGCGGTGACTCAGTGGCTAAGGCGTTGCACTGCTGAGCACGAGGTCGTGGGTTCGATTCCCGGCCGCGGCGGCCGCTTTTCTGATGGACGCCAAAGCAAAAACGCTCGTGTGTACGAGATTTCGGCGCACGTTAAAGATCCGAAGGTGGTCAAAATTAATCCGGAGCCCTCCACTACGGCGCGCCTCATCGCCTGCGCTGCGTCGGCGCGTTAAACCCTACAATCAATCAAATCAATCAATCAATCAATCAATCAATCAATCAATCAATCAATCAATCAATCAATCAATCAGTGTTTCGTTATCAGACTTCGCGGTTAAATTCTACAAACCGACCCAGGAACCATTTCTAAAAAAAATTCGGAAACCTGCATCAGAGCCAATCGCTTTGCCAGTGGGACAAGGTGACTGCCGAATACGTTATCGTTCGGAGTAATAACAAATAGGTGCAAAGAACTACGCAAACGTCTCAGAGACACTAGGCAGGAACCACGGACACGCTCACCTGAAGTAACGCCTTCCCAGCGCCATCATGTAAACCAGTATCGGATGCACGTTCGTCTTTGGTGCTCTCATCACAAGATAGCCGGAAAGAAATCCCCTGGAGACAACAAGAATAACAATAAAAAAGGAACTGCTTACTGGTGAACCTTTAAAAGTCCACGTAGAGCGTCAACAAAACCCCATCAAAAATTAACCTATAATTTAAGTATGCATCTCTCAAATCCTTTTTATAATTTCATTTCTGCTTCCTTTTGCGTGTTTTCCGGCGAATCTTTTATCTTCTCCGGGAGCAAGCAGCGTATACACTGACCATGCTACAACATCAGAAATTACAGTAAGTGCACTCGCACATAATTTACCTGCCACTCAAGGTCTGGCCAACACTGATTTGGCCAATTTATTCTTTACAACCATGCTTGCTCGGTTGTGTAGCCTGACGGAAGGCACATTTGGGGAAATTATTGAATTGCTGTTGGACAGACTCGAAGGCCCCGACTATTGCCCGCAAAATTTGTGGCAGAACGGGTCACCGCACTGTCTACCAACAGGGTAGTGCTCTGATATAGCGAGCTACTAAGAGCAACACAGCTGCCCAGCCGAGAAGAAGGGCAGCTAATTCTTAGCTGCCAGTTATACTCACGTCATGCAGATGAATGTCTCGACTGCCATGAAGGAGTTTATTTGGACTGTGAAGAGGAAGTCGTCCTGGACCCTTCGTACAAACCGCATGATGTTAGCTGAAAAAAAAACATGAAAAACAATGAATACGTTGCTTTGTACCCTGCAAATGTTTGCTGTGCACTCACAGCATCTCACGTGCATGCTGTAAATGTTTTTTTCTTGGGGCGGGGGGACGTTACGCGCTTCAGCTATATCTGGGCTATGAGGCACGCGTTAGTGCAGGGCTACAGGCTACTTTAGACCGTCAGAGGACCTTGAACGCCGAATCGGGATACTATTTTTCCTGGCCTAGCGCTTTTACTGGCGAAAGCAACATTGATCACCTAAACGCCTGAACCGGTATCTTTATTTCCTTCGTAACGTCAGAGAGCGGTGAGTCTCGGCTGACAGCTATTCAAAGGATGCTCAAAAAGAGTACGTGCACATTCTCTAACCATGTATGTGATGTGTACAACGTCTCTGGCCATCAACCTTCATTAATTGGAATGACTCCTAGCCATTCTCGTCCCGCCAGTAGAGTGCAAGATGCGACTCACAGCTGGCGTGCACGTCTCGGAGGAAGTGGCTGTGTCCGAGCACGACCCAGGTGGCCGATAGGACGCGGACGCCGTGGATGAAGCCGAGCCTGTTGGAGTAGTCTCCCCAGTCGGGCATGTCGATCAGCTTCAGGATGGACCTCCGAAGCGACACTGACGCCAACGCCTCGGAAACGAACCCTGTGTGAGATTGAAAGGCGCACTGAGGCAACAGCACAGCCACTCGCGCCAGGAATAAGACCCTTGTGCCGGACGCGTGTGATTGCGAAATGCTAATGAAAGGAGAGAAATTTCCAACCTGTGACTGTGTTCGTCTTGATTTCTTTGCTTTCACTCGGTGACAGCATCGTCTTGTAGATGTCGAACGCAGTTCCGAACAGCAGGAAAGACACCCACAGCCCGAAAATGCACCTGCGCGAGTGGACACAAAAGAGGGCGTTTGAGCGGCCTGTCCACGGTGAGTGAGCGGACTGAACAGCTATAATGGGCCAAACCTTCGCATTCAATCTTGAATTTTAAAATAAACGTTGTTAGAGCAAAGTAGCACGCCGCTGTACAAATAGTTTAACTTGGAGATACAAATCGATAAAGCCGAGTTCGTTCAAACGAAGTTCAAGAACTTATATAGAAATATAGAAACCCGCAAGGTATAATTCGCGAATTCGCGAATTCAGAAAAATTATTCCTTCGAACGGTTTTGCCGACGACAAATTATTTTGGTAACAGAAGCTGGCGGCTTTATTTGTGGTAGAAGTAGAAAACATCATGCACGTGTGTCTGCACAGTCGGTGTGTGTATATGTGTGTGTACCTATAGCATAACCTACACTATAATCTGACTTTGAGACTCCAATGCTGCTGTAACTATAGGCAGCATCCATGCCACATTCTTCTTGTTCTTTGAACTCACAGTGTTCACAGGAACCTCCACGGTGAGACAAGGTCATTCTCTAGGCTACCTATGACTCTAAGGCTGACAGAAGAGAGGCACTCGCCATATATTTTTGGTCAGCCCTAGTAAAAAAATGTACGCTTCCTTCGTGGGATAAACAACGGAAACGAACAATAATTTGTTTGCGACTGTACCGCACATTTTCTTTGGTTTCATCTCTTTCTTTTAGAACAGCGGCAGAATGATCGCTAAAACCCATCATACTTTTTAGCCGACGAACCAATGTTCTCTAGTCAACCTGTTCTTAAGTTTTTAGCTGAGGTAAAATTTCTGCAGCTCTTGTCATATCACGTGTAAGCATCCTGGCCATCTCCATTGTCTTTTGTTTTGCATCACTTTTACTTCTACTCACGGGTTTTAGTATTTGCAGCCTCATCAACCATTAAATAGCTTCTTCTCTGGCGATCTCTGCCCTTGTTGGCCTTGCGCCATTAAACAACCTTCATCATCATCAATGATCGCTAAAAAGTGCCCTTCAGTTGCATTCCTCTTCGCACGCATGTGTGGTAGGGCTTGTACCCCATTTCCCATCACGGCTTATATTAGACCTCGCTTCACTTATCGCATCGTCTAAATCACAGGCTACGTTTGGTACCTTTAAACGCCTGAGGGCTTATACTGACGTGACGTTTGGGTGAGGTTGTATTACGGAGAAATTTGCCAAGTCGAGATTTCCAGTCAAACTGGCTCCGTCCTAAAAACTATTCCAGGTAAGCTTTTGCATACGTTTGCATCGCGCTTATGTGAGTTCATTTTGCCCCGAGGTAGCGGAAATATCAACCATAGATATTTCGACATACTCGTATCCTCCGCATGAATGCGGTTTCGGAGAACAGCCAATTTATCTTCTGCACGCTTACCTAACTATCCCGTTCGAAACACATGTAAATAAGTCGGCGCGGAAAATGCCCACTGGGGCGCTTGCCAGCGCGGAGTTTCGTTTACAAGCAGGAAAAGAATAAGAAGGAAAGCTCAAAATCGAGGGAGGATTCCATGCCGTTTTGCATTTTGCAGGTGCGTAATGCACGTGTGGTTGAGCTTACAACAAACCTGACGGGCATGCATGATTTGTTCATTATAACAGGGGTGCGCAGTAAGCAGTAAGCCTTCCCAAATACGGTCATCCTCGCCTTGTTCGTAATGAACTGCGGTTACCAGGGCGTCGTTTAAAATTGGGTTCAGCTGTGCCCCACACTGCCAAGTATTTTTACGACGAGTACAGCAACGATATTAGGTCAAATATGGAAGGAATGTGTTTCCGCAATCACCACTTACACAATCAGGGTTTGGCGTTGGTCTAGCACGACCGGCTCCTCAATGGTGCACCACTTTGCCGTCAACTTGAGGCCGATATCGGAGGTCACTGCGAAAACCGAGCATAAATATTTAACGCAAACAGTCAAGCTATAGCGTTCTAGTAACACATTGACACCGCCGGCGCGGGCTATACCGAACGTCAGCAGCAGTTCTTACTAACAGCGACGCACTTTGCGACATACCGGTCCTTATTGGCTTACTTTACACCATATAATTATCGAGGCAAATTACATTACGCCGACGTTTTTAAAGCGAAGCTGTCTATGCCTAACTGATGGTGGTCGATTTCGCGTCAGAACGCACTGCAGGAAAGCCAATTTTACACAACGGGTTTTCACAAAACGACTTCGCCATGGTAAAAAGCGCGAGAGGACGGGGACACAAGACGAGACAGCTACACGGGACGAACGCTAGCAGACTATTCTGCGTTGAAGAGTATGCTTTCACAAAACGGTTATGGTGGTGATAAGTGAAGGCAAATCAAGCGCCTTAAGCAAAAAAAAAAAAAAAAAAAAGGCTTCCCGTGGCCGGAGTGGAGCCTGGGTTCCCCTCGTTTTGAAGCAGACGTCTGTCTGATTGCGCCATTGCGCCTCGCATTTTAACCATCATTCTCTTAAGAAAAGGGCTTCGATTTTTTCCTCGGTCCTGCTACAAAAGAGAGCCACGCTTTAGCGCCTAAATGTCCATTGCGACCGATTGTCATAAGTGAGAGCGCTTTCACGCAAAAGGGAAGGGGAGCAGGCAGTGCGCTGGAACGGAGGAAAACGGGTGGGGAGTGGCGGAGGAGGGAGGGGGGGGGAGGGCAGGTAATCGGGCGAACCCCGCTTAATGCAATTCAGTGCTGCGAAATTCTCCTTCCCTGCCCGGTAAACGGCTAGCTCTGAACAATTGCAATACGTGGCAGCAGACAACAAATGGTTTCAATTAACGTATAGCAACCGTCGAAGAAAGGAAAAAAAAAAAAAAAAAACCGCTGCGCGGGTCCTCACGGGCTCCTAAACAAAGAAAACACCTGCGGGCTCGCTTCGCCACAACACAGCCGCCTGTTCGCCCACTGTTACCATCAGAGCAAAGCCGCTGAGTGCAGGAGGCTGGTGATTTGCAAAAAGAGAAAAAGAGCGAAGTAAGAAAACTTCGGAATGCCAACGTACAGGTCCCATTTTTGCGTCAATCAGTAGGCTAGGCCTCGTCATCTGCCGGATTACGTCTTACGTCCTCGAATAGTTTTGTGCGCTGCGGCGAAGCACATCCGTGGGAGTAGTACACGTCACAGACTGCAGGCTGTAGTTGTGTCTGCAGCTGGTCGGGTATTTACGCGAGCGAAGTAAAGGTGGGCACCACTTACGGTGGTCGGCGATGATCTGCACGTCTTCCCGTCGGCACACGGATGGAATGCAGGCGCCGTACTTGAGCAGAGGAGCCAATGTTGTCGCCGGGTTGTCCACTATGTTTGTAATGTTGCCTACAAACTGGGGAAAGCAGACGATACGGGCGTATAAGTGAGTGGAGCTCGTCCGACTGACTCTGAGCATTGCCATCTACGCTTGCTAAAGGCCGTTGTACCACCCTACTTTAAGTTAACCATTCCTGGCGAAGCGCAGCAGAAGTGCCCAAAACAGCTCAACGCATTCTGAAACTATATGGGGGGGGGGGGGGGGGGGGGCATTTATTTGTTGTTTACTTAACTATTTCTAAAATGTGGTCAATCGCACAGCCAAACGAGCGCAAAAGGTAACCATTTCGGGGAAATCTCAGTACACACGGCCACGCCAAAATACGCCAGGACCTGGAAATCGGCATTAGCTTTGTGTGGCTGCTCTCGAACACATAGACTAGACTAGACTAGACTAGACTAGACTAGAATAGAATAGAATAGAATAGAATAGAATAGAAGTTTATTTCATGTTATTTATAAGACATGACGGGGAGAGAGAAAAAGCTGCTATGACAGCTTGACGAGCTCTCGCCCCGTACTGGTGTATGGGCAGTAGATGGCTCCTGACGGTATACATCCTAGAGGGTTTGCGTACAATTAATGCAGTGCAATTTCAATAAAACAGTGTTTTTCTGTAGAATGCATAATAAAACAATGCTGTTACAACAAGTGTCGTTAAATAAACATAAATGAGAAGGAAAAAGTTTATACTATGTCTAGCGGAACATTGCTTGCCTACATATCTAGAACTGGTATTGGTACTGGTACACGGGACAGATGCGTTAAAATCTTGGTAAAATTTAAGTAGTAAGTTTAGTAAGTTAGCTAGGAAGTGAGCAAAATTTCCAAGCGTCAAATTTTTGGATTGTATTCATGCGGCGACGCTCACTTGGGCTACGACCGAGGCAGGCCGTAATGAAGGGCGGCGGAATAAATCGGGTCACCTGGGAAAAGGCCACTACCTCTCTTCTAAGGACTGGCCGCGCCCTCTGGATCTGTGCACCCAGATATGAACGCACGGGAATTTGAGTTTTTCGTATTCGTCGGGAAAGCGGCTGCCGCAGCTGAGAGTCGAATCCGCGACCTGTTGCTCGGCATATTAGTAGTTACCGCACTGCTTCGGCGAGCATTCCTCCTTGCGTCGCTAAGAGATTTGTAGGCGTGCAATTATCGCTTGGAGGTGGCCTTTTTTTTTCCTATTCGAGTTAGATTGTGTATCCTGTGAAAGCCGGTATCGCAACTAAAAAAAAAAACAAAAAACAAAGACAATCATCGCTTCCTGGCCATTTTTGCGAAACCAAGCCGGAAGAATGCATGCAAGGTGGTTCTCGCCTCCGGAAGGGAATGGTACTGCATTAACATGCCCACTAAGTTTCAGTGAGCCTTCGTGAGCATTAGAGTTATGGATTTCTTGCTGTTATCGGCTGTTCAGTTAATCAATGGATGATGGGAAATAAAATAAGTGGTTATTTTTAGTCCAAGTTCAGAAGAACCAGGTGCAGGCTGGCTGTAGTGGGGACAAAGTGTATTTGTTGATTAAAACGGTGTGTGCTATGAGGTGAACTAGAACTTCTTAACGACAATCCGCTTCGAAAGCTTAAGGCATCGCGCTAATGATCAGATGCCTCCGACAAGCGCTCGATATAACTGTACGGCTACCCTTAGCGAAGGCTTTCTTATTCCAGTTCACCGGATTACGCCAGTGTTGCGGCTTACAAGCGGCCAGAGCCTGCCAGCTGCACCTTAGAGCGGTCGAAATAATGAAAATTAGAGATTAATGCATTTTATCTCACTAACCAGAATGTTTAATACGACTATACAGGCCTGTGACATCTGCTCACCCCTACAAGGGACAGTAGAACCAGAATGGACCTTTTTCCAGTAGCGCTCTGCGCTTGCGCTACTCTCACTACCAGCGACCGATCCGCCATTCTTGGTGGGCAAAATGCAGACAAAACGACGCCATATTGGATTAGCCAGTGGCGAACGCCGAGCCAGCTAAGTGCTGCTGCGTTGTCTGAGCGCTCAAAACGGCCTACGGTAGGCGCTACGGCTGCCATGGAAAACTTTTTTCTGCCACCAAAACCATGCGTGTGGCTCCTGGGACGGCTTCCTCAACTACGCAGGGCAGGCGGAAAAAAAGGGGGCGTGTTCTTTATAATCCCCCAGCTATGGTTCGGGCGGCCGCCGCAAGAGGACTACGCTACTGGAAAAAGGTTCATCCCTTCACGGTCAGCCATCGTTTTAGTAAGGCTGCGCCGGCGCACACGCTTCGCTGTATCTACATAGATGGTGTTCATTGGAAGCAGCGCTCACATCGAGCTTGATGTGCTTGAGGTACTTCTCCACTATGGCGATGGCCTCGGGCGGTACCGGGGAGCCGTCGTGGTAGTAGTGCACCATGCAGTACTTTCCCTGGAACAGGCCCTCCTCGTGTCGGATGCCCAGGCACTGGTCGTACATGCCGTACATCGCCACGCGGCCCTGTAGGAGGCCGGCGGCCGGCTTGCCCATGGCGTCCATCACTGAAACGAGAAGGGCGCGTGGCACGGCCAATTAGAGCGATTCCAACGGGAGCATTCGCGCCGGACGACACGTCAACAAGAGCAGTGCCGCAGCCTACGGCTCATCAAAACCAGCCCGGATGTCTACAACCTCATTTAAGCGCCTACCCTCGTAGAAGGAAAAAGAACGTGTTCAACTTAATAGAATTAGACATTACATAACAGAGCCAACAAGTTGTAAAGCAAAAAAATCTAGTTCGGGCCCACTAAGCGCCCAGTTCAACGCAATGTTTTCAGCGATTAGGTACCTATGTCTGAAACTCATGATCCGCGTCGAACCCTTGAACGACCCTTTTCGCTGTTCATAGGTCTCTTGGTTGCCTTTTTTCACTCTTTTCAGTTGCTACCCGAGGTAGCCACTGGACGCGGTAACGAGGTCGGATGTGTGCGGCATGCCGGCTGGATCACCTTGATAGGAGTGACCTCCTTCATGTTTCCTTACGTCTTTCTTTTTCATAAGAACGTGTGGGTACGAGGTAGTTGGTATTCCATGGTAAGCCTTTCAAGCGCCAAGATATTTAGACGAAGGACGCCGGTCTTTGGTGCACGCGGGTGTGTATTCCGATGAGCGACGTTTTGTTTTTGACTGCGTGCCCGTAGCTCGTGATTCAAATGGCGGCGCGCAACATTAGCTCGCCGTTGAGGCGCACAACAATGTACAATGTACGAACAGAAAAAAAAGTCCTTTAAAACGCTTTACGAATGAGCGTATTGCAGACCGCTGCTGATAATTTACCTGATACCCAGGCCGTTCAAAAATCCGAAGACGCTTTGGACCAACTAATAACACGCGTACGAGGAATGTGCTGGAATACCACAATAAGCCGCCGCCAAACTGGCTGTTGCTCGCTGAAGGATTTAAACCAGGAGCAGGTTACACGGTCGTACGCATTTCATCATTATCGTCATCATCATAAGCGTGTTTGTGTCCACTGCAGGACGAAAGCATCTCCCAAAGATCTCCAGCTCCGCCTATCGAGTGCTAGCTGAGTGCATGTTTCTACACTGGCCGAGGTTGAGCAGTTTCGCGTGGCTCCTGGACAGCCGTGCGGCGCATGCGCGAGGAGCAGTGACGTCACACGGCGCACAGAACGTTGCTCGCTTCCCGGCGTGTCTCACACACCCCACGCGCCCAGCGTCTTCACCGACCTCCGTTCCGCACGTGGCGGCCCGGTCCATTTGATGATCATGCAAGGGGTGGCCGGGTGTGGAACCGATGGCTCGGGCGTCGCAGCAACACCAGCGTGCGCCTGTGGAACCAGCTTAGCTCTTGGGCGATTGGTGACGCTGCGCCGGAGCCACTTGATAAATATACATGTGTCACATAATGCGTATACCGCGTGTGTGTCATTGAAGCAGCCGTAAGCATGATAATCAAGCTAATCCGAGACGACCAGGAAAGCTAAGAATAACCAGCTGAACCTCAGCTCACGCTACGTATATCCTGGCATAGCCGATCTCGAGCTAAACCACTGCTAATTTTTTCCCCCCAAATTTTCGGAGCTCATCTCTCCATCGAGTTCTCGGCCGACCACTATTGCGTACGCGTTTAGCACATATTAAATCTCCGCACGAGCATTGATTGTCTCAGGTTGTTTGTTCTACTTCAAATAAATTGATACATCGTTGAAAGGTAAGAATAACTGAGTAAATGTGGTCGCTTACAGATTCAATAAAATTGTTGTTTTTGCGAACCCCATCCGCTGTAGGTCAGTGCTAATTCCAAACCTTGATATAAGTGGTACTAGGTTGCGCAAACGTTATATGCTCAGATATTTGGGACCCATAAAATAACGAAAAAAAGTATTCCCACGGTGGCATCGTCACATGAAATCAACATAGAGCAAAGCTCGGCCGAAACATTTGCCCGTACGCTGATGAAATGCGCGGCGAATTGTTGACATGGCGAGAGAGATAGAAATAGCCTTAATAGTGTGTTCTGGGTTCGATGCTAGTGTCGCCGTAAATTTTTGTGCGCAGGCACGAACAACACGGCGGGTTCAAGATCAATGCCTACAGTATTGCAAGTGATGACTTTTCAGTGCGAATGGTGGTAAGCAAAAAAAAAAAAAAAAAAAAAAAACGGGGTCCATATTTTTGTCTGTCTTCTTGGATTCTCCCGTAACAAAAATAAAAAAAAAATAAAACGCGTTTCTCTCACACGGCGCCATTCATACTTTGTGTTGTAACAGCTTCAGAGGTCAAATTTGTTTGCTTTAGCAACGACACTGGCTGCCTCTCGGTCCTTTTGCTGTCCAGTAGTATCGGCGTTTTGTCGTCGCCGTTCCCATTTCGTCCTATTTTACCGCCTGCTAGGCCGTGCAGTCACTGCTGCACACTCCATTTTACTACTCGTAGAAGCGGTAACGGATTGATGGCGAAAAGTTTTGCCAAAATACGCCATCAATAGCTGGCGCGATAACAAGCCAGAGTCAAGCCGAAGCGTTTCCCCTGACGTGGGCGTATAGTCAGAAGCAGCCCAGCAACTTCCGAAAAAAAAAAAAAAAAATCCCGAGAGCATGGCGCTTCGAAAAAAAAAAAAAAAAGAAAGAGGTGCCGCCGCTGTTCCGTGCAACTTCTTTTTTAAAGACGATAGTCTTTCTTGGGCTACTTCAACCCAGAAATTTTGGTCTGTCTGTATGTCTGTCCGTCTGTCTGTCTGTGACCCTATTCAGCCACCCGGCCAAACTGAAACAAGGCCTGCGCAATAGTCTTATATAGTCACAGCTAAATGTGCCCGTCTAAGTCCGGTGTAATGTTCATACTTGTCAACATTGTTGAAGAAGAACAAGACATTACGCAAATGTAAGGCAACAAATAAATACAGGAGTGAGATTTGCAGTGTTCCTTTATAAAAAATTATACATGCTTGATTTCTTCGAAATTAAATACTTAATCAATTGCAGAAAAAAAATCACTCCGCCGTCGCCTGCTGTCGCCTGCGCCACTATAGCTTCTGGCGGCATTTTAAGAAATCAACCGGCAACAGTTACGCAAGGTTCCACTAGATAGGTTCCACGTTCTGCTTGCAACGCACGTGGAGTAGAGAAACGCGGTTCTATAAACGTTGAAGTAGGGCGCCTCGATTCACGCGCGTCTTCGCAGTACGGCAGCGTTGGCATCGGGACACCCGGTTTGGAGCAGTGGAACGCGGGAAATTTAAAATGATTTCAGCAAACCTTTGGCGTCTTTACCTTGGGAGGAGCGCGACGCAAGAGGAACAACATGAGGTGAGCGGGAAAGCGAATGGAGGCATTTACTTGACAAAAGTCGATAAAGACTATCGTCTTTTGACGACATTTGCAACGAAAGGAGCAGATACGCGGGCAATTTTTTCCACACGTGCCCCGAAAAAACGTTTCCGCGAGCCCCCTGATGAAAACAGTTGTACGCGTGAGGTATACATACGAGAAAGTTTGACCACGACCGGTTACACGCTCAGTCAGTCAAGGGCAGTGGAACGCGCGTAGGGCCGACTTTCCGCCTTTTCATACCTGCGTTTTCGTCCTTTCCCGGATCAATAGAGTCAATTGCCGGGGTCAGGACGAATTAGCGGCGCGTTTTCTAGCGAGCAACCCGTACGCGGCGAGCAGCTGGCGGGCTGACTTCCGACCACGCCGGGCGCCTTCGCGGTACAAGGCGTTTGTAAACACGCGCAGCAGGCAGTCGAATGGCCCACATCCCTGTGTTTTCCGCCATTTTCCTTTCTTGACGGAAGTACTGCAAGAAGGCCGTGCGGATGATTTTTGCGAATATAGTAGCGCGGCCTCCGAGACGAAAGATTTGCGACGGACTACCGAACCAGCACGGGTCAGGACAGCGCTTGTTCGGGAACCACGTCGGAGGAAATTACCCTCGCATTGAGCTAAATATGACGCTTCGTGAACATGAACTCCAAATCAATTGTCCGCCTGTGTGTCCGAGAGGCACGCAAAGACGAAAGAAATTGAGGGAGGACCACAAAAAAGTGCCGCGATGATGAATGTAAAAGAAGTGAATTATTAATTGAAATTATGATTGATTCATTGATTAACTGATTCTAGGTGATGAATTGAATTGAACTTAATTATTTTGAGATTCCGCGCAGTGAGAAGCCGCCCTTAATTAAGAGGCCTGCGCAGAGATGCGCAGGCACTGACGCATGACTGGCCCGCACAAAGGCCACCCCGACGAGAGACGTGATGTGCAAGTGGCGCTCCTGTACACTCCACTGGCGGAGCTGAACGACAGCGACGGCGATAACAGCATCGCCACCCACAGCAATTACCTTTCGAGCCCTGCCCGTACGCCAACGACCCTACCGTCAAGCAGGACATACGGCACCTTCTGTGGGATCGTGAGGCCACCGCCTGCTTCGGGTCCATTGCGCAAGCCCAGCGTGAACCTACGAGTGAAGCACATTCCCCGGCTCCCACGCGCTCCTGGGGGACGCTGCTCACCCCGTGGGAGTTTGCCACCGAATCTAGCGTGGCCGAAAGATCGAGCTAAGGAGTCAGGTGAGCGCCGCATTTTTTCCCCAAACAACCCCCTCCCCACTCGGGCCACTGGCCAGTCTTCTCATAACAGAGATTTATACGCACGTACCTATTGGCAGTTGTTCAAGTATTGGTCAATCCCAGTCTGCGGGCACGTGCTCCCTCGTGTGCCTTTTTTTTTGTTGTTGTTTCGTGAACGTCAGCTATAGCCACGCGAAAGATTTTTTGCGAACGCTTACTCCGCTATGTTTACCACGAACGCAAGGAAATCGGGACTGACGACCGTCACTAAAAACGAAAGCGAAACACAAAGCCGCGCTGCCATCGAGGTGTGCCACGCCACATGGAATCCTGAGCGGCACCATTTGCGGCATCTGTGAGTATCGGCGGCACCGGAAGCTCCATCTGGGGGTATGCTGCTGTGCAGTGATTATATTTGACGAACAATGCCGCCGTGGCTTACGGCAGAAATGTTCTATTTATACGCCGTCCACCACTTATCCGACAGGAACGGCAGTGTTTAGTTTCAGTGTGTGTTAAAGGCACGAATTCTCGGGTCAGAGCAGCCGAGTATATCGCCACCTGCGTGGACACAATTACAGTTCCAGTTTCGTGGGAGCACAAACATGGTTCATAGCAGTGCGTTTAGGGGCCTGGTACAACAATGGCTGTTACGCCGTGTAAACTGTGTGTGGTAAAGGCATGCATAGTGAGAATGGTCACAGTCACTTCAACAGCGTGACAATTGAGGGTCAACAAAGTCACATGTGGCAGCATACAACGCTATGATACCACATTCGGCACGAGCCCGAAAAGACGTAATTGCTTCGTATAGGCACGACCTACACAATGTGAAATAAACTCGGAGCTTGCCCATCGCTTAATTAGGTTCTGTATGGGTGGCGAGGAACAAGACCAGTATTCAAGCACTCTGGTTTCAATTCACTAATGCTTATGTTAGATGTAACTAATACGACTAACGCCATTCAAGTCATATAACAAGCTTTGGGGAGGGTATTTTTATTTTGTCATTTTGGACTGCTCAACCTTCTGCAGAGCAGCTCCGTATTTTTTTTTTTTTTTGCCCATGAAATTTTTATTACGAGGGCACATTCGGACTGCCCAGAAACTGCTCGTAACTACTCTTAACAGGCAAATAAAGGAGGCAAATTGCATGGCATAACCATATCGTCTAGGCAGAGGGACTTGTATAAATCCACTTACTGATGAAGTCCGGCCTCGTCACTGCGCCGAGAGATACCGCAGGAACGTTGCTACTCGCCACGCAAACTGGCGTACACCCAGATATCATTTTCACGTACGCAGGTAAATTCACACTACCAACGGCGCATTCCTTCAATCTGGTCGAACAGCTTTACGAAGCAGAAATTAGAGAGCACTTGGTACTTTTGAGAAGGCAGGCATTTCGGTCAAACGTTCATTTTGGGGAAGCTTGTATCTGAAATGTCACATTTCAACTTCGAATCCACCTACCGCTCCACTGACCTATGCTTGCGTTATAAACGCAAAGTTGCAGGTTGTACTTCCGGCAGCTGTTTTGCTAATTTCAGTGCAGAGATTTCAGCGCGAGCGAAAGATCCACAGAGGGTGTTAATTAATGCGTAGTCTTCCACTTAACGCGCGCCTCGCAGCAGCAGCAGCAGCAGCAGTATTTTCCAGCTTGGGCGTGTGAAAAAAACCCGGTAATCTTTGAATCAACTCCGAATTTCATGCGGTCCGCTATTGTAACCTGTCGATGTCTGTTTACATGGCAACTAGCAATGACGCCGCACTTTATCACGAGCATGACCAGGCACTGACGTTGTCTTAAAAACAAACAAATGGACCGCGTGCGCGTGCTTGTCCAGAAAACAAGGGGGAAAATGCAAGGAAAATAATAACTCACGGGTCCAGTCATCAAGCGTATAGAACATATATGTGCCGACCGTTCGAATTCGCACAATGTTATCGCTGAGTAACAGTCTTAGTAGGAACGATGTGGACGTCGGGGTTTTTATCGAGCGGGTTTTTGCGTGGATTCAGTCATCGGGGGAATTCGCCTCCATTTTCCAGTAACGGAAAGAAAAAAAAATAGTTGGCTGATCGCGGGGCGCGAAGGCGCTAGCGCGGATCGCAGTACGGGATCCGGCAGTTCGACTCTTTCTTGGACGCGCAAACGCGCGGGGGCTCATTCGAGCGTGCGAGCGTAAATACACACCGCCGATAGGGATCGCCGAACACGTAACCGGCCGCCCTGCGGCGTCGTGCGAGTATCGAGGAGCGGAGGCGCTGTCCTTCACGCTCAGCCGACCCGCTTCAATCGGCGTCCATTTCCGAGATAAGCCGTTTCCGACGACGCATCTTCTTTACCGGAGGCACGATGCACCACCTATCCATTTCACCCATACGCCACATCGATCGGGTCGGGTTGAACCGAACTCTGGGGAAGCAAGGGAAAAAAATGAAGTCGGCCGCATCGTCTGGAAAAGCCAACATTCCGCGCGGAGAAACGCAGATGACAAAATGCAACTGCATGGATTGCTGGCGAGTGGCTGAAAACAGATATTAGAATTACTATCTGTTCAAAGTTATTTATGCGAACTTCCTCTGCCCTGCAAGATATGCTGCATGGAATGTCGTGTTTATGCATAACGGGAGTGTATACTTGTACAGCTCATTTCCAGCAGGAAATAGTTTCTTGACGAGGGCTGACGTGCTGTCGTCGATTTTTTTATTATAGTAATATAATGTAGAGCTTGCATGCCTTGATGGCCAACAGCTGCGAAAAACTAATTTTTGCTGGTTAGGGTCCTGTTGTATTATTTAATACACTTGCTTTAGAAACCTTGCAAACACAATAGCTCATTTTGCTCCTGTACAGAACACCGGCCGACCTCGGATTTGACTTCGTCAGGAGAGCGGGGCTGCTGAAGAACCATTTCCGTGGGCAGCTTCCCTTCAAGGACCATCGTCCTCGCCATTACGAGAGCCGTCGTTAATCTTGCCTGTTCTTCCTATTTCGAGTTTTTCGTTGATGCAATTTTTTCTTTTGTTTAGTTTACTGAGATGATTAGGACCGCTTACATAAGAGGGTCTATTGTTTCATCGGCTTCGCGGTTGTTTCTTGCACCGTGTTTAGCACCCGAGTGGGACGATTGTTATGGCTTGGCCGCGGGTGGCACCAGGAAGAGTTCTGTACGCCGTAGGAAACAGCATTTGTACACAGGCGCCTTGGAAGAGAATGGCCGATAACTAAATTACGTTTTTACGGCAGGAGCATCTGGTGCGGAGCTGTGGATGATTGAAGGATGCACGTGGTAAACATCAATAAGCGTCATCCGTATCCCCATACGAAGGCTGGATTCGGTCAACGTGCAATCAGAAGCGAATTCGGCTCCCGCTACGGTGTTTTGCATGCGTGGCTTCTGAAGCGTGTGAAGCGTGTGAAGCGCCCGCATCCCGTCTGTTTACTGTACGTATTTGTCGTCACTGCGCTAAACATTCTTCCATATTCCCGTGGCCACCGGTAGGAAACCTTTACGTAAAGTTTAAAATGGTAGCTGGCCTGATACCTTGAACCTGAACCCTACTGGATGCTATATGAGGCCTTTAAATTGCACAAACATTTTTTTTCTCATTTCCCCCTCTTCATTTTGACCTTTTTCGGGCGTCCCTCGTGGCCACTTAGAGCGCGGGTTGCGAGATAGAGACCGCACACAATCACAACCCCAGCAGTTTCATACGCTGTTCAACAACTTATTCTAATCAGGTTACTTAAAGGGGCGCTGCAAGCTGTTTCAACATACTATCCAATCGCGTTATAAGGGAATGTGTGCACTCCTCTGATTTTCGTTTACTAATTTTCCAACATTGCAGCGCAGAATTTGGTTTATGAGGTGAATTGAATGCCGGAAGCCGGTACAGAACGTGCCTCTACCTAATCGGGAAATTCAAGCGCACGGTGACAGAACGCTTACTCTCAGTGACAGCTGTGGGGCGGTTATGAGGTATGGCCCGCGTCTCCGCATGAAATGCGTAGAGAGGCTAGAACACCCATCAGAGATTCTTAATGTTCTTTCCACCAGAACCAAGTGTGAAGGAAGACGACAGAACGATGATGGGGATTACGACGATGGCGATGGCCATGATGGGTGGTAAGATCACAATATCATGGCTGAAGCTGTCAGCATCACCTGTGAGATTGCACGCTCCCGAGCTGGGTCTATTATATTGAAGTGACCTTCCATCACCGTAGCAGCATCGGCCACGAAAAGGCATCTGTTCTTGCTATGGGGGCTCGCCTAGAAGATTAAAATGGCTGTCAGACCGTCTGAAGCTTCTAACCATCCCCAATCAGAAGAAGGACTAATGAAGAAGACTGAATATACACAACGCCACACAGCTTGAGCTGAAGACATCACTGGTTTCCCACAGTCTCCTTGTCTCCAAGAAATATTCCTGTCTCCACAGTCTCCAAGAAATATTCTTGTAAAAGTTCCGCAAGCTGTGAAGACATACTGGCCACTGCGAATAGCGGCATTTAGTAGACTGCTGAATCGGGGCTTGCTTACATTGATTGCGCACGGAGCAAACACAGAACAGATATTAACAAAGACATTTGTGAATATTACATTTTAAAGCGAAGCTTCCTATTCCTCACTGATGGCGTCCGATGTCGCGCCAAATCGTACTGCAGGAAAGCCAACATTATACTGCGAGTTTCACGAAACGATAACGACGATGAGCGAAGGCGCACCAAGTTCCTCAAGAAAACAAAAACGCTTCCCATGGTCGCAATCTAACCTGGATCCCTCGCGTTATGAAGCCGACGTCTATCCGATTGCGCCATTCCGACACGGTCGAAGCAGTTGGAATTTGGGACTTTGACTTTGACTCAAGTTGCATGGGAGGAAACTTCGCGTTTTAACAATCTTTCTCTTTAGAACGGGGCGTTGATTTCTTAAGACTGACATAGTGTAAGATCCGGTTGAGTAACCGAGTGACGTCATTGTGGTTGCAGGGAGGGCTGCATACCGTTTTCTTATCTTGAGAAATAGTAAAATAACAGAAAAACAGTTTCAGTGCGCAATGAAGCCATAAATAGACATATTCACGTCACATTCGTTTACAGCTACAAAAGAAACTAGGAGTCAGTTAGGAACACCGCACTCGATTTTCCCCCATCTCTCTGGGTACGTCCTCACGTGCTTCCCCGCTGCAGTTGGGGAGCATGGAGCGGCTTACCGGCTTTCTTGCTTATTATGCAACTGGGCACACGTGCCTCGCGGTCCCTAGCAAGCAGCCGCGGCAGGTCACTCAGCCGCGGGCACTTTGCCAGCACGGCACGCGAGACCACGCCGCGCGTGTTTCACAGGATACGGCGCGAGCAGCCCATCAAGCGCATCCATCCCAATGCTCACCTCTTAGCGAGCTACCGCCACGCCTCAATGCTCGGAGGGCGAACATTTACCTTCAGCCTGTATAAACGGTAGCTACATATCATTCGGAAGGACTGGGTGAAAACGCCTCGAGTTCCGGCAAGCCGTTTTTGCGAGCCGCCTCGCAAGCTCTGGATGATAGCCAGAGTCCTTTCATGTTTCGGAGCTTCCACAATGACTATACACGCCTGTATTATTGCAGCCTGTTTATCTGCGGCCTGCTTGAGCGTTTGGAAACGGCGTGGGTGTGTGAGTCTCTGTCCGCCCAGAGTGATGACACACTTGTAAGCGGCCATTTAGTTGAAGCGTTCGTTGGCGGAATTTTGCAGACATCCACACCACTGGGCACGCAGTACACCGCGCGTTAACGTGTCTCACTGTGCCTTCTCCCTATGCCTCTATCATCGAAAGTTCGAAACCGTGCTTGACGCGACTGAAACTAATTCGGGTACACGAGTACCGTTGCAGTTGGTGGTTGCAGGGGACGTCATACAGCATGGGGGTATTTGAGGATGCACCGCGTAGTTGAACTTCTGTGACCGTCTATTTCACTATTCAGTAGAAGGCTGGAACCTGAGTTTTCGTGAATAGCCCTGGCAGTGTGTCGTCATCTCCACATATCGTCAGCTAACCGACGATATGTGGAGATGACGACACACTGATTTGAAATGTGACGAAATATGCAATCTCGGCCCTCAGTTTTTTTTATTATTGTTTAAACTCGACCTTTTCTTGTTCACAGACAAGTTGCACCGGCAAAATATGCTCACAACTTGTTAATGGCCACCCAGCGGACTTGCCACAGCGTCGTCAACAGGTCTTTGAGAAGACCTGAGCGAGGGACACGGCACATGAGGATATAGTTTCCACGTACAAAACAAAGGGCTCGTGAATTGCCTGAACAATAAACTCAGATCGTAAAGTAACCAGCCCGGACTTGAAGTTAATAAAGTAATGGACAATGTTTGTAGCATCTTTCTAGTGTCCCTTCAACGCGCTTTAAAATGTCATATACGCTCGAAGCACAACATGTTCGTAAAATTGCTGCAGAATTCTGTTATTATTGTTCGGTAGGTGGCACGTGTTTCGTATAATTTTCGTCATTACAAGCCGACGTAAGTTTCTGGAACATCCAAGCTGCCCAATGTGCACATGAACGCGTTCAACTGTATACGCGGTTGTTCTTTTTTTCTTACTCTGTGACCGTTTTTTGCTACCTCACTTTGCTATCGACTCCCGCTAGCCTGCGGTGAGAGCGAGAGAAAAAAAAAGAAAAACGTTTTACCTCTTCGTACATTCGTAAAAACAGAGTAAATAATGCCAGCGAAACCACTGGAAATAAAGGAGAAGTGACGCTGAAACTTTCACCAGGAAACGAACTTGGAGCCACGAATTGCACCAATCCCAATCTGTGCTGGGATAATGGGAGGGAATATGTTTTTTTTTATTATTATTTCGCGCAGCGGCGGTACGGTATTAGGCCGTACATAACGCGACCGGGAATGCATCCCCGAACGGCAAGGAGGGAAGGGCTGCAGGCGGACTTTGTATACGCCAAGAATGAAAAATACTGTACCAATATAGCCCGCACTGGATCGCCCCGTAAAGCCCAATTAGAAACGTGAGAGTAGTGCCTAACTGCATGGTTGTTTTACGCATCGTCACCCCAGCGGACGTCAACTAAGCAACAAACAAAGAACAAGCTCGAGTTGAAAAAGACCGCAGAAGAAAGTGCCTGTCTGTTGTCTTTTCTTTCCCCTTTCTTTTTTTTTTCCAAGCTGTGGTGACGGTATATTTCGTATGAAGCTGACCACTCCGAATAAATTAATACTCCACCCCCCCCCCCCTCAATTAAAAGGCGCAGTATGAAACCTGACTTGCGAAATCAGATACAGCGATGTAAGAAAAACAAGCGAGTCGTACCGGGTACTACCCGATTTTGTCGCCGTCTCTATGGGACGTGATCTGTGCTGATGCCCCAATTTCCTTTCTTCATTACATCGCGTTCCGCTTCCTCGCAAACCCTTGCCATTGTCTGCGTATGCGTGCATTTAACCCCGCAAGAACTGCAAAAAGTTGGCGTTTTTCCAGAGTGCAGGCGCTTCATAAGCTGAGCTTGCTTCTTCTCGGGCAAAATAAAAGGGAACTAAACAAACAAAGTTTCCTTTGTAGCACGCGGTTCGGAATAAATAGCCGTATGGGATTTCTAAAGCACGAAATTTTAACCGGAAACAGGAAAGAAACTCGCGTTTTCGTGAAAATCGGGCAAGACGGTGCGATATGCCGGTTGCAGACACCGAATAAGAAGCGGCAGAGATAGCTGTTTGTTCTAGTCTGTTTCGCGCCATCACAAGCGACTTAAATGGGGGTGGTTGACAGAAGTGGCGTACTCGACAATATGGCGTTTTTCTCGTAGTTAAAACAAAAATGAGATGGATTTACAGATTTGCCAGATTACCCCTCCACTGCGGCGTCCCTCACTGTGGAGTGGCGTGGAGGAATACGGAGGATGTTAAATGCAATGCAAGGTTCCCAATTACGTCAGCACAAAGTACTCAACTGCACAAAAACTATTGGGGCAAAGCGGATTTTCTTCTCTAATTTCGTGATATAGACCTAAAGTAATACAAAACTTGTGGAGGCACCGTAAATCTTTTTCTCGGGCATATCGTTAAGTATACCAAGAGAAGTAGCGTAAACGTGCTTTACCGAAGTCACCGCTGATATCAGTTCATCAACGAATGTGGGAAATTTTAGACTGCCATTGTTACAGCAAATCGGCGCCGGTTAGATGTTTAATAACTCAACACTTATCGCAAGGGCTGAAATCGACCAAGATGACAAGCTTGGTAAGCTGATGCATGTTCATTCTTGAAGAAAATCAGCCCACAGAAGACGAATACAGAGCTGTGTTCGTTTTCATTCTCGCATGAGATTACCCCACTGCGAGAACCAAAAGAAGCGCAGCACATTGTCTGAGAGGAGGCACGCTCGTGCGCTTAGCCCGTTTTAGTTCTCACAGCGCAGAGACGCGCCAAGAAAGCTGTGGAAAGCAGATCACTCACTCTCGACAGCCCAGATCTCGAAGTCCCGCAGTGCCGGGCCGAGTTTCATGAGGGCGCCTATGCACTCAGTGGAGAGCTCAGGGTCGTAGATGATCTCGCTGACCATCGGGTAGAACTCCTTGGTGGCGATGCGCATGAACCTCTCGGTGAGCTCGTCGAGTTTCTGTTTCAGAGGATTTGGTTTAGCCGTCGTCGTCGTACTCGTGCTCGTGGTCATGGCTGTAGTCCTGCGGGTCGAACTGTTCGTTACGGCCACCACGCGCGAGGAGTCGTCTTCCTGCAGCGCCGAGGCGAGCGCGACCGCGAGTAGTAGCAGGAGCCCGCGAAAACACTGTGCGGTTCCCACGGCCATGGCTGTGCTGACTGCTGCGCGGCGGGCAGGCAAAGCGGATGGGCGCGTACGCTAGTCGAGCACGTGCCGGCCTGGCTGTCTTGGAGCGCCGGGCTCCGGGTCTGATGGTCGAGTGAACACGGGGGACTTCCAAACTCCCGTAATAATCGAGTCGGAACTAGGAATGACATGACGTCACGACACGTGCGCGAGGGGGGAGCAGGGGAGGCCCGGAGTGACTCGCTGTACCCTCACCCCCCCCCCCCCCCCCCCTCCGCCCCCTCTCCCACAGCCCCGGCGCTCTGCTGGCGCCGGGACCTTGGTGGCGGTCAGCGCGTGCTGCGCGTGCTGTCGTTGAACTTGACCAATCGGCGGCTTCGGGTGCCCGCTTCTCTTGCGGGGCACGCGTCCGCGCACGCGTCTTTGACGCGCGCCGATGCGCTGGCATTGAGAACTGCGGCGCGCGCCCCGTTCGCGCTGTGACGTCGGCGCAAGTAAGCCCGATCAAGAGGAAAAAAGCTGTTGCAGCGGGGAATATTCGGCCACCGCGCGTACGACACACGCTCACCGTTCGGTTCCCTTTCCAATTTAATTGCCGCTTTCTGCGATAATAGCGCCGTGTTTTCTCGTGACACGTGGCGCGTGCTGTTGCGCCGCGACCCCCTCCCGCTGTTCCCATGATGGGCCGCCGAGTGGAGGGGCAAAGCTTTCCGAGAATTCTCCTCCAGGGCGGTTCGCGGGACTACTGGGCGTCCCTTCGCAAACGATCTGTTTCTCCTCAACGACTGTTGACTTGGATGTAGTGTCGCAATATCATTCGGCCAGCAAGACCTAATATGTTTTGTCCTTCCCGAAGCGGCGGCACGCCGCACGATCCGCGAGGGCGGGAGATGATTGCTCGTGACCACTCGCGAAACCGTCTTTTTTCCCCCTCTAGGGACCGCCCTGCTACAAGCGAGGTGCCGCATTCACGCTGAAGGCTCGGAAATCCACACAATCGGCGCACGAATGTGTTTCCTTGTTTCAAGCCCACGATCGATTCTGAAAGCGCGTGCTGACTGTGCGCTCTAAGCGTTATCGGCCGTTGCTCTCCGTTGGCCAATATAGCGCATGGCTGTTTATTCGCAGAGGGTTCCTCAGTCTGCTCTGGGAAAAGTTTTCGTGTAACTTGTCTAAGTCGTGCAGCAGTCTTCAGAGGAGGGGAGACACCTGCCAAATCTCATTCAAAAAATAAAGCATTGTACGCAACGGCATTAGTTACAAGCGCTATATAATTACTATGCCATAGCTAATGCAGCTAAACATTCGGGCTAGTCTGGGCTTCGAAAAGGCTGAAGTATACTAGCTAAACTTATTATAAAAAAGAGCTGAGAGGTCGCATGCTGAGAATCAAACAATATTTTCATTCGGGGACATGCACCGGCGAAGGTTTGTATACGTTCCTCTTACGGCTTTTCTGTTCGCGTCAGCGTCGCTGTTACGGTGGATTTCAGGTAATGTTTGTGCTTGTAAAATTGCTAAGTACAAGCCGAAATTTCCGTTGCGTTTATCATATATGTAGTCACTAATTCCAGAATCCATCACTGGATGGCTCGGCGAATATTCCTTTGGTTGGGTAGTCTCTCCCGGGTGTTTGATGGTGCCTTTTGTTTAACAGCCACACATCTTTCAGTTTCTAGCCAATCAATTCATATCTACGGTTTCTGTTCCGGCATGCAGTCTCGAGACCACAGGTAACATATGACTGCCTAATTCCGCTTGCCGACAGCTTCTCACGTTTCCTACATGTCCGAGTCACGACCTCAGGTCGCTGGAAACAAAAATTAGTCATTCGCCATGGCCCATGGCTGATTCTTACACGATGGTGTTTTATGTATTTTATGAACACAAACATTTGGCCATGGAGGTTCGGTCGCTCGCTCCAACGAAAAATTTTTCAAGTGTTATGCAAATTTACGTATTATTTCTGCCCACTTGTAATCGAAAGCCAGAAGTTGCTGCGGGCTATGCATCACGCCCGAAAATGTGCATGGCCTTAGGGAGATCTTACCCGGGGTGGGAAGGGGGGGGGAGGAAAATTAGTAGCAACAGAATGGACTATTTTACAAGTATTTTTAAACTACGGCAGAGCAGGAACCATACTGGCTCGTCCAAACTACTGACAAGCTTCGCCACTGGTCACTTGCTAAATCTTCAACGTGGCTGGTGTCACCCTTTTCAGAAAGTCTCCAGGACTTCCAACGGACACTGCCGCACGCAACGATGTACGCCCCTGCGACACTTTGCCGAAAGAAAGTGACCGAGGGTTGCACACATGGATGCTCCGAACTGAGTGCGATTTTTTTCTGCTATGTTAACTGTCTCTCGAATTCAGCTTTGCTGCGGTACTGACCGGTTCAACTTGTGCGCATGACGATGTCAATTGGTGTAGGATGGGGTTGTATTGTCAGGAAGCTCCGGCGCAATGTGTACAGACTGGGAGAAAGATTTATAGCCAAACACGGGTGCGTTTTCGGGAGATTTTGGTTTAGGCTGTACAATCGTACAAAAACCATCAAAATTTGGGTTTCTCCCGGAAAATTCGGGAAACCTGGCAGGTACGCGAATAGTATTTTCGAAGTTCCTGAGGAACCGTAGTTAAGAAATTGGTGGATTTTAAAGCCTACAAAATATATTAAAAAAAAAAAACGCGTTTGAGAAGACAAAATACTGAGATCTGCGCAAAACCAAACACGGTTGCCGCGTGTTCTAGCCCGTGCTGACGTGGTCCACTTTGGGAGAGGTGTGAAAGGCTGCGGACGAAACGATCCAGGCCTGCCATGGTCGTGCAGAACTTTCAGCGGCAAGTTCGGAAATCCATGTGAGGGGCTACAGCCGGGTCTCCAGCGAAGGGAGAGGGCCCGCCAGATTTGCTGTTTCTCCAGCCTTGCACCGTTAGTGCAAGCAGCGCCAATTTTTTTTTTCTATGTGTTTACGAACTGTATCCACCTCCCTCCGCCACCGTCCTCTTTTCCCCCTCCTTCCCTCCCTTGCTGCAGTTTTTCCTTGGCCCGTTTTCGGTTTGAACGTCAGATGGCCGCCCTCATGCAGCCTACAGGCATCACTCCTACCCCATCCATTTCCTTTTCCCTGCCACTGTTTGAAGGTCAATGCGCCGCCTACTTGCATGAGAACAATTATACGGATATCGACAGACCAAAAATGACTGCAGGTAAACCTGGATGTAACGAACCTCTATGCAACGAACTCCTTGGATTTAATTAAGCTTTTCAATCCCCCATTGTCCCCCCCATTGAATCCCACGTCTTTGTGACCTCTATGTAACGAAATGTCGCGGCTGCTAACCTTGATGTACCGTAGTCGGCGAGCTTATCAGTCACTGTTTCTGGCACTTTTACTCAAAAATCGACCGGAGAAATGAACTATAACTTAGCGAATACTAGCACTACCGCAAGGAGCCAGCAGCAATGAAAACGTCTGGAATCGCCTAAACATGAAATTCGACATGGTGATGCTGACGATGAACGGAGGGGTAGCACCATTCTGTGGCTAACCGACCAGTCACTTCAGGTTTTGCTTGTGTAGCTTGACACCACACCAGCTAGCAAGAGTTACTACCTTTAAAAAAACAAAAAAACTACCTTTTACGTTTTCTTTTCGCCCGCGCCGCGAACTACCGTACGATTCAACGTGTGAGTGTGGTTTTGGTTTCAAACTCAAGTTTTGAGGTCCTAGGCCGTCCTGACGGCGTGTAGTAGTCGCGCGTCTCCACTTCTATCGGTGGTATCGGTTCGTCAGGGATGAGTGCTGCAGCTAAAAAATTGGCCGCGTATCTGCTCCTTTCGTTGCAAATGTCGTCAAAAGACGATAGTCTTTGTACACATTTGCCAAGGAAATGCCCTCCTTTGCTTTCCCGCTCACCTCTCATGCTGTTTCTGTTCGGTCGAGCTCATCCCAAGGTAAACACACTAAAGGTTTTCTCAAGGCGATTTGAATTTACCGCGTTCCACTGCTACATGCGGGGTTCCTCGATGCCAGCGCTGCAGTACGGCGGAGACGCGCGTGAATCGAGGCGGCCGACTTCAAGGTTTATAGAACCGCGTTGCCGTGCTCCACGTGCGTTCCAAGCAGAACGTCAAACCTAGCTAGTGGAACCTTTCTTTGTTGTTGCCGCGTGATTTTTCAAATGCCGCCAGGAGGTGGGGCGGGCAACAGAACAGCAGGGATCGGCTTTCTGCAGTAGATGTAGAATATCATTTGCTATCGAAAAACCAAGCATCCAGGAATTTTTTAATAAAGGAACACTGTAAATATCCCTTGTGTACTAATTTCCTGTCTTATATTTGTGTAATATCTTGTTCTTGTTCAACAAAGTTGGCAAGTATGAACATATAAACCGGGCTTAGACGTTTACATTTGGCTGTGAGTATATAAGACTATTGGACAGTAAGCATTTTACTTTGGCCGGGTGGCTGAATCGAGTTACAGACAGACAGACGGACAGACAGACAGACAGACAGACAGTACCAAATTTCTGGGTTTAAGTAGCCCAAGAAAGACTATCGTCTTTAAAAACGAAAAGTGGTGTCTTTTCAAGAAAAGCGCACAGTTTCAACTGCCGTCTCCGCTGGCGAACAAGAAGAATGTTGCCGTCCAGTATACCTTCTCAACAATCTTGAATGCGGTAAAGAGTATCCAAGTTCGCGAAAAGGCACTCATTCAGCACAACTTTGGTTCTTGTAATGCGTTAAGGCGCCGAAAAGTGTCAAAAGGCACCAATCATACTTCAGTTACGTTTGTTAACATGGGCGTAAGTGACTTTGCTTCTTTGGAGCGCCGTGCAGTGCCTAAGCTCGTGCGAAAGCAGGAGACGAAACTCAGGCAGTTTTTCGCTGTGAAATGAATCCCTGAAGGGTGAGTTCACCTTCACTGATATCTAGCATTTTGGCTCCGTTTCTGCTGCATTCCCGCGAGCCTAACTCGAAACCTGCATGTAACGAAAGCCTGGATGTAACGAAAAATTGCGAAATTTCGTCAAGTTCGTTACTCCCAGGGGTGGTATTCTCGTAACTGTCCCTTTTGAAAACGTCCCTTTTGCGTCTTTTTCATCGTGACGCACTTCCGGTTAAGCAGTGGGCTTTGGCAGTAGGTTTGCCGCACTTGCGTTACGTCACTTCCTGTTGTTTGCTTTTAGCCAATCAGGGCTCGCCAAAAGGGACACTTCTGAAAGGGACGCAAGAGGGACAAAACTCGAGAATACCGCCCCAGGTTTAACTGTAGATAATCTACAAACGAAACAGATCAATGTTGACGAACTGAATTCACTTCACCCATCCTGTCCGCTGTCCTTCTCCTTCAGTACTTACCCATCCCTTTAAACCTCCCCCGCTTAAAAATATAATCTCCTCCTTCTCCTCCTCCTCCTCTAGTAAATCCAACCTCCACTCTCTGCACATTCGTGGTTTTCAAACTGACGCCTTGCCAAAGGAAAAATTGTTAGATAGATACCAAAGAAAAACAGAAATGCGGAAACTCTTAAGTGGAAATTGCCGAATAATGCTTACCGGCCGTGGTGGCTCAGTGGCTAAGGCGTTGTGCTGCTGAACATGAAGACGCGGGCTCGATTCCCGGCTGTGGCGCCCGCTTTTCGGATGGAGGCGAAAAGCGAAAAAAAAAAAAAATGAAGGAAGCTCACACTAACGCGTAAGGCTTGAAGGTAGCGAAACTGTACGCCACCTTCATGACCATCAGAACAGTTTAAGTCCAGATTGCAGCCGATTTGCTTCGACCTTAGCTTCATGTTTGTGGGGCTGACCTCTTTATTATTCATTAAATCTCTCTCTCTCTCTCTCTCTCTCTCTCTCTCTCTCTCTCTCTCTCTCTGTCTCTCTCTCGCTCTCTGCTTCGTCTTTGTTGGTATAAGTGCTAGCTTCCTTCATTTTTGTAAGTTTTAATCATTGGTCATTAAACGTTGTGTGTGCATTAGCCCGTTTCACCACTCACGGTTGAACCGATCGTCAGCTCCCGTTTCCAACGGACGTCCTCGCTGCTGACGAGCGGTATCGGCTGGACGTTGCTGGTACCGCTCACGCACCTTCGCCCGTTTTCGTTGAACGGATTTGTTGTTCCGGGCCCACCGACGTGTCTTGGCATCATTCTCTGTGGCCACGTGGTCCGTATTCGCTCTCTGTATTCGCTTCTGTTCTCTGTTCCGAGCGCGACTAGCCTCGAGGTGAGCGGTCTCCTCATTGGGCATGCGGACGACCTGTGGGCGGCCCATCGCTGCGCCTGTGCCGGCGCACTTCTAAGACTGATGCGAATGACGAACGCGCAGACCTATATCGTGAGCGGAGCCGTTGATGATGTTGTTGTTGCTGTTGTTTTTCGTCTCATGCCGCATACCCATTGCGTGGGATTGGCCAGGAATCGGGCATGAAGGGGGCTAATGCGCCCGCTTACAACAACTGAAAAGTAGATAACTAACCATTTACATCCAAAACAGCGCGTGATTGGTTAAAGCGAGAGAGAATTGATTAAAATTGAAAGTTTAGGTTGAATTTGAGAAGACGTACACCTAATAACCAAAGCTAACGGGCCAGCCGCCTGGTCTCAGACACGTATTCATGAATGGCTGCAGCCACCCCTCTGTGAAAATATCCCAGTGATGTGGCCCCAAGCTAAATTAGAACGGGCATGAAGAAAGGAAGTCCAATGCGTTCTAATGGCCTGGCAAGGTGACGTTGTCTCATCATTGAAAAACCACATCGGAGCCATCTAGTGACGCGAGCATTGTAATTGCGATAGCGAAAGTGTTGCTACGATTACGCTGGAGTTTTTTTTTTGGCCAATCTCGGCCAATCTCTCTAAGTGGGTATGTTTAGCGTGACAAACGTGCTCCGGAGCCGTAACAAGCGAGCAACGTGAGCAGTGTGATTGCGACAGTGAATGTGTTGCCACGATTACGCTGGAGTGTTTTTTTTTTTTTTTTGAGGGGGGGGGGGGGGGGGGGCAATCTTGGCCAATGTCTATAAGTGTGTGTGTTTGGCGTGGCAAACGTGCGCCGAGGTTTTAATTTCTGGGCGGTCGCCCCGAGGCACGAGCTCAGGTGCGCGCGCTCACGGGCGCTCTTACTGTTTTTTTTTTTTTTTTTGACTGCCGGGCGGTCGCCTCGAGCGCGCGCTCATGTGCACGCGCTCGGCAAATTCCTGGTATTTTTAACGGCGGACACCTTCACCAGCCTCCAGATGCCACCCTTCATGTCCCTGACTGGGTGCCTGAGACGCAACCGTTGGTTGTCCAGGCTTTTGTGGACGCCGGGGCATACGACTGCGACGTCACCACGGCCTTGACGTGTCGCTGTTACCCTGTCCTAAACCAAAGCTGCGCGTACGAGTCTCTCCGTGCACTCCCAAGCCTGCTAGCAGAACTTGCTGCCATTCGGGATGGCCTGCAGGCGCTTGCATCGACTTTTCCTACTGGGGACTAACTGGAACTTTATACTGACTCAACCGCAGCGATTCGGGATTTGCGTCTCGTTGCGCGGTGTACAAGCCTGGCCGCACGCATTCAAGAGATTGTGGACGCTTACTTATACATGCACTCTCCGCGTTTTGCGGATTCACCGGTACATGCTTCCTGCCCACATAGCGTCGTATCGCGCCTGCCACAGAGACCTCCCACGGCCACTACCACTTCTTCCAGCATGTGGAAAAGGAAACCCTACGTCGCGCCACGCGTGCTTTGCTTCTTTGCTTCCACCGCCTGGAACTGACCTCCCCAATGGGCTCGCTCGTTGGGACGAGGTCGTGCTGCGGAGGCTTAGGGTTGGGGTGGCGTTATCCCCAGCAGTTACCCACGCTTGGCCTGCCCGATATTACGCGCCGTTTGCGGACACTTGCCCCTTCTGTGTGATTCCTGCTTCAGAAGCTGACGTTGAACCCTTGCTGTGGACTTGCCCAGGTCTTACAGACGCCCGAACGCAGCATCTCCGAGGCTCAGGGCTCCATCCTGGCAGACCCCCTGAACTCAAGCGCTGAATATAGGGGCCCCAGTACCGGTCTCTTCTTGGAGTTTTGCGAGTTACGGGTGCAGTGTTGCACATATGAAAACTTTTTCTAATGCCGCAGGGCAATCTATCACACACACACAAAAAAAAAACACGAGAAATTATGCTGTGTTAAAATTACGATGAGCTAAAAAATCTCTACGCCCGTGTATACGAGATTTCGGCGCACGTTGAAGATCCCCAGGTGGTCAAAATTAATCCGGAGCCCTCCCCTACGGCGCGCCTCATCGCCTGCGCTGCGTCGGCGCGTTAAACCTTACAATCAATCAATCAATCAATCAATCAATCAATCAATCAATCAATCAATCAATCAATCAATCAATCAATCAATCAATCAATCAATCAATCAATCAATCAATCAATCAATCAATCAATCAATCAATCAATCAATCAATCGAATAAATGCTCAAGCCGGTCTGGCGCACACCGAAACCCTTTAAAGTGACATGCATTGCTGGAGAGTCCTTTTTTTCTTCCGCCGTCATATTGGCATTCTAATACCGAAATAGGAAGGCCCAGGGCCTATTATTAAATGCTTCTAAAGACCTCATGTATCCCCACAAAACGCGACATACCGAGCCCTTTTAACTCGACTTCACTACTATGCACAAATGCTTTGCCAGGGAGAAATTTTCTCAGAGGAAATATAACACTTCTTAAATGAGAATCTGGAGGCATAATGGCCTTGCTTTAAGTGCCTCCTTACGATCCCACGCATCCGTACTGAGCGCAATACACCGCCCCTTTATAGTCCGCGTCAGTGCTGTACACAAGTGTCCTGCTAAACAGACATGTTTTTTTTTTTTTTTTTTCAGGGGTCAATATACGGAGTCTGATTTTTCAAAGTATTAAGGCCTCAGGGGCTTTCATTAGTTGCAGTATCGCATGCGGTGAAAGCGTGACACATCAAGCGTACAGAGAAACATCTTCAATGACTGCCGAAACATGCTATTCCCATGGGGTGACGAGTTAGGGCTGAAGACCTCAATTAAGTTTTCGTTCCCTCCCCCCGCCCCCTTCGAATTCTGCTCTACTCCCTCTTCCGATTGAAAGTCAAATTGACGCCTTACCGCGGAAAAACAGACCGATACTTGCAGGCCCAAAACCATCAGACAGATAGATACGAGCAGAGAAAATCGATATGTGTTCATGAACTGCTTCACCGCCATCCTCCACCTGCGCTCCCGCTTTTATTCATCTCCCTGCAGTCCTTTTTAATCACACCCCAACTTCATGCAACCTCTTCAGTCTGTTTAACAGTAAAATCATGCCTCCCCTCCTCCTTTTTGTCCTCTCTGCAGTCTCTGCCACCTCTCGAATTTAAACTGTGCCTAAGGAAAACAGTTAGTTACTTCACTAACTTTACTAACAGTTTACTACACTAACCGCTACGTATATGTATGACTTAATTCAATCATTCATTCGATGATGCATCAAGGTACGATAACGTAAATTAGTATAGTAACAGACAGTGTCACATTCCGACAGACAAAAAAGC
Organism: Haemaphysalis longicornis; assembly: GCA_013339765.2. Taxonomy (NCBI): domain Eukaryota; kingdom Metazoa; phylum Arthropoda; class Arachnida; order Ixodida; family Ixodidae; genus Haemaphysalis; species Haemaphysalis longicornis. The sequence goes on along the minus strand of CM023448.1, from coordinate 120,685,288 downwards.
ACTCCGAACCTGTGCTACCAGCATTCCTACGGTTGCACGACAGATTTCACCTCATATCCCCCGTCCTCCCTTGCCTCCGCCCCAGGGTTTGAATTTTAAATTGCTTTTCCTGCGATACCTTGCTATTCCGCTACCTCCAGTCTTTCCATTCACCCTCCACTCCATGCACCTTGGTCAGCTTGAAGGTAAGATTGACGTCGTACTGCGGGAAAAGGGTTGGACAGATACCGACAAACCAATGTGGTCAGACAGAAATGAACATACCGAAAGCTGAGTGGTTAATCCCGAGAATGCTAATAACGCTAAAACTGAGGGAAGGAAACCAAAAAGGCTAACCGCGACAAAAGAAGAATCTAACGTATCCACGCATCCGGAAGATGAATAGACGACAAAAAAAAAAACACTGTTTTTACCGCCTCGAAAAACTACATTTGAAAGCTCCCTGCACGAAACTGCAGAACGTTTTAACTTGGCAAAAGCGTTGTTATTCAATGCTTTCTTGACAACCTAAGCTTTATATATTGCCACCATTGTAAATTGTACTTGTCATCTCACCGTCAACGCCAGTCAAGCGATGAATAGTTACTCAGAGATCATCATCAGACCATCTCCTAGGGGTTGGAAAAAGATGAGGTTGACAAAGCGCAATCGGCGAGCATGACGTATGCAAAAAGGGGTATATATATATAATTGTATTCAAGCTTTTCTTTCTGCTTCAGGTGGCTTGAATTGCTGAAGGGTACTAATTTATGGGTAATTGAGGTTTTAATCATAACGAAGTTTCATTTTACGGTCTCTGTCTTTCCGGAAATAAATTAGTATTTTGAGGTCCTCACGAGTTTCAGCAGGGGATTTAGTCCTACCCAATCACCCCTTCTGGGTACGTGCCAAAAGCTTTAAGGGCATCATAACCGCCTTCATCGAAGGACATTCCTAATCAATGGAGATCCCAGTGTTGTCTGTGACAATATGACGTACGTCGACGTACTCGACGCCGTTCAGCTCTTGCAAACGCAACTTCCTTTAAAATCACTCGCCAAGGCCGGTTCTAGCAGGTTTCCTGCACAGTTAACCTCATACCAAAGAACATTTTTTTTTCAACTATAAATAAAATTTACCATCCCTCCCTAAAGAAAGTTGAGAGAAGCGCGAAAGGTAAGAGTGCGTACAATCGATCGTCAAGCCTTCAAAGTCTCAAATCGCAAGGCAAGTCCGAACCCATGCGACGACTTTTAGCGCACTGATAAATGCATCTACGAACGAGCTAGATGTATACCGATACGTGGTTTATGAGTAAAGGTATGCTATTGTACTCTTTCTTTATGATCGACGCGTGTATTGTCTTATCTAGAACCGCCCCTTTTTCGCGATTTTCATCTAACTGTTTGACATAATGGAAGTAGGCTTTCACGCATGTGCGTTGTGTACAGAGATCGTATCACAGCTTTTAGGTCGACCAACCCGTCCATGGTAAATGCATTAGTTTTTTGACACGACGCCAGCGGTCTCATTTAAAAAGCTTTCGTTTTCATATATAAGCATAGGGGTTTGTTGATATTTAAACACTTAAAGGTTAGACTGCTTAGAATTGAGGGGGAAGAGGAGTAAGAGGACCACATGACTATACGAAATGGCAGGCCAACAGATGAGAACAAATGAGAAACGAATGGATAAAAATTGGAACTTCGGTTAGGGCCGGGTGGTTGAAAAAAAAAGAAAAGACTTTGTGACATCCAAAGGTTGACAATGTATCCACGTGGCACCAATGTAATTCGAAAAAGCAAACAATGAATGCAATACTTCAGGTCGCTGATATTTCTAAGGCCATGAAAGAAACCCGCCGCGGTGGCTCAGGGGCTAAGGCGTTGCGCTGCTGAGCACGAGGTCGCGGGTTCGATTCCCGGCCGCGGTGGCCGCTTTTCTGATGGAGGCGAAAAGCAAAAACGCCCGTGTGTTCGAGATTTCGGCGCACGTTAAAGATCCCCAGGTGGTCAAAATTAATCCGGAGCCCTCCACTACGGCGCGCCTCATCGCCTGCGTTGCGTCGGCACGTTAAACCCCACAATCAAGGCCAAGAAAGAAAGAAGAATACTTTCTAACGTGATTGCGCATGTGCGAGGCACTCCATTTTTCGCAGGAAAAGTGTCCGTGTCTGTGAATAGGGTGAGGACTCTAATGAATGTTTTTTTTTTTAACGTCGCTACGGCTCCACAGTTGCCGAAATAAGGGCCGGAAGTCGGGCAAATGTGGAAGCGTCAGCCGTTCACAAATGCCATGTTAGGCGAATACGATCGTATAACGTTTACATTTTGCAGGGGATCTCCTTCGGGAGACCGGGCTCGAGCTTGGGGACAATGAATTATCAAACATGTTAGTTATACTCTGGCGTGCACCATGGTCGTTCCCGTTTACTTGTACTTTGTGCGAAACACTTTTCTTTAATTTTGGTGCCGGTTTACTTTACACGCAGCCCCACCCGCATGGTGATTTTCCAAAACGCCAAAGTTTCAGTGATGTGGCTTAGTGATGTGGGTCAGGTGATGGATATAAACAATTTCGTGGGCAGAAGTTCTCGAACGAACCCGCCGCGGTGGCTCAGTGGCTAAGGCGTTGCGCTGCTGAGCACAAGGTCGCGGGTTCGATTCCCGGCCGCGGCGGCCGCTTTTCTGATGGAGGCGAAAAGCAAAAACGCCCGTGTGTACGAGATTTAGGCGCACGATAAAGATCCCCAGGTGGTCAAAATTAATCCGGAGTCCTCCACTACGGCGCGCCTCATCGCCTGCGTTGCGTCGGCGCGTTAAAGGGACACTGAAGTGAAGAGTTCTCGAACGGCGTACCGGCTGGCATCCGCCATGGCCTGGAGGTCTGCTGTGGAGCCCGTGAAGACCACCCATTGACTGTAGCTGGCCGTGGAAATATGGAATGGCTTTGTCGGTTATACGGAGCTCGGCTGACATTGAACCCACTGGTTCAATACGAAACGGGTGCGTTTGGTTCGTGGAAGAGCCTTACTGTGGGCTGAAACAAAGCCATCAGTGTAGATGTGTACGGTAGCCGAAAGCACTGGAGATCAGGACAAGCATTTCTTGACAGAGTCCAACTTCTGGCATGCGCTTCTTAGAGCCTATTCCTTTGATATGCTGTTTGATTAGAAGTGGCGAGACTGCAGGGGCGGGAACAAATCTGAGGAGAGGGTGGAGGAAGGGGGGGGGGGGTTCAATAATGATTATAGCATTACAACGCCCGCGAGTCTGCTTCATTACAAAGCTCATAAGTGGCTGATTACTTTTTTCGATGGGGCATAACAGGTCAACGATGAGGCCGAGCATACGACTAGACTTGTGGACTTGAAAAATGTCGTTAGTGCTATGACAATACGCAATGAAAGGACGACGTTTTGCATTGCGTGATGCGACAGCGCTCCCATCACTGCTTTCCGGTATTTTCATTCAAGTAAGAAATGCTTTTTGACAAGTCAGAGTAAGTTTGCAGCGTAAGCGGGATTGTGAAGTCTCGGGCCCTCATTGCACAACCCATGAGGAGCCGCACGCCTCGGACGGAACAGACGCATTGAGACAGGAATGTTAACCTAGCTTTGGGGAGAAAACTCCTGTGATCGCGTCGTACTACCACCACCCTTTCTTTTATGTCCTCCTGGAAGCTGCACGCCACCTGTGCCTCTCTTAGCTCACACAATAATTTTATCGATACAGTCGACTCTGTATAAATTAATGTCGTTTAATTGGAATTTTCGGTTAATTAGGAGGGAAGTGGTCGTCCCGGCAATTTTACATGCAATGACAATGGGAGAAATTACCCGATAATTCGAAGCGAACATACATTACATCGCTTAATTTGAAGCTATTTCGAATAAAAAGCATCGTTGTGAACGTCATTTTTCGATAAAATTCAAAATTTGCAAGCGCCAAAGCAATGCCGTGCTCTGCACTTTGTCGGCGCCATTCAAATGAGGCAGCGCATAGTTGATAAAGCGGCAAGTCACTTCGAGACTTGCGCCAGTGTGCGCATCTCTCTCTTTTGAGGTCTTCAGGGACGTCGTGGATACCACCCGCACGGTGCGCGGACGTGCGGCCGCCTGCGATGACATGACGTTGGCATAAACCGTGAAGTGACGCACGCAGCTCTGGCTACGTTCATTACTGCCCTCCAGAATAGAAGTCTTTGCGCAAACGGAGTTACTCGTGCTCGAAAACAGTTGATAATTTGGATGAAAATTGCGCTATGATTCTCCACTCGCACCGCTAATGATGGCAGCCATCAGATATGCTACGCGATGGCAAACCTAATCTTTCTCGGCGGCAAGACCTACAAACGTCTGCTGGCTGCTCTTAACGCTTCGAAACAGCTGTCATAGGCACGCCCTTCTTTATTGGCGGGAGGGGTCGGAACCCACCCACGCACAGGGCGTACCGTCGACCCGCGACGTGCGCTCTGGTTGGTGCTGGCAACAGTTTGGTTGCCAGGCCCTCGCAACGTCGTGCGCATGCTTGTGTTGAATGGGAGGAGCTGCGTTCTAGGCTGTGTCGCGTGTTTGAGGATTCCAATTTGCTTTGAAAGTATATGATGCCGTTCCAGTTAAAACGTTTTGGAAGATATCTCCACATACGCAGGAAGTATGTATGTGTAGTTATCCCATCTGGCAAATTTCGTGTCAGTGACGCATTAGGTCATCTATTGACGAATTAATGAATTATTCATAATTAATTACCTTGGCATCTTCAAAACCGGCACACAGCCGCACGTACTACAGGGCCGTGCCAAATGGCTGTGCAAATTTCCATGCAGCGATCTCCGGAGCTCTGATAGGCAAGTGTTTATACATCTGAGGTTGAAGATCGTCTCCGTGCTTTCAAAACACAGGGATAAAAAAACTAGGGAGATGATCGAGGCATACCATATAAGACGATCTGTAGAAAGCTGCATAAGCATGCCATCCATAGCGTTGTACGATCAAGAATTTGTCTATTTAAACGACAACTGTTTAGCCATGCCGGTAAATAGATTGAGACTGCATATGCACGCCAGACATTAATTGTGTTCTTCTTGTTATGACTTTGCGCCCCGTGGGCGACTGGAATGTGAATTCAAGCTGTGTTTCTTCAAAACTCAATCAGTTGAGAGTGGAGCGCTGACCTGTCGGCTATTCCCTTTTGTGTCTCCCCGTTTGTGCACTGATCGTTGGTGTTTTTGTTAATTGTGACAGTTTTGTGACATTCAGCCCAAGGATTTCGCCGTCGGTACTTCGTGAATTCTGTCTGAATGAAGCTTCACCCAGTGTAACAGTGCGTTCGCATTAGGAAGCACTGTTCTCAATAGGCGTATGCATTTATTGAAGCGGCAAATATGCCCAATAATGTTTACGTAGTTTGAAAGTACCAGCCACTCTTGCTGGGTGAAACAGCCTGGAATGAAGACCAATGTTGTTTTTAAACACACTTCAGACCAAAAGCAAAATAAAAGGAACATCTGAGTTTTGTTGCACTTTGTATCTGAGTCAGCGAATGTTTTAAAGTCTCGAAGGACGCATTGAGTTCCTGGTTCAGCGATAGTTGGGCGCGTAATCGAGCCAAATTTCGATACCACAGCCAGCGTGATCCGCGTCCAACTTGCGTGCCCGAGAGCGCCAACAACCCGCGCAAGCACCACGGCCACCTCAGGTGCACGTTCGCCATGAGCGCGTGACGCGCGGGCAGTCACAAAGTCCGCTACGTGCTTCCTCTCTACCTCACCTCTAACTTTCCCTTTTTGTGTGTTTCGCTTTCTTCTTCCCGCTATCAAAATCAATGCCGCTTTTTTCCCCCTCCAAATCTCGACCTCGAGTAAAGGTGACGGCGTTCGGCTCGTGCCGCGCGAATTGCCGACGAAGCTTCCCTGTTTTTCCTCCCGCCTTACGTAAGCCGCGTTTGCTTGGCGCACCGCCTTGGCGCCCCGTATCGAGCTCCATCTGGTAAAGGCTGCACGCGCGCGAGTTCCGCGCGAAGCCGACTAACGAGTTTTTACAGTCGTGTTTGTTCCTCGTGCCGGGAAACGAATCGCTGGCGAGAGCGACGACGCATTATGGCGAATTACTGTTTCATCTGGGCGACTCGACACCACTGAAAAATTTCCTCCCTTGCCTAATTCGGCTGACTAGAAAAATAGAAAGATAACTCTTAGGAGTAAGATTGTTCCGTATAAGCGGCCCCCAGAAGCTAGAGATTCCGAAAAGTTTAGGCTGTGATTACCTACGCCCAGTGAATGATGCTTCGAAAATAGCTGGCTTATGAAGAATCGATGCACTGGCGTAAGCAGGGGTGGGCTGTGGTTGACGGAGGGGGTGAGATACACGCCCCACCTTATTCCCATTTCAAGAAGTTTTCGAACAGTGGGGTAGGGGGGGGGGGGGGAGGAGACGAAGGAGGCCACTAATCCAGCCTTTATTAAAATAACATTTGCCGGTAATTGTTTTTCAATCACTAGCTGCGCCTCCACCTCACACGTCTTCATAACTTCCCGTCATCTGTCATCTGTCACAACCATCGGCCATTTTACAATGTAAGGAAAACAATAATGAACGGAACAGTCGGGAGATCATGTAGAGTAGGCCGGCACAATTCGGGAGCTTTTTTTTTATTCCAGACCTGTAATTGATTCTTTGTGGCAGCTTCTCCTCTTTTTGTTCTTTTGTTTCTCCTGTCATGTTCTCCATAGTTTTTCTTTGTTCTGGAGTTCTCATCAGCCCTAATAAGGATGGAGAGGAAAGCGAGCAGAAAGGGCGGAAGGCTAGCGAGGTGTAGAGCGCGGTTTGCTACCCTGCACTGGTGGAGAGAGAGAGAGAGAGAGAGAGAGAGAGAGAGAGAGAGAGAGAGAGAGAGAGAGAGAGAGAGAGAGAGAGAGAGAGAGAGAGAGAGAGAGAGAGAGAGAGAGAGAACAAACTTTAATGGCATGAAAGCATCATGTGGGCGAAGTCTCTATTCCAGGACCCCATTGGACCCACCGCGTTGGCTCAGGGGCTAACGCATTGCGCTGATGAGCCCAAAAACGTGGGTTCGATTCCGGCCGTGGTGGCTGCTTTTCTGATGGAGGTGAAAAGCAAAAACGTCCGTCTGTCGAGATTTCGGCGCACTTTAAAAGCCCCAGGTAGCCAAATTTATTCCGTAGCTCACCACTGCGGCGCGCCCCATAGGCCGCGCGTGTAGCCTCGACACTTTAAACACCCAAAATTTAGTACCCAGTTCGACTTTGCTGCCACCTCCGCGCGTACGATTAGCAGAGTTTTCTCCTTGCAATCGGAGCTAGTCAGTTCCTCCTCCCACTGCTCAACCGACAGACTGGGAAATGTTACTAAGTCGGGGTTGTTTTGGCCCTAGGGAGTTTGTTTCAGGAGATAACCTCGAGCGCAGGCGAAAAATCGGAGATAGCAGCCGAAACGCGCGAGCCCTCATAGTCATTTTCTCAGGCACTGTAGACGTTCGTGTAAATCTCTGTCGTTGAGGAAAAGGAGAATGCTTTAGCCGCCTTCTGTGAAACTGTTGGTAAGGACCGGCGCCCTAAGATTGTCTCAGCCGACTGGAACAACCCGTCGTTTCCTCTAAATAAACTTTCATGTACGCCACTGAATCAAACAAGCATGTCATTCGTTTTTCGTTTGTTTATCAGGTGCTATTCGGAGCGCTATTTTGGTCGGGGTGAATTCAAATCCACAATACTTGTAATGAATAAATTTTACTGGACATGCTTTAACCGAACACATTTAATGTCGCCTAGAAAAACATAAAATAGACAAGATTTACGGGGGAAAATCACGAAAGGATTAATAGAAAAAGAATAAAGGACCGTCCTAGTGTCGTAGTCTCGAGATTTCAGTCATTCGTTACGACAAATGCTTCACGGGAACGGCAGCGATCACTAAAAAAATCAGCCAACGAAAAAAAATCAGTGCCCTTCCAATCTGTGAAGAATGATGCCCAGCGAAGCTGGGCGCAGTGCAACGAGTGCACGAAACAAAACACGTGTGTTTGTAATTTGTGATTGAGCATACTTCCTAGATAATTAGCTGAACGAAATTTGGAAGGACTTCAGTTTTACTTAAGTGGATAAACATGGAGCTCTCCGTTTCTCTCCCTGCGTTGTAGGCATCTTACTGCGTGTGTAACGCACGAACCAAAACCAGTAAGGTCGCATCAGGCCTTGAGACGTCGTGTTGATGTCTCTGACAAAGCGAAAATTACTTGTCTGCAATGATTTCTTTTCCTCCCATTTGGTTTACTGTCACTTGGTACGGGGCAACAGTACCAAAACGTCCTTGCAGAGCTTAGTAATCCTCCAAAAACGCTCACACTTCTGAATTGTTCGAAAAATTTAACATTGTACGGTCAATCTCCTCTAGCAATATCAGCGGTTGTTGTTGTACAAATCTGAAATTAAAAGCCGTAGGACAACCATAAAACCAATATCTGAGTTAGAGAAGAATCACCCGAAAAAATAACCAGGCCTTTTGGTATGTCGCAACCCCTCGTACAAATTATGGCGTACAAATGCTTCAGTACAGTATTCCCCATACGCTTAACACTTTTAAAATTACAGAAGACATCATAAAACGACTGTCTAGAAATTGCTTGAGAAGTATGTCTGACTAATTCTTGCCATATGTTATGTTTTCTGCGTTCGTGTTTTTGCTGTATAGTGTACTGTGTTTAACGCTCCCGTTTTGCAATCCATTGCTATTTGCGATGTTATTATTTGTATTGCTGTCTCATGAGGTATACTATTGATTTTGTGTTAGTTGATACGTGCAACAAAATGTGATAACTGTTTTTATTTGTCGACTGCTGCGTGACGTGGCTTCCAGCTGAAGGCTACAATAGTTAACGCTCGAGCATGCCTATGCTCGAGGGTTAACTGTTGTTAAGTGTAGCCTTCAGCTCAACACGCAGTTCGAGGTTCAACCAACCTGTCACTGTATTGGTACCTGCATTCAATTATCAGTGGAAAACAAGCACGACATAACGCACACGCGTCAAAAGGTGTTGATGTGCTGTTATTGTCTCTGAGGTCCGCGAAAGCTGCAAGAAGTCCATTACGGAGCCCAGCTTCGGCGCCTGCAATCCACACCCACTGGTCGGCAAGCCCTGCTGGCATTTTGACACCGAGCGATACCCCCAAGAGAACAAAAACACCCCATCCTTTTCACTTGCAAGATCACCCCCGGGTGGCACCAATCCCTCGCAATATGCACTCCAGCACCACATTTGGCGCTTGGCCGCTCGCGCTCGAACTCTAACTGCCAGATACAGAGACGATCCCATGGTCCTGTAAGACGGATGCTACCCCTATAACGGATGTGCCAGCAACGTAGCCTGTGTAGTTGCTCATACTGGTCAGTGCATCAGCTTCGCTACTAGAACCACAACCTCCGTCGATGTCACTGAGAAAAACGCCGTTGCCCTATAGCTGGCACTCCCAACCCTGAAGCACTGACTATTCTTACTGATTTAGTGCCCGCCTTCGGCACTACCACATTGGCCGCATCTCCTCATCAGCCGTACGCACCCTCAATAACTGTATCATGCGAGCTAGTTTTACGGTGATAAATAACGCAGTCGTCAGCATACAGACGCACTTTGCAGTCAAGATCAGCTACAATGTCGTTGATAAAAACAAGAAAACGCAGAAGGCCCAGAACAGACCCCTGCGGAACACCGGAAGAGACACTCACTGCATCAGATTGGCACCCATACAAAAACAACAAACAAAACAAACACAAACAAAACAAAACAAACAAACAAACAAACAAACAAAACAAAACAAACAACAAACAAACAAACAAACAAACAAACAAACAAACAACAACAACAAAAAACACGCTGCATGCGATTTTTCAAATAAACCCTTATCCACTGCATTACATTCCAGTGTAAGCCACGAAAAGATGGTTTGTGTAAAAGCAAGGCGTGAGGAACACAATCGAAGGCCTTCAAATTCTAAAAATACACAATCCGTTCGTTTCGGTCAAATGAGGAGAAAATGTGATGACTAAATTCAGTCAATTGAGTCGTACAGGAAAAGCCAGCCCGGAAACCATGTTGACAATTTGTAAAGTAATTATTGCTTTCCAAATGCTTAATTACTGCACTATAAATTATGTGCACTATAAATTTTTCCGCACACTTTTGTAAGGGAAATGGGCATATAATTTTCTGGGTTGCTTTTGGAGCCGCTTTTGTGAATGGGGACCACATTCGCGGTTCTCCAGTCATGAGGCAGTTCACCGGTAGCCAGAGTTATGGTGAACAAGGTAACCAGAAAGTGGGCAATGTTTTCAGAACAAGCATGCAAAACATAATTCGGTATGCCATCCTGTCCACCAGCTGAATTAACTTTAACATTTTTAAGCAGATTAAGAACACAATTATAAGTGGTAGTTATGGGGCCCATAGGGTGGACTATCTTTTCAGACACTGGCGGAAGGTTTCCTGAATAGGGGAGCGCGAAGACTGAAAAAAACAAAAACAAAAACAAAACAAAACAAAAAAGTCACGCCAATCCACCCCGTGAATGTGGTTGGAAAGCAAAGCTGTAAACGGTACCCATAACGATTACCCATGCGACGTCACTGATATTCACTCACATCGCTCTACAAATAGTAAAACCAGAGAGAAGTGAAATGCACTTAACCACACCATTTATTACTTCAAAGAGATATTCTTAGTATGGTTAAATCAATGCATGATGCATGAACGGTGTGTTGTTGAGTTGTATTGGTGTAGTACAAGAGTGGAAACTTTTTTTTATAAAATAAAGTAAGCTCCAACCCGGTATTAGACGTTCTGACTTCTCCGTCTCTGCGCCGCGGACGGAGGTGACGAGATTTGCGGCAGAGAAGGAGGAGGAGGAGGAAGAAATACTTCTGTTCAGATTTCTGAACGGCCCAGATTGCAGTCCTGGGGAGTGATTCCTTCTTTTGTGGGGCCCATATGCAGTCCGCGCGGCCTGTGTTCTGTCCACCCGCTGAAGCTGGGTAGGTAGAGAGGGCCTGGACAGCAGCATCTCCCATTGCTCTTGCTGGGTAGTTGACGGAAAGAAAGGAGGGTGCTCAGGACTAAAGTCACACACCCCGATTACGGGGAGGAGTGTTCCTACTTCTGAGCAAAATTTACATTCAGTGTCGTAGCGCTTCGGATGCATTAAGTGAAGACGCGTAGGCTGTGGGAAGGATCCCGGATTGTATGAGCCGTAGGGTAGTTTGTTGTTCTCTAGAAAGGTCAGGGTAAGGCGAAGGTACGGTCTGTCTCAGAAGGCGATATTGCTGGGTTATCTCCCTGAACGTGACAAGCCGGTGACTGACCTCGTGCAGCTCCATAGCACGGGAGGTAAAAGCGCAGGCTTGTTGTGTGGGCGTATTTGTTGCCCTCCGTTGAAGCGTGAGGGGGTGTCCACAAGAGCTGAATGGAACCGTTTGAGGAGTGGTTTTTTAGCACGCGCAGTGCAGGTCAGGACACCCAACCCGACTGGCAATTCCAGTAGGCTTACTGGAAATCGGTGACTACCCTCCGAACCCCTGGTTGAGTGAGAGCCAAGGTGATGGCTGCCTCTTCTGCTGCCGTCATTTCTTGGGTCCTAAGCGAGGTACACGCAAGGAGGTTGGTTCTGGAGGTAGCCACGATGATGGCGTATTGCTGCCCTCGATGTTTGGAGGCGTCTGTGTAGATAACTGCATGATCCCACCGAGGGTGGTGTTTAGCGCTTGAGCCCGTGCTTTTCGGTGACCCTCGTCATGTGAGGGGTTCATATTTCTAAGCAAAGGGAGCATCTTTAGTTTTAGTCGCCAAGAGTCTGGGAGTACGTCAAGCGGAGTGACATTCTGGGCTGCCCAGCCAATCTGGTGAAGCATGCGGTTACCCACCGCAGTTCTGAGTCGGACCTTCTGGTTAGAAAGATGGCCTTCTATCAGCTCTTCCACCGTGTTGTGGAGCCCCGTGCTAAGCAGCCTCTGTGTGGACGCACTCATGAGAAGACCAATGGCCTGCTCGACCGCCTTTCTAATCATTATATAAACATCTCTATGTCTTCCTTGTCGAGAAGAAGACAGGGGGTGACGTAAGTGACTCTCGAGAGGACAAAAGCTTCAATTAATCGAAAGGTACCGGATTCCTTTAGGCCTCGCTTCTTGGTGGCAACTCGCCTGATCATGTGTATGATTTGATTAATGCTGTTTTTGAGGCGCTGCAAGGAACGTCTTAGCCTGAGATGTAGGCCCAGGATCTTGATGCTGGGGCTTGGAGTGATGGCCTGGCCATCAAGGAGTATTTGAATGTATTTCTTGATTTGGCGTGAGGGCGGACGACAAGAAGCTGTGATTTTTTACGTGAACACTGGAGGCCACAGGCTTTAGCACATTGGCGTACTAGAAGTGAGATGCCATGCATTGGTGTGAGCTTCCTTTAATTTTTGTAACTCTTAGCACATGAGCAAGGTGCGCACAGGGCCGCTAGAGGGGCGTGAGTGGTCGCGTGACGCTTTCACGTGGCATTCAGCGAGAACGCAGGGGGTAAACCCGTAGATGTGCTTGGTGAGTGCACCACCGTCTTCCCCGCTTCGCGTGGGCTCGTAGCTAAATCGGTAAGACAACGGGCTCTCGCTTTGTTAGTTCTTAGTTCCAGGTTCGATTCCCAGCGGTGCCAGTAAATTCTTTTATTTGTTCGCTGGAGTTTTCTGGTGACACCAACGGTCGCGAAAGAACCCTTGGGGGTAGAGGTAAAAAGCTTTGCTTTAAAAAAGAATCGCGCCAATCCACCCCGTGGCTGTGGTTGGAAAGCAAAGCTCTAAACGGCACCCATAACGATTACCCATGCGACGTCCCTTAAATTCACTCACATCGCTCTACAAATAGTAAAACCAGAGAGAAGTGAAATGCACTTAACTACACCATTTATTACTTCAAAGAGATATTCTGTTAGTTAAATCATGCATGAAGCATGAACTTGGTTGAGTTGTATTGTGTAGCACAAGAGTGGAAACTTTTTTTATAAAATTAAAGTAAGCTCCAACCCGGTGTTAGACGATCTGACTTCTCCGTCTCTGCGCCGCGGACGGAGGCGACGAGATTTCCCACAGAGAAGGAGGAGGAGGAAGAAGAAATACTTCTGTTCAGATTTCTGAATGGCCCAGATTGCAGCCCTGGGGAGTGATTCCTTCTTCTGTGGGGCCCATATGCAGTCCGCGCGGCCTGTGTTCTGTCCACCTGCTAAAGCTGAGTAGGTAGACAGGGCCTGGACAGCAGCATCTCCCATTGCTCTTGTTGGGTAGTTGACGGAAAGAGAGGAGGGTGCTCAGGGCTAAAGTCGCACACCCCGATTACGGGGCGGAGTGTTCCTACTTCTGAGAAAAATTTACATTCAGCGTCGTAGCGATTCGGATGAATTAAGTAGGCTGTGGGAAGGAGCCCGGATTGTATGAGCCGTAGGGTGGTTTGTTGTCCTCTGGAAAGGTCAGGGTAAGGCGAAGGTACGGTCTGTCTCAAAAGGCGATAATGCTGGGTTATCTCCCTGAACGTGACAAGCGGGTGACTCTCCTCGTGCAGCTCCATAGCACGGGAGGTAAAAGCGCAGGCTTGTTGGATGGGAGTATTTGTTGCCCTCCATTGAAGCGTGAGGGGGTGTCCAGATGAGCTGAATGGAACCGTTTTGGGGAGTGGTTTTTTTTAGCACGCGCAGGGCAGGTCAGGACACCCAACCCGACTGGTAATTCCAGTAGGCTTGCTGGGAATCGGTGACTACCCTCCGAACCCCCGGTTGAGCGAGAGCCAACGTGGTGGCTGCCTCTTCTTGCTGCCCATCATTTCTTGGGTCCTAAGCGAGGTACACGCAAGGAGGTTGGTCTCTGGAGGTAAACCACCATGATGGCGTATTGCTGCCCTCGATGTTTGGAGGCGTCTGTGTAGATAACTGTTTGATCCCCACCGACGGTGGTGTTTAGCGTTGAGCCCGTGCTTTTCGGTGACCCTCTTAATGTGAGGGGTTCGTATTTCTAAGCAAAGGGAGCATCGTTAGTTTTAGTCGCCCGAGAGTCTGGGAGTACGTCAAGCTGAGGTGACATTCTGGGCCCCAGCCAATCTGGTGAAGCATGCGGTTAGCCCACCGCAGTTCTGAGTCAGACCTTCTGGTTAGAAAGATGGCCTTCTATGAGCTCTTCCACCGTGTTGTGGAGCCACGTGCCTAAGCTACAGCCTGGTGTGGAAGCCTCATGAGGAAGACCAATGGCCTGCCTCGACCAGCCTTTCTAATCCATTATATAAAGCATCTCTATGTCTTCCTTGTCGAGAAGAAGACATGGGGGTGAGGTAAGCGACTCTCGGTAGGACAAAATCTTCAATTAATCGAAAGGTACCGGATTCCTTTAGGCCTCGCTTCTTGGTGGCTACTCGCCTGATCATGTGTATGATTTGATTAATGCTGTTTTTGAGGCGCTGCAAGGAGCCTCGAGATGTAGGCCCAGGATCTTGATGCTGGGGCTTGGAGTGATGGCCTGGCCATCAAGGAGTATTTGAATGTATTCCTTGATTTGGCGTGAGGGCGGACGACAAGAAGCTGTGATTTTTTGCTTGAACACTGGAGGCCACTGACTTTAGCACATTGGCATACTAGAAGTGAGATGCCATGCATTGGTGTGAGCTTCCTTTAATTTTTGTAACTCTGAGCACATGAGCAAGGTGCGAACAGGGCCGCTAGACGGGCGAGAGTGGTCGCGTGACGCTTTCACGTGGCATTCAGCGAGAACGCAGGGGGTAAACCCGTAGATGTGCTTGGTGAGTACACCAGCTGTCTTCCCCGCCTTCGTGTGGGCTCGTAGCTAAATCGGTAAGACATCAGGCTCTCGCTTTGTTAACCTGTTAGTTCCAGGTTCGATTCTCGGTGCTGCCAGTAAATTCTTTTATTTGTTAGCTGGAGTTTTCTGGTGACACCAACGGTCGCGAAAGAACCCTTGGGGGGTAGAGGTAAAAAGCTTTGCTTTAAAAAACACTGGCGTGGCTTAAAGTGAATTCACTATTTTAAAATTAGGAATTCTGTAACAATGAGAGGACACAGTCGCACCCGTGGACACGCGCTGTCCACGCCGACACGAGGAGGGTGGCGCCATTGGAGGCACCACGTCATGACTGCGCTAAAAGTGAGTTCTCCACCTTCCACGCAGCACTCGTTAATCGAATTTCATCGATGGTCTGTAGTTATACGGCGATGGACTCTCAACCGCCTACATGAGCATCAGCTGTGCAACGTGGTCGCCCACGGCATTACGGTGCTGAAGAGGAACGGGAGCGGCGGAACGCGGCGAGGAGAGCCAAACCATCGGCCAACCCAATGCGGAGGGACGTGAAAAGAGCCCACGAGAAATAAAACCGAGAGCGCAGCAGCGATGATGGCGGGAAGGGGAGAACCAGAAGGTTTGACGGCGAAGAAGCTGAAGCCACTGCGATAGACTACGAGGCGTCCGCCTCAACAGCAGCTGTGCAACTACTGCGAACGTACGGCGCTGCAGACCCAACACATGGCGCGCAAGCAGTACCATGTACAAGTAATCAAGCACGGCACAACGTAAGCCCTACACTCTAAGAAATCGTCTCAGGTTGCTTCATCCCGACCAGCCAGGATGACCAATCGGCGCGACCATATGTGCGAATTTGGCGAATCGACGAGGCCCAGCACGCAGTTAGAGCAAGGAATGTGCTCTGCGACAACAGCGCACATGAGGCGTGCATCTGCGCTGGCTTTCTGAGGCGTTCTGGTGAAGCCCACCTGTGGCTATTTCTGATTAAATTTCAAAAACTTGGTGGCCGTGCACAATACCGGAATATCCGTTCGACACTTCAGCACTGATTATGCATCGCAGTCACTACATCATAAGAAGAGCTTAGGAATCCTAAAATTTTAGTTTGCTCATTCATTTCAAATGAAGCTTATATGGCTAGGGTTCCCTGTATTATTCATGTCCGCGAACAGAAGCTCCGAGGGTGCCCGTGTCTTTAAACCGCGAGGCGTTCTATAGCCCCAGGCGTTAAAAACACGGACGTCCCGATGCGTCAACACCGAACTCGCACTCTGTTAAAAACATTTAGACAACAGTGTTAGACTAGCCATCCCTTGGATAGGCATCTTGAGAAGATTTATAGTTTGCAATAAACGCCATTTGCAAGATCAAAACATCACTTATACCTCAAGCTTATATGTCTTGTCACCTAAATATGCATTTTGAATAGATAAATTATCAATAGGCACCATTTTAAAAATCAGTAGTCAAAATAAAAGTGTGTGCGTGTATGTATGTGCTTTTCTTTAGGAGTCCTACGTCGACGCTCCACAGAAATAAAAATTTCTTGGACCTTGCACCTAAATTCTGTCTGACCTCCAACTCGTGTGCTAAAACAACTACGCTGGTCACCCGCCCTCAGAGCGTAGAATGGCTCATAATTTTTACTATTAATTACATGTTATGAATGTTGAATTGAAGTGTAAGAAAAAGTTAGTTAGATCGGAAACTAACAACCTGGATTCGATCGTTTTAAATGATTTGCGCTGACTCCCGAATCGTTCAATGAATAAAAGTTAAGGTTCATAGTACGTCTTATTTCGTATTGGGATCATTAACATTGATGTCAAGCTTGAGGGTGACAGAGAACTCCCGGTGTCGGGCTCACAAATAGATGCACAAAAGTTTTATACTTGGTCGGTAAAGCGCATTTTTTAAACTTCAAGAAATTTATCCATGCTATATAAATCGGCGATGGTCCAATACATATAAAAAATGTAGACCACTAAATTTTGTTTTAATTTTGATAACTTCATAGTGGTTAGTGCGAAGGCGCATTGATTCGATTTTTTTCTTAAATGCGTGGTACATTGTAATGATTTCTTTCACTCAATAAATACAGCGGTCTACATTCAAACACCCATTCTAGTGCGTTTATTTTGTCCGAAGTGTAAACCGGCACTGCTCCGCGAATGTACGCAGGCGCACTGAGCAGCGAGGACGTTTTAAGAAAATATATACAAGTGGTGTCAAAAATGTACGGAGAACTATGAAAATTGCTTAACTGTACGGCATCGGGACGGAGGCACTGCATGCTGAAAGCAATAGATCTAATGATTGGCGCCAAATTCTCGCATATACTCTTGAGCCAAACGCCCGAGAACGCCACTTAATGCCTTGGACTAGCTAATATGATAATGAACTTTTGTGCATTAATTTCTTGTTATGACATATATAGACATAACGGTACTGACAAGTATCGACACAAATTCAATTAAGAAAACCGAATTCGTGACGTGATAGCCATCGTCCTTTGAACACACGTGTCTGGAGCCGCTGAAAATATTTTCGTTAGATCGAAACGTGTGTCGCAACGCCTCTGGCGTATTTCCATGAAGGACACGCGCCACGCGACACAGTCGTATCAGGTGCGTCAGACGTTGTGTGACGACCTATTACCCCCCACTGGTACTTATTTCCGCAATCTAAGTTGGGATAAGGGCATCGTTTAAAAGGAAAGAAGGCGCATCACCGATTTAGTTCATGAGGTGCGTTGTAAGCGCGCAAGGGTCAGTCCCTTAAATGTATGGCATCAAACAGTTTTTTTTTGTGACTCCTATGCCAGTTTATCTGTGGAATTCAATTCGCGCAGAAGTCGATTTCATCAAGACAAGCTCGTTAGCATACACATCGGCGCTACTTTCTCCTCTGCGCTGCTTCGGAAAAAAAGGTCACACATAAGAAACATTCTAGGATAAAATTCAAAGGACATCTCTCTGAGGACTGGGCAGGGTGTGACAAGCATATATCAGCTCAATCACTTAAGGAGTGCTTATCGTGAGAGAATCTGAATTTGTATCACTTCAGATCACGTGGGTATACATGTCAGGGCTAGAAGAACTTTCATTCCCCGAGCCTTCCGCGTTCGTGAGCCTGACCAGAGAACGGCGGCGTTCACAAGGAAAGTAAAAATATGCATTTCTATCATAGCAATCGTGATTAAATTTTGCATGCTTGCTTAACATTCCTTGCAGCCAGCTGGGATGTAGGATGTTTTATTAAAGTTTGATGCACGAAAACTAGAGTTACGACTATTTAAAGCTACCAATTGAACACCGCAAGCTCTATTTAATTAGCAGTGAATGTTGCGGATGATTCCTGCGTTACTCCTAAAAAAGTGGCGGGCTGGAGCTATGTCCTTGCCATTAGTTTTCAACCTGGACGCGGCAGGGTTATTGTTGCCCAGAAAGTACTATTGCAACATGTGTTTACAATTAACAGTTCCTCACTCACTTGTATCCTGCACTCATCCTGTGCCATCAATGGGACAAAATGGTTTTTTCTGGCCTAGAAAAGTTAACACGTATAAGCTGCCTCACCGATGCTTGTGTTCTAATATGCACCGAGTCCGATGCCGTGGTTTCGCAATGTTAGGTTCTAGAGAAGCACCGCGGAAAGTTTCATACTGTCAAGCCTGCCAGGGATGGCCGAAATAGGCGCCGAATGTGAAATGTATGCGCTCCGCAATGTTCGAAGCAATGGGGTATAGTGCGTTGATACTTCAGTAACTGGCTTGGAGGGGGGCCAATGATTCTCGATAACTGTCGCGACATTGCCATTATCCACATTTTCCATAACCTCGAACTGCGATGACCGAACTGAGCCTCGCTTTGCCGGTGATTGAACCTACGAGATTTTCCTCGTGGGGCTTATTTGCGTGAAGCGACAATGTACGAGCTATAGGTGTGCCCCAGTCAGCCATAAGTGAGCGACTGAAAGCTAATATCCATGGTTCACGCACAAGCCATTCAATGTTGGCTGGCCGTGACGGCCGTATAACGCACAAAGGCATGCACGGTAAAACCCCACGCCCGCAAAAGAAAACCGAAAGTGTTGTATTGTACAAAATAAGGCAATAGCCGCTTCAGTAATGATAGCAAAGGAGCCCCAAATTGTTTCTGTAGTTGAAAGGGGCCTGAAGAGACAAAGAATGGAGAATCAGGCCTGAAATAAAAACTAAATGTCCATAAAAACAGATAACGCACCGATACTGCTATATATGTATACAGCATGGGCTGTAGGGACACGCACAGATCGGTAGAGACGGATTCGCCACTCCAGTAGTAACTGCCTCGATGCTACACCAGTGGCTGAAACTGCTGTTTATTTAGTCGACCAGTAAATCTTTATCGAAATTCCGAAGAGCAGCAAGAGCCTTTTGCGTGGTACACTGACGGTAAAAAATGAAAAAATTCCGGCCCATCTCCACTAACGTGAAGCCTGGGTAGGGGCGAAGCATGCAATGGATAAGTGTATTATTGGCGCCTTGGTGTTTTTGCAAACGGAGATGAAACAGTTGGGCTGTACAGGTATACAGCTTTGCTGTAAAAGTCTCTTGTCTTGGAAGCACGAAGCTCTCTAGCGCGAGGCGTAAACGAGTGTTGCGGTAGTTTTTTTAGTACGCGTTATGAAGCGCTCCAGCGCGAGGCGTAAACCAGCATGCCGGTGTTTTTTCCAGTACGCGTTACGTTCTAGCCCGAGGCGTAAACGAGTTTCCCGTGTTTTAGTACTGTGACTACACGCGTGGCCTCCGCGATCGGCTACCGGTGGCGCGCCGCAGGCAGCAAATCGCCGAGGCCACGCTACACGAGACGATGATTACGATGACGACGACGGCAGGAGACGCCAACAGCCCCAGCCCCTAAGGGGATTCGCCCCCTAAAAGCCGTGAGTTAAATACAACTGCACGTGAGCAGTCGAAATCAACACAAATTCCAGTGAATCGAAATCTTCGTACGAATAAAACTACATGATTTAAAAACTAAAAATGTTCTGTTCATCCTCAAAATTATAGTCTCCATTGTTACATCTGTTGAGACGAAACATAGAAGTATACAAACCTGAGGAGACATGCTTAAAGAGAAGCATAGAACACTGGAGAAAAATTTTCTCTGGAGTCGGAACACTTAAGTCTGCTTACGTGCTTTGAAGGCGAAAGGCTTGGGATACCTATTAACAACTTTGTTACTGCTACATCGTATCTACATATCTTTCATCGCTTTCGTTTGTTTGTCTTTTGGCGCGGACTACTTCAAGCGGCTTCTTTTGTGCTACACCACGTATGCGTCCATTTCTTCCCTTTCGCTTTTTCGTCTTCAGCACGAATTAAGTCAGCAAGGAGACTGGCGCACGCCACAGCCACCCTATAATCTGGGTTCTGCGTGGCTGGTGTACACCTGTTCTACTCCCGTGCCATCCCGCTCAGGTGTCACGCGGCACGCACTATTTCACAACAACGATACCTTTACAATTCACAGACTTGTGAATGTCGGGAAGTGGGTACATTAGACCCTCGAAGCTCCCGATTCAGGCCAATTCTTCAAGAGTGTGTGCGCCACGAAGAAAGGAGAAACACCAACGACGAGCGCCCGAGGAAGGTGTTTCCCACGTGATGTTAGACTGTCCATTATATTCCCGGCAAAGACGTGAAATCTACAACAACTGCTATTGGATAACCGTCGTGTGATATGTTTAGCATCTTTACTAGGACCATGGCCTGATGCGGGTCTTCAAAATAAGGTTGTTCATGCCTTGAATGTGTTTTTTTACCTCAACAGGAATAGTGTCAAAGTATTAGGCGGCGTATTAGCTTTTTACCGTGAATCCATGAACACCAACCCAGGAGGACGTTTTATAGACAACTATCAGAACTCGCGAAAATTGTCGTGAAGAGTTGATTTGTATAGCCGGGTCTATGACCCTTTATTGTTGAAATGGAGTAGCCTGGTCACATTCGCTTCCAACCTCTCCAATCAATACACCACTCAAGCCACCACGACAATATTCGTTCTAACGCTCGCAACGTGCTGGATTTCAGGAAATAAATGAGTATTTTGAAGTCCTAAAGAAATTTAAGTAACTGATTTAATCCTGGCCAATCCTGCCTTGCAGGTACACGTAAAAACGTTGAGGAAATCATCATAATCATTATGATAGCATCGCGGGACTCGTGATTCCAAGCGCTTCGCTGCACAGAGCACCAACGTGACGTGTGATGTCACTGCGCGCGCTATTCTTTTGAGCGCCTGCAAAAGGGAGCCCACTGTTCGGGCTCTGTGGCCTCGATATAGAGTACGGAGAACTGGCGCTGAGGGTTCGAGACCCGGCAGGTCTATCAGTTTTTTTTATTGCCCAACTTTTTTTCTAAATTTTTTTCTGAAGTCAAATCTACGTGTTCTTTTTGTTAATATTTGTGATTTGGTATGTTTTAGGTCGCTTTAGGTTTGGGGTACAGCCAATGACGACGTTTAATTACCGTTCTGCATCACGCAAACAGACATGTCACGTGAGTGCTCTGTGCAGCGAAGCGTTTGGATATTCGCGGGAGCGCATTGGGATTCTAGTGTGGAGACCCTGCTTCAAATTTTGTCGGATCACATGTATTTTGGATTTACTCTTTACCAGCGGTCATTTTCTTGACCGGACAACAAGAACAACTGCGCTTTTTCGCAGACTAGGGCAATTACGATCTTCGCCTTAAAACAGCGACTCGATGAGAAACTTCGAAAGTGTGGGACCAAAAGCACGTCGAGGAGATATTCAGCAACGGAATATCAACCTTTGGTAGCATGAAGCCAGTGAGAAACACGCGAAGGCAGCAAGCAAAGAAACGCGGGATGATCGCTGGTCCCTGGTTTCCCTTCTCGTCCCTTAGTAGGTTTCGCACTGGTTTCACGCTACTCAGCTTATTCGGAACGCTAAGAACTGAAGAATTGCGTGAGTTGTGGAGCAGATCAATAGCATGCGAGTAGCGATTACATTTTTGTAAATGTCGGAACAAACGACAGTGTCGACAAGGTTATACGTGTAGAGTAAAGGGGGCGTCCGCATAAGTGTGGTCGGTACTCTTGAGCAGACATTTTGAGCAGGAGGCCGTAGGAAGAAATGTTTCTGTGGGAATTTTTCTAAAAGGAATATAATGTCAGCTTTACCTCGTCTTACACTTAATAAAAACTTTTGAGGACCAGAAGTAACGAATAAATTACAGCTGAATAAAGTTTGGCCGGAGAAACAACAATTACATAGAAAGTCAACAAGTTCCTCCTCACAATACCAAGCATATTCCTGTTCTTCTAGCACGTGCCATTCCAGAAAACCAAACTATATTCCAATTAATGTCGGGAAACGGATAAATGAGGTTTTAGAAGGGAGATACGGTTGCCGAATTGTGTTGGTGTTGTACAGACAAACGCCATTCAACGAAGGGCATGCTTGGAAGCAGATTTTGCATTAGTAGAAACATTATGCACGTTATTAAGAATTGCTTGATTGATTGTTGGGTTTAACGCGCCGACTAAACGCAGGCGATGAGGCGCGCCGTAGTGGAGGGTTCCGGAATAATTTTGACCACCTGGGGATCTTTAACGTACGCCGAAATCTCGTACACACGGGCGTTTTTGCGCTATTGAGGATCACGGCAAGGTCAGAATTTCCTACGTCAAGCAGTAACGGAGCATCTTGCGTTATGCATGGATAAATGCGAGATGTGTTTTGCGTGTGTACAACAGGACCTTCATCGTGGCATCCAGTCTTTTTTCGTAGCCCCGGCTACTAAAAGTTTATATACAAGTTTTTATAAGAACCGCGCAGTCTTGAACACCGGTAACCTCCCTGAATATTTTGATAACATCAGAATATAGCAGAAAAGCACAGTGATATGTAGTTGCTGAGGTGCCATTATTAAACAAATAAAACAAAAGTGTCCCAGTACAGATCTCAGCAAGACCACCCATTCCGTAGCATACAACTGATTTCTGATCATTAACAGCGACAAAGAGCGGCCCATTCTCGTGGTAGGTACGGGGTAACTTTATAAGAAGTTAGCCGTAATATTACACATGAACTGCTTCCACAGTAGCAACGAATGGCTAATTACATCACGGGCTTTCCAAGCCCACCGTGCACAGTATCCTGCCGACCCAGTTCATGCACTGCTTCAGAAACATTTGACATAAGGCACGCAAGATTTGCTGCAGTTGAGCGATCACGCGAAAAACCACGTTGTTAGGAAAACAGTATGTTTTAGACGTAGACAACGGCGTTTGTGTAAAATTGTTTAATTCAACCTGTTAACCAGCAGAACAGAGAAGTGGGCCTGGAAATTTTTACATTCGTTTTTACCCCAGATTTGAGTGCAGAAATTCTGCGCAGCTTTCGGAAGGCTTGGGAGTGTGGAAGATTTTATGCAGTGGTAAAATATAGCGGTAAGAATTGGAGCCAGTGTGACCCTGTGAGCCTTTAAAACAGCCGGAGGAATTTAGTAAAGAAAGGCTAGCTAGTTGGTATGGTTGTTTGGAGAAATTTCATCGGTATCAAAACGAAAGATACGGCTTGAGCAGTTTAAGCGCCCAAGGATATTATCCTCACAGACGAGAGTGATGAACAATTGCAAAGACTTGTGCAGGTCACACGCGAGTGTGTCGGATCCAAAGACATAGGGAAATCGCCCAGCAAAAGTATCAGCAACAATTGCGATATAATTTATTCTGGCACCCAGGAAGCTGATGGTTTATCCGCGGTTCTTGCCTGAGCGAGGGTCTGACATATTGCCGGAAGCATTTGGAGTTACTCGTGGCATCGTTTTCGACAGCGATCTAGTATTGCCGACGATTGCACTTAAGTTGTTCGTACGTATGAGTTTCAAGTACGCGAATTCGTGTTGCCTGGGCTCCTTATAAATAGACGGTGGTCGCGTATGAGACAAAGACGTAGTTTTAAGGCAACCCGAAGCTCACTGGGAAACCTCACCAGAAATGTAGGTTTCTTAGGAACGTTACAAGTGGTGAGAGAGAGAGAGAGAGAGAAGTTTTTTGAGCTTGCTGAAGTGGGAGTGATGAATCTGTGCATTCCCTTTCGCAGGGCACAAGAAAATAGCTCAGCTTGTTCGCCGACTGAGCGAGCGAAAAAATATCAAACCAGTCGAGGTTTCAAAGAAAAGTGTAAGGTAGACGTAACTCCCTGAGGCAAAGTTATGTGTAGGACATGTACACAGACAAGAGGGGAGAAAAATGAAGTTAAACAGACATGTAAATGCAGTGTTGAAGGTAGGAGGAAACTTGTTTAGACACAGATTCACGTCACACTAAGAGATCGCCGCTGGTGGGCTTCACCACAACGTTTAGAGCGACTAATCAGGCAGTTTTGCCACCTTTTTTTGAGCTCAGCAAATGCTACGAAATCTAAAAGACGGCCTTCTAGTACACTTGTCATTACGTACTGCGTCATCAGACCAGTCTTATTGCCGCAGGTCGGTTTCCCCACAAAGTTACAGAACGACAGATCAGCGTGACCAAGTGTGCGAATTTGGCGGCCCAGGATACGATTTGAGTAAGAAATAGAATATCCGAAAGGACAACAGCGCGAACGCATGCCTCGTCATTCGCAGAATCCGCACATATAGTCAGGCTGATTTGACGTTCTGGAGCTTTGTGGAAAAACCGACCAGTTAGAGAGTAGGTGCGTTAAAATCATCAGTGATATCAATCATTCTTTGCGTAACTGAGTCAGAAATGGCATGCTGAAATTGCCCAAAAATAAAAGGTAGACAGCAAAACATTCCATCATGGGCAGTTGATTGCGAACCATACAGATTGCCCAAAATTTCAATATTGCTGCGCCTCTGAGCTGGTAATAAAACGGTCTGCAGCTGTTAGGAAATGCCTTTACCCTCAGCACGATCAGGGTTACTAGTTTAGTCAAGTAATTTTCGGCTTCCCGATTTCCTGTTAAGAAACCCGGAGAAGATACTCCCTTGGAAAGTCAGGCTTAAGTCAGAAACAAACAAACAAACAAAAAAGGCACGATGGAGATTTCTTCCAGGTGCTTCCACCCAGTTTGGTTTATTTGCGGTATTAAGCAGGCTCAAACTCGTCTTTTTTGTTTCTTATGACGGTTGTGCATTGAATAAGCTTAAATTCCTCCTTTTGGAACTGATTCGTTTCGCACTCCATCGCAGAGCGGCGTCTCACGGCGACTTTTCACTCGCTCCACCCCACTATCGCGCTGGGCAGGCTTGTCGCCTCCGTATCCACGCGGTTTTCTTTCTGCGCCAATTGCCCTTTCCCCGCATCCGCGCGGCGCCTGTTATTTCGCGCCGTTGCTGATCGCGGCGGCGGTGTACGTACACCCACCCAATGTTTTTGTAAATATCACGGGAGCGTCGACTGTTTGGTTGATCAGCGCTGTATGACGGAATGACACGGAAAACACGACGAGAGTTGCCGCATGCGCACTAAGTACTGGCTGCGACGGATGTAGTCTGCTAGGCTCTTCTAGGAGCTGGGTGCAACCCCGAATCGTTTCCTTCGCTTATCACACTGCTCACAGTTTTTGTGCACGAGAAAGCCCGTTGCGCCAATACTGCATAAATCAGTAAAAACGCACATTTTGAGATTTGCTCGTGGAATGCTTAGGCTGCTGCTACTAGTCACTTTCATTTACCCTATTTGCACTGTTAGCGGCGGTTCCACAGGCAGTCTGATAAGCGAATGAAAGAATCGGAAGCAGCGTTCTGCTCTTGGAACAGCCTAGCAGACGACAGCCGCCGCTGTCAAGTCTTTAGTGCGCATGAGGAAACTCTCGCCGACTTTGCGATATCGCTCCGTTCTGCGACGCGGATCCACAGAACAGTCGACGCTCCCGTGATATTGATAAAAAATTGGCAGTGCCTTAGCTCGGCTATGCCAGGATATACGTAGCGTGAGCTAAGGTTCAGCTGGTTATTCTTAGCTTTCCTGGTTGTCTAGGATTAGCTTGATTACCATGCTTACTGCTGCTTCAATGACACACACACACGGTATACGCATTATGCGACACATGTATATTTGTCAAGCGGCTCCGGCGCAGCGTCACCAATCGCCCCAGAGCTAAGCTGGTTCGACAGGCGCACCCGGTGTTGCCGCGACGCACGAGCCATCGGTTGCACACCCGGCCACCCCTCGCATGATCATCAAGTGGACCGGGCGGCCATGTGCGGAACGGAGGTCGGCGAAGACGCTGTGCTCGTGGGGTGGGTGAGAGACGCCGGGCAGCAAGAAACGTTCTGTGTGCCATGTGACGTCCCCTTCTCCTCGCGCATGCGGAGCAAGGCTCTCCAGGAGCCACGCGAAACTGCTCAACGTCGGCCAGTGTAGCTCGCGCTACAAAATTTGGGCGGGTGTACACATACGCAGGCACCCTGACGGTGGGCCACGCATCACAACTCCGCCGCGCTACTCCAGTGCGCTGGGGCGGAGCCATCATGTGCGGCGCGTGCAGCCTATCACGCGTTCTCGACCACACTCTGGTATACACGGATGGTTCCGTGCGGCAGCAGCAGGGTTCGGCCACGGCGGCGGCAGTGCTGGGGGAGGCCACCAGGCAGGCCCGGCTGCACTACGGTGCATCATCCGCCACGGCCGAAATGGTGGGCGTAAGCCTTGGCCTGGACCTTCTACTGGAGCTGGAGCCACCCCCCGAGCGCTGCGCCCTGCTGTGTGATTCTCGAGTGGCCCTACTTCGGATCTAGGAGGGCGACCCGCGCTCCCTCCTGGTGCGGGCCGTGCGGGACAAGGTGGCACGGCTGGCCCAGCGGCTGCAGTGGGTGCCAGGCCACATTGGGCTGGAGGGCAACGAGAGGGCAGACTAACTGGCCGCCGACGCCCACGAGCTGCCCCCTTCGCCCACGGCAGCCCACGCAGCTGCGGATGACGCCCGCCTGCTGATACAGCGACATGTACGGGCCCAGCACCCGGACCCGAGGTTGGCCGCTGGAGAGGCCCCACCACCCGTCCGGGCCACACGGATGCCCAGACATCAACGCTCGGCTGTCCTGCGCCTACGCGTGGGGTGCGTGTGGACAGCCGAGCGAAAACACCGCCTGGCACTCATCGATGACCCGTCGTGCCAGCACTGCCGGGCGGCTGTCCAGACCCTGCCCACATCTGGTCCTGGAGTGCCCCCAGTTTGTGGCAGGGAGGACCGAACTGTTGGCCGCCTTCGGGGGAGGGGCTCAGCTCCTCGAATCTTCGTGTTTTAGTGTTTACCTTGTATGTATTGTACATATATGTCCTGTTAGACCTGTATATTTGTATATATGTAACCTCTCATTCTCTCTATCATCCCTTTCCTGTACAACTGTTTTCCCCATCCCCCCCCCCCCCCACCACCACCAGCAGGCGTTCCGGTGTCCACCCTTAGGTGAGACAAACTACGCCTGCTGGTGGTCTTTCCTTTCCTTGGTTCCAATAAATTCATCATTCATTCATTCATTTTACGCTGTACTACCGTTCGTTACCCCTTTCTCGACGTTCGTGCTGTGTTATCTTTTGTTCCCCTGCGTTCATTCGCTCTTGCTTCAGAGCACAGAGACTTCAGCCCCGCGCAGAGTTCTGTTGTGGTCGACTTTCCCGCTTGCGCGCTAACATTACACGACGATCAACACACTGGGATGACACAGCTTACGGCGTTAGTTGAAGTTATTTTGGTTGAAATGAGTGATTAACTAATTGACTGATTGAACGTGTTTACTCGTTGAAACTACTGAGTCGGTGCGTCGTTTTTAAAGCATTGTCCAATAAATAGACCCCTGCAGTATGTAACACTTTGCTAGACTTCGGTGTACGCGGTGCAGATATTTCCGGTGTCCGACCCTCGTAGTGCTTCCTCACTAATGAGAAGCTTTCTATCTTTTGCCCGAAGGCCACGAACCTTATGATAAGAACTGTTCATCCACATCCAGGCGCAAGTGGCCAGCGAATTTCAGAAGCGTCAAAGATGGCGTCATGAAGTGCACCGTGAAATCGTTTGAAGAGGCATTTCTTTGGCCTTCAAAGGAGGTTTCTGCGAGTAGTCTGAACTATCACCTTAGAAAATGACTTTTCCTGAAGGGATGCATAGCTGGTGAATCTCCTTTTTAGCTAACTGCAGGTGGCAAGTGCTGTATTCTTTGTAATCGATTAGAGCATAAATGTGCAGCGGTGGTTGGTGGGAACAATTCGGAAACATACATTCTTCCTGCATCTTCACTAGATACGCGATGGTTCCTTGTGGTTCAATTGTCTCAGATTCGAAGCGACGATTGCTGTAATTACCAGTCAGAAGTACCACAGGTGGGTAGTTGATAGGCATGCATTAGGTTGAAGGCACGGCTGGCTATCATAACATAACCTCTTTGTTGTATGAAGTGAATGCTTTCCCAATGTTAAAATTTTGCTCGTTCGTGCGCTCGAAGAAAGGCCTATATCAGGTTTACCTGTGGATGTTATATAAGTAATATTTATAAGTAATATTTCGCAAAAAAGAATATTCTTAACTCACATTTCTGTTCTCAGCGGCGATGCACAACGATGTGCTTCGCCATGCTATATTGGGTACGAAATTTAAACAAACTTTACACATGCACTGATGCATCTTCCACACACTCATTAAGGGACGAGCCAGGAAATAAGGGGAATAGAATAAGCAGGCGCAGGTCGGGGGGGAGAAGGGGGGGGGGGTTGCGGTGTCAGTACTCGCTGTTAGCTGAGCGCTTCCGGCGACATGCACCCGCGACGTAACAGGCATTGTACGCGTTGTCAGATGGCTGTCATGGTGGCAAAAGAAATATTTTGTCAGCTTGTTCAGCGTGTCATGAGCGTGCTCGGTCAGGTCAGTTGTCTTGCCCGGGGAGTTCTTGGTGTGTCGCTATCTGTCTAACTGTTTTCCGGCGGTAGGGCGTCAATTTCCCCTTCAAAGCGAGGAGAGTGGAGGGGTTGGGGTCGATACTGGATGCAGAGGAGGGGGAGTGGAAGGTGGGCTGAAATGAGTTCAGTTCCTCAACTGAAATCAGTCATACAAGGAAAAGAATGCCAATTGCATTACTTCGACAGGCACCGGAGGGGTTTTTTTCCCAAATTTTATTATTACCGATAAAATGCAAAATACGTGGCTGTAGGTCCTTAACGATCATTTACCTTAGACCCCTAGCATATTAACATAGGATTCTTGTACTCACAGCGCTACGTTTCTGGAGACTAGGAACGATAGCGGTGCTGTTATGTTCTTTCTTAAGCTAATCCATAGGAAAGATCGCTGCGCAGAACTGATATCTCAGTTCTGACTAGCTGTTCCTCTGGTTAGAGATTTCGAGGTTACGTGACTTTGATGCATGAATAATTTACGTTGCACTGGAGGGTACGACGTCGCGACAACTTGCGGCATCACCACCTCCTGTTCCATAACTACAGTTTAGTAAGTAAGTGGCAGGCGGTGGGGTGTGACGTCACTGACGTGTAAATAAAGTATATACAGCTATCACAAGCTTCGAAGTAAGCTTCTAATGTGTCGTCTTTTCGGCTTGAATGCTCCACCAGCGATATTTCAAGGAAAAAAGAGGACTACGACGACCCCTGCGGGACAAAACTAGTCACGAAGGCTTGTGCAAGAAAACATATTTGTAACTCCTCTGCAACCACAGTTGATCTTAATCTTTTGGTATTTGGGGAGGTAAGAGTTCAGTCGCCTCTCCGCGAAAAAGTTCGCTTTGCCGCGAGGCGTATTTTGTCTACAGACGCCGGGCACAATTGAACCACTGGAGATTTGGGTATACATCGTACACTGTAAAGTGCGTAAAAACGCGAAAACAGCCCAGCGAGCTTCCGTAACAGCGATGAGCCCAGATAGTTTCAAGTAGGAAAACAGTAAAATTGCTGGTACCCGCCCTTTTCGGGAAACCCGAACGCTACGTGCGAAACCATGACGGCCGTCGCAATAGATTTCAACAATGTTTAAGAAACCGGCTGGGCGAAGTCGATCTGACGCACGTTCTTAGTGGTAGTTAGGAGTACACGTATACGTACCGAAGGAAATACAAAGAATCAGACGTGAGTAGCTTATTTAACCGGTTTAAAAAGGGGGAAGTAAAAAAAAAACGACGTGGTTCTCTTTTCTTCGTCTTATGTATGGTATAATTTTCGCTGCCCCCATCCTTTCACGAGAAAAAAAAAAGAAATGTTCGACTGGGATGGCTTGCAACAAATTGCCGCCTTACTTCATGCTCCAATGGCCGCCTTGTTCGGCCGAACACGTGCTGTTGTATCTTTTTCTTTAAGAATTCCTAAGGGTATATGACAGCCTGAAGTAAATAACTTGTCGCAATGTTCTGGCGTCACCGTCTTGATGACGCCAGTACTGTGAAACAAATTTGACGTACTTTTTTTCGAAAGCAGAATAATTCTGAACTCTTTCATGTGCAGGGAAATAAAGGAAAAAAAAAGTGAGAACTATTACTCTTTGTGTTACTATCACCAGCGCCAACGGTGCCTCGTTGTGCAACAAGATATCGAGAAAGATTTTACTTGTCAATGCTATTTATAGTGCTGCTAATGATTTGCTTACAGACAGACAGCGTTGCTCAAACGACGGATATATACAATGTCGCTTTGGGGGATTTTTAGCAACAAGGATATTTAAGGAAGATATCTTCCAGGAAATATCGGCGTAGATATTCCTCGTGATACTGGGTCTAGCGATACCCGGCTTCGGAACCAGATTCAGGCTCTAGTAAAGTTGTCCTCGAAAGGCACGAGTGCCGCCAACAGGGAACTCTCTTAACCACAACGAGTTTCTTGACACGGTTAGTGGAAAACTCGCACTTCATGATTTTGCCGGTGTGCGATCCGAGCTAACCACACTCCAATATGGAGTGGCCATTCACGAAAGTTTACTCGAATTTTTAAGGACTATAAGAACGTTACTATACCTACCAAAAATGACCGAAGAACTACGTAGCCGTCAAATTTTACTGCAACAGTCCCGTGATACTTCTCTGGTTTTTATATTTGGCTAGCCGACGAAGCATGTGCACAGTGCGTTTTCGCGAGCCCGGCCCGCGAAAGGTCCATTGATCTCTTGACGACTGGGCGAGAGCACAGGGGTAGATTTTTCGCTCTAAATAGGTGCCGAGGGCGGGGGCTCATGCGTAAAACCTCGCTTGCAAAGAAATTGTATATATTTCTCGGTGGGAGGGCAGAGACTTTCGTTTTCTGTCTTCTTCATCTGCCGCTTAAACGTAATTATTAGAGAGAGAAAGACCCGACAAGGCTTTACCGACGTATTCATGCATTCACTTAGCTAACCGACGCTTCCAAATGAATGCTTGAAACTTTGTTGGTGTTTGTACAATTAAGCAAGTGTAGCAAGGGAAACGTTTGTACCAAGGGAAATCAAGAGGAAACGTTTGATTGCCGTGAAGGTTACATAATCTTGCCATGTTATGGTTACCTTAGGCTTGTTACTTTATTTACGAACTTAAATGCTCGGGGAGAACGGGAAGACAGATTAGGTTGCTAACGCACAAACAAGAATCACGCAATAAAATACTCTAAGGCAATCCCCCCCCCCCCCCCCCCCCCCCCTCAACGCACTCGATTGACCAATCTATGCAGTCAACAATGCAATATCAGCGAACGACGATATAGAGCATACGATCTGGCTCGAAAGTTTCGTCTTCCCTGTGGCACCACGCAATTCAAGCATGGCGTTTTGCACTGCGCAGTGCCTCAACGCAGATCCCATTTTTTAGTCAAATGGTAAACGCATTGCTGTCATTCCCTCCAAGTCGCCGTAATTCGTCTACTCCACAGCGCTCCGAAATGACAAACAGAAGTGGGTGAATTCGGCGAATGACGAGGCCCCGTACTCTATTTGAAATAGGGCATCTGTTCTGGGCCGTTGCACAATGCAAAACGCCATGAAGGCCTTGCGTATTTGTCCCTGAACACATCCCTTCTTGTAGTCAAGTCGCACCCATTTAGCACAAGTAGACTCGGTCACTTCGATTGGCAAATTCTGGAGCGCTGTGGTGAAGAGGACCTGCAGGGACCTCTAAGAGTGCTCGCCGAGTTTGCTCTGCTGGCGGCGTGAACCAGTCACTTGAGTGCATTGCAGTGAAGCTGGACCGCGCGATTGTCTCACAGGAATATAGGTACGGCCGAAACAATTTTGGAAGGACATTAACACATAAAGGTTGGTGGGTTGGAAACGATACAAATTGTTAGCAAAGCGCGGTTATTGCGCGGATGCGGTTCTACATGCACATGCACACTTCGCGTCCCCGTTTACATGCGCATTGAAGGGGACGTGAAGTGAGTTATAAACGTCGCCAAAACGTTCTTGGAAATGAAAAGAAAAGCGCAAATAAATGAAAGACGAGAATAGAAAAAACACAGCAGGAACGCTCTCCTATCCTCATTTTTCGTCTATAGTTTGGGCTTTTTCATTTTCTAGATCATGTACCACATTCCTGACAACTATGTATTATCCAATCGCTTGATCAGCTTTCAGTCGTGAATGTCCATCATCGTGATTTGTTGGGGTAAATTTTCAGGCTTTTTTAAACTAAAAAAGTGCAATCAGAAATGCCGTTCCCTTACGCACTACGATTCTCGTATATTTGGTGCCGCAAAACTGTGACGACACAGTGGACCATCCGTGGGGTGAAATTTGATGGATTGGCGCCCGTGTAACGTAGATGACGGGCGCGTGAACGAACAGAAGGTCAAAAAAAGGTCAAAGTAGGTAGGCGAAAATATAAAATTCCAGAAATGAGATAGCACATAATTATTTTCGCAAAACAGTGTGGCGTTTTCGCGGTGTTACGGCCGTTTTAAGCTAACCGTGATTCGATTGATTGTAGGGTATATCCCGCCAACGCAGCGCAGGCAATGAGGCGCGCCGTAGTGTAGGGCTCCGGATCAATTTTAACCACCTGGGGATCTTTAACGTGCACCGAAATCTCGTAAACTCGGCCGTTTTTGCTTTTCGCCTCCATAAGAAAAGCGGAAGCCGCGGCAGGGAATCGAACCTGCGACCTGCTCAGCAGCACAGCGCCTTAGCCACGTGGTAAGCTAATCGTATTGTCTCGAATTCTGGACGTTAAAGATAACCCTAAGTTCTAGACTTTCGCGAAAATCGAAATGAAGGATTACGTGAGTTGAAGTACCTATAGCAGCCGCAATTGAAATTAAAAAAAAATAATCCTCAATTCATATGCTGGAAAGAGATGTGGGAGCCTGCATACTGGAAGCAGAACGTTAAAAATAACGTTGAAATTTTGCCAGCACTTCAAAATTTGCCGAATGAGCTTTTCAAATCAGATTTTACAGCGAAGCTGTTAGTGGTTCATTGTTCGGAATTTTTCGTGCCATCCATCAGCAATTGGTGGACATAAAACTTTGTGCCGCACCACGCTGCTTCCCATAGTTCACTGCTACGTCGCGTGGAATAGACCTACGGACGAGGGCGATTGTCCTGGTCGAGTGTGCAGAAAAGGGACCAATGCGGCAGGTGTACATTTCACGCCGCGGCAGCAGGACACAAGAAACGAACCCCGACGCACGATGCAGGGATTTAATCAGCTACCATGACAGCAGAAACACGTGGCTAGAAGGCATTCTGTCCTTCGTCTTTTTCAGTGCCTGTTGACCATGACACAGTGTGCCTGTGCGCACTTCTTCCGCTTCCTGTAGCATAACCCTCTGGCGAGGGCGACCGCCATGGTCGAGGTGAACGCGAGTGATAGGCTCGCTCGAGCGGGAAGGGGAAGGGGGGGGGGGGGGGTCGCTGCTTAGTTATGCACGGTAGCAGACAACGCGTTTAGAAGCATCCCGCCTAAACGCCACACACTTCCTATCCTGCATGCTGCCTCAGCAACGCGCTTCCTTGCTCGCGTGGCTTCATCTCCTTCTAAGACAAATTTAGAGGATTCACACCCCGACAGACCGGTGTTTTCGAGCAACGCTCTTTCTTTCCTGGCGCCGACAGATGCCGCCGATGTATGTCAACGTTTTGAAACACCGGCATATTAATTTTCCGATGGCACGCGGCCTTGGCTGACAGGCTTTATATACGTATCCCATCTGGCTTAGCCGGTCGCGATACATATGCGACGCGCATATTCCAAGCGGGGCACATATGCACACGTGTAAAAGAAACTCAGCGGTGAGCCGTTCCGTGTAAGCAGCTTTCTTTAACAGCCTTGAGAGGCTTGACGGTTGCATATCCCTTTTACGCAAAGGATAACTGCTGGGTAGAGTCAACGTAGGTAACTTAATTTATTCAATACCGCACTCTGAACTTTACGAAAGGTTGACGCCCTGCATAAATCAGGGCGTCAACATACCAACGGTGTTACTTCGTTTTGAAATATGGCAGGTATGACGACTGACTACTTCGGAACCTAAACTGTTCTTTGAACTGTTGGTCTGCGAATTGAACGACCCTTCCACCTCTCTAATTAAGCAGTGCCATTTCGTTAAGATGTCAAGTAATAAATCTGTGTTATCGAACCTATGATTTCGCTTTTCACCCGAAACCACCGTTCGATAGCCGCTGACTAGCAACCGCGGATTGTTGTCGCAGAGGCTTCCAGAGCTTGCACAGTCACAGAACGGGCAGCTGGAGCCCGCTTGCGGCTAAGCACGTAAGGTTACCCTGTATATTGGCGCCTGAACATGAGGCGAATCCACGCAAATCCCGGCTTCTTTAGCGCGTAAGGATACCGGGACGAGAGCAGAAGCTGAAAACTCCGACATTTAGGCTTCGCGAGTGTTGCGATGCTATCCCCTCAGCATCGGCTTGTGGAGGACGCGGATCGGTCGGGAACTTTTGGGGGGTCGACATTGGGGAACATAAACTCTTCCCGCCCACTACTGGGGATGCCACTTCGACCACTTCTTGGCAGGGAATAGGCTGAGCCTAAATCTAGGCAAACCAGTGCCGTATGCCATAGAGTTTCATACTAATATATACTAGAGGGAAATCTGGCGCTGCATTCGCGGGCCGCCGTGGGCGGCGCCATTGCAGCTAGCGACGTTCCTCACCTCCTCGGCTTGGTTAGCCACATGGCTTCTATTTCGTCTTGAAGCCAAAATCAATAATAACTGGTAACATCGTTTTTTTGTTCATTTTGCACGAAGCTTCTAAATATTCCCTGACGAATACATCTTTATGGAGGTTTAATTTTATAATAATAAAACAAATTCTATTAATCCTCTGCAGTAATATTGTGCCCTCTTGCAGCCAGAGGCAACTTTTCAGCCTGTTCGTGAGCCATGCCAAGGACAAGTGGAACGTGCCTGCCCGGTACATGACGGAACGCTCGCTGGAGTGCGGCTCCCCTAGACAGTGGCGGCAGATTTCCCTCTAGTGTATATTAGTATGAAACTCTATGCCGTATGCCAACACTATCCCCTGCTCCTACCCTTCCGGTTGGCGTTAACTACCCAGGGCCAGATGCACTCTTGTAAGACGCCGTAATGCAGCAGTTCACTCTAGTTCAGCATAGACACAGGCTACAGCGCAGACGGAGAAGCCGCGTGTAAAGGTGGATATGCCGAAGTACAGGGGCTACCGTCACGGCACCAGCGTAAACGATTTCCTATAGACCGCTTGCTGCATTATCAGCAGGCGACGGGACTTTCTTACTATAATTACTGCTATCATTACCATCATATTGTGCTTGCAACATTATAGGCAGGCTGAAATTCCCTGCCACATAGTTCCCGCTTCCCAGACGGAGCACGCAGCTCGATGGTTCCGACTGGAAGGAAAAGAAACGCGCACGATAGAGAACTAACTTCTGAGCAGAATTCTGAGGAGATGTCCTCCTCCCTGGCGACGAGGGGCAGCTGCGCCGGGATCTTGATTTCCATACGCTGCACCCCGATGTGCGTGAGTGCGATGGAAGATCGCTATCGCCTCGCTCACTCCCAAGCCACAAACCATGGGAAGGTCGATCACGTGACGCTACAGGTGCTGTATTCGACCTTTGTGGTCTACTTGCAAGCGAAAAGGTTAGGCTATCTGATGAGCTAGCCCAGGAGGGTAAGCACGGCCGTAAAAAACTCCTGGGTGACATTTTCGCTTCGCGCCAGCATACCGACCGGCAGCACCTGTGGCAAAGATCCATTGTTCGCATCTGCGAACAAGGCTAGCCCAGGTGTTGCCACAAAAATACGACAAGAAATGCAATAAGTGCGGAAAACCAGCGAGCTATAGTCCACGCAACGTGGGGCTCCCGCCCCATCATATGGCCCTCTGCACCCAACACCACAAACACTCTCGACCTATGGGGGGCAGCTGTGAACAGCTCCGACCCTGGGTCGTGGACTCAGAGAGACTTGGTTCTTCGAGCCCGGAAAGGAGCGGAAGAGACCACGTCCCCGGACGGAGGGACCCGCCCGCAGCCAAATCCCCATGTTCCCAAACAAATGTTTTTCTCGGTCTTTCTCCTCTCATCTGTGCAGACTTGGCGCTACAGACTCGGAAGCTGACGAGGAGCCCTGAGTCGTTGCCGAACTGTAAGATTGGGCTTTAGGCGCGTATTTGTACGTGATGTGGATCACACAGCCTGGCGCGTTGTGTGTCCAGCCAGAGCGGGAACGTAATAGAGGAAGAAGGCCGGATCAGCGGCAGCAGAAAGATAGAGGCTATAGTGGGCAAGAGACAGGCACCATTCAGCGCCAGGAGTGTTATAATTTTGGGAGCTGGTCTACCGATGTAACCGACCGGGGCACTTCGCCCGGGAGTACAGCCGCCAACCTCTCCACAGCCTATGGGCTCGACGAGGGCGGGTTGAGTTGACTGACGGCTTCCGCTTACGTCGACCGTAACGCGTAGGTATACATATATATGAATAGAGAGCGGCAAACATCCAAAGGCGCCGTTAACCGATGCTGAACAGCTAACAGCACCTACGAGCAGGACTGAGGCACTCGCGCCGTTAGCTTGTTATGCGGGACGGTCTGCCTACTAACCAGCACTTTTCATTCAGCTGATCGATTATACGGAAAGGCTTCGTTGTTCGGAGGGGAGGTAATGGAGCATCTCCGCAGCACTGTCGTGTCATACACTCTAAGTGTGGGACAAGATGTTCTGGCTTGCGAGTGGCACGGCTCAGCCCTGCAGTGCGTCGAAGCTAGTGACGCGTTATGACAGACGCGTAACGCAATAGTCTGTGCCTTTCAGTGCCGTTCATCTTGATCCTGCGTTTTCTGGTTGAGACAGGGATTGTGTTAGACAACTGATATGGCCGATATTGGAAGCGAGCACCCGGTACCCAAAACCTTTTTTTTTAGAAAGGTTTATCTCTGTGAAATCACGAATGTCTACATTTGTACCGCCCTTGCGAAGACCAAAAACCCGGAAAAAATTGAAACAAAAAGCAGTGACCACACAACGCTTTGCATGCACACAAAAATGCGTGATTGCCGAAGTTAACGCATTTAACCGTTACAATGGTTCAACTGTAGCCTATTTGTCGAAGGAAATAAAAAACAACGAGAAATAAAAAGCCGAAAATAAAATAAAGAAATCCCAAAGGGCTGCCTAATTCGCCACCCTCACCCGATAAAGCCAAATTTAAAAAACCCGAAAACATCACTTGCACTAAACACAAATTCGTTGCACCAACAACTGTCGAGTGAAGGCATAATTACACTATGCTCAAAACAACAACACGTCTGCGACGACAAACGTAAACTTGGAATCTTTGCCGCACTTTACTCAACTCAGTTATTTCTTGTCGGCTCTTTACTTCGTAGCAGACAATGACTTTCATTTCGTCTATACACTCCTTGTGTTTGATTTGATTGATTGTAGGGTTTAACGCGCTGACGCAACTCAGGCGATGAGGCGCGCCGTAGTGGAGGGCTCCGGATTAATTTTGACCACCTGGGGATGTTTAACGTGCGGCGAAATCTCGTACACACGGGCGTTTTTGCTTTTTCGCCTCCATCAGAAAAGCGGCCGCCGCGGCCGGGAATCGAACCCGCGACCTCGTGCGCAGCAGCGCAACGCCTTAGCCACTGAGCCACCGCGGCGGGTTCCTTGTGTTTGGCTGTCATGAGTCTGTCTAGTGTATCCTTTTGCGAACGCTGATGATCTTTGAACGATTACGATGTGAACGCTTATGAGTGGGCTACACCGGAGGGCCGCGGAGGGCCACCGTCAAAGAGGAAGTGCAAGTCCGCAGCAAATTTTTCACCGCAGCAACCATGTAAAAGCGTTTTATTTTCGTTTTTTTACAGCTGTTTAGGACCCCAGAACTCCGTCCTGCGCCCACAACAAACAGAAAACCCTGAAGCCCCAAGAAAGAAATGAGGTGTGGGACTCGAGAATCGAACCTGGGACCCTCACGCCGTGGAAACGGCTACCGAACCACTGGGCCACCCCAAAGGACCGAATGCGTGGGTTAGCAGCGGTGGGGCACAATAACATGTGCAGCCAATTGGAAAGGAAAAAAAAAAGTGCTTCTCGTGGTCGGAATCGAACCTGGGTACCTCGCATTATGAAACCAGCGTATATCCGATTGAGACGATCCGCCGCATTCCGGGCGCGCAGCCTTTCCTTTTGGTTCGTAGCGCGGGCGTTGGCTTTGGACTTGGCCGCGGTTTCTAGCGCTTGCTAGCGCGGTCCACTTCGGGAGAGATGATAAAGCCTGCGGTCGGAACGATCCGAGCCTGCCAGTGATGGAGAACTATCAGCGGCATGTTCAAAAAGGAATGTGAGGGGATGACATATGGAGCGGTAACTTGGCGCCTTACTAAACAACATGAAAGAAAAGCTTAGGGTGGCTCAACTGGCCAAGGAACAAATAATGATCGGAGTAACACTTAGAGAGAGGGGAGACGAGCTTCCTGGATCAGAGAACAAACTGGAGTAGAAAATACCGTAGTCCAAATTAAGAAAAAAAGTAGTAGACTTTTTGCACAGCATGTAGTGAGACGAAATGACAACCGGTGGAGCGCCAGGGTAACAGAGTAAACACCGAGAGACGGGCATAGAGAAAGGGAAAGGCCATTAACTCGATTGAAGGACGAAATAAGCTCAGGAAAGGAGGGGTTGGAGGTCAATCGGTGAGGCCGGCGTCCTGCAGTGGACTTAAATAGTATGATGACGGTGGTGATGACAGTGGTACGTCCTGCATGAAATTTTCCCGAAGAATGTTATTCGCTGTGGTTTGTTTGAAATACAAAACGCAACATTAAAGTTTTCATAACTTTCAAGCAGTAGTGAAAACGCAAAATACTTATCGAGCACACTATAATACGCATGCAGTCAAACTGCTGTTAGGGACCACGAGGAGTGAGAAAATGCTGACTGCTCGTGAGCACGTGTCTCGCGGCGACCGCCGAGTGCCGGCTCACGCAGTGGCTCTAGCAAAAAAAATCACACCATCTTCCCGTAGGGGAACCCTGAGTAGTATGCGAAGCAGGCATGGGGTCGATTCAAGTGCCCATTAGTTTTCAGTTCGTCGTTTCCGTGAGGTTGAGGTACGTAGCTACCGTTATATTTACCCTTTGGTTTCCATGGTAACTACCACACTTTTCACTTACCAGAACTACGAAATGGGAAATTGCGTTGACCCCATGGCTGTTTCGCATACTACTCAGGGTTCCCCTACGGGAAGATGTGTAATTTTATTGGAGGGGGGGGGGGGGTGTTAGGGTGGAGAGGCATTAAAGAGAGAGAGAGAGAGAGATAGAGAGTGACGTTGTACGTGCTATGAGTTTGTCTTTATTTAAGCATTATCATCATTATGTTCAACGTAGGTGACGTCGAGCTATGGTTGGCGTTCCTCTTTGATTATGAACGCCTTATGGTCTGTGAAATGTAAAGTCAAGGGCTGTTGTAGTGGATGAACCCTGAAGTTGCTAAAGGTGAGGTCGATGCACGTTCACCGGATGGTTGTGGGCTGCTTGTAATCACGGCCCGCCGAGACTCGCCGACGCACGCCGCCGCCGACGACGATGAAACGTCGAAGGCGCGTGAAGAGTGCTCGTCTCGTGCCGGCCCAGGAAGACACCGGCAACACTGTCGCTCCAGGAGCCCTTAAAGAGGAAGCGTGCTCGTCTCGTGTCGGCCCAGGAAGACACCGGCAACACTGTCGCTCCAGGAGCCATAGAAGGGTAAGACACCACCGGGCGTTCAGCAAGCCGAGCATGCGCAGGGGAGGGGGGGGGGGGGGGGGGGACGGCGTACCAACGACGACAAGGGAGGGACATAGCCCCGACCATGAGATGCGTATCTAAAAAAGAAAACACACGACGATGTCGAAGCACATGAGGATGACTAGTACTAGCACAGTGCAGAGCGACGACGGAACATGTCAATAAGCAATTCCAAACTTGTACAAATCAGCGGTGATGTGTCCTTCAGTGCTCACGGAAAAAGAAATCCTGCAGCTTCACTAAATAGTTCAAGCCTTGCGGGACTTAGTGCAAGCTTCGCCAGTTTTGTTTATGCTCTTTATTACCACATTTATTTCAACAGCAGAACCACTGGACAGACCATTTTTTCATGGTTTTCGTAGCCGGGTGCTAGTCAAGCGGGTAATAATATCAGTGGCCGCACGTGATGGCTGACGTATATACCGACTTCATTGAAGTCATCAATACGAAGCATCGGCTCGCAACTAAACCAAAATAGAATTTTTTTCTTAATGCAAACCAAAACAATAGCATAACTCCTCAGTTATTTTCAATCCTTTTTGGACGTATCTGCTACACCTTATCGGGAGATAATATCGAGTGGCATGGAATTCTCGAGGAGGGAATTTCATGACGCACTTAACTGCACAAGGACAATGTTTCGGTCGCACCAAGCGCAAATAGCATTTGGCGATACAATTCTACGTACTCTGCATTATTCGCACATTAAGAATATCGTGAGTGGTCGGAACAAACTCCCGCGCCTGATATATGGCATGTATATGAGGCGCGGGACGGGCGGGGGCTCTAAGCGACAAATCAAAATTTATTAGACTACTCTTTGGAATTAAACTTGACCTCGAGATTCTAATTTAGGAAGAAAGGGAGGTAACTACAGTACCGGAAAGGCAGGCAGTTAACCCTGGAAGCGTCCGGTTGGCTACCCTACACTAGAGAAAGGGGAAAGCGTGTTTGAAAGGTAACGAAGGAGTGAGAAGATGCAAGCATGAGAAAAGATGGGCAAGAGCAAAGAATACGTTGACAAAAAGGCGCAAAACAGCGGAGGTAAGATGTCCCAATGGGGCGACCGAAGGACGCTGCACTCTGGTCACCACCCTGCAACTACGAAGAAAAGCCTGTCGTCTTCATAGATTTTACGCGAAGGGGTGTGAGCACTGGATTGGCGGAATCCAGTTCCTGCAGTGCAGCCCAAGCGCACATGTTTTCAGGCTGATCAGGAAACTATGAGTGGCATTGGTGGGCGACTTCAGCCCCACAACAATTTGCCGCTTCTAAGTTGTCAGCTTGACAGGAGAAGCAGTATGGGCCGACTTGGCAACCGCACGATAGGTTAGTCACCGGGAGTACGGCCACGCTTCTTTTGACGCTTTGTTTCCGATTTCCTTGCTGTCTGTCAATGGGGCGACGTCTTTGCCGGCGGCACTGGTGGCGGAGCAGGAAATGCCGCATTTTCAGGCGCATCACGGAGAGTGACAGCTGTAGCAGGCCGAGATGTGCTGCGGCAGCGGCATGCCACTTTTGTCGTCTTTTTCCCCACAGTAGGCGCAACGGCCGTGTAAGCGGAGAAGGGTCTCGCCTAATTTCCGTAGGACTGCGAGCCCCCACTTAAA
Organism: Haemaphysalis longicornis; assembly: GCA_013339765.2. NCBI lineage: Eukaryota > Metazoa > Arthropoda > Arachnida > Ixodida > Ixodidae > Haemaphysalis > Haemaphysalis longicornis. The sequence continues at coordinate 120,643,626 of CM023448.1, read as the reverse complement.
ATGTGGGCGACCTTTCGAAGACGCGTTGTGTGGACCAGGCAAAAGCACCATTTCTCCTTGCAGCGGAAAGCACTGTCTTTACATTGAGTTGCTTAAGCTCCACGTGACCGCGTTAGTGCGACTGTAGCCGTATAGAGCGCACACATAAATCCGGGCCCGTACTGAACGTCCGCAGGCACGCCGGCGTCTAAGCTTCGGTCAGGCTAACGGTAACATGGTCCCGTGAAACCAAAACATCCTAGTAACGACTGAAGCAATAGAACTTCCCCTACATTTAACGGGGACTTATTTCTACGGGGCGTGCGCGACATGTGGGAAGATGCAAGCTTGAGATCTGGGTGTAATTAAGCGACAGCCGATTCAGACGCTCACAGTGACGCCCTATACGTGTTGTGACTTCTCAAGCCAAGCAGCCGCCACGGAGTAGTGAAGAAGGAAAGCGCCCCCCGCTAAGCCAAGGATTGGATCGGGCCCCAAAGACGAGCTGTTTAGTCTTCGTTATTGCGTCGGGGTTGTATACCTTTGCGCCACTTCCATGCGACACCTCGTCCAGAGTTAAGACAGAGCAACGACACACGCCAGCGTATCAAGCTTTAAACAATCAGGAAAAATAATTCAGCCGTTTCACGATTCACTACGGGGAATAATGGGGAGCAATGGTGATGGGGGTATTTGTATGCACGGTAAATTGGCGTATGTACCTCCTCCTGAACCCGCTCCGCGTTACCTTTGCGAATTGAAGCTGTTTACCTCCGAGAGTGATTGATGTGCGAGCACCGGCCGACTGGCGGGATGTCTTCTCTTGTCAGGTGATTGTCGAGTTGTTTGATGGATTGGAAAGATACGCCTGCCGTGAGATGAGCCCGCAGTTGATACTGTCAATGCACGCAGCAACTACCTGAATACTGTCGATGATGTTCCCGAGTTAGGGAAGATTACGTATTAACTGTGCGATATTCACGGTGCTTAGGAAATGGAGAAGCAGCAAACATTCCAGCGCCAAGCTGGCTAAGCACTCGCCCGTTAATGAGGCAACATTCACGTTTTCGGAAATACCTCCCGCGGCTCCTAACGGTGTCGGTAAAAATAGAAAAATTTGTGCGGACGGACTGACGATAAGATTCCGTATATTGTATACTAGGAATCCAAACAACACATTTAGGTTAGATACAATTCACGCTGAGGACATGTAACGACTTTCTGGTGGTTTAAAAGGCCTAGTCTTTTCATTTGCGCTTTTTGCAACGTCGGCAGTAACAGTGTCTGCCGCTTCTCCATTCGTGAGATAGGGGATACGGATAACGTAATGTTCGTAGAAAATCGGGGTGCATAAGTCGGTGGTGTTTGCGCTGATGCACGTAAGTACATGCGTGCATGCGTGCATACATGTATACGTACATGCATACGTACATACATACATATACATACATACATACATACATGCATACATACACGCATACATACATACATACATACATACATACATACATACATACATACATACATACATACATACATACATACATACATACATACATACATACAAAAAAATGAAACTTTGAAGATGGTGGGGAACACAGAAAAAGGAAACCATGAACAAGGTGGCGGCTTCAGAGTGTGCTAACGTTTCGGCAAACAGACTTGCCTTCGTTAGGGACAAAGACGTCCCTTTGCCGAAACATTGGCAACACTCTCAGCCCGCTACCTCGTTCAAAGTTTTCTTTTAAAGCGAAGCTTTCAATGCGTCACTGATGGCGTCCGGAGCCCGGCAAACCGCTCTACAGGAAAGTCAACTTTACACAAGCGCCTCAAGAAAAAAAGTTAAAGCCGTTCAACTCAATGTGAAAGCTGTCGGAAGTGCAGAGCAGTGATTCGCCATAATGGGCTGTACCGCCGTTATCTGCTTACTGCTTACCACCCCATGCAATTCAAATTTCCCGCCTTCGCAGTGCTCGCGCGCACCCTGCCTGAAACTGCGCCAGCGGGAGTTCTATTCTCTTTGTGCTTTTCTCCCCGCACGTTCCGGCGTTCAACTGCCACATTTCGCGCTTACTATCGTAAAAACCAACCCAACGGGCGTCCTTAACTAAAGAAACGCGGGCGCTGCCGGTTAATTACGTATATTTTCCCACAAATGTACCTATAGTTCTCTTTGCGCTAAACAACAGGAAGATGTATGACAAGCGCCAGCGTTTCACGAGTTTTCGAACGCTTATGACTATACAAACCGATTGGCTTTCGAAGCCTCTGGGTCACGCCGCGAACAACAGCGTTACCCCGGGACGCCGCCTTGGTGCTCCATATACTCGGGTCGAGCGAGCGAGCTAGGACGACAAGGCGAGCGCCCAAAGTGCTCTGCACTTTAAAAAAAAGCGCTTCCCGTGATGGTAATAAAAGGAGGGTCCCTCGGGCTATAAAGCCGACGTCTGCCTGATTGCGCCATTCGGACACGCTGGACACGTAGCGTAATATTAAGTTGAAGCTTTCTTGGTCTCATTGATGGCGTCCGGTCCACGGCTAAACTCTGGGGAACTCTGGTTGCACAAGGCACGTCAGTCATATCACACAAACACAAAGAACGATGGGGAGAAAAGACATAGAATACCCGCATCGGCATAGCACTAGGATCCACATTCGCAATGCAGTAAATCTTGCTGATAAGAACAATGGCAACGCAGGTGTCATGTAAACGATAAAAACCTCTCGGTTCAATGAAGGGAATCTCTTTAATACGTGCCTTCATTCAAGTGGACGATTAAGTACTACACTCAGTGATCACTCAACTATATTTATTGACGCTTTGAGTTAAGCAAGTCACCATTTGAGCCGCACGCAAGAAATCTTCGCGTTTCCACCGTTGTCGTCGCTAGACGGAGGGGTGTTTGAAATTTTTCCTACATACATACATACGCGCACACGCACGTGTCTGCTCTTGGTGTCACCACTTGAGCGGAATGTTATGGCGAATACCAATGGGGAAACCTATCATATGGAACTGCTGTGCAATGTTGTTATTGCAGTAAGCTCGAAATGTCCCCGAACAGGCAGGCGTTTTTTTTTGTGTGTGTGTGTTAAGGTCTTTAAAAAAGCCGTTACGAGTAACGAGAATCCGAAGAACGAGCGCACTTGCAGCGAAGGAGAACGCGCATAACAAACGGCACGAAGAACCTTGTGTTCTTTTTGTGTGCTGCCTAAGCGACTAGTACTCTCTACGCGAACACTTTCGAATGCGAGCTGCGCGTTGAGCAGGTGCCTCAACAGCCGGGCGTCTGTGGCAACCGGTGTCGTCCGAGCTGATTATGGGACTTCAGTCGCCATCGTTTTAGCGCCCACCTTCTCAGGAAAAGGTGCACTGAACGCGTGGTTTTTGTCATCCCGGCACCGCCAAGGTACTTCAAGGTCACTAGGCCTACCGCGTTGCGCGACAAGCGCAGCCGCGCGTCCTGCTCTACCACCGGCTTCGCGCGTGACTCCTGCGAGCACGCGCTCGGCTCCGCAGGACTTTTCTCATTTGAATAAAGTCGTACTCTCTCTCTCTCTCTCTCTCTCTCTCTCTCTCTCTCTCTCTCTCTCTCTCTCTCTCTCTCTCTCTCTCTCTCTCTCTCTCTCTCTCTCCCATTTAACTGCCAATACAGGAATAACATCGCCGAGAAACGCTTTTGTGATCCTAAGAATGACTTTGGCCGTGGAAAGAATGTGGCCAAGACTCGAGTGTAAGCGAGCATATTGTATTATTTTCCCTTTTTTGCCATCGCGAGGCTTACACTATTTCTTTAGTTCATCACCTCGGAGCTAAGTCCAATATCTCTCTGCGAAACTTTGCCGCTCTCGCCTGTACGGTTCGGCCTAGGAGCTTTTAGTTGTACACAGGCAGTGAAACGGGACGTATGGCAGTTGCATGTTTATGAAAGCGGGCAAGGTAAGCCTGCTGCTGCCCCCTTACCCTGTTGTTTGGAGCGTACAGGGCCGTTCTTTACGAAGGTTCGACAAAGGGTGGATAAATTTTGTTTTATTTAAGAGATCACGTTTATTAGCCCTCTCGTGGGCTATTGTTCGATAGCTTTTGTTCGACGCCGTGTCAGGAGCAGTCCGCTGGCCATGAACCTTTATGTCCTACCTGTAGCGCCAAGAATAGCATAATCAAGGCCGCCGCTATGCATGTAGCTTATGATAATTGGTACTGAGGGGTTCGTTGAATTAACGAAGTAAGGAAAGCCTACATTCAAGAACGCTCATGGGGGCATATATCTTTTGTGGGGGAAAAATGTATCTAGTGGCATTTTTAACGTGAACTTAACCACATTGTTTATAACATCGAAATAATGCTCTTAGCGTCACACAGACGTTTAATGCACAGTTTGAAGTGGACGCGAAACGTGAAAGGAGAGAATTTTATTGAGGAAACGAACAAACGAACAATGAAATAAACACACAAACAGGAACAACGAATGCCACAAAACAGCAAATAAAATGTTTAAAAGCTTCGAAACTATTACGCTTGTCAATATGTACAGCTTTGAATATTGACAGAACTTGTATCTGGCCATTGCAAACATAACAATCATCATGGAGACAAATTGCAACTGTCGACAGCGGACATGCGAGAGGAGACGTCTCTGCACGTTCTTCCATATACATAAGTGCGCAGTCGTGGTCGGGTGATGTCCAATGAGCCTGCACGTTTTCGCTGAACTGTGGTACCCAGAAATTTGGCTAGTTTGCCATTCGAGGCCTTCGTCCACGTATTTTCGAAATGAAATTTCGTGGCGCAGCAGCTGCCTGAAGTGCTGGAAGATTACCTAAGCGGCGTCGAGCAGGGTCACTATTCGCGAATGAGGCCCCCAGAGAATTCAACTGCTGTGTCGATGTCGTCAAAATATTTATAACATCAAGCTACATAAATTTTTTTCGCTCATTTCGCTTTATTCAGGACGAACATGTGGAATAACTTCGAATTCGTCAAACAACAGCTTTTGAAAATGAACCGCAAACGTTAAGTTGCGCACTGGCTGGCATCGCTCGCATTGAATGGAAAGGAAAAAAAGAGGTACAATGATGATCAACAATGTGTCAGCAACTTTCTCACTCAGAGATCATGTCATTTTATAAACCCTTTTTAATTCGAAAATCAGCCTCAGCGTGAGTCTCTCAGTTTCCGGACCTAGAGGGCGCCAAAATATTTATGAGGATAGAGAATAAAGGTCAGCCTAATTAACGCGGCGCTCAATTTCGCCAATGCGCCGTAAATAGCTCTGGCGCTAGAGAAAGCGGACCCTTTACAGACTTCCGCTAGCTTTCGTTTGTTGCGGCGGCTCCTGACAACGAGAGTATCCCTCACGTTGAAGAGCGCTTCTGCCAACATGCCATGTAAGAGTATATAAAGGATTCGAGGTGTGACTTAGCACCACATCCGGTATAAAAAACAACAACAGAAAATCATAGTTCATCGATCGATCTGAAGGTGTTAGCGCGGAATAATAGGAGCTATGTCGTGTAACGTAAGGTGCTGTTTAAGAAAATATATAAACCGCAGCGAGCAAAGCGCTGTGATTTGTCTGTGCCAACTATATGGCGCGCATGCCGGGTGATGAAAGACGCGCGGCAACTTATTTGTATTGGGGTTGTTGATGCGTCCGCTTTTGGAACAGCCAGGACTCCCAGGCGTGTGTACACAATTGCGGATGCATTAAATATATTGTTATGGTAATGCGTAATATGCTTTCCCTCGTGTTCACCATTCTAAATCTCTTGACTGCATTTCAGCACCGCTGGCACTGCAGCAATGGAGCACTGTCGCGAGGAAATGACGCTGCCCGTCACACTTTTAAAATGACTAGAAAAACGATTTCAAGCAAAATGAAAGAAAGGCTTATGAAAACAAAGAATTAAGCAGTTAAAATCATTATAAACTGATCTGCAGTCCTTAAAAATGCTTGACTGTCAACCGCGCTTACTGCCTAAAGGGTTGCGCTTCAGGCGATCGGCGCGCTCGCAGTCCGCCCTACAGCTTTTGCCTTTTGCGCGACATGCCGCGGTCGATGGGAAACGTGTCCGGACGGCAGACTGACCAAATTCATCGGAACCATAGCTGAACGAAGCTACTGCACCTCCACAGGGGCGGCCGGATACGACCTAACATTCATCGCCAGCGATGATTTCCTCATAACTTGAAGGACATTAGGGTCCCATTGGCGACCGAAGACTGCACAGTGCGGTCGGCATCGCAAACAGAGTTGACGTAGCCGTTGGTGAGACCGCCATTGCAGCTCTCTTTCGTTAAGTTTCCGCTGATATCCTTGGTATTCTGGCGTTCGGTGCGCAAGATGGCAATGCTGGTGCTGTCTTTGGCAGTATGTAAACTTTGGACAGCGCTGGCTTCGTAGGTGGCATCCTTCTTTCCCTTGGCGCTTTGGGATTCGTTCTTGGGCTTCAACTTCCCGAAAACCATGTTGTCCAACCCAGCCACGGGGCACTCGACGAGCAGGTAGACGGTGGTTGCGATAGCATAGGACATGATGGCCTGGGACAGGTATATCTGGGCCTGTAAATAAGTGGCGACAAGGGAGAGAAAAGTGACGTCAGAATACCAGGCGACCGCATAATGCTGCATTGAATTGCTCACAGATCTTTACTTGGCCGTTCATTTTGAGCGATCAAGTTTTCGTACGCCATCAATGAATGAAACGTGTTTCCGCAAGTGTGATGCAATTATGCCGAAATATTTGGTCCGTATTCAGCACCGCTTCTGAGCTTTCGTATTCCATATACTTTTTGTGTAACGAAAGGCACTTTGTATACTGACTACTTTTGTAACCAGGAGCAGACAGGTTGATGTTAAGGTGTTGGTGAGAAATCGGGTTTAATTCGACGTGTACTACACACGACGTTCAGGGGGAAAAGATACAAATTATTAGGCTGGAATCAAAAAGAAAACAAATTAAAAATAAAACATATCATTAGCAAACTCTCAGAGCTACAAGAATTACATTCTTGTCGTTAGGTAACCTTGCGAGCCGACGTGACTTTTTATGTATATAAGTATGTAAGAACATTATAGTAATTTAGAGAATAAAAATTATTCATATTTTTGATGCATTTGTCTTCAGTGAGAAATACATCATAAAATGGTATGTAGAACGCTAGGCCTGTTTTCAACTAGTTATCTCGCGAAAGAGGTTGCGGAGAGCTGATCCCTAAATTCACATGGTTCAAAGTGGTATTGCTTTAGGGCATAGAATTTTATACTAATATATACTTGAGGGAAATCTGTCGCTGCAGTCGTGGGCCGTCGTGGGCGGCTCCATTGCCTCTAGCGACGTTCTTCCCTTACTTGGCTTAGCTAGCCATATGGCTTCTTTTTTGTCTCGAAGCCAAAATAAACAAAAAAGGGTAACATTTTTATCTTGTTCGTCGTATCGGAAGCTTCTACATAATCACTGGCAAATTAATCTTTTTGGAGGTTCAATTTTATAATACCAGAACAAATTTGATGAACCTTCTACAGTAATATTGTTGCTTTTTTGCAGCCAGAGCTAACTTTTCAGCCTGTTCATGAGCCACTCCAAGGACAAGTGGAACGTGCCTGCCCGGTACATGACGGAACGCTCGCCGAAGCGGGGATCCCCTAGACAGTGGCGCCAGACTTCCCTCTAGCATATATTAGAATGAAACTCTATGCTTTAGAGTTCTAAGGGGACCCGCGTGCGTATTAACAGCAAAAGCGCTAATGTGTTTCGCGGTGAGCTTCAAGGCGAATGTCCTACCCAGAAGCCTAATAGGGAATTTTAGTAAATTCACGGCATGTTTTTTTTTTTCGAACTCCACGGGGGGTGCACAATAACCTCAAAATGGAGCCCGAAACCGCATTATTGCATAGTACTGAACATTTCCTTGCGGAACATCGTAATTATCGGGCATCCTTATACATTTAACATTAACCTGCGTTTCATTTCTGCAGTTTTCTGTAGCTTTGTGATAAGTGTGGGAAGCCTAGCTGTTCACAAGAGGCCACCGTACGTGGAGGAAGGGCTGCTGACTGACGAGCTCTCGTCCGAGCACCGTGTCGACGCCCAGGAGAACAATGTGGACGAGGTACACGGCGAACGAGAGCCTCCCTAGAGGGTACATGATGGGCCACGCGAGGATCTTGGTGACGTAGCCGCCTCGTCCCGTGGCGCAAGCGTACATAACCCACGAGACTCCGAGGCCCCAGCAGACGCGGTGCAGGGCCGCGTAGAAGGCCGACTCGAGGCGCTCAGGCAACCGTCCCACGGTCCAGGTGCGCACGCCCAGCAGGGCGGCCAACGCCACAACGGTGGCTAGCGTCCAGGCAGCGCCCTGGAACAGCCGGGACAGCCGATGCCGTCGCGCGGCCAGGCAGCCCATGATGATCGCAGCGAAGAGAGTGGCCGCGTGCGCGTATGGCTTGATGTAGATCTCGGTCTGCAGTTCGGAGTGCCTCCTGCGGTTCGCGAGGGACGCTTTAGAGCGAAGGCCGAAGGCGAAGAAGATTTGCTTTGTTTGACCAGCTGGTACATCATTTATCGACTGTGGCATCGCTGCCATAAATACAATCAGTATTTCGAGCAACAACGTGTATGTGCGTGTGTGTGCGGAGGGGGGGGGGGGGGAGCGGGTGCTTTTGGCTGGAAGCGTATTTAAAGGGACCCTGCAACACTTCTTTCAAATTTTTGTTGAAATCTTAAATGCTTGCAGAATGTAGGCGCCCAACACACCCAGTACGTAGATTAAGGGGGCGCAAAGTACCCCAGCCAAAAAATTACTGCTCTATGCCCATCAGATAACTTGGAAACACGCTCAAAAGGTTTTTCTCTCTTTTCTGGTCTTGTCGGGATGCGACCGCTCGAATTACTTTATTACAGCGGTTCAACGGCTATTGGCCGGCATTCCTTCAGTTGCAGCAATGAACGCATTCGATAGGCACTTTTAAAAGAAAGCCAGAAAAGCCAAGCGGAAATGGAAGGCGTATCTGCAGCGACGAGCAAATCACGCAGTGCCGCTCCGTGCTGGCGATAATTATAGCTTTCGCAGTGCTTCCAGACGCGAAGGAAAGAGTAAAAGCGTTTATTGAAAGTGTTGCAGGGTCCGTTTAATATTTTAACTGGCGGGGTGCTGCCATCGGTACGTAAATGTGGCTGTGTCACAGGACGCACTGATCAGAGCGGAAAGAGTGCCGACATGCATTCTGTAGTGTTCGTTCCTTTCCTGTCATGTTCGTCTAATTGCTCCGCAGTTTTGGGGTAAGACCTTCACTTCAGTAGCGTATTTGTTTGCTTATACAATAATTTCAATACTGTCGCGGCCAATGAAGTATTACATAACGCAGCGGTTCGGGCATAGGACGCAAGAAGAATTTAGTAATAGATAAAAAATATGAAATAATATGGCGGCAGTACCTACAAAACCAGTGCTATCAATGGAAACTGAAAAAAAAAAAATGTAACCTAACAAATTTTGTCAGGGCTTTTCAAGTGAATAGTATGAACTCCGTTAATCTAGTACAAAGTAATTCTAAACAGCAGGTTTAAACACTATGGAGCCAACTAAGCCGGTGCCAACTGTGTAACAGTAGAATATGTCACACCAAGGATCAGTCAGTGTTCGTGGGTTGATGTTGTGATTTGCGGATAACGGTAGAATATGGGTCATACCCTACAGTCAAGACGAGCTTCAGCCAGCATTCACTAACAACGCCTGAATGCTGGGGAGAATATGGGGCCAACACTCGCCACGTTCAACCGTAATTAGCTCACGCCGGCTCCAAATTGGAATAAACAGCCCGTTCTCGATCATGCTTGCCATGTTTCGACCAATATCGTTCTAATAGTGGGTGCCACCCAGGACATGTGCGCATACTACAGACAAAGTGGTCCTCGCTTTTGTCGGGAATAATAATGGAAGCTAGTATCACATGCCCTCAAGCGCACGAGGCCGCTGTCAGGCTCCTGTATAGTGTGACGGTGTAGTAGTAGTGCGTTTTGCTTTAACATCTCGCTAAAATGTCTCAAAATTATTTCTGTGTTATGTCGGCATGATTAACTTCTTAGCTCCTCTGCAGCAGTCATAAATACAATAAATAATCTTGATGAGTACATTGCATGAACTAGTGATGAAATGACGCTATGGTCCAAGGGCTTCACCAAGGAGAACGAAGACACGTTGGCATTCCTAATTCACTTTTATTCTTTAGAGCTGTAAACGTGAGGTGTAATGGGCTGACAGAATATTTTCCAAAAACTCTTGTGGGTAAACGCGCCGAAGCTGCACCATGGCTATGAGGCACGCCGTAGTGGAGAGCTGTGGATTAAGTTTGAGCACCTGGGGATAATCTTGACACACGGGCGTTGTTACTTTTTGCCGCCATCTGAGAAGTGACCGCCGCGGCCGGAAATCGAGCCCGCTTCATGAAAAGCGTCTGGTGTATATGTAGGTAAAATGAAGCGTGCACCCTCGGCCTGAATGTTTTCGTTTACTGAGTGAGTACTGATCGGTCTAACCGCTTTCTCTCGCCAATGCCTGAGTCGTATACACTTACTTGAAGTCGACGTTTATGATCATGCTGAAGGGAAAGGCATCTATGACGTAGGACTGAATGCCCGTGGCAAGGCATGTGGCGACCGCAATGATGCCCATGAGCCAGAGGGACGCCTTGGGCCACCTGAGGGGAAAGAGCAACGACCGAAGGGGCAGATTGGCAGTCGTGTCGGCCAGATGCGTCCCCCATAACAGTGACCGCAGCTTACGCATACCGTCACTGTATCTTCGGAAAGAGTGGGCATGCCTGAGCTTCGACAAAAAGCAATTTTGTAATATCAAGAACATGTAAAAATGAGGCGCAAAAACAAATGATTAGGCCCCACGCAACGTGTGTTGTCTTGTCTCTTGCGAAGTGTGTTACAGCCGTTCTACACAAGCCAGAAAATGTACGGGATGTATGGCGTACACGCTAGGCAAGGCTTTTTTGGTGCTTTTCATAAGTAACTTAAACGGAATTCCCATTGAAAGAGAACACAAGTGGTTTTGTGCTTTCGATAAAATTCAAGTGGCATGTTACGTTGATGTCATAAAGTTGATTGATAATTTAGGAGCTTAATGGCAACCATGCGGCAACGTCATCGTTTCTGCCTTGTGTCAAAAATCAATACGCCTATTAGTATTCCTAATATTCATTATCCTTAGTCACTTTATTGTATCTTGACTAATCTCTACCCTACCAATGATCGGCACCATATCAGTGGGTTTTATGATGACACTTTGGTAAATGCAAGTTGTCGCGTCTGGATTCGGGTTGCAGATGAGCACTAATGACATAGAATTCATGCGCAAAGAACGAGTAAAAAGGCGAGATCTGCGAGGTTTAGCAACCCTACTTCATCTAAGCCACGCATGAATACGCATGTGCAATACATTTGGTAATGACCGCGCATTTGTTTGTTCCTTCATCTAACCACGCTACACATCAATAATCCGAATGACATAAAATCACTTCGTGATTCAACGAATGCAACAATATCGCTTCGCCAGAACTGGTACAGATACATGGTTCTTTTCAAACACACGAGACGCCGACCAGTCAAAAAATCGTTCTTGACGTTTCGGCTTCCAGCACGGAAGCCTTGTTCACAATCACAACCTTGTTCACAATTGTGAACAAGGCTTCCGTGCTGGAAGCCGAAACGTCAAGAACGATTTTTTGACTGGTCGGCGTCTCGTGTGTTTGAAATGTATTCTCCCGGCCAGACGGGATTCCGTCACTGTCTCGACTTCATACATGGTTCTCAAAGAGTGGAACGAGATTAGGCGTAAATAAGCGCTACCTCTAACGAAACCTCTAGACCAGTGGTCAGCAGCCTTTTGAAGCGGAAGGCCGAGTTCCACGAAGCCGACACGGTGGAGGGCCGGACGGCAAATCGAGTGTGGGCGGAGGGGGCTTTGCAAACAATCAGAAAAAAATCAGCGAAGTGGTAATAATATTTGACAATAATGGACAATAAAATGGCTAAGTGGAAAGATGAGGGACAACGCCAACTGGAAGAGATCATTGAGAGTAGAGGGCAGTGCAATAAACGAGACGAAGTGGAGACGAGACAAACAAAGCGCTGCCCTCGAATCTCAAAGTTATGTACCACCCGGCTCAAGCTTCAACTCTTCTGCGGAAGAGGACAATTCTCAGTTCTTGTACTTACGTCTAACGTCATTTGAGGTCACAACTGGCATGTCGGCCTTAAGGTAGGATGTGATAGAGGAGGGGGGGGGGGGGTTATCACGACTTGCTGGAGGCCGCATAATACTGTCACGCGGGCCGCAGGTTGCCGATTCCTTCTCTAGATACTTGAAAGCGCAGTTCAAGAGAGGACATCAGAACGCTTTAATATGTATAATTATCTCTACAACTTGAGACTTCGCGCGCCGAACTACAGCCATAGGCTATGAGGCACGTCATTAGGCTACAAATCAATTTATATCCCATGGATATCTTCGACGATAGCCGAAATCTCTGCAGGGTTTCAGGTATTCACCCCCTGCAAAAAATAAAAAGCTTTTCTCGGCCGCCGCGGACGGGAGTCAAACTCGCTACCTCGCGCAGTAACACAACGCCTACAGCTCAATATGAACTCAATGCGGACATAATACTGCAAGTCTTCGCCTTTATTTTCAGGGTATCAGGAACCTTGAACGTTTTAAGTGACGTATTATTTCCCTGGAAATTGCAATCAAGTCTCTTGCGTGGCCTCATCACTGCTGTAATGAGAAAGAAAAAGAATAAATAAAGCGACAAGAGGCAAAAACGATCTCACTTGGGCAGCACGACGGCCAAGATGATGGTGCTGACGATCGCGAGTTGATAGTCCACAGCAACGTACCAGAAATGGGGCACACACTGCGTTGCAAATTCGTGCAGAGTTAGCGTCATTATTTAGACAAGTTAAATAAAATTCAAACTGAATGGTTATTCTTAATTCCAAGCTGTTCTCAAAACGAAAAGAGCATTTGAAAGCAGGAAGCGTATGTGGAGGCTGACTGCTCTAAAAATTTCTCAGGACACGTAAGTCGGCTTGCGCGTTTTGAAGTCGAAAGCCTGGTATATCATTGCAATGGTAACATTTTATATAGACATCCACCTGTTTGCCCACAAGCCACGCAATTTTACCACGCCTAAAACATCCTAATCTACTTTAATTCATGTTAATTTACCGTTAATTCACGTTAATGGAATATGGTGATGGCAACATAATCCATCATACTTAATTTTAATCAAATATAATCCATCCCAACGTACGTTGCGTAATCCAGTGGTCGTAGGTTCGGTTCTCGCCACCCTGGACGCGAGTTTTTCTCCACTGTCTTTTTTAATAGTCAACACATAACAGTAGAGGAACTTTATGGAAAACAAAAGAACAGCCGTACTACCTTGTTTATATCCTTTCCTTAGCGCTTTAGGCTGCCGAATACATGCTTCGCCACCCAATTTTCTTATCTCGTTCCTCTGTTCAGTTATAGCTTTTTTTCTTACTTTTTGGTCCCGCCTCTCTGTAGCATCCGTCACCCTTGCAATCCACCGGTTCTCAGTTCTAAGCGTTACTCCTGCAATATTTTCTTGCCAGGGTTTGTTCTGACAGCTTAAGTTTTCTTTCCGGGTGTTCAGTAAGCCCGAAAGTTTCCACCTGACAAGTCATCGCCGGAAGTACGCATTGGTTGCATACTTTTCTTTTCAGTGACCTAACTAGCCTTCTGTTCGCTCATTACCTGAAAGTGCTTGCCCGTCGCGCTACCAGCCCACACTAATCCCACGCCTGATTTCGATCTCCTTGTATGTACGAGCAGTAGCACCTTGTCGGAGATGGCTGTAGTCATTTTCCCATTCTAGTGTTTCATTGCGTAGGCTGAAGGAGGTTTTCGGCTTGTCTGTTTAACATTACTTTCAATTTTTTTCTTCATGCTTATCTTTACCCGTTAGACTGAATTTTCTGAGCGCAGTTCCCGAAGCAGTCATTGCAGGCCTTTTCCCAATTCATTGAGCAAGCCGATGTCAGTCGCAAACCTCAAGTGACTCATATACAATACTATTCATTTGCTGGTTTCAGTGACTTCTCCCGCACAAGCTTCTTACATACCCTCTCTAGACGAGGTCGTCTGCGGGATTGTGATTCCTGGTCTGACGAACTGCCAGATAGGGAGCTTCCCCGTTCTTCTTATGAAAAGTGCCGCCTGACCGCGCCCTGATTTCTTGTTGGAGCTGTTCATAGGCAACGGAGCAGAAGGAAATCCCTTCCTCCACGCAGAACAATGCATGCTCACCAGATCGTAGAAGTTGTCGACGTAGTTGTGCGTCATGGTGAACAGCTTCCACCAGTTCTTGTCGGCAGGGTTCCTCGAACCCGGACCAGTGCTCCTTCAGCATGGGGCCATCCACCACAGTGGGCAGCAGGTAGATGGAGCCCATAACCGCAAGCATGGGCATGATCAGGCTGCGAGTATCGCCGCTCTTGTACACTGCGTCTCAAGGATGCCCTTCCGACATGACCACTCGCTTGTGATCTATGGTATATCCGTAAAGGTGAATTCGCCACGACTCTACGGACACAGTCCACTCTCACGTTAACGAGAACTCCGAGAGCATCCTTTAGCCAGGCCTCTGCCCCAGAACTCCGTAATGCAGCAAAATGTAAATGCGAAAATCCCAGGGGACTGTGTTAAACATATACATTTGAAATGACTCGTTCGTTAACGAAAATATTACAAGGCACGTTGCAGATCACAGGTGTTTTTGTGTTAAACCGGGGCCTTCTTTATCAAATGTATCAAACTGGGAAATTTCAAAACAACTTGGAAGTTTTAAATGGAGAGGGCTGCACGCACCTCGTATATCGCATCTCGCAGCTTGCTGATGATCATTTAGAGTTTGTCCAAAATTATTATCTACATTTAGTGCGATATATTCTTGTAGGTGATTGACACTGACTCCAGTCAAGCCGCTCCTGTACCTCCTCTTGGTGAAATCATTCTGATGCTAAAAATATTTTTATCAAGCTCAAACATGAGCAACATAACCGGGCCGTCAAGAAATATTGCGCACGTCCTGCTAGCTTATTTCGTAGCTTATTTAGTGACGCCTTTAATTTATATAGGGGTGATCGAGTGCGAAGGTTTAAACGTCACTGTAGTCACGAAACTTACCGTATGTAACGCCTGAAAAGCGCCACGAAGACGATCAAGATTGGTGACATCTTCGTCGGGGGCCGTTTCATTACCAGGTACCCTGACAGAAATCCACTGCAATGAAAGTTTGGGGCGATTTACATTTGTAAAGTGTTCGCACGCTTATATATAACTACTATGCCGTCCCCTCTTATCCCCCTCCACCCCCACAAAAAAAAAAAAAACGGATAAATATGGCCAACCGCTCTTGAGCTAACCAACGGCTCAAAGACAAGTAAACTACGAGATCATGCTTGTCTAGGGCAGTGTTTATAGTACTGGCCAACTGACAACATAAAAAGATCCCGCAGTTTTCACTCTATTAGTCACACCACGGTAGAGATCACAGGCTGCTCTCCTCCTGAAGAAATTCGGCGATTAGGGGCACCGTTGTACAAGTCGCCTTTGCTTTACTTTGGGCACAATAAAAGTCCGCCAAGAAGTCTGCATTCCTGTATTTTTAATTGTCTAGCGACCATGTAGAACGCTTCCGTTTCCAGAAGGCCTCAGAGCTTACAGGCCCACAAGTAGGAAAGAACCGACTTTTGTGGGTGTAAAGGCAATGTGAAAAATGATATTCTTATGTTTTTCCCTCTAGGCGTCGTTTGTGGCGACGCTCATAAAATTTCTCACATGAACTGCAACTCTGTACTATCAGCCGAATCACCGGTAATTTCGGAAAAAAACTGCAACTTGTGCGCTAGAAAATGCGGTACATTTAACCACAACGTATAACAGTAAAAATACTTACGTGATCACCAGGAACGTCTCAACCGCCATGAACGAGTTCATTTGGACAGTGAACAGGAAGTCTTCTTTTATTCTTTTGAGAAAGCTAATACCGTCCGCTGCAAAAAAAAAAAAAAAACACATCAGAAGATAAGAGTCCTGCTATTCGATTAGATCGTCTGCGTCAACCTTGTAACGAGGGGTAAGCCAGGACGTTTACTTTACGCCAATTTTAGTCAAGGCTCACTTAGTTTGGTGGGCATTATTTAGGTGAAACATTAGGTGCATAGAGCGTGGAATCTTTTAAACTTTTCGGCCTTTTTCGCAGAATTTATGTAAGAATTTTTTAAGGCAGATGAAAGAAAGCAATCGCTACACACTAAAAATGTTTGTGGACATGCTTTGCCCCACTGAACCTGGATTAGGCAAATACAGAGGCCGGCCCGACATACAATTTGACTCGAAATTGGATCTGTGTGGCGGCGTCGTGTAATGAATGCTTGCATTGCTAGGTGTCACAGCGCAGATCACATTTTTAAGTCAACTCTTATGCTGGGTGTCGTTACTCGCCTATTTTACCTGTTTGTCGCGGTGATTGGCCTTCTCTGTGCATTGTGGGGAAGCAGACTCACGGGCATTTCTTTAGAGTATATAACCTCGCGCAATACTCTAACAGAACCAATACACAGTGCTTCCCCCGTTTAGGGAAAATTGTATCGGGTGGATAGAGAGCACCGGATCAAGACAAATTGTGTATTAGGACCTACCGGTAAGGTACGTTTTGGGGTTCGTTCGAAAGTATACGACGATCCGATCACTTCTACAATGCCTCCGAGGCTACAACGCGTGTTGAGTATACTCATGACATGTTCCTTTTGTAGTGGCGGCGAAAACTTTCTGCTGGAGGCACTTGTTTGTATCACCCCTTCACACGAGGGCAGACATAGGCGATGCAGATGAATTAATTTTTACAATTAGGGCTTCTTTATTTACTGACATTTATTATAGTTATTATTCTTATTTGAGGTGGTAGGGGCTCGGGTGGGGCTGGATTTGCGGGAAGCAGGTCTCATTCCTTAAGACGTCATGGAGATTTCATTTCCTCCGTCTTGAGTAAGCTGAATAACGCAACGGCAAAAGAACTTCACCCCGCGCCACAAATCGCAGGGGCATGGCTCTGCGCTGGGAATACTCGCTCAGGGCACTCACAGCTGGCATGCACGTCTCGAATAATGTGGGTGTGGCCCAGTATGACCCAGGTGGCCGAGAGAACTCGCATGCCGTGCACGAAGCCCAGCTCGTTGGAGTAGTCGCCCCAGTTGGGCATGTCGAGCAGCTTCTTGAATGCGCGCCGCAGCGAGAACGATGCCGCCACGCCGGACAAGCAGCCTGCATGCGCATGGGAACACAGGTATAATGTCCTCGGTTGTCACAGCAGGGATGAGTGCACAGCTCCTGCTCGGTATGCTTCTAATAAACCTCACGTCGCCACGGTTGGGCAGATCTCGTGGCAAGGGACAATGTAACTAATTTTAAGGCTAATCGATACAACACACTTCTTTTACATCACGAATATGAACGCACACGTCCGAGGCGAAAATTGCGTACGATATACAGAACGAAAGAAATAATAAGCGCGCAACTTGGATTTGAATTCCACTATAGAAACTGTGCGTAACGACCGCTCAGACACCGCATCCGGTCCGCCATGGCCAAATAGGCACGACGCCAAAGTTGCGTATTTACATACGATATAAGCATCTCCCTTCTAATATTCATTCGATAGTCTTAAATGACATTTTTTTCAGTGATCGGTATTCAGGTAGACGTGGTTGGCCGGCTAATACCTACTATGAACGCCTGCTGAAAATGAATTGGCTAAAAAATGACCATGTTTTCTTCCTTTCGAAACGGTTTCTGGAACAAAAATACGCTGTTATTTCATTTTTTTCAATTAATGTGCCAACAACAGGTTTTTAGAGCCATTGTAAAAGATTTCCGAGAGTTATTTAGGGCCTCACTGCGTAGTTTCACACAACTCAGCCAGTTTTGATACCTTAACGGATGTCAGTGAGGCCTTAGTTTATCTCTAATAGTCGGCAGAAGAAAACACACCTTGCGCCGTTCGCGATCGCCGCACCATCTAGGTAATCAGGTTACAATATTTGCAATGTGCCGATCCTCACTCGTTCGGGGGTCACTGTAGTCGTTTCTTTTGTTTAAGCACAGGTTATAAACATTAAACGTGTGCTCTAATCCACTGAACTGTGTACTTCGGGCTTTCCAGGGTGTCATCATGATCGGTGTCAGCAAATAGGCAGAAATGATCATGCGAATGTACCGGGCCATTTGAACGCTTTTTCTAGGTTCTGAAAAATGTGTGAAAGCACACAAAAAATGCACCTCGACCTGCGCATGCTAGTCTGTAATCGGGTAAGGCAATTGTGCAATCTGTATGACTCAATTCGGGGCCTCTTTACCTTTTTACACATTGCCACGCGCGGTTTGGGGTATTGAACGTTACCATTGTTCAAAGGTACAACCACTTTGTTCTGATATATGACTTGAAATCGGCACTTACATAGAGCAAACACACACTGCGTTAAGAAAAGTAAGAAATTTCAAAGTTATTTAGAGCTACGTTGAAACCCTGAAACTGTTCTCATTGTGATATAGCATTTTGATTGGCACATGATTTGCAACTACAAAGAATTATCGTTTTGTGGGGTGTCTCCTGCCGCCCTTCCCCGAGTAACATCGACATTAAAATGCAGAAAGCTGCGGTGTTATTTTCCGGGAAGTGGCTAAACCAATAGAAATGAGAAGATGGCTTCAAAGTCGATGGCCTCAAGGCGGTGTCTTTCTTGTCGGCCACCTTCCCTAGCAATCTATATATTCGAAATAAAAACATTGCTGAGGACCTTGTCAGTAAATTTGCATCTATTCCGAGAAAATACCATGATCACCCACTGAATGGTTTGTATTTTACTTTTATTTGAGGGCAGGCTTCATGGATCAGAGTGTAACATACAGAGTGTAACAGAGGGGCGATGCATGTGGAGCAGTATATAGCAGACGCTATGACCGGACGAGCGGGTATATTTCCCCCAAAAGCAATGTTTTTAGAAAGCCCGAACATTGTAACTGACGACACCATATTATTCATATACAATACCACCTAAAATTAGGTAACTGACCTGTACCAGCTTTTTCCGAAGAGTCCTTGCCATCATTTGTAGACCACGTTGTTTTATAGATGTCGTAGGCAGTTCCGAATAGGATAAAAGACACCCACACTACGAAGATGCATCTTTCATAATATGCGAAAAATAGAAAAGGTGCATGGTTAGTTGCAGTATCTAATCAACCTGAAATACGAAGAAGCTTCGCAGTTATCGAATCAGCTATCTTGAGAAAAAAATCAGTGCTGTGCAAGTTTGTCATAAACTTTGGAAGCCATAATAGACAGTATTGTTAAGACATCGTTTCCAGTTTTTGAGCAAATAATTTGAAAATGTTCGACCTAAAGATTACGTACCTTTCCGAATAATCTTTAACGTACTTTTCCGAACAATCTTTGAATGAAGCTTTTCTACGCCTTAATTCTGATGTGAGGGGTTTTTAGTGTAACCGAAGTAATATCTGATTGATAGATAGTAAACAGATTGGTTTAACTATTTATTTATGTTGCCTTTTACGGATTATTAATTTATTTTTTGCTTGATAGAGGGATCTACCGATCTGAGATATTGTGGAAATACATAAATTACCAGTCTAACAAAGTCTACAGAAAGCGCATGTTTCACGGCAAAGAAACAAATGACTTACAAAATCACGGTTTGGCGTCGGTCCAGTTTAACTGGCTCCTCAATGGTGCACCATTTAACTTTCAACAGCGACCCGATGTCCTTGGTGACTAATAAAAATGAAAGAAACGTACAAATTTCACAAATATGGTTGTGCACGGCAAATCGCGGTACCAAGGCTTGTATTCAGGACTAAGGGGATTCAAGAGAAAATAATCCATATGTGACTAGTCAGGACACTGTAGACACGAGCAAAATGTTTATGAGAGGAAAGATTATGACAACGTATAGTCTTGTATATATGAGCAATAAACACGGTGCAAGTTCCAGAACGAAAGTACAAGAAACTATTGTTTGGGGAGTAAATGCGTAAACGACGAAAATCCTTACTTCCAGGCGACGCTGTCAACTGCGATCACAGCTTTTTGTATCTCGGTTTTAGCGTAGTAACTTAAAGTCGAACATGGGGCTACCATGGACAGCTTAGAGCGATAGAAAACGCACATGTGGGGGGTAGGCTAGAAACTTCGGTTGATGTCGCAAAGCTACCATAATGATAGAAGTATATACTCACAGAAGTCAATTATGAACTGCAGGTCCTCGCGTTGACAAAGCGATGGCACGCAAACCCCGATTTTGAAGAGCGGCACAGAGATAGGGGAGCCTTCTGCCATTAGGTTCGTCAGGTTGCCGACATACTGTTGGGCAAGCAAAAGGCGGGCGTTTACACTCGCTGTGACAGCCCTGGTACGTCCACTGACGACCACCATTGCGAACGTAGCGCATATGTTATTCACCTGTATGATAAACCGGGTTTTTTCCAAAGTGCAGGGTACAATGGGCTCGAAGTCGACGCAAAGCCATTTCAGGTCCATGTACTTAAAACCACGCAGTTGCTTGCGCTGAACGTTGGTGCGAAGGCACCCATTTCCGCGCGCCACTGTATAATATACCCAGTATAAAATAGCGGTTCACTAAGTTCATGCTTAGTCAGCCGTGCACACAACAAAGCGCCCGAATATAGGCGAACAGCTTGGGTGACCCGAAAGTTACGCAATGTTGAGAAAGCTATGCTATAGCCCTGCAGAAGAGTGACATTGCAGCGCGAAGTGTTTGTAGATATAAAAAAGGGGGACAACAGAATTCGACCCGACCGTACGGTCACCTGCACCGAACGGACACCAACAGAATTCGATTGCCCCCTCCCACCCCACCCCTCATGCTTCATGTCAAACATTTCGCGGCTTCATATAATTTTCCCGATCGATCACTTCAGTAGTTTTAACTGTTTTAAAGCTTTCCTGGCACAACTATCATAAAAGACAAAAGCTTGCTCTGAGTAACTCATATTCAATACAACGTTTATAAGATGATTCGAGTAGTGTCCAGTGAGATGAAAAACTTCCTGGGTAACTCTACAAGCCATCCTTTGACAATTTATTGGGCTACAGTCCTACAGATTCCTGCAGTGTCTTTTGGTGAAGTCGCTATTTGAGGCAGAGGTTGGCTGCGAGCGAGATATTGATTTTCTGAAACAGTTCAAATAGGTTCTTGGAAGGAGCAGAGGAAGAACTCCGCATACGTTGTGTCAAGTGGGAAGTTCACTAATGTTTACTGCAACAAAAACGCATAAATGACGTTTTCTGTGTTTGCGTTTGACATCACCTTCTGCCAGTGATAAACAAAGCGGCCATTTTGAAACGAGGTATCCTAATGGTGTTCAAGAACAGTTTGTACGCTCCAAGGCAATCCGGCGCTTCAGATTCACCGCGATGCAATCAGTTGACCAATCGAGGCTCCCAACAAAGACAGTTTGGCGAGTGACAGCGACGTGCATACAATTAGACTCAAAGACAGGATCTGCGCTGTGGCACTAACGCAATGCAGAACGTCATCCTTGCAATGGGTGATGCGGCAGCGCAGACCGAACTTCTCAGTCAAATCCCACGCTCGACGTCGTCATTCGCCGAAATTTCATATTTGGGTGCATACATTGTTCAAGTGAGTGCATCGGGGAGAAGTTGAAGCAGAGGATTGTCTTAGACTGTAGCCTCCATTCGAACAGCGCGCACCAGCAGGCTCACCTGGACTCCGTAGTGCTCGACGAACTTGTTAACAATGACGCGGAGGCTGGGCGACAGCTCCGTGCCGTCATGCTTCAGGTGGACCATGCAGTACTTGCCCTGGAAGAGCCCCTGGTCGTGCCTGACGGCGAGGCACTGGTCATACGCGCCGTAGGACGCGATGCGACCCTGCATCATTCCAGCGTGGGGCCTCCCCGAAGCGTCCACCACTGAATGCGTGCAACAGGGGGAGGCAGGAAGGCAGTAGTAAAGCGAATCAATGTGTTTCACAGTTGTTGTGAGGAAAGGCAAGAAGAACAAATGCTTAGATTCTGCAGAAAACACTGTCTGCTAGACCCGAAAATTGTATTGTAGTGCATGCGAGTGTGGGACAGGAAAGGTAACGAAGAACCTACTTAAAAGGCACATCGACCGCCCGGAACGCATCGGGATGCAAACGCAAAAAAAAAAAAGAAAAGAAAAAATGGTTGCGTATCTGCTCACTTCGCTGCAAATGCCATCGAAAGTCGACATTTTTTTTTATACAGCCTCTGCCACGTAAATACCTCTCGTCTGCTACGCACCCGCCCCCACTCACGTCCTCCCCTGCCTTCTTGGTCGTCCCACGATACACATGGCGGAGTTTTGTTCACGTTAATTCAATTTCCCCGCGTTCCACTGCTCACGCGCCATCTGTTCCGTTACTGTTGAAATTAGAATGCCGGCACGAGGTCTAGGCTCTGCAGTGAACCCTTTCTTGTACTTTGAGTTACAATATTGTTTTCAACGCGCACTGTTTATTTTCTGTCTTAAATATAAGACGCACATCTGTTGTTTCAGTTGAAAGAACACTGCATCTAATAGTTTTTCCACTGGCACCTACCACTGATGTTTTCCTCAAATATAGTAAATGTTTTGTTTTGCAGATAGTTTTTTCTCAAATATAGTTAATGTTTTGTTTTTGCGCAACAATGTTGACAAGTACGAAGTATTTTTCCACATTTAGTGGTGTGGAAACGTTTGCCTATATAAACTTCTCGTTCGAGGATTCTGTTAAGGCTTGGCTGAAAGGCTGAACCGAGGGAACGGACGGGTAGACAGACAGACAGACAGACAGACAGACAGACCAAAATTTTCAGGTTTAAGTAGCCCAAGAAAGACTTCGGCCTTAATAGGGTTACGCGTGATATTTAAGCTTTACAGTACGCGTATGACATGGACATCAACGTTGAGTAGAGGCGTGGCCGCCATTCTCGACCGAGCCCCCCTAATCACGCAATTTGGTGCATCGATATCGTCGCCAACTTTGCCGCGGGGCACAGTAATTGCCGTTGCGCAGACAAAAAACTTACGCCTCCTGACCGAAGTATCCAAACGTGATTGCACCCAAATTACCGTATAAACCGGATTATAGGTCGACCCGGTATATAGGTCGACCCCCTACCTTGAGGTGGGAAAAGTTGACAAAAAAAAAATAATTCGGCACAGAAGCGCACTCACAATGTCTATATTTATTTTCGACGCCCGTCCGTCACTGCCACTCACTATGCCTGCCGAAGTCACTCGTCCGAGCTCTCAGAGTCGTCCGAGGATGACTGCTTCGCACTGTCATCTTCCATGCCATCAGGCGCGTTGCTGATGGAGCACTTCCTGAACGCTCGTGTAACCATGTCGTCGGGCAGCGACTGCCCAGAGAAGGACACCCAGCTTGACACGGTCGCAACCGGTCCGTATAGGTCTTTTTGTTGTCGCCGGCTATCCACTCATTGTACAGTTCGCGGAGCTGGTCCTCGCATGGCCTCCGGAGCGATCGTGAGCGAAGTTCCCGGACGAAGTCCGCCACTTTGTTCTCCAACTCGGGGTGCACCGCTTGACGTCCACGGAACGATCGGTTTCGGGGGTTGCACGTGCACAGCTTAGCTTTCTGGCTCCGCCAGTACTACACACTTTTCTCCGAAACGTCTAACTGGCGTTGCGCCGCCATATTCTCATTCTGCTCGGTGACTCAATCGCCGTCACCTTAAACGCCGCGGTGAACTTACGTCGATTGCCGCCACTCATCTCGGAACAGCGACGTACAGAAATGTACGCACGCACGCACAATAGACGAGTAAAAGACGAAAAACTAGAGAAAAGCGAAACCAAATAAAGGCCTGATAGTGCGAGAGAGCAGTCCGACACGATTGGCGATGGCGACGGACTACGTTAGCTCATTGTTGCCAGACAACGATTTACATTCTGCCAATGACCGCTATATAAGACGAGGGGTGACATTTGTGCGGATTTTTTTGGAAAAAAACTCGACCTATATTCCGGTTTATACGTACTAGGACTGCCCACGACCGGCTTTATAGCTATAAAGCCGGTCGTGGGCGTACCACATTATGCTAGTATGCACTTCCAGTAGGCTCTTTAAAAGGTATGTCTTCCGTATTACCAGAGTCCTTGTATTACCGGTATCTGCGGTGTATATATCACATCCATATTATGTGCTAACCTTGTTTTGACTAACTCCGGAAGGTCTTTCAAGGTTAGCTCGATTGTGTCAATGGTTTAAAGCCGATTTCAGTTCACCTGCAGCGAGCCCCCGCAAGAAAAAAAAAGCTTCTGCCAGAACACTGTGTATTTAAACTAAGAATATTTAGGCAAGCAACATTTCGCACTATACTAGCACCGTTGGAACGGTTCATAGACGTCAACACTTTTGAGCGTGACAAAAGCCTTGATCACATCAACGGCATAGCTTAAAGGAACCCTGCAACACTTTTTTCAACTTTTTTTGAAATCTTAAATGCTTGCAGAATGTAGTAAACCAGCAGATCCAGTAGTTATATTAGGGGGCGCAAAGTAACGCAGCCAAAAAATTACTACTCTATGCCCATCAGATAACTTCGAAACTTGCTCAAAATATTTTTGCCTCTTTCCTGTTTCTTGGCGTTCTTCGACCCCTGAAATTGCGTCACTACGGTGGTGTAGCGGCTATTGGCCGGCTTTCCTTCAGTTACACAGTTACAGCAATGAACGCATTCGATGGCCAATTTAAAAAGAAAGCCACAAAAGTAAAGCAGAAACGGAAGGCCTATCTGCTGCGACGAGCAAATCACGCAGTGCCGGAAGTGTTGCAGAGTCCCTTTAAGTGCATAACCGAGATATACTGTTCTTTAATTTGAAAATACGCATCTGTCTGGTTTGTGTGAATGAAAAAATCAAACCATCTTATCCAGGTTTAAAAATGTCCCAGAAAGATGCAATATATCGGCACAAAAAAAAAAAAAAAAAAAAAACGGGCTTGCTCGCGCTGGTTACACAAGCGCCATTAAAAGAACTCGCAAGTTGCAGTCTACTCCGCCTACTTTAACTGCGCAGAAAAAATGGGAAGGCAAGAGACTGCATACGTAGCGCGACTTGCAGAAGTTGCGCTACCGGCGTCCTACTTGGTCAACGGGAGAACCACTGACAACGGCGGTACAACCTTTCATGGTTTCAGCTCTGGTCCTGTCCGCCCAGTTGGATGTTTTGTTTTTGTTCCGAGATAGAGTAAATATATGCTTCGTGTCACCTGAGCAACCCTTCCAGGAATTGCGTGCAATTGTTTTCTTGTTTAATATTTTAATGTAGATTCAGAGCTTCTTTTCTCGTAGTGCTGCGTATATAAGTAAGTCCTGAAAGCCTCTCAAGCTTGATATGTTGTTCTTTGAAGTAATTATTGGGTAAAAGTAGTAATTATGCGTATGGAATGGACGTTGTAAACACAAACTTTTCCGCTGATATTTTCCGCAGCAGGTATACGTACACTTCCCTTAAAGAACCCGTAATCAACGTAAAGCGCTTGACTTCTTATTTAGGCCTACCATTTTTACCACGGTTTCCTTTTACCTTTACATTTATGCTTTTTTTACCTTTACAAGGCCACTCGCAACTTATTCCTATACCGCGATGCTTAGAAAACAAATTTGAAAGCTTCCTTGGATTTATTCGTAAAAAATGAATAGAAAATATTTGTTGTACCAATTCCTATCAATCTCGCCTTAAAGTGGACCCAGAAGTGAGCAAATACTTGCGCATGGCGCTTTCGCAGCTTTATTCACCATCCACAAACCCTTCCTGTATGGTGTCAATCCATCTCATATTCGCACTTCCTCCTTCCTGGCAGACCGGTGTACTGCATGTTAAGCAAAACCTTCTGTCATTGTCGGAAGGTCCTTGAGGTTCTCACACAGGGCATTAAGTTCACGGATAAATTACGCGCGAGCAACCCCCAAGATAAACACAGACGCGAACCTATTTGAAAGAGGTGTAGATTTTAAAGGTGAGACCAGTCGCATAGGCGTGGATCCGAAGGAATGAGTGGCTTATTTTATTACTTTGACTACCGTAAAAATCTAGCGTGCTCTGTGGTCACATGAAAGTCTGAAAGTAAATACTGCAGAAGAGCCGCCTTAAAACCTTCGTGCACGAAGGGCATGCATGCGCTTGACATCCCCGCGATACGGATGACCTCCAGTGCTCGTTCTTATGTACTGTAATTTTTTCGACTCCCTGGCCCTCCGCCCAGCCCTTTTCCTCTGCGTGCTGCCACACTCGAGGTCGCGGGGCCAAGGGACGGCTGTGATGAGACAAATGCATGACAACGTCCCGTTTACTTCACTGTAGACGAAGGAAACGCTAAAAAGATGCAATCGAAACTTGGATCCTATCTTACCCGTGCTGCATTCTTGAGCGACCAGATCGTATTTTTCATGGAGAACGCACACGATCACATTGCAAGACCATCGATCGCATGGCATACATACGTTTCTCTTGCTGAGATACGCTATGTTGAATAACAAGGAGGAGTTGCAATGCAATTAGGAACGTTCTATATCCTTTTCCGTGGATAGGATTAGTTTTTAATGCGTGGCATTCTTTGTCGACTAACCCCCCATCCAGGACCATTTAACTCCATGCATTTGCATAGAAATGCAGAAATGGCGGAAGTAACACATTTAATCATTTTAATAGCTTAAATGGAGATAATTGGCCGAAAATAATTTCGATAAACCAAAAGACAATAAAAATGCAAAAAAAGTTTCACAATAATCAACTGATGAAATTGAAAATATGCATGGCGGAAATTTCCGCCAATCAAACGAAGACTAAACTGGAATAGCGCGAAAAAAAAAGAACTTTGAAACACGATTAAAATATAGCGAGAAAGGACCAAACCTCCTTGCATTTGCGAAAAAAGACATAGTAGGCAAAGTAAAGACACTTAATTTAGATAATGGTATAAGTTTCCATCGTTAGCGGAAATAAACAGAAGACAACCTAAAAACAATAAAATATCTAAGCTATTGGGCTACTCAGGGTCATATTTGGGTGCAAAAAACTCACAATGTAGACAAGTCGACATTGTCTGAATTTATGCAGATTTGTTTTTCATTTTCTTGCAGTAAATGTGATTCCTACAGTACATTTGAACTCGCAACATTGTGCAACTTGCGCTAAATTTCCGATTTTGTTTGTGCGATTTTATACAAGAAATACTAGGGTGAGAGAAACGGGAAAACGCCGTGGTTACACACTCAACTATAGATTGTTAGTAAAATGTGGCTGTTCCGTTACTAGTCTAGAAAAAAATGTAAAATGTTAATTTCTAAATGTAGACGTACAATGCTGGAGGGAGTTTCATGTTAATAGGCTGTGAATACCAAAAAACTATAAAGACTAAGCGAACCGTTTGTTTTCCGTGACTAGCGAGCACCCTTGGTATCTGCCGACTGTGAGAAGAGGCACACATATTTGGATTTTAATGTATAAGAATTTTATTGAATATGTCCAATGGTACCATGTTGAAAACAAGAGAACCTGGAGGTTGAATCAGTAATGGTTAACATATACACAGTCGCAGAATAGTGAAGTCGCATAGGCGTTGAATGGACTGAAACTAAGTGAATTGCTTGATTTGAAATTTGCCAAATGACGCCAAATGAGATGGATAGGTGTTACACCATTCATGTATGCACTACGTCAATGGATTATAAATTGACACATCATGCGGGGAAAGTGATGGGAATGAACGAAATTCAGTAAGGCACTTAGGACTCCTTGCGTGCGTTATAGGCGATAGCCTCATACGTTTCTTTCACGTCATGACTACATTCAAATGAAACGCCCATGATCTTCTCACGGCAGTTGTCGTTGCCACAGGCCTTGAGGGGGTATGGGAGAACTGTGGGTGGGTATGTGGATATCGCAGTCAAAGGAATGAGAATTGTGGGTGGGTATGTTGGCGCCCCAGTCAATGTTATTTTAAGCAAAGCTCATTACTCCAGTACAAACCCATGAAACGATTGCTACCATCCCTCTAACCTTCAAGCGAGCGTCTCGTGCGGTCGAGATCAAACAAGCGCACGTGCGGTTCTCCGCGCCGACGGAAGCGCCACCAACCACGCTTCCGCCAACGATGGAACTTTCGCGGCAGCGGCGGCTTACGCAGTGAAAGTGCCTAATCGCTCGTTTGTTCGAAGGCGAGGGTTGAGTGGAAGGGGATAGGGGAAGAGAAAGGGAGCGTGTCATCAAATAATGATACAATGCGTGCTCACTGCGTGCTCTATAGCCAGAAAATCGAGCTTTCACTCGACGAACTTGGTTTCGCCACGTTAAACCACGGCCAAATTTATGGCTATGGTAGCATGTATGTATCGTGACCGAGACGCAAAACGCTTTCTTAGGAACGACCGCCGTCCATGTTATCAAGAAATAAAATTTGCTCACCCCTTTCGCCTAAATTATGGGTCATCTCTATGTCATATACCAAAAGGCTTCGCTGGTCATCCACCTTCACAGAGTGGAATGGCTCCTAATTTTTTTCGTACCACCGTGGACACAACTCCGTACGCTGATACGCGATTTCTAAAGGGCCATTGTCAGGCGATCGCGTTAGTAAAAAATATGCTCTATTTGAAAATACCATGAGCAGTTTCAGTTGTAAATTGTGCCTCGTGTAGTTCTAATTACAGTCGATATCTACACCTAAACACATAAATTAGTCAACTGCCATTAATGGTGTAGTAATAATGTTGGGTTCATGTATAAGATAACTCGATTGGTTTAGAAGGGTCGATATGTAGACAGTTTTGCCAACACAACGGCAAAACGTTGAGAGCCATTTTTTTTTACCAACGCGATAGCCTTATTATGGCTCTTCAGATATCCGGTGTCAACTTACGGAGTCGTCTCTACGGTGGTACGAAAAAAATTAGGAGCCATTTTATACTGTGAAGGTGGATGACCAGTGAAGCTTTTTGGCATATGACATAAAGATGACACAGAATTCAGGCGAAATGTATGAGCGAATTTTATTCCGATATCAAAGCTAAGTTTGCAAGTGCGGGATTTCATACATCTGTCAATAGCTAGCACACAACTGTCACCGGCATACAAGAAAATATCCGCTCTTAGAAACATAGTTCCGAAGATAAACGGTATCTATGGAGAAGAGGAGAAGAGGAGAGAGAGAGAGAGAGAGAGAGAGAGAGAGAGAGAGAGAGAGAGAGAGAGAGAGAGAGAGAGAGAGAGAGAGAGAGAGAGGAGAGAGGTAGAGAGACAGAGAGAGAGAGACGGGGGGGGGGGGGCGCCCTGCTAGTGACAAGGCTTGCTACGCCAGATGGGGGTGTGACTACACTGGGTGAATAGTAGACACAGAAGAG
The DNA here is from genome assembly GCA_013339765.2 of Haemaphysalis longicornis. Taxonomy (NCBI): domain Eukaryota; kingdom Metazoa; phylum Arthropoda; class Arachnida; order Ixodida; family Ixodidae; genus Haemaphysalis; species Haemaphysalis longicornis. The sequence goes on along the minus strand of CM023448.1, from coordinate 120,614,118 downwards.
AAGGTGACCAAGTATCCTGCATAAGGGACACATTTGTTGTTTTGCAATAAAAAGATTTTGGGAGAAAGCAACTGCTTGCCGTCTACCAAGTCGCTAACTTAGGATCTATAACACTGCAAAGGCAACAGCACCACTGCGTCAGATGTAGTGAAAAGAATGCCCTGTTTATATACTGAGGCGAAAACTTCGGTTAATGAATGAAATGTGCTCCAGCGTATTTTCCTGCATCAGGGAACGAAATGAGGAAAATATCAGTGGAACGACCACCACGGAAGTCGAACTGGAGGGTCGATAATGCGTTGGACATTTGTTAAGTACACGGTTAGAGGCTGATCAATGCATTATTGATTCCGTTCTTACAAAACAGAAATTGGCCGCGTATCTGCTCATTTCGCTGCAAATGTCGCGTCAGAAGACGATAGTCTCCGGCCGCCCCTGCCACGTAAATTCCTCTCTTGTCTCCCCGCCCACCATTCACGCTGTTCCCTCCCTTCCGCTCCTCCCTCGATAAAAACCGAGGAGGTTTGCATAGGTTAATTAAATTTTCCCGCGTTCTGCTGTACGCTTCATCTACAGACGCATTTGTTACTGATGAACTTGGAACACCGTCACGAGGGCCAGGCTCGCGCGAGCTCTTTTTGTATTTTCAGGTCAAAATATTGATTTCAACGCATTTTTTAAAATTTATATCCCAAATATCAAGCACACATTCCCTTTCAAATAAAGAAACACTGCGAATACCAGTTGTACATTGCCTACTGTCTCAAAAATGTCGACAAATTTGAAGTGTGTATTCATATCTACTTGTTTCGAATGGTTTTTACTATGTAAACTTCTCGTTCAAAAATTCTTTTAAGTTTTGGCCGGATGGCTGAATCCAGGGACAGACAGACAGGCAGACAGACACACATACATACATACATACATACATACATACATACATACATACATACATATATACATACATGCATGCATGCATGCATGCATGCATATATACATACATACAATGCATGTATGCATGCATGCATGCATACATACATACATACATACATACATACGTGCATGCATGCATGCATATATACATACATACATACATGCATGTATGCATGCATGCATACATACATACATACATAACATACATACATACATACATACATGCATGCATGCATGCATGCAGCATGCATACATACATACATATATACATACATACATACATACATACATACATACATACATGCATGCATGCATACCGACATACATACATACATACAGACCAAAATTCTCTGGTATACGTAGCCGAAGAAAGACTACCGTCTTTAAAAGAGGGCATTCAAGGAATTAATCTGATAAATACATCTATTTTCCGTTCCCGCGTTCTTTTTTGGTGTTACTGCCTGAGAAGCTCTTAAGCTCTAAAAATCCATTATTTGAAATCAGGTGAACAGAGTGGGTAAAAATTTCTGAAATGGCAGTACCTGGGCTTTATTGTCGGTTTTGAAATTTCGGTGTGAAAAAAGGATTGCGGCTGCCGCGAGCGTATAATGATATCGTCTGCACCTAAACCTACCAATATAGTCCATTTGTTTACGCTTCAGTGTGCCTGTAAATCTTTGCAAGAACTTCCGTCTATTCTCTTCTCTTTTTGCGTATCCTCACTTCCATTGTGCTATAATCTTTTTGCGCGCATGGCACGTACCTGAATTTAAAAAGAAATCGTATACGGCCGACGCGGATACGATTAAAAAGAAACCGTATACGGTCGACCCGTATAAGGGACGCTCTATATCTCTCGTACCTCTCTGTCCCCTATTCAGAGGGAGGAAGTATCAGCAGAGTTTTTTCTTGTGCATTAAGGAGAAGACAGTAGGCCCTTGAAATCTGTCGTATCAGATTAAAAAAACACACGCTGAAACGGCACGTTTGACAGTATATTTCTTATCAAAATAAAGGATGCGCACTTAGCTTCCGTGCTGACCCTGAATTTTAAATTAAGCTGCCTTGATCGTAATCCACAATGACGGAAAAGACGGGAGCGTTTACCACAAGCACTTCTCCGTAGCAACCATAGGCGGTTATTACTAGAGCTAAATTATTTAGTTAAAGCAATATTCAGGTGTGATTCGTGGAAGCCTCCACATCGGGCGGCGTGCTCACGCGGGCAGCCGACGTCTGCACTACGGGGATAATGAAGGTCGTCCTGAATTTTGAGGCGGAAGCCTTTAGGCGCAGCTCATGTCGAAATCTTCCCCAGCGGCGCCCAGCGCCGCTCATCGCCTGCCAACCCTCGCGCTTTCACCGGGAACCCTGATTGTGCCTGGGGTGTCAATATGAGAAGGAAGCGTGCGTGCTACCCCTCACGAACCGCGCGCGTGCGGCCTTGTCGGCATTTGTGTGTGTGCGTACGTGTTTCAATCTGACTCGTGTGTCAGTATACGCTCCCGCCGTTTATCATTCCTATCGCCTCAAGCGCGCAAGGCGGGCGTCATCCGGATTTTTCCCAGGCGCTCGCGTAATTTTTGCAGTTCGGGTTAACTGGTGGCTTACGTGTAAGTTCGTAGCAAACGGAAAGTCCGCAGGGAAATAAACCGATTGGTTCCCTCTGTGAACATTCTTTCGGTGCATCATTATGGAGGGAGATATCATTTTATGCGCCCATAAAAGCGAACGTGTAGTGTGCAACGCAAGGCACACAAGTCTCGCATTCATAGGGGCTGCAATGACGCCTCATGTTGCTTTCGCAGTTGTGTATAGAGTACATAGGATGGAAAGGTGATAGCTACTTCACACTTCGTTTTCAAGTGACCTTTGTAAAGGATCCAAACTGCACAAAAATATTTGAAAAAGACAGCGAACTACTAAGATTTAGAAAACACCGACTCGCACTGCTTCACGTGCCAATCGTGGCCTGAGTCGTTAGTATTTCATACCTACGGGCGAGTCTGTTATCAGTTTAAATACAATCTTGACGCAGTCCTCCAATACTGTCGTAAGTATTCGTAACTCCAACCTTTGCCGCGTGTTCGAGCAATAATGTGAAAAATAACCAAGATGCCGGTGCCTTCACGTTTGCGGTTCGACTTTTCCTTATTGCGGGTTGAGAGTTTTTCGTTACAGCGTCTAATCGGGTGTTTCACCGTAACAGAAAGCCTTATTGCTAGCGATAATGCATTTTGCATTGATGAAGCAGTTAATCATCCGGAGCGGCGTTAAGGACCGCACCAGCGACAGCGCCGAAATCGTCGCTTGGTAGGAACAGACTGTTAGGATAGCTGACGGATAATGCGGTATTTTTACCAACCTAGCGGCCTTGCCAGTGATACCTGAAGTTGTGGAAGAGGCAGCACAAACGGCAGAGAGCTGTTTGAGTGGGCAATCCCGTTTGTCCAGCTCGAATGCACTAATTCATGCACGTTTGCGTTTCGTTTCGCAGTTTACACGAATCAAAGCGGGCTGCACACAAGCTTCGTTACGGGAAAATGAGTGACGGCTCAGTGGGAATACAAATTGCACGAAATTAACAATTTTGATAGGCGAGAAAAAAGAAGGCGGGAGTTGCGATCTCTTCAGTTCTTTTTTGTCTTTTTCACGCTGCGGGCTAGTGCGCGTTGAAGATTCACATGAAGCGGCGGCTGGGTGACTGCATTCACCGCCTAGCGCTAGCCTACAGTCGATGGTCTGATTCGCCGTGTCTTTATTTTTTTCGTTTTTATAAACGGGGCATTTACAAACGTCCGTTTGTCCGAGACTACTATGCACGTTAAATGAATCTGAAGCAATCCATTATGACGCGTGTCATTGTCCAGGTCGCGCACTCAAGACCAACGGCGTTTGGAAACCTGCAGTTTTCATTCACTACTTGCTGTTTACGTACCTATGTGGAGCTTGGCGGGAGTTTAATGCATGAAGCGCATTTAAAGGCTAGCCGGTGAAAGTATGGTTCGCCTTAAAATAGATGGAAGCGATCGCTCCGCGCGAGCGGTATGCGGAATATACGGTACAGCTCCGTCTCGCGCTCACAGCCTTGGAACGTCAGCTCTACCTTACGTGCAGTGATAGCTAGGACGCGTGCCTGCACTACGCTGCAAAATCTTGTGCGTCATTCCTAACTAGCATCGTTTAGTTTAAGAAGATTAGCATGCAACACTGCTCCAAAGAGAGCAAAAAAAAAAAAACAAAAAAACCACGGGTATATCAGGATCTATGGCGAAGCGAACAGGTAGTGCTAGCTGAAAAAATGCGTACTGCGCCATTAGAAGGGGACGCTTGCTTTCATTATCAAGCAAATCACAGCTCACTGTACTGTGGTAGAAACTGAAAGCGAAGTGTTTCCAGCAAACTACAGTGCTCACAGTCACTTACACGTGGTATTTAAGTTCCTAATCCGTAACACCCTTCCGGACCCGTCGTCTCCTGCTCGCGGGTGTATTTGCGAGACCGATACTTATACTTATGAATGTTCAGCCTGCTACCCATGTAAAGAGACTTTCTTTGTACTCGGGCCCGTGTGTGGAGCCATTATAAACTATAGTTGGTGACAGCTTAACTCTGCAGCGGCTTTTCAAGATCAAAGGGATTTTGTGTTCATCCGCAACCAATGGCGTCTCGCCGTTTGTGTGACGCCTGCGACGTACGTTTGAAAGGAGAACTACTTACAATATGGCCGCGCTCGCTTCCCCACCGCTGCTGCGCTGTCGAGCGACAACGAGGTTGCCGAGAACCAACAGCTCTGTAGGCGATTTGTGACGAATGTGCTGTAGTGCATCAAGAAGCCGCTTATCGTCACCTGTTTGTGTGTGTCTTGCCGCGTCGTGGTTTCTACGTACGTGAGGAAATCGTTGCGGCACTGGTGGCTGTGCTGTTTTACGTACTTGGAACGTCGTCAACGAACTCGATCTGAGAACGGCAAAGCGTCGAAGCTGCATCTGTTGCTGGTGTGATTGTGGAAATTGTGTCGGTGCCTTTGTGAAGAAATAATGCGATTTGCTTTCGTCTACGCCAGTAGCGGTGACAAGTTGCAGGCGTTTTCGTTTGTCGCTGTGAGCGTAGGCTGCGCCCGATGTTGAGCGCAGGCCTACGTGGTGTCCGTCCGGCCCGACGCGGATCGTGCAAACGTGTGCGGCGTGTTTTTTGGCCGGATACGGCCGCTCGTACAGCCGAACACGTTATTAAGACGATTGCCAAATCTTACAATGTAAGGTATCTTTCCTTGCCGATTCGCGCATTGCTTTAGCCTGCCGGGGTACGAACGGAGCAGCGGTGTGGCGTTTTTTCCCCCTGGCGTAAACAGGTATGATTAAACCATTATTGTAGAGACTCGCGAAGAAGTAAACGTTCGTGCACAATTATCCGAGACTGGGTTGGGTAGCTTTAAGAAAATCGGTATGAACCTGCCTTCCTGCGAGAGACGGGTGCCTATGGCGTTCTGTTTGTGCCAATGGGCACATTATCGAACATACAAAAGTATGAACGAGTGCGAGTATTGTTGAGGTAATCAAATGTGGTTGCGTTTCGTTTCTTGACTCATTGGTTGGTCGTAATCATCAGTAGCATTTTTGAAACGTATAAGAGGGCTAAATAAACATCGAAACTGCATGATTGGTGGATTTTGAACCACGTCCGTTGAAGGAAGCCGGAAATGTGTGGCCCCGCAACATGACCACGTAGTTTTTTATACATTGCCAAAAATACACACGCGCGCAGCTTTTTATTATGCCTGCTAAGCTTATGGTGCGTATGTTCCCATCGCTACACTAAGTGGCATCAGAGAAACTGACTATGCATGTACTGAGGCTGCGTATTTCGTGTGCAGTGTGGAATTTCTCATAAGTGTCGTGAGCTGTAAAGTTGTTTTGAAATAGCTGAATGCGTTTAGTAGGAATGAACCAATAGTTTATCTTCCCTTTATTTTCATGCAGTTTGTGTGATGGGCTTTATGAGTTATAAAAATTTGTCTATTGCAGCTGTGTTTCATAGTGATGGCTGTAGTTTAATGATTGCATTTTGGTGCTTGTGCAGTTTAAGTTTCAACAAAGGGGTTACAGTGTATTGGCAGACATTCAGATTTCCAGTGTCTCTGTCATGATAGACTGTTATTATACAGAGTGGAGGACATGTTTGAGCGTCTTATCATGGAGCATACTTTAATTTAGATTCAACACCGCTTCCCACTTTTAGATGTTTTTATTGTTCCAGCAACTGTGGAGAGCCTTCAAACAGTGACTGAAGGTGGTTCAGGTTGAAGAGCTGCAGTAATAATTGCTAACACTTGTGTATCAGGTAGAAATGAGGTATGTCACCCCTTCAGAATGCTATGTTCATACTTTTCAAGCATGCACTGTTGATTCTGGTTATACAGCTGCAAGAATAATAGAAAGCAGTGATGCGGCATATCAAAATGGTTCAACTTCAGGCCTCCAGAGTGTCATGTCGCTGCTTTCTGTGCGCACTGTTGCTTCCAGCTGGTTCAGACGCAGTAAAAATTGGAAAAACTTACTCAGCAGGTCGCAACGATTTTACGTCACTTCTTCAAGATGCTATGTAACTCCTTTGCAAGGTTGAACTGTTCCTTCTGACTAGAAAGCTATGGTAAGAAGTGAAAGCTCTAATAAAATACGTTGGAATGTGTTTATGCCAGGCCTTCAAGCTGTGATGTCGCTGCTTTTTATGCACACATTGTAGCTTCTAGCCATGAAGTTGTGGTGAGGGTTGAAGACACTTACATAGTACGTTAGAATAAATTCATGCCACACTTTCAGGCTATGAAATCGCTGCTTCTCTCGCACACACATTGTAGTTTCTGGCCATGAAGTTGTGGTGAGAGTTGAAGATGCTTATGTAGTACGTTAGAATGAATTCATGCCACACCTTCACGCTGTGAAGTCACTGCTTTTCACGTACACACTGTTGCTTTTGGCTTTAAAGCTGCATTAGGCATTGAAAACACTGGTGCAGCAAATCAAAATGGATCCAATGTCAGGCTTTCAGGGTGCCACTTTGCTGCTGCTGGCTGGAAAGTGTGGTAAGAATAGAAAATGCTCGTGCAGTAGAGCCCATGACACCTTGACAAGGGGCAGTGAGAATTAAATATTTCTTCTCCCTGTTCCAGTTTGGTGCTCTGATTGGTTGCAGAAGTGGATAAAATGGAAATGCTTGCATGGAGATGTCGGCACATTTTTAAATAATTCACTTAGATCTCACGTTCATACTCATATCATTGGGCCTGTTGAGTGTGGTTGTCTAAATAGGTGCAGTAAGAATTGAGTGCACTTGTATAGCTGTTCGTTCAAGTTTCGTATGGGGCAGTCAGTGTTCGACGTCACTGTTTGGTGTACATAGGGGAAGATTATTGGCTTCGGGAAGATTATCAGAAATTAAAATGCTTCCACAAAAGCTTGACATGACCGAATATTTTCTTTATGTATGCTATTTCAAAAGCCTCATCAACAATAAAAATATCTTCACGGTAGGCTGCTGCACATCAGTGTAAAGCCAATGAAAGTTGAATGTAGCACAACTTGGAAACGAACTTCGGACGGGTGCATTTGTAGGTCACTATTCATTTTTTTCTATAAGAGCTCGCATCAGTAATTTTTTTTAGGCGGCTGCTAGTGCTTAAGGGTGTTTTTCTATCAATTTTCACCGTCAGTTGGGGTTCTCTGCGTTATCATTCCACTGTAGACTGCGCGGTGGTGATATGACACTAAAGAAACGCCGGAAGCTCTTTTATTACATCGCCGGGAAACACCTCGGAAATGGTCGCCTGGATTGAAAGCATGACACTGTATACCGTCAATCTAATCAACTGACGTAGAGCGTCTTTCCACTCGCGTGTGTCGTGAAGTAGAAATGCTTAGTCTTGTAACGTTTCACATCCCGCAGTTCTCTGCTCGCGCCATACGGTGTTGTCGTCTCGTTTAAGCGGAATAAAATAACGCTTGTTTCTTCGCACCTACAGCTGATTTCGCAAGACAGGACCCCTTATGCGGCACCGCGACCTCCACGTTTGCGTGCGTCGCCGCGATAGGTGTTTGCAGTGCGTCACTACGTTCGAAACAGTCGCATAGAACAATGCGTGGCCCGTTGATATCGCGGCCGATTTCTGAAAGACACCGATGAATTTTCGCCGCTGGTTTCCTTTTCACCCTGGGCTTACACAGTCCGTGCACTGCATCCAGCCATTGCGGCGACGAACCGCCCCTTTCTTCCACCCTGCGTTTACGACGCTTGATTTAGCGGTGATGATGGCTGTGGAAATGTTGTACCGACTACATTTCTTGACAATGATTGCACACGCGAAGTGAAGAAATAGTCGAACTGCGACGAGCCCGACAAAATATAACGACGACCATTATGTTGATTATGTTTCTCCAAGCAGACGACGGCTAAGCGACGTGCAGCGGTCGAAATTCGAACTATTCAGACCCACAAAATCGTGTGCGCGTTGTTTATATATTTATTTCTGTTGTCTAACAGTAAAACAATCACATATAGCTTTGATTTAAGCATAAAATACACCGGGAAAATTTTCTATCAAGAATAACCTTTGTTTTAGTGAGTAATTTTTTTTCTCCTGAGCAAGTTTTTAATGAGGATTACTTTTTCTTTTTCCTGTGAAAATCATTCATTCTTCAGAATGAAACATATATAAATGACATCATAATCAGATGGTTATACTGTCAGCCGCTCATATTAGTAATCATGGGTATAAACAGCTGCAATATAACGAACTATTTTTTCTAACCGCGGAAAGTCAGCTAGCGGCCAAACAACGCTTGTGGGCGGAGCTGCATTCTTAACCTGTCATCAACTATAATTTTCCACTGGCTGCAATAAAAAACGGCTGCTGCAAGCACTACACCAGCGACAAATCATGGAGAAAAAAACAACTCAACCTGAAGGCTAAGATGCTCGCGCTAGCAGTCAGCTCTCGTGCGCAAACTTGGAATCGCAAATAATAACAACTGCCCCACTCCGTTTACTCCTCTCCCTTTATCTATTCTTTCTGGAGCATAGCTTAAAAAGCGCTACCAGCCCTCTGCTATAGCTTCTTCACCTATTGCCCAAGTACCAGGGTGCGTGATAAGGACCGAAATGCTCGGGTGATAGCTTAAACGCAGCATGTATTTCGCTGGAAACGATCCTCAGTGAAGACTATATCCCTGCTGCATCTTAAAAGAACTAGGAGCAGAAAACTGCACTCCGACCGCCAGAATTAGTCAGAATTTTTTTTTGTTTTACAAAATGGGCACAACACTATGAACTTCTGACCGCAGCAGTTTGGCACGAACCGCGCTGTTAGTAACAGAAAAGCACGCTAGTGCATTTCGCAGGTAAAACGTACGGTTGACATGTATGGTTCCCCTGATTTATTGATTATATAGGGTTTATCGCGCCGCAGCTACCGCTGAGCTATTAGGCGCGCCGTAGTGGGGCGCTCCGGATTAATGCTGACCACCTGGGTATCTTTAACGTGCGCCGAAATCTCGACACACAGGCGTTTTCGCTTTTCGCTTCCATCTGAAAAGCGTCCGCCGCGGCAGGGAGCCAAACCCGCGTCCTTGGGCTTAGCAGAACAACGCCTTAGCCAGTGAGCCACCGCGTCGTGTCAAATGGCACTCCTAAGCGGTTCTTCTCTCTGCAACATTATTTACCGAACACGTTGACCACCATGTATGCATAGTCTCTGTGCCATCCAATGGGCTAAAAGTGGCCTAAATCAATTTCTTATAACGCGAATAAGCGATTGATTGATTGACTGATTGATTGTAGGGTTTAACGCGCCGACGCAATTCAGGCGATGAGACGCGCCGTAGGGGAGGGCTCTGGATTAATTTTGACCACCTGGGGATCTTTAACGTGCGCCGAAATCTCGTACACACGGACGTTTTTGCTTTCCACTTCCATCAGATAAGCGGCCGCCGCGGCCGGGAATCGAACCCGCGAACTCGTGCTCAGCACCACGACGCCTTAGCCACTGCACTGAGCCACCGCGGCGGGTACCAATAAATTGAATTTGCACAAAAAGAAATCAATTTAAAACCTGCTCATCCGGCCTCAATGTTCTTTCATGACTTAGTTATCAAATGTTTTATTTCTATCCATTCCGCGGGCAAGTGCCCTTCTGCACATTATAAACGTTGTGAACATTTGGAAGCCTGCCGAGAAAGCAACTTCGGGCTGCGGCCGTGACATCTGATTTAATCATTGCTCCCTCCCTAAGCAACCACAGCTTTGTTACTCATTTGAAAAGCGTGAAGCAAACTACGAATCCGGCTACAGGAAGTCCCTTTCATATACGATTGTCAAGGGCAGGAGAGCGCTCACTGAGAAACACTTCCCCAACTATAATGTAAAGCAAATGACCTAAAAAAATGAGGCGCAGTCTGCGAAGGGCGCTTCCGCAAGCCTAATCAATAAGCATGGAACAGTGTCTATAAGCAAGGGACGTAGCAATGAACGCCTATTGGCTCAGCGGCGTGAGATACAGCTGGCAGAGGATTTTCGGAAATCGGCACGGCCTCCTCGTGCGTACATAGCTCAGGTCCGAAACGTGTTTCTGCTGTAATCGCACTCTGAAATGCAACACCACCAGTTTCCCAGGAACTTCTAGAACCACCTACAGAGATACGAAACCCTGGTGTGCCCGGTGTTAAAGTTGGATACCGTCAATCCGAGCTAGACTTTCGGCAGCGGCGTCAAATCCCGACCCAAGGCGTCACCATGACATCATCGTACTTAGGGGTGAATGCACTTCCGTTTCTTTTCATATGTTCTCTCCAGAACTCCCAGGCAAACCTCCCGGTTTCCATATTTCTTTTTCAATTTTTTCTGCGTTCTAACGTGACGGCTGGCTTGATGGCTTTCAGGAATCGCTTATAACGTGTTTTTTAACAGCTAAGCTGTTTAGCAAATGGTAAATTTTCGGGTCGGCAGTTAAAAATACCGAGAAATTGCTGAGCGTGCGGATGTGAGCGCGGGCCTCGCGGCGACCGCCCGGCAGTTAACAAAACCAAGAAAATGTCGACCGCTCGTGCGTGCGTGCCTCGCGACGACCGTCCAGCGTAGCCGGCGCATGTTTGTAAAGTCAAGCATACCCACTTAAGTACATTGGCCAAGATTGCAGTGACCGTCCGGCAGTTAGAAAAACCAAGAAAATGCTGAGTGCTCATGCATGCGTGCCTCACGGCGACCGACCAGCGTTCCGGGCGCACGTTTGTAATCAAAGCATATCTTAGGCATCATATCCAGCAAATCTTTTGGCCAAGAGTGGCCAAAAAAAAGCTCTAGCGTTCTCTGTAATCATGGCAACACTTGCTCGGAACGAGAAAGACACGTCATAGCGTACGCCCCTCCAAGGTAATGTCCAATGATTATAACTTCAAAAAAAAAATGAAGGAAGCTCACACTTATAGCAGCAATGATTCGTCAGTTAAGGAATTTTGGCCGATCTATACACAGTCCCTGTCAAGGTACGCATGAAATCACCAGTCGTGGGTTATTCTATATATGAAGGTGAAGCCAAAATAAAGACCAATTCAGTACGTTCTTGCCATGGTACGTGGTATACGTCAGACAAATGGAACCATACCTCACGTTAACCTACAAGAACGTAAGGAATCGATTTCCTTTTTTGGGGGGGAGGGGGGGGGGGGGGCTCCACCGGACAAAAATTAACAACTGGGGTTCGCCAACTTTCTTAGTAGCTTCGCGTCTCTTTTGAAATGATGGGGCCTAACGCGCCGAAGTAACACCTCGGCTACGAGGTGCGCCATTCGGATTAATTTCGACCACCTGGGGATATTTACAGTGCGCTGAAATCTCGACACCCTGGCGTTTTCACTTTGCGCCTACATCTGAAAAGCGGCCGTCGCGCGGGCAGGAATGGAACCCGCGTCCTTTGTTTCAGCAGCACAAAGCCTTAGCAACTGAGCCTCCACGGCGGGTTTCGCGCCATTTTTCTGATCTGTTGAACCGTGGAGCCCGTCTGGGAATGCCAATAATTCAAATAGGGTAAAAGGGAACGAAATCAGCAGCATTAACACGATTAGGTAGAGGGCCTGCTGCTTTATGTTGGGTCTATTCCACCTAAAAAACGGCGTGTGGAAATTCAGGGCACCACAGGTAAAATATGTTGAACTGGCATTTAGGGGCCCATTAGAAGAACGAGTCTTACAAAAAAACTTACTTTGGATGGCCCAGATGTCAAAGTTTCCCAGTGCCGTGGCAATCTTCATGAGGGACCCCATGCAGGCCGTCGACAGCCGCGGATCGTAGATGAGCTCGCTGATGACGGGGTAGAATTCTCGCATCACGATTCGTTTAATCTTTTCCGAGGCATGATTGAATGCCTCCAGCGCGCGGTCTGGCTTGGCGGTCGTTGTAGTGGGTGCCAGAGTGGTAGTAGTAGCATTCGCAGTGTCTATTATCGTCGCAAATTCGCCGTATTGTAGCGAAGAGGCGGCATACGGGTGCAAAGCGAACGCAATAATTAGGATAAGCCCCAATTTCGGCGCCGGGGACCGTACATTCATCCTGTTATTCGTTCTGGCACGCAGTAGATGAAGGCTGTTGACGATGAGTATGCGGTACGGATCCCTCGGTCTTGGAGCCTCGGTCTAGAACAGATAGTGAACTGAACGCATGATCACCGTGCACAGCCCCAATATAAGTTTCGGTCATGACAGTTGCGTTACAGCATAATGCAAGGGCTGAGGAGGTTGGTATGAATGGAGGTGAAGCGTGGGATTCAACGGGCAGCGCTTGCTTTATCGCCCCTGGCAACGGCCGCCTTTTCCCACGCCTCAGGAACGGCGGCGTGGTCTCGCTCGAGATCAGCTCGGAACGCTGTCCTTGGGGCTGACTAATTCCCACCGTTATGGTAAAATAAAATAAAAAAACTTTGCGCGAGTGACTTCTAATTCTCAGTGTTTCCCCTATTCTATGGCGATGATAATTACTCAGCGGCGATGACCGCTAGCTGTAGAGTTCCGTGGGTTCCAGTTTCGAAATGTCCCCGTCCGTGGCCGTGCCCTTGAAGGAAGCTGAAACAGACTGCCAAGCCGAGAAACGTTCGGCCATGAACCTATTTCACTTATTACTAAGTAGCGACTCAGGATCTCCCGCACGTGTACTCCCGCGAGTAAATCAGGAGACCGCAGTTCTAGCCGAGTCTACTGGTATTTTCTCACAGAGGTAGAGATCTTGATAGGATGGCGAGCTTCCCGGCAGGAAGTTTTGTACTGAGCGAGCGTGAGCTTTATCACGTAACGGGAAACCTCCAATGGGTGCATCTGAGTGGTTATGAAGTTTATTCCCAGAGGCACCACGTGTCGATTCGTCGAAACGTTGTCAAATATTAACGACCTCGTGGGCGCTCCTCGTGGATCACACTTTCCCTCGAGAAACTGCGGAATACCTAATGAGATAGCAGTGTTCGTACAGCAACGACAGCATTGTTAAATGCAACGCCGTATGAAGCTTTTCTTTCCTATTGCCTTTTTGTATGACCAAGTTTGATGTGACGAATGAAAGGGGAGAATTCACAGTCATGTTTCGTCGCCTACGACACCGGCGCACGTGTTGTTGGGTTTTTCTCTTTAGCTTTCATTATGGATACGAAAGTTGCTTGGTTTTCAGGAGGGAAATAACGGAGCCTTACTGGGTAGACGGGGCACGTGCGTACCGAAAACAGTAAACGTGAGAGGCGTTACGCCGATAGTTACCAATTTCTTATGTTCTCCACTACAGCTTTTCTTTCCCATCCTTCACTTACAACAGCTGCCTAAAACGATGCCTCAGGGGCCAACAGGGGCCAACAGGGGCCAACAGGGGCCAACATTTACGATGCCTCAGGGGCCAACATTCACCATTTTTTCTTGAAGTAACACTATATGCAGAATGCCCGCATCAAGAAATTACAACAACAACAAAAATCAAATAAAAACGAAAAATGCCACTTTTTGAGGGTAACCGTTACGAGAAAACGTTACGAGTAACGAGAAAAAACGCCTAAAACGCATAGGCCTCTGATCCTGGAACTTCATTTCGATACTTCCACCAATGCACAAATGTGGTACAAAATCACACGCACAAATAAATGTTAGAACGATATTCATAAGGATTCCCGCAAAAAACGTATGCTGGTGCTTCTGAAAGGACTACTATTTCGGAACAAGGCCTCCCAAAAAAGGTAGACATAATATAATTTAAACGTTTCTGTTGTGGTGGTATTTTCAGGGACTGGTTTCTGGAATTCATTTTTTTTTTTTAAATTTTGGCTACCTTCTAGGAATTTTATTTTGTTTAAAACAACAATCGAGGTTCTGTTTGGTTCTAAATATTTTTTCCCACTTTTCACTAAACGTCTTCTAGTATATAAAATATGAAATCCAGATCTAAAACACTTGCTAAAAATAACTTCGTGCACAAAAAGTAACGCTCGCCTTTGCGACCTATTGTAACACATGCAGCTACGTGTGAAAAAGTTTGTGTGCGCGGCGACAGCAAACTTCTTTCAGTTTACGACCCGGAAGGTCCGGAAGGTCCGGAAGGACAGCTTCCCTTCGCAACCAGTGCGCAAGGTGAGACGACCTTGCACGTGCACGCGCAAGGGCACGTGCACGCACGAGCGGCTTGGGCAAAGCCATCGTCAATAAAGCTTGGATACTACGGTCCAAAGCAATACGGAGTCCCCACAGTGTACACGCACGTGTCTGCACTGCCCCTCTCTTCTCTGTCTCTCCCTCCCACAATTTGAAAATGCTTCCACATTGTGGGAGGGAGAGGGTGAATAATATCTCCAGTGCACTTCCTTTCCTTTTCCTTTCACTCTCTACCGCAACCAATACTACTACTACTGCATCTACAAAACATTGGACGCGCACCTGGTTGCTTCGCTGCAAATTTTACCGAAAGACTTTAGTCTTCGGCGGCCCTCTGCCACGTAGCCCCCTCTCCTCTTTCCTTCTCGTACCCTCACTTTCTTCCCCTGCACCCTCGCTCTCCCGTTATGAATGCAATGGCGGTTTGCTCAATTATTCTAATATATCCCACGTTCGCACTGCCAGCCTGCAATCTATTGGGGCTGTTTATTTGGGGCTCTTTCTTTATCTTTTGTTTTTTCTTGTGCTTGGAACAGCACGAGCCGAAATCGCTGTTTAGTATTTTTTTCCTCGCCCTTCCTTGAAACCGTTTTTGAACGTGTTCTTTTCATTTGCTATCGTAAAAATCAATTCAACGTTTATGCTTGATTAGAAGAGCGCTGGTACTCCCAATATTCCCAATATTCCCAATACTTAGTTTGCCTCAGATATCCCTGGTGTTTCCTTTCCGCTGAATAATGTGGACATGCATGAGCCATTCGGCAGTGCTGGTTGTTATGAGCAGTCCTGCCTTCGTGTTCAAGCATTATTTCCCTTCGGCGGGTGGTTAAATCTAGTGAGACACTTTTGTGGGTTGTAGTGTTAAGGATTTGTGGTAGTGAATTTTTCGATATTAACTCAGACGTTGAGTTGTAAATAGAGCACTTTATGTGTATCGTACGCTGCTTGGCGACCCATGTAGTTCCCATGTACAGCGGGTCCTCTTATTAGTTGAAATAATTTCTCTTTCTCAGTGACAGACAGACAGACAGACAGACAGACAGACAGACAGACAGACAGACAGACAGACAGACAGACAGACAGACAGACAGACAGACAGACAGACAGACAGGCAGACAGAGACAAATTTTCGCGTTGAAGTAACCCAAGAACGACAGTAGTCCTGAAAAGGCGGGAATATTGGTATTTATTCTACCTCGTGCAGGGCGGCCATCTGAACAAGAATTGTTAGGAAGGATATTTTTGAAGCGCCTCGCTGATTCTGTCATGACTTCAGCACTGAGGCCATGTAGAAGACTCTAAAACACTCCTAACTTTAACTGAAGTAAGAAAAATGAAGCATAAAATGAGAGCATTCTTCTGTCTAAATTCGGGCTTAGTGAACTTGTGCTTATAGTTGCCCTACTGGCCTCCTTTTCCCTGTGCATCTGGTGTCGTAGATGCGTATAGGATATTTTTCTGAACACCGGTAACGGCTGCTATGTTTCACATTTCGATGCGCAATTTTTTTTTACTTCGTCAGTGATTATAGTCACTCCACTGCGCGATATAGTCGTCAATCAGATGAAATGGCGTCATCACGTAGAAGGTCACATTACCTTTGGTTTGAGCGGCGCTTTAACAAACAAGTGAAAGAGACCGCATGACTCATCAATCGCATCAGTTAGATAAACACTTCGCCCACGTGTTTCCCAAGCATGCCGGAACTGTGATGTCCCCAATAAATCCCACCAATAGCAACATGTGTTTGTAGTGAGATCATAGGAGAGGAAATACCCAACTGACTGCGTGAGGACTGGTTATACCCCTCCCCCTCCCCCCCTTTCAACCGGTTGAGAACATGTAATCGTTGTCAGCATTTTCTTTCGGCTTGACCTTATCGTTGGAGCAGGCCCGTATACAAGATTCCTTTTCGGGGAGGGGGCGTCCAACCCAAGGTAACTTTTCTATGCAAATGAGGGGGGGAGGGGGGGGGGCTCCAACTTTATTTTACGCAAGATCATCACAAAATTCTTTTATGTAGAAATCATGAAGTCCAAATGTGAATATGCTCAAAAGTTCACACAAGAAACACAAAATACAGGCCCAGGATAGTCTTTCCTGGAACCTTTAAATGCGAAAATTTTGGTCTGTGTGTCCGTTCGTCTGTCGATTCAACCGCCCAACCGAAACATTTGAACAGGTCATTTATGTAGGCAAAACATTTTTACTACGCACGCTAATTATACATACGAAGCCTGTACAAGGAACACACACACACACACACACACACACACACACACACACACACACACACACCACACACACACACACACACACCACACACACACACACACACACACACACACACACGCACGCACGCACGCACGCACACACACGCACACACACATGCACACACGCGCGCACGCACGCACAAAGTTAAAACGAGAAAGCAATATTACGAATGTTGCAGTGCAATGCGTAATACTTCTTGCGAGGAGAGGTGGCGGGGGGGGGGGGGGGTATAGGGCTAACGCTAAAGGGGGGGTATAGGGATAACGCCCCCCTCCCCCTCCCGTGGGTACGTCCCTGCGAGGGGGTGTGTGTCAAGGTGTGCACATGATGACTTATTGGAGTTTAATAGAGAGCACGCATACGTGGAGTGGTATACCCTAAGCGACTTTTTCGAAATCGGCTTCAATCGCAAGTAGCGCCCGTCCATATCATGGTCGTGCCTTTCTCATCTTTTTTTTAAACTTATTTATTGCTATTTTACGAATGTTGCAGCAATGCTAAAATTTATTTTTTCTTAGGACATACCCAGTTGGGCTAACGAAAAGGGGATTAGGGGAAACATTCCCCCTCCCCCTCCCCGTGAACATACGTCCCTGGAGGGGGTGTGTTTAAAAGGTGGCCATGATCTTTGGCTTTAAAAGAGAAACCCCATCTGGAACGGGTGCCCCCCTAACCCGACTTTTTGAAAGGAATCGCAAGAGGCTGCGAGCCATTTTTCATGGTCGTGCCTTTCCCCATCTTTTTAACTTAATTGCTTTTTAACATGCCAAACCCAACCTAAACCTAAAATTTGCACTTAAGGCGTTGTACCCTGTTCCCAAGGCGCGGGGCTTGCCCCAAACATTTTTTCCCATTTTTTCCCCCCGCCTACCCCTGCAAAGGGGCTATGGAGAACTATACGTGAGCGCTCTTCCAACTTTTTGCCGTACGATATTGCCGTAGTGTGGCGCGATAAAAAAATGAAATGAATCCACTCTGTCAGTATCCACGTATGCTATCTCCCGATAAATAAATAAATAAATAAATAAATAAATAAATAAATATAATATATATATATATATATATATATATATATATATATATATATATATATATATATATATATATATATATATATATATATATATATATATATAGTAAGGAAATGAGGGGCTCGTTGGGGAAATACAGAAAGATATGTCGGCAGTCTACAACGCCAAAGGAGGCATAGGGGTGTGGTTAGGCTCTTTTTTTTTTAGTACGGTTAATGAAGTTAATATTTTTTTTAAATATACGGAAGAAAGAAAGAAAGAAAAACACGCGCCCAGAGTGGGGACCGAACCCACGCCTTTCGAACCCACGTCTTCTTTCTTTCTTCCGTATATTTAAAAAAATATATTAACTTCATTAACCGTACTAAAAAAAAGAGCCTAACCACACCCCTATGCCTCCTTTGGCGTTGTAGACTGCCGACATATCTTTCTGTATATATATATATATATATATATATATATATATATATATATATATATATATATATATATATTGCGGATTTGTCCTTCAAGAAGAAGGACGATCCACCTAGGGCTGTGAGCCTATGGGGAAGGAGAGAGATCGCGATACTGGCTGGTTCGGACGTGTTATTAAACCAGTGCTGTGTCCTCTTTAATAGTTGCCCGTAGCATTTTTGGTGGCTGCGGTGGGATGGACATGATGACCCGTAGTCAAGCTCGAGCCCTCGCCGAGATGCCGTCCCTTCTTGCCGCGCCTGCATCCAGCAGTGAGGAGTCCCCTGAAAGACAGAGCCACGCGACTGCCTACCAAGATGATGGCGTCTTTTGCCACATGGACTCGGACCGGCAAGTGACCCATGATCCATCCGCATTGCTTCACGTAGGTGGCTTCTCTGGCAGCAGTCCGTTTGCCACCCAATATGTTCCCCCTGTCGACGACGGGGGCCACGCTACAGGTCAGGATCTGCGCGAGCCTTACATTTAATCAACGGCAAGTCATAACGTTATCTCTAATTCTGCTGCGAGGAATCAAGCGTATTCGGGCCAATTAGAAGCGCTCTTTGCAACTTCGTCGGGCACCTGGACCACCATACCAGCATCATCGACGAAAAGATGAACTCAGTTAACGGAAAGATGTCTGGCTGCTTAGTGGATGTCAACTGCGCTCGTTGTACCCACCATGCCTGTTGTACCGCCGTTGGCAACTCAACAACAGTCTGTGCCAGTTCCTCCTAGAGAGTGAGCGGTTGAAAAAAACAAAAATGCATTAGGAAAAAAGATTTTTTCGGTTTTTTTTTCAACCAGGATAATATTGAAAAAAAAAAAAAAACCTTTCTGGGGAAATTTGTTGTGATGCGACCAATCTGCAGTGAGGGAAACGCTTCCTGGGATGAATGTCTTGGCGTGAAATCGTACGCAGTTTTTGAGAGCGGAAACTCTGCTGGACTTTTGGGGTTCAGAATGTAACAATTATATTATTTTAAGCGTTAACGGAAACATCTATTGGGCACTTAAGCATCTTAAGTGATTTGAAGGCAAAAGTCAGCGATTATTGGAGACTTCTTCACTTTTGCTTCCTGTTTGCGGTGCCATCACAAACACCTGTCATGCGGTACGCATCCGTTTAATTCTTGTTAAGGAATTCATCATACTAGCGAACACACACAGGGACAAAGGTAATAGAGACGACAAAACACACGACGACGAAACACTAGCGTGTGTTTCGTCGTCTCTATTACCTTTGTCCCTGTGTGTGTTCGCTAGTATGATGAATTCCTTAGTTAGTAACCAACTCGCCCAACTTACCGCCTTAGTAATTTTTGTTCCTTGCTAGCGCGGTACAGGGTTGGGGATGTAGTTACCACTCTTGGCTGCTGCTCTTGACGACCCGGGTTCAAATCCCATTGGAACCCTAATAAGTTTCTATGTATATTTTTTTACTAATTTTATTTTACAAGCGGCCGTAATTTGGTATCGTTCGCGTAGTCACCAGCAAGTACGGTCACTTTTCGCGTTAATTAGTCATGTAAGGATTCCGCCTTAAGAAGCATGTCGATTTTTATATCTCTGCAGAACCATCATTTTTCAAATTTTCATATTTTTCTGAAAAAAAGAACATAAAAAAGAACATTTTTTTTTCACGCCCCTCAAAATTTCATGAAAACTTACATCTCTACGTTCGTCCACCCGTTTTCGGTGGTTCTACCTCATGGGCAGCCTTGCGTATCCAGTTGAGTCGGTAGCTATGGCCAATGGTTGGTCTCTTACTGACCGGGCTTGTGCTCTGGTGGCACAGCTACGCCCATCCCGCCTCTGACGTACTGGAATACCTGCCGCAGTACACGAGACTCGACTACTCCAGGTTAATGAGCTCGGATCTGTGACGATAGTGAAAGCAACGCTTCGAGAAATTGTCTGCTGCCTGCCATCGATCGAGACTAGACGCGGCCAAACCGCTGGCGGCTTCTTGCTCATTATGTCTCTCGCTTTTAGTCCTTGGAGGTTATGAATGTACAAAAACGTATTGACGACATATCCTGGTTCTCTCACCATGCCCAGGCACCTGTTTGAAGGGCGTTTTTGCGAATGCTCTTGTTCGTGCAGCCAGCAGTAGCCAGGGGATCCCGGACTAGGGATCCCCTCCACCACGTGGTTGCCCTAACCGCAGCACCTGTTTTCTCCTTAAAGACTTCATTCATTCATTCATTCATTCATTCATTCATTCATTCAGTCATTCATTCATTCATTCATTCATTCATTCATTTTATTCACTTCACATTCGCGCCAATCAAATGTATGTCTGTCAGCTGAGGAAATGTTGGAGACAATTTTAAAAAGGAACCTCAATAAATCATGGCTCACGTAGAAGTCTTATTCTCCTTCCTCTCCTTGTAATGTGCAGGAAAAAGCCATTCAGAACCTTGGGTGTAACGGTTTGAATAGCCTCAAAGCTAACGTTAGGGAAGCTCAGGCAAAAGATAGTACCGCCGGTAAACTAACTGCAAACCGCTTCGACTGTACAACAGACCCTGATCACAGCGTACTAAACTCACTGACCTTGATATTCACAGCCCTCAAACCCAATACAACTGTTTTAGTATTGCTTAATTAAGGTTCTGGTGAAAGCAAAATTGTACCTCTAGAGCGAGAGTATCAATAAATTGTATGAAAAAAAAAAACCCGCCCCATTTCGCTCTGTAAAGGTGCATGACCAGGAAAGCTAAGGAACGCAACTAAGGTAATGTGCTATATGCAGTACGTGACTTCACAATCGAAGGAGACGCACATTGGTTATTTCCAGTTGTCAATGTAGGCTATTGTATGGTTTGTACGTAGACTGGCTCTATCGCCATCTACGGACGACACAGCGATGGCAATCGAAAAGCGTATGTCGCAGCTATGAAGAGTGCTTTGGCGATTCAAAGGTGGCGAGTAGATACAGAGTGCCCTGCAGCTGCCAGGGAGCTCGCGACGACGCACAAGTGGAATGTGGCGAGGGTGCGAACAGGTGTCAGGCGAGCGCGGGCGGTGCACAGGTGGTGAATGGAGAGGGTACACCGTAGCTATCTTTAGCTGTATCGATGCTACGAGGTTCTCTGTCTACGCGTTCGGTCTATGTACTCATCGGTCTACTCGAAATTAGCATTTAAGCGCTCCGCATTAAGAACAGTGCGGGAGCCGCTCCCCTGTGCTTGGTTCACAGGCTAGACCGGCGTTCCAAAACCAGCCGATATTGAATTTTGAATACTATAGAGTAGAGCCACCTGACCCACGCCCCCCCCCTCCCCCCTTTCCCCCTAAATACAAGACATCTAAACTCGTGTGATGTCTGATGACGGATGTAAGCTAGGAAGCGTGTGGCTGTGGGTTCTCGTGGAGTGAGTACGCAATCGTTTCATTGTTTCGAAGTGCATATTCTCTGAGATTCATGGCGGGGCAGGCGCTTGACACGTGTGGCGTTTGCAAATTTTATAACGGACGCTTCATTACTCCAGGTACAAACCCAGTAAGCGCCTCGTAACGCCAATCTGACCTTCAAGCTCAGCCAAGGTGAAGCCAGCGCTTCGCGTGGTTGCGCGGAGTGAAAGCATTAAAGGGGCCGTAAAGACAAAATACTTTTGTTTTATTTAAAAGTTCTGGTGTTTTATACTACCCTCAGCACTGGTTCGGCAGCAAACGATGCTTGATTTACTGAGAAATTAGACAATTTAAGCCGCAATTTAACATCTCCCGCAGCATTGTTTGTTTCGTAACGTCATATGTGCAGGCGCCTAAAACGAAAGTTAGCATGTCGACTGAGGCTGCCGCTATCTACAAAACGCCCATTTGGTTACCGTCCGCCTGCCCAGATGACGCAGAAATATGGCAATACCGCTCAAGGACCGCTGTTCGCACTCTGCTCTGGCGGGACTTGTATATCTGCCGTATTTTTCTTACGGTGGAGAATAGTTGTTTTGTGAGCCATTGGGTACGAATCTCGAAACAGGGCCACGTATGTGGGCAGTGTCGCTTACGTCGGTTGGCCAGTGTCGTGACGGACAAGCTCAACGAGCCCGACGGCAGCATCAGCCGGCATAGAGCCACCCCAACTGTTTCTACGTTTACCTGCTCGTAAACATAAAAGCAGTTAGTGTGGCTCTATGCCGGAAATATTTCTGCTATAAAATATGCACTAAATGTAAGCGCAAATATCTAGTTTGCAAGCCTATAACATCGTCCCTATTTAATTGAAGTTGGATTTTTTCGCCTCAGCCCATCGCAACAAGCGGCCCATAATAAGGGATAAGGTCACTGCGGGAATATAGCTGATGATTCGCTAACTTAATCTCTGCGTTTCTCCTTAAAGAGCTTAATTGAGCGAAGTTTACATTAAAAGTGAGACCAGTGTTATCTAACGAGGACATCTTTAGAATTAACCAAACTCAGTCTGTCTTCGTGGCCCCTTTTATCCCTCGTTCGTTCCACGGCGAGGGGTGAGGAGAGGGGGACGAAGGAAAGATTAAGGGCACGGGCCGTTAGAAAAAGGTACAAGGAGGCACTGGCTCTATTCCAGTTCACTGCGCGTTCGCGCCTAGGCTCTCGGCGCGAAAGCCGAGCTACTGCTCGACAAGCTTGGTTTGAACACGTTCAACCACGGCAATTTCTTTCGTAATTAGATGTTATTTGCTGCGTATAATTTCAGTGTAGGACCCGTTTCAGCTCCTTTCTGTGCATATTTGAGGCCTTCCACGGATTTCTGCGAGCCTACACTCAAAGAAAATTGTCTGGTTCTGCTTCAGCGCAAAGTTGGGTGATGTTGGTGCTGAGCATTTGTGATATGAGCAAGTGTGACGATTGCGGCACTGTTTTGTTTGTTTTGCACTGTGTTTTTGTGATTATCTTTCCACGTATCCTGTACATAAAGGCGTTTTTTCGTGTTTCTGTGCATTAACTGAGTTGAAGTTCTAGCGTGTGTTTCGTCTGTTCTTTAGCTTTGTCCCTGTGTTAATGTTTGATAGTACGATGAATTCCCCGGTTCAGCTTCGCCACAATAAACTCCATTCATGTTCTCCTGCAATGAGGGACCATTCCCACATCACCCGTCTCAATTTGAAGTTTTTCAACAACAGAAAACACAGCAACACTCGATTTACCAATTCATGCCACCGACAAGGAACTTTGGAGGGTGGCGATGCCGAGCCTACGATTTGACTCATATGTTCGTTCAGCGGTGTGGAATCACGCGATCCAGCGAGGCGTTCTGCATGCAGAGCGCAATGCCACAGCGCTGACCACACGTTTGATTTGAATTGTGCAATAGTCACTGTCGTTTGCCGCATTCAATTTGTTGGTGGCATTTACTCGTAGATCGAGTGAATTGTGAGGAAGCTGAACCCCGATATTGTCTTAGAGTTTAAAGTAAATCGTGGTCACTTTTTGTGGTTAGGTACCGCACTGTAGTGCCGGCTCTCAGTTTCAATGGTTGAGGTGATTTGTTATGACGGCGCCAGGTCCGGGCACGACTGGAGACTGTATCGGCCGAGCAACGTGAGAGCAGCGGCGCCAGATGGTGAAATTGGGCACCAGGTTTTGGAAATCTGGTGCCCAATTGAAGAAAAAATGTTTTTCTGTTGTGTGGTCCTTTGGAGTCTTTCCCTACCGAAGCACAAAACGCGCCTGTTCTTGGGCATTGAGCGTCCGAGTCGCAGTTTCCCACTCCAAACAACAACTGCCGGCTTCGCCGGATTCTGTGCGTGGCTGTGTGCGCCGTTCTGTCATTGGTGCGACCTGCTCCCTAACACGAGCGCCACCGACGTTTAGTAAGTAGCTAAATTACATACCTTATATTGTACGAATAGCCATCATCACAGGCTCCATCTACATTGTTGTTGTAACGGTTTGTCTTTTACACATACTAGATATAGTTTTACACACAGTGTTATTGTCTTAATGTACCTTTCCTGTCTAGACTACAATGCACAATGAATGGAAAAAGCAAGTTCAGAAGAGAAAACAGCGACAGTGATACCGACAGTGGCGGTGATGCGTATAAACTGGTCAAAAGAGCAACGAAGGCGTACGACAGCGGCAGGAAATATTTGAACTCGTGGGAGAAAGAATTTCTGTGGGCCACTACAGTGGGGTCGGGAAATTCGGGACTACCATTCTGCAAGCTCTGCCGTAACTCCCTAAAGCGCCACCGCGGAATGCTCAGAAGACACGCCCAAGGAGCACAAAACAAGAACACACTGTCGTCGCTGGCACTGAACTTTACGAATAAACTCAGTGTCCCGGACAAATTGAAGCGCGCTGAGTTCCAGCTAGCTGTGGCAACATGTTGTCACTGCTCGACTGTAGCAGTAGATCACATCGGTGACGTGATTAAACAGAATGCCACAAGCACCACGCTTGGGAACCTACATCTTCATCGCACGAAGTGCACTGCTTTGCGGAATTCAGACGTTTTGCCTAGCCTGAAAGATGAACTCATTGCCGACATGAGAGGAAAATGGTTCTCGCTCATGCTAAACTGGAGCACTGATATGGCGTCCGAAATGTTCCTTGCTGCGTGCACACGCTATGTCAGTGAGAATTCGTGCGAGATCAAGACTGCCTTCTTGGAATTGCACCCAGTTGCACAGGCTACTGGGGAAGCACTGTTCCTCGCTCTCACTGAATGAGTACAACAGCGCAGCCTGGCGTTTGCAAACTGCATAGGGATTTCATGTGATGGCGCTGCTGTTATGGTGGGAGTGCACAACAGCATGTGGTAGAGTTAACAAAGGGTCACCGAATTGTGTCTAAACAAGTGTGTGTGCCACTCTTTGGCCCTGTATGTACAAAAGGCGCTCAATGTTTTGCCTTAAAATTTGGGTTTCTTGCTGTCCGAAATTTCTGGCTGGTTTCAAACGGCACGTCGCGAAGAAAGAGCTACGTAAAGCTTTTCGAAGCTCTTCGAGAGGAGGAAAATGATGGACAAAGCAAGACTAACTTTCCTTTCATGAAAACATCTACCACGTGGTGGTTAGTTCGAGAACGTGTTATTAAGAAACTCCTGGAGAATTGGGGAGAGCTGAAGTCCTACTTCAAGTGTTCCATGAATGGAGGTAAACAAGGGGTAAGGTACAAAGCTCGCAAGCTTCACGACATGCTGCACGACGATGTGAACTATCTTTATTTTTTGCTTTTGTCTGCCGTTGTTCTGGGATCTGAAAAAAAAAACAATGCATTTTCCCCCTCAATGCTGACCCGGATAAAATGCACAAGGAACTCGACATGCACCACAGGGCACTAAACTTGAGAGTCACGGATAGAGAGGGGCAAAAGATTTCCGTCGCCATGACTGACTTTGGTGCACGTTTCTACAGTGAGCTTTCTCGCTGCAGCAACAGTGCCGAATAGAACATAGATGAAATGTCAGCACAAAGTTTGAAGCAGTGCTTCCAGGATTTTTTAAACGCGTTATTATATTAAACACGTTATAATTTTTAAACACATTATTTTAAGTGGTGTTGTGAATGTTTACTGTGAATAATAATAATTGGTATTTCACGTTACTGATGCTCATTCCCAAACACAAACGATATCGCATTGGGACATATCCTCCACTTTTCCTGAAATGTGGTCGTGCTGTGTCAATTCGGATACTGAGTTAGGGAATTGTATTAATAGTAAAGGCAAATACATTTTTATCTGTCATTTATTAGCTGCGCAACTTTAAGCAATGAGCTACTGCTATGAACCATGCTTTCTTTGCTATGAATGGAACACTTCCAGGCTCGTAAACACCAGAAGCACTTGTATTACTTGCTGCATTTATGTTGTCATGTGCTTGATAAGTGTTTTGGTTTTGAAATTGACAAAATCAAAGAAGCGACGTTTTGTATTTTAAATAATTCACCAGTAAACGTCACGTCTTTCGAAATTCTTTATGAATGAGGTGCCACTAATATTCCTTCTAAAACAAATTACTCCCTAATCTGGGATAACTACAATGTACAACAGCTTTGTCTGGCATGTTGATTTTGCAATAACCCCACTAAACTATTAAAAGCTTGCATATAACTTTAAAGGAGCCATGAAGAGAAAACACAAGTTTGGTTCATTCGAAAGATTGCCTCGTTAGAACCATAACGACCCACTTATAAAGCAAACTTCGCTCAAATAAGCTACATAATTAGGAAAAAAATTAAACGACCATGCGACCCACCAGCTCATTTTCCGCAACAGAACCTGTGATGTCACTTGGGAATGCTCTGCGATTGGCGGAGGCCGGCAAAAGCAAACGCATGTTAGGCAGGGCTTACAGTTTGCATAGCGAGCTAAATGCCCGTGAAACATACTGCACATTCTTTTTATGACAAAGAACGGCGGAGTAAACGGTTGAAGGTCCGAACGAACACGCAAGCGTGTGCGCCAATGCTACGAAACTAGCGCCGGCCGAGCGCGACATCTCGCCGTCGTGCAGACGAATTTTCGGGTTCGAGGCTCTTCGGGGCCAACGAACCGTTCCAGCACGCACAGCCGCGAGCCTGCTTCGTATCGTAATCCCTTCACAGGAGGTTGGC